>JAQQAC010002837.1:90108104-90240940 GCA_029783875.1 Phataginus tricuspis | reverse complement strand
TATCTTCTTTATCCATTCATCTACTGATGGACACTTAGGTTGCTTCCATTTCTTGGCTATTGTAAATAGTGCTGTGATAAACATAGGGGTGCGTCTGTCTCTTTCAAACAGGGCTGCTGCATTCTTAGGGTAAATTCGTAGGAGTGGAATTCCTGGGTCAAATGGTGTTTCTATTTTTAGTTTTTTGAGGAACCTCCACACTGCTTTCCACAATGTTTGTACTATTTTACATTCCCACCAGCAGTGTAGGAGGATTTCCCTTTCTCCACATCCTCACCAACATTTGTTGTTGTTTGTCTTTTGGATGTTGGCCATCCTAACTGGTGTCAGGTGATATCTCATTGTGGTGTTAATTTGCATTTCTCTGATGATTAGCGATGTGGAGCTTTTCATGTGCCTGTCGGTCATCTGAATTTCTTCTTTGGAGAAGTGTCTTTTCAGCTCTTCTGACCATTTTTTAATTGGATTACTTGTTTTTTTTTTGTTCAGGTACATCAGCTCTTTATATAATCTGAATGTCAACCCCTATTGGATATGTCATTTATGAATATATTCTCCCATACTGTAGGATATATTTTTGTTCTATTGATGGTGTCCTTTGATGTACAGAAGTTTTTAGTTTGATATAGTTCCACTTGTTCAGTTTTGCTTTTGTTTCCCTTGCCTGGGGAGATATGTTCATGAAGAAGGTGCTCATATTTATGTCCAAGAGATTTTTGCCTATGTTTTTTTCAAAGAGTTTTATGGTTTCATGACTTACATTTAGGTCTTTGATCCTTTTTGAGTTTACTTTTGTGTATGGGGTTAAACAATAATCCAGATTCATTCTTTTACATGTAGCTGTCCAGTTTGTCAACACCAGCTGCTGAAGAAGCTGTCATTTCCCCATTGTATATCCATGGCTCCTTTATCGTATATTAATTGACCATATATGCTTGGGTTTATATTTGGGCTCTCTAGTCTGTTCCATTGGTCTCTGGGTCTGTTCTTGTGCCAGTACCAAATTGTCTTGATTACTGTGGTTTTGTAGTAGAGCTTGAAGTCTGGGGGCATAATTCTCCCTGTTTTATTCTTCCTTCTCAGGATTGCTTTGGCTATTCAAGGTCTTTTGTGGTTCCATATGAATTTTAGAACGATTTGCTCTAGTTCATTGTAGAATGCTGTTGGTATTTTGATAGGGATTGCATTGAATCTGTAGATTGCATTAGGCAGGATGGCCATTTTGACAATATTAATTCTTCCTATCCATGAACATGGGATGTGTTTCCATTTATTGGTGTCTTCTTTAATTTCTCTCATGAATGTCATGTAGTTTTCACAGTATAAGTCTCTCAATTCCTTGGTTAGGTTAAGTCCTAGGTGTCTTATTCTTTTGGATTCAATAGTGAATGGAATTATTTTCCTGATTTCTCTTTCTGCTAGTTCACTGTTAGTGTATAGAAATGAAACAAATTTCTGTGTATTAATTTTGTATCCCACAACTTTGCTGAATGCAGATATTAGATCTAGTAGTTTCAGAGTGGATTCTTTAGGGTTTTTTATTTACAATATCATGTCATCTGCAAAAAGTGACAATTAGACTGCTTCCTTACCAATCTGGATGCCTTTTACTTCTTTGTGTTGTCTGATTGCCAGGGCTAGGACCTCTAGAACTATGTTGAATAAAAGTGGGGAGTGTGGGCATCCTTGTCTTGTTCCAATCTTAAAGGAAAGTTTTCGGCTCCTCGCTGTTAAGTATAATGTTGGCTGTGGGTTTGTCATACATGGCCTTTATTACGTTGAGGTACTTGCCCTCTATACTCATTTTGTTGAGAGTTTTTATTACGAATGGATGTTGAATTTTGTCAAATACTTTTTCAGCATCTATGGATATGATCATATGGATTTTGTCCTTCTTTTTGTTGATGTGGTGGATCATGTTGATGGATTTTCGAATGTTGTACCATCCTTGCTTCCCTGGGATGAATCCCACTTGATCATGATGGATGATCTTTTTGATGTATTTTTGAATTCAGTTTGCTAATACTTTGTTGAGTATTTTTGCATCTATGTTCATCAGGGATACTGGTCTGTGCTTTTCTTTTTTTGTGGTGTCTTTGCCTGTTTTTGGTATTAGAGTGATGTTGGCCTCGTAGAATGAGTTTGGGAGTATTCCCTGCTCTTCTACTTTTTGGAAAACTTTAAGGAGGATGGGTATTAGGTCTTCACTAAATGTTTGATAAAATTCAGCAGTGAAACCATCTGATCCAGGGGTTTTGTTCTTAGGTAGTTTTTTGAATACCAATTCAAAATCTTTGCTGGTAATTGGTCTATTCAGATATTCTGTTTCTTCCTGGGTGAGCCTTAGAAGGTTGTATTTTTCTAGAAAGCTGTCCATTTCTTCTAGATTATCCAGTTTGTTAGCATATAATTTTTCATAGTATTCTCTCATAATTCTTTGTATCTCTGTGGTGTCTGTAGTGATTTTTCCTTTCTCATTTCTGATTCTATTTATGTGTGTAGACTCTTTTTTTTCTTGATAAGTTTGGCTAGGGTTTATCTATTTTATTTTTTCAAAGAACCAGCTTCTACCTTTACTGATTGTTTCTACTGTTTTATTCTTCTCAATTTTATTTATTTCTGCCTTAATCTTTATTATGTCCCTCCTTCTATTGACTTTAGGCCTCATTTGTACTTCCTATTCCAGTTCTATTAATTGTGAGTTTAGACTGTTCATTTGGGATTGTTCTTTCCTGAGTTAGTCCTGTATTGCAATATATTTCCCACTTAGCATGGCCTTCACTGCATCCCACAGATTTGGCGGTGATGAATTATTGTTGTCATTTGTCTTCATATATTGCTTGATCTCTGTTTTTATTTGGTCATTGATCCATTGATTATTTAGGAGCATGTTATTAGGTCTCCAAGTGTTTGTGGGCTTTTTCATTTTCTTTGAGTAATTTATTTCTTGTTTTATACCTTTGTGATCTGATAAGCTGGTTGGCACAATTTCAATCATTTTTAATTTACTGAGGTTCATTTTTTGGCATTGGATATGCTCTATTCTTGAAAATGTTCCATGTGCACTTGAGAAAAATGTGTATTCTGTTGCTTTTGGATGGAGTGTTCTGTAGATGTCTGTTAGGTCCATCTGTTCTAATATGTTTTTCAGGGCCTCTGTCTATTTATTTATTTTCTGTCTGGTTGATCTGTCCTTTGGAGTGAGTGGTACGTTGAAGTCTCCTAAAATGAATGCATTGCATTCTATTTCCACCTTTAATTCTGTTAGTATTTGTTTCACACATGTAGGTGATCTGTGTAGGGTGCATAGATGTTTATAACAGTCATACCCTCTTTTTAGACTGACTCATTTGTCATTATGTAATGTCCTTTGTCTCTTGTGACTTTCTTTGTTTTGAAGTCTATTTGTCTGATACAAGTACTGTAATTCCTTCTTTTTTCTCCCTATTATTTGCATAAAACATCTTTTTCCATCCCTTTACTTCCAATTTGTGTATGTCTTTGGGTTTGAAGTCTCTTATAGGCAGCATACAGATGGGTCTTGTTTTTTATCCATTCAGTAACTCTATGTCTTTTGATTGGTGCATTCAGACCATTTACATTTAGGGTAATTATCGATAGATATGTTCTTATTGCCACTGTAGGCTTTAGATTCGTGGTTACCAAAGGTTCGAGGGCAATTCCCCTACTCTCTAACAGTCTAATTTAACTCATTTCATATGCTATTACAAACACCACCTAAAGGTTCTTTTATTTCCCTCCTTTTTCTTCCTCCTCTATTCTTTGTATGCTATGAATCATATTCTGTACTCTTTGTCTATCCCTTGGGTGACATCTATTTAGTTGTAGGAATATTTTCATCTATAGCAGTCCCTCCAAAATGCACTCTAGAGGTGGTTTGTGGGAGGTAAATTCTCTTCGCTTTTGCTTATCTGAATATTGTTTAATCCCTCTTTCAAATTTAAATAATAACCTTGCTGGGTAGAGTATTCTTGGTTGGAGGCCCTTCTGCTTCTTTGCATTAAATATATCATGCCAGTCCCTTCTGGCCTGTAAGGTTTCTGTTGAGAAGTCTGATGATAGCCTGATGGGTTTTCCTTTGTATGTGATATTTTTTATCTCTTTAGCTGCTATTAAAAGTGTGTCTTTATCCTTGGTCATTGCTATTTTAATTATTATATGTCTTGATGTTGTCTTCCTTGGGTCCCTTGTGTTGGGGGATCTGTGCATCCCAATGGTTTGAGAGATGATCTCCTTCCCCAGATTGGGAAGGTTTTCAGCAATCACCTCCTCAATGACACTTTCTATCCCTTTTATCTCTCTTCTTCTTTTGGTACTCCTGTAATGTGAATATTGTTCTGTTTGGATTCGTCACACAATTCCCTCAATATTCTTTCATTCTTGGAGATTCTTTTTTCTCTCTGTGCCTCTACTTCTTTGTATTCCCCTTCTCTAATTTCTATTCCATTTACCGTCTCTTCTATTACATCTAATCTATTTTTAAATCCCTCCATTGTATGTTTCATTTCAGATATGGAATTTATTATTATTAATGATTGAATCTCCATCTTAAATTCGTTCCTGAGTTCTTGAATACTTTTCTGTACCTCCATAAGCATGTTTACGATTTTTATTTTGAACTCTCTTTCAGGAAGATTGGTGAGTTCAGTTTCATTTGGCCCTCTTTCTGGGGTTTGTGAGATTTTGGTCTGAACCATGTTCTTTTGACATTTCATATTTCTGTGTGGTGCCCTCTGTTGCCCAGAAGCTCCAGTCTCTGTAGAGTTTCATATTTCTGTGTGGTGCCCTCTATTGCCCAGAAGCTCCTCACTCTAGAGTGAGGTTGGAGGTCATAGGGAGTGGAGCTGGTGCCTCAGGGGAGGAAAGATCTGTTTCCTGACTCCCGTCTGCCCTGCCTGTCTGCAGTATCACAGCCAGTGGGCTGAGCACACAGGTGTAAGCCTCCGTGCTTGGCATCTCTAGCTGTTGTAAGTGAGGCCTCTCTCTGGCAGGCTTGACACCAGAGCAGTGACTGCCAGTTTGCGAGCTGTTGCTGTCAGGCCAGGAGGAAGGCTCAGCAGGCTGCATATCACAGTGGGGGGCCTCGGAGATGAGTAGCCATCCAGGGGGATGGAGCGCCTGAAGCTCCCCAAAGTTCCCAATCTGCTGGGCAGAGCATGCTCAGACAACCTTGTCCCTCATCCCTTCCCTGCTCAGCAAGCTCCATGCAAACCCTACGTCTTCAGCAGCCCTCTTTCTGCTAGGAAGCCTCTCAGACTGCCTGCCTTTCCCTTCTTTCAGAGCGGCCGGGTGAGGATCCCGTCCTCCAGAAACAGCTGGAATCTGTCTTTCAAGCACTCTGCCTGTCCCATCTCCCAATACTCCAGAGCACCACACAATGTATATTTCTGTTCGCAAAGCAAATCTCCAGGACTAGGTGTTCAGCAGTCCAAGGCTTCTACCCCCTCCCCTGCTCCATTTCTCCTCCTCTTGCTGGTGAGCTGGGGTGGGGGAAGGGCTCGGGTCCCGCTGAATCAAGGCTTTTGTATGTTACCCTGTTTTGTGAGGTCTGCTCTGTTTGTGAGGTCTGTATGTAGTCTGGTGTAGCCTTCTTTCCTGTTGCTGTTTTAGGGTTAGTTTATTAACTATATTTTCACACTATCTGTGGTTTTGGGAGGAGTTCTCTGTCTCACCTCTCACGCCACCATCTTGAATCCCAATCAAGTGTCTCACCTCTTTATGCAAACTTTCTCCCAGAGAATTAGTCTACCTTCTTTTGTTTAAGACAAAGTTTTACATTCATGGCTTCTGACTGTGTATGCCAGTCAAGATTACTTGTTTTTTTCTTATTTTTACCTTTCCAATTTGTTTTATTCAAGATATGTTAAGCTATGAGGCAGTAACAAATTAACATGCCAAAGTCACAGTGGCATATCACAACAAAAGTTTAATTTTTCACTCATGCTTCATGTCCATATTGGCTCAGCAGCTCTGCTTTATTCTGGTGCTTAGTCCCACTCATCAAATATTTCTAGTCTTTATCTCCCAAGGACATAATAGTACATAACATGTAGGTTTTTTCATAGTTGTATTGAGAAATATGGCTAGTTCTTCATAGCTTGTAAGCAGAAATTATAGTCATAGAACTAGAACATTCAGTCTCTGAATTAAACCTCCAGACATTGAAGCTAGTAACATAGAAGATGGTGGCTTGTTCCTCAGCTTGGATCTCTGAGTCACAGTGATGAGCAAAGCACCAAATGGAGATGCCAATTAGGCAGGTGAATACACAAGTCATAATGAAGATAGGAATTTTGGAGTTACCAGTGCATAGTTGCTGTTAAGGACTTTTAAAGGGAATGATTCTGGATGATCATCTAGGGAGTAAATAGACAAAAAGACTAAATCCTGCAGTATTCCTACATGTAGAGCTCATTGATGTGAGGCAGACAGAAAATAAAAAAAAGGAGCAACTGTGAGATTGAAACAGAACCCCAAATCCCGTGGGAGTTTGTGATGAACTCTCTCAAATACAGCTTATAATCGAGTAAGATGGCTGAAAATTGACAATACGATTTGGCAATATGGGGGTCACTTGTGGTATTTGTATGAGAATTTGGTATGGTATTAAAAATGAAACTCTAATGGCAGTTGTTTTATGAAAATGGAAGAAGAGAATGTGGTTAGAGTAAGAAAAGACTTCTAAAAGGGAGCAGAGATTGCTCATTAGGAAAAAAAGATAGTTGGGCTGATGGGATGAAGGAAGGTTTTTGATTTTGCTTTTACATTAGAGAGATTATGGCATGTTTTAATGCTGATGGCAATAATGCAGTAGAGAAGAAAAGTCAAGGATAGTTAGGATAGAAAAGACAATGACTGGGAGAGGGTGAGAAGAGATAACTCCTTTGCAGAAGCAAAGAGGATGTCCATTATAGAGAATACAGACAGATTCTCTATAATACTAGAGTACTGAATATAGGGCATACAGGTTATAGATAGGAACAGATGGATAGTTGTGGTTATTAGTACAACTGGAGTACTCTTCTACATGATTCTTCTTTCTCAGTAAAATAGGAAACAAGGTTGCCAGCTGAGGTTGAGGCAAGTAGTTGCAACACAAAGGAGAAATAGGGATTGAAAAGGGAATCTGGGTTTATACAAATGAGAGATTGTATTGTTTCACCTTTGACTAAAAATCACTAGGATCAATACATAATAAGTCCTGTGAGGTTGAAAGATTGTTGCAGCTGGACAGATAAAGAGTTGATGGATGGAAAATTGAATAACTGAAACCAAGATTATAGAGGAGGAATATTTTTAGAAGTGAAAATATCTGGATTATGACCATGAGAGTGGGTGGCTGAGGTAGTGTGAATGACAGAACTATTGAGAGACAGAGGGTCAAGGAATTGAGAAGTCAGTGTTCAGGAAGGATTGTTCAGATTAATATTAAAATCACAAAGGATAATGACTGAAGTTGGGTTGGAAAGAGTAACAGTGGTCCATGTGATAAAATCTTCAAAATATGCAAGAGGGAACCCAAAGGGGCATAACTGACTAGAAGATGGAAGGGAGGCAGATGGTAAAATATCATAACATGAGCTACAAATCTGGACATTTTAGGGAACTGAGAGATATCAAGATCTGAAAGAAGCTTTGATGACTAAAGGGAATCAATCCCACCTTCATGTCTAGAGTCACAAGGGGTATGGGAGAGAAAACTGTCAGAGCTCAGAGAGGAGCACAGTGGAAGCCATTTCCTCAGGGAACAGCAAAGATTCAATTACACTTGAATAGTTAAGGGGCTGCTCGGAGAAAAGGCTGAAAATATGAGTTAATTTGCTGGAGTCATTACATCCACAGGACTGAGCAAAAGCATAACAGCTTTAGGAGTTAAGAAAAGTAGGAGGTGGGGTTAGACAGATCCTTAGTGCCATATGGGGAAAAGAGCCTTGCTGATAAAGTCTTCTTGCTGTTACTAATATAAACAGATATGTGGAAGATGATCATATGAGCTCTGGTCTGTGAGGCAGATTGTAGTGGAATGGCAAATGTGTAAGAGCTCTGAATATGTAACATTTTTGCAGGAACAAGTCCTTATAGCTCTATTTTACTCAAGCTGTATTTTTCAAATTACTTGGCTAATACTAAACTCATGTTCATAGAGAAAATTATCATCATTTTACATAAAGTTGTAGATGTCTCAGACTGAATGGAGTCTAACAATCATATTTATTGATGTGTCAGTTGTTAAACACTGAGCAGATGTCTTCATTAGCTTCTTTACAATGATGTCTGGATAGTTTTAGGGAGATTTCTACTAATGTGGAAGCTAAATAGTGATTCTCTCCCAATACTATTCTCTACATCAAAATTTTTATTTCTTAGATATTTCTTATAATTCTTAGTTCCCCTAATCTGGAAACTATTAGGTTGTCCTTATGTCTTTCCCAGTTTTCAGGGTTATTGGGAGTATTATAAGCATGAACTCTAGAATTAGGCTCTAGTGTTTAATCTCTCTGATGCCTAACCTATATGATTTTTGTCCACAAGGAATTTATAATGTAATCTTGAAGAGAGGAGGCATGTACACTGCTTTTTACAACCTGAAACAAGACATAAGAAGCATAAAAATAATATTGGCTGCTGGTAGAAAAATATCATGGTGTGGATGACATTTGAGTGGGGATTTTACTAACAAAGTGTTTTAGGGATAAAACTGGTGTTAGGCAGAAGGGAATTTCAAGCAGAAAAATGGCTTTAGTGAAGATATGAAAATGACAAACTGCTTTATGAAAGAGTCTTGGATGGTGCGAATATACATTGAGTTGGGGAGAACTGAGAGATGTGGTTAAAAATATCTTGGTGGCACATGCATACCAGCCTAATAATTCTGATTTGCTTTACTCTCCATTTGACTTTATGGATCATTAAAAAGAATTTAGTATAAATGCTGATCGCTGGTATAGCTCACTCTACAGTTGTTTGTGCATATGAGAACAACTAGTAAAACATTTTCATTCAACCATTTATTTTACTACAGGGTGCCAGAAAAATGGTTTTCTTGATTTTTTTAATCTTCAAACTTGATTGAACAAATATATATTTTTTAATTGGCTCGTTTGAGGCAGTAATAAATGCAAACTAAACACTTAACATATTCCTGTGTATATGTCCACAGTAGGACAAATATCAAAGTAGTAAAATTTGAGCCACTGACATTCTATATCTGGCAGTTTTTGTTGGAAGAATATCCCTCCTTCACTAGGGAAGAAATTAATATTTTAGGACAAGGGTAAGCAAATTTTTTCAGGAAAGCATCAGGTAGTAAATATTTTGGATTTTGCAGGCCAAATGGTCTTCATAGAGTAAAAACAGCAACAGATACTATGCAAATGAGTGGGCATGGCTGCCTTCCATTTAAACTTTATTTGGAAAGTTAGGCAGTGGGCCAGATTTGACCTATGGGCTATAGTCTGCTAAGCCTGTTATAGATGATTATTAGGAACAAATTGGAAAAAGCTGAAGAAAATTATTACAACACTAATACACTATCACATAAAGATGAATGTTTACCAAATGTTTACTCTAAAACATTAACAGAGAACCATGCAAGAACCAGACCTGACTTTGGTTCTCATACTTTCAACTCAGAGCTGAAACCATAGTAAGCAAAAATCTATTTTTCTTTCCATAGTAAGCAAATCCATAGTAAGCAAAAATATCTTTCACTGTTGCAGGTCAAAGAGAAAAATCAGTCCAACTTAAATAAAAGGTAGATAAAGTTTAATGATAAATACATCTCACACAAACATAATCCCAGGAACTACCATAGAGTCAAGTATCATGAGGAATAAAATTTGGAGTAAGCAGTGAGGATAGTACCAGTCACCTTTCTCAGTTCCTCCCATAGATGACCTTATTTTTCCTTCATAAAAGCCCTATGAGAATAAAATACCTATGAATAAATTTAACCAGGGAGGTGGAACTACAACATTGAAGAAGACACAAACAAATGGAAAGATATTCCATGCTTATGGATTGGAAGAACTAATATTGTTAAAATGTCCATACATACTATCCAAAGCAATCTACAGATTTAAGGCAAACTCTTTCAAAATCCCAATGACATTTTTCACAGTAGTACAAAAATCCTAAATTCACATGGAATCACAAAAGACCCCAAGCAGCCAAAGCAATCTTGAGAAAGAAAAACAAAGTTGGAGGCATCACACTTCCTGATTTAAAACTATATTACAAAGTTGTAGTAATCAAAACAGTATCATAGTGGCATAAAAACAGATATATAGATCAATGGAACGGAGTAGAGAGCCAAAAAATAAACCTACACATATATCGTTAATTTACATCAAAGGAAGCAAGAACATACGATGGAGAAAGGGTAGCCTCTTCAATAAATGGTATTGGGGGAAAAAAGGAAAAAGAAAAACCCTAAGAGGTGAACAGTAATATCATCCCCATTTTTACAAATAAGGCAACTGAGACACAGACAGCTGAAAAACTTTCCTTGGCTACATGGCTAGAGAATCATAGAGTAAAACATTTTTTCCAGCTGGGCCATCTATCTCAGGAGCCAATACTTCTAAATATGGCTCCTGACATTTTGCTCTTTGAATTTTGAGGTTTAAGCCACTTTAAATTTGAAATAGTGTGTGAAAACAGGTAGGATTTATCAGAATCACCAAGATTTGTTGATCATTTAATATATGCCTGGGCCTTTTACAAATTATCTTCTTTAATTTCACAACACTACTTTGTGCATGAGAAAGACACAATGTCACCCAAAGTGACACAAGCAGCAGTTGGTATGGCTGAGATTCTAGTCTGGAAAGTCTGGAACTTACACTCTTAATTTTTATGGCAGAGAAATAGTCTGAACAAAGGCAGTAAGGGATGCACAGAGACCAGGCTGCCAATTAGAGAAGGGAGGTAATAACTGGGAAAGAAGAGAGACTGATTTTCTAGGTAGAACGGTTCCCAGATTATTGAGCCAGATGATAGAGGCTATTTTCTTGATATAGAAAACAACTGAGACATGGTAAAGAATTCTGGGTCAAAGAATGCAAGATAAAGCTGTGTTTGGAGAGGTTTAACAGCAGTAAACAGAAACAATAGGAAATTAACATGAAAGAAGGGAGAGCAATAAGAAATCATGCATTTTTGTTATCCTAAAAAAGAGCAGGAGGTGTGATGGACAGTGACTGTAATGGGGTATGTGGTGGGAACTTGATAATAGGGGGAGTCTAGTAACCATAATATTGCTCATGTAATTGTACATTAATAATAGCAAAAAAAGAGAGCAGGAGGTGTAAAAATTTAGTAAAAGGAATTATTCTGAGACCTATTTCAAAAGAAAATATGAATTAAGACTGGTCATAGGAGATAAAGAAAGGGGTAAAGTCAAGATTAATTCAAATGCTGAGCTTGGGGTACTTAACAAATGATGTTATCACAGAAAACAAAAAATAAAAAAATAAAAAACAAACCCAGAATAATTTTAAAGAAGCTAGTTAGAATTGAAGGTATTTAGTATGGTTTTAATTTGTCATAATCATAGAAAATTTGAGGGGATTTTCTCTTCTGACAATCCAAAATCTAGAGATGGAATAAAGTCCAGAGGATGCAGAATGAGTGAAGCCATTGAGTTTGCAAGGGGGAACACTATCAGTCACCTTGGCAAGGGTAAACTGCACAAAGTGATGTGAATGAAAGGCCATTTTTAGGGAAAAAATAAAATGATGGCTTGAAATTAAAAGTCTGAATCTGGAAATTCAGATTCAAGAAATCATCCACATACATGATCAGTGATCTCCTAGGAGTATTGAGTCTTCAAAGAGAGGAAGTGTAGAGTGAGAATAGAGAGCAGTGAGCAGGATGGCCATCCTGTGGGAGTTAGAGAAAGAAGACATGGCAGGGAGGGCAGAGGAGGACCTGTTAGAAATGTGGGAAATGAAATGGCAATGGCACAGGGGAACTGAAGCCTATGAAACTGAAAGTTCAAAGCACAAATGTGTGGTTAGTAGTATCAAATGCTATAGTCTAGGAAGATGAGAACTAGAAAGGGCTCTTACACTTTGTAAAATATTGGCTTCTGTTTACACTTAATGGAAGAAATAATTGAAATGTCCATCAATAGGTGAATGGTAAAACAAACTGGTATATCCACACAGTGGAATATTACTCTGCAATGAAAAAGAATGGACTAACTTTTGATCCATGAAACAACATGTACTGATCTCAAAATAGTCATGCTGAAATATGCCAAACTATAAAAACATACTCTGCATTATTTAATTTATAAAAAATTCTATAAAGCTAACTAGTCTCTATTGACTGAAAACTGATTAATGATTGCTTTGAAAGAGTGGGATAGATCATAAAAGGGCATGAAAAAATTGTTAGGGTGGTGGATATGGTCAGTATAATACTTTGGTGATTTCACAGCTGTATACATAGCTAAAATTCATTGAATTATACACTCTAAATATATGCAGTTGGTTGTATTTCACTTTATATCTCAACAAAGCTGTAAGAGTTTAGAGTAAGAGTGCTGAAGTTAGATTTCAAGGGGTTATGGACATAGAAATAAAGTTAGCAGGTATCCTAGAACACACAGCACACATTTTAGAACATTGTCCATAAAAGAAGGAAACTGGGTGAATAGGGAATATGACAGTTTTCATCTTTTTCAAAGATAGCCAAGATCTAATTTTTTCTGATCTCCTATTTACTTTTTCCCCTGTAGTTCCAAGGTAAAATATATGTGTCATTTGTTTTCTAGTAATATTTTCCCCAGAAGCAGAATGATAAGTTGTGGAAGAGTTATGTTTAATTATTTATTGAAAATGTAAACTGCTTCAAGCAATATAACACCATAAATTAAAGTGGCTAATTTTGAAAGCATGAGAGAGTACACAAGTCTTCATATTTTCAATTCTCCAACTCAAACTAGCAACATGAAAGCATTCTCTAAAATCTTCAGTCTCCTTGTCACAAGTCTGCCCTGAAGGGGAAAATTCTGGGGGGAATCTCGGTGGAGAATTCTGCCTGTGTTGGGTGGGGAAAAATGTGTATCTGTATAATCCCAAGATGAAATTTTAACTATGATTTTTGTGAAAAGTTTGCAGTCTAACTAAAATACAACTTGCTCCAATTTGCTACAATGTAGTTTTCACAAGGGCATATATCTATATCTATATCTATATACATATACATATTTTTATCTGCAGAACTATTTCCAAACTATTCTAATAGCCATCATTTTCATTTTTTCCCCATACAAAATAAGACACCACTGTCTGATGATGATTATTTCTCTTATACAGAGTAAGATTTAATTTTACTGATCATTGCTTATGTTGTGTGCCTAAAGGCAGAGACCAGACTTCCTTATCCAATCTCCATTTCCCCTTCAGGTTTATAGGTTTCCCTTTTCCAATCACTGAGTATTACACATAAGGACAAAGACATAAATGTTTATTGAGGTATATTTAGAGAGGAAAAGAATTTTAAATCCCCATTTAAAATTGTTTTTACCTTTTCCAATAGCTTCTTTTTTTTTAATGAGTTAACATGTGGAGAATAAGTTTTATCTGATGGATTTGTCGTAAATTATAAGGGGGTATAATAGATTGTGTTTTATATGCACACACCCATTTCATATTTTTAAAGATAATTCCATTAATATTTCTGCTCTAATGACCCTAGTCTGAATACATTTGTCCATTTAGCAAGATGTGGGGGTAGAGGAGCAGTGCTTTATTTTATATTATGAATTTTGGACTTTAGTACACAGTGATTAGAAATAGTAGACAATCTGACACAGAGTTAGGTGTTCATGTAAAGTTTTGATATAAGTAGGTTTCATTCCACGATTTTACAAAATTTGAGACTGAATCATTGGATTGCTGTAAATATAAAATGAGGCAGTAGATTTAAAACTAATGACAAATTGCACAATACATAGAAACCAATCAATAAGTGTTAGATAACTTTGTACATGAAAGGGAGAAATAATATATATTCATACTTGCATGTTTTTGCCTAAAGAACTTCAGGAATTAGAGACTGGATACTGATAATAGTTTTTTCTGTAGGGTGGAAACTGAGCAGATGCACAATAAGGATGGAGCAGAATTTTGTTTGTATACTTTGTTATATTTTTGGATTTTGATCCATGTGACTATATTTTCGATTTTAAAAGCATATATAAGAGATTTCTGATGTTTTTGTTGTTATTTTGTCATCTTTTCTGATGATCATTGCTTTTAATCCTAAAATGCCTCTTCATTTTCCTGAGTCAGTTTCTCTAAAGAGTATATACTTAGGTGTTCAGTTGGGCTTATTCAGATTGTGAACTCACAGAGAACAGGCAGGAAGCAGCACCTTGTTTGAGTAATAGTATGACGAGCAGATGGACCTAATACATATTTTTTAGTAAAGATTAAAAATATGTATGAAAAAGTGAAATAATGCCACTTTTGGTCTAGATTTGGGCACTGCCAATTTTTAAATAACCAAAGAAGAATCAGTTCAATGATCCTCTGAAGAAAAACCTTATTTTATTGATCCCACACAATTCCTATTTTCTGGATCTAACCCAAAAGCTATGATTGTGCAAGTATTTAATGAGGATTTTTTTTTGTACTATCATCACATACAAGACTTATTTGTGTTGAAGTCCCAGTTTAAATGGGTGATAGCTTATTAATAATTATGAAATCTAATAATATGATTATTGGTGGACAATTGAGGGCTGATGTACCAATAAGAGTAATGACTCTTAATCACACCTAGAAATTATTGGAGTCTACAGTGTAAAGTACTTTCAGTATATTGCCTTATTTCATTTTCCTAGCAACCCTATGTGGTGGATGGTACTGGCCTGATTTGTAAACTGGACAATTAAGTGCTTAGAAAATTTGCCAAAAATCACATACCTGGTAAATGGACTCAGACTCAAGTATCTTTAATGCCAAAGCCCATACTCTTGCCCATTATATTATTGTGTGTAAGCAGCTCTCAATTATATTTATATTTACTTAGAAAATATTTCTGTAGTAATTAATAATTGTGGTTCCACTTTGCATGGAACTAGGGTTTCAAAGATGGCAGAAACACAGCTCGTAATTCATATCATGCATGGATACTATGAATCATCCAATTAATCACCTTAAATGATGGCACTCATGAGAAACTGACTGCTCATTCTTATGCTTTTCTGTAGTAGGTATTAATACAACAAAATAAAATATATTATTGGTGATCTGAAGTAACTGCTTCATAACCTCTGTTTTTTTCAATGTTCAAAACAGTGTTTTAGCTCCCTCATAATGTGGTCAAACCAACACCAATAATAGTAACAAAAAACAGATGTTTACTTTCTGGTTATATTGTATAGTACCTATCTTCTTTGTTGCTTACTATTTTAAAAATATGCAATTTTCAATAGAATGTATATATGTAGTCAAAAGTTGCATTTGCATAATTCCAGAAGAAACTGGTGGTTTGATTTTTAAAAAATGTAACAAGTCATTTTATTTAAGAGTAGGGAAGAAAATCCATGTAAGATGAATATTTTGCTTTTTAGTTGCAGAGTCATGTGAAAATAGCTGAAGATTCTTTCTCTTATAATTTTGATATGTGGTTTATCATTATTATGCAAATATGATTATTCAGAAATATATCACTTAAAAGATCTCTACATGTTGTTTTAGTACATGCAGCTATGTAACTTCAAACCTAATAGACCCTATGTTACTCCATGATACTATGCAAGCTTTACCCCATTACTCTGGGTTCCTTGGGTAAAATGTTCAATGCAAGTGGAAAGTATAATTGTTATCTTTCCCAGATCACTGTCATGTGGATATATTTAAATGTGTATCTGTGAACTGTTTAATTAGATTTGTGAGGCTCTCATGAAACTGTCAACAACAGAAATAAAAACGCCAAACTTGTAAATTAAAAGTTTTGTATGTGCTAAAGTTGAGACTTGCATGTTTTGCTAAAGAAATAGCCCTATTAAAAAATAACAACATGTACCCTTAAAGCAGAAGGTGTGTGATTTTTTGGAATAGCAGGCTTGCCTAGAAATGGGATGGCTACAATATCCTTACCCTGTTTATTTGCTCTAGTTGATTACTGACTTCCAAATTGCTGCTGGTGTAACACGAATGCCAGCTGAAATTCATAATTGTTATGTTTTAAAACTTGCTGAAGTAATGTTTCTCCTGCTCTAAATCTTTGAAGATGTATTTGAATAGATCAGTTTCTTTTCAGCCATCTTTAAATCACACATCCAACTCTGTAAATTGTTTGGAGCTTTGCTTTTAATAGGATGGAAATGAGTGAGACTTGTTTTCCCATTTCTGACATGCTTGAATGCAAAAACAAAGCTACTCCACCATCCCCCAAATGGAAAAACCTCACTATGCTAGATGGGTTTTGAAAAATAAAAACACAAATCAAAACCTTCTAACAGCACATCTGTTCTTATTTACAGGAATTAGACGATACAGGCTGCAGCTCAGAATCAGAGGTAAGCATTACATTTAATCTGTCATGCCTGCAGGTTTTTATGGAGTTCAAACGTTTTAAAAGGTTTGGCTTGATAAAACTCCCTCATTATGTTTCTTGAGGTAGCACTGTCATCTGTGTCCAGTATCTCACTAACAACATTTCCAGTTCAGTAGGAGCAGACATTGTTCATTGCATTTTATTTGATCTCAGGCTATTTAATACTAGAAGATTTTGTGTGCACACCATTCCTTTAGGTTTTAAACCATTGGGTGAAAGGTATACCCAATTATGTTATATCTTTGAGCAACTTGAAAGTGCAGTTATATATAGAAATTTACCACTGAACTATGCTTACATGAAGTTGAGGTTGTGAAACACATTGACAAAAGATAGGAAATTCAAAGTTGGAAATGACATTTTGTCCTTTCCTTGTGTAACAGGAAGTTAAGTAAAGTATAAGATAAACTCAAGGAGATTGGGCTTTTTTAATAGTGTTATAGTCACATCATATACAAGGTAATACTAATAAGTATATTTACATAATAATTGGGAGTCTAAAAAATCCTTTCACTTACAAAACTTCATTTGAACCTTAAAATAGTCCTTTGGTATACACAGAATAGGTGGTATTAGTCTGCTCTTCCCCAAAGAGGACCTGAAGAATCTAAGGATATTTCCTTCACAATTTTAACACAAGCAGGAAATGTAGCTGCATGTCAGACCCAGTTCTTTTTGACATAAAGGTTGGTACTCACTGTACTATGTAGTCTTACAATTGCCAAAAAGTGTATGTGTATACATGCATCAATACATTCATACATGTACATACACACACACACACACACAACAGTGAACAGCAAGAGGAAGAATAAAATAATCAGAAGTCAAGCAATGTATGTTTGCTGGATGAATTAGGATGCTCTCTGTCCTGTACAATTCAACTCTAACTGGTGTAAACATTAAAGGAGATTTATTGGCTGATGTAAACATAAAGTCCAGAGCCACTGCTCTCATGAGTCTGCTTGGTTTGTTCTCAAGTGTTCCAGATTTACTTGTAGACATCCCTCATGTTTGTCTAAGGTCAATAGCAGTTTTGGGAAATCTGTGACCTAGAGTTTCCAGCATAAATCTTGACTTTCCTTCAGGTTGGATCAGCCATAAAATCATCCTTTTAGCCAAGGATAGGACATTTAAGTTTGGAGTAGCTGCTGTGATCATCATGACAAGGGGGAATGGGGATATCCTGCTTGGAAGTAGCCAGTTAAGCCCTACCTTTTGTACTGGAGAGTCAAGTTCATCTAACCACAAGGATGCTATACAATGGGGGAGGGTACCATCAATTTTGTGGAGATGATCACAGTATATACTACAGTTAAATTTAGGGTGTAACTTTCTGTGTTGGACATATACAATTCTAATTATTTGACTGCAGGTATAGGGGGATGAATTAATATAATTGCAAATACATGTAAGCTTTATCTTTCCTTTAGATAAATAAAACCATTAATTCTTGAGTTTTGTCCCTCCTCCTCACTTTCCATTGTTTTTCTTAACAAAGCAAAGCTTTTAATGCATTTTATAAGTATCTGTTTATTGATGTATGTTTCATAAAATTTGATTTGCCATTTTTCATTTTTAAATTAAAACATAATTGATATACAATGTTACATTGTTTCAAGTATAAATCACAGTGATTTTTGACAATTATATACATTACTAAATGCTCACCATAAGTGTAGATGCTGTCAACATAAAAAATTAGTTATTATATTTCCTATGCTGTACTTTCATCCCTGTGACCAATTTATTTTATAATTGAATATCTATGCCTTTTTATCCCCTTCATCTATTTTCACCCATCCTCCACACACCTCCCTTGTGGCATCCACCAGACTGTTCTCTATGTTCATGATTCTATTTAGTTTGTTCATTTTTTGTCTTTTAGAGTCTACATATAGGTGAAATCATAGAGTCTTTATCTTTCTCTGTCTGACTTATTTCACTCAACATAATATTCTCTAGGTCCATCTACATTGTTGCAAATAGAAGATTTCATTTTTTTTATGGCTGAGTAATATTCAACTGTATGTATGTGTGTGTGTGTATATATACATATATACACACACACACATATATATACATCTTTATGTATGTATATACATGTAAATGCATGTATGTGTATATATATATATATCTTATGTATGTATATATATACATATATCTTATGTATCTTCTTTATCCATTCATCTATTAATGAACACTTTGGTTGCTTCCACATGCTGCAATGAATATAGAGGTACAGATATCTTTTTGGATTAAGAATTTTGTTTTCTTCAAGTAAATTCCCAGAAATTGAATTGCTGGGTCATATGATATATGTAATTTTAGTTTTTTGAGAAACCTCCATACTGCTTTCCATAGTGTCTGCACTAATATATATTCTTACTAATGGTATATAAGTGTTCCCTTTTCTCCACATCCTCACCAACACTTGTTATTTCTTGTTTGTTTTTCAATATTAGTCATTCTGACTGGTGTGAGGTGATATCCCATTGTGATTTTGATTTGCATTTCCCTGATGATTAGTGATGAGGATCCTTTCGTGTGTCTGTTAGTCATCTGTATATCTTCCTTAGAAAAATGTTTATTCAGGTCCTCTGTCCATTTTTAAATCAAATTATTTGTTTTTTTGGTGTTGAGTTTTATTAGTTCTGTATATATTTTGCATATTAGCCCCTTATTGGATATATCATTTGCAAATATCTTCTTCCATTCAGTAGATTGCCTTTTTGTTTTGATGTGCAGAAGCTTTTTAGTTTGATATAGTCCCACTTGTTTATTTTTGCTTTTATTTTCCTTGCCTAGGGAGACATAGCAAGAAAAAAACTTACTAATGTGTCTATGTTTTCTTCTAGGATTTTTATTGTTTCAGATCTTATATTTAGGTCTTTAATCCATTTTGAGTTTGTTTTTTTATGGTGTAAGATAGTTGATCCACTTTCATTCTTTTTGCTTGTAGCTGTTCAGTTTACCCAACACTATTTATTGAAGACTCTATCTTTTCCCATTGTATATTCTTGCCCCTTTTTGTCATATAAAAGCATGGGTTTATTTCTGGGCCCTCCATTCTGTTCCATTGATATATGTGCCCATTTTTGTGCCAGTATAATACTTTTTTGATTACTACAGCTTTGTAGTATAGTTTGAAATTAGAGAGCATGATACCTTCAGTTTTATCCTTTCTCAAGACTGCTTTAGCTATTCGGGTCTTTGGTGGTTCCCTATAAATTTAGGATTATTTTCTCTAGTACTGTGAAAAATGTTTTGCATTTGCATACATAGTATTATACTACTGACTTTATTTTATTTCTCACTTTGAACTTATGTTTTAACATAAAAATATGTTATTAAGATATAACTATATTGGTACAAATATGTCCAGTTCATTGCTTCTTATTGCTGTGCAATTCTGTAAGCTTGTATTGCCTCAGTAGTGGATACCAATTTTATTTCTTTTCACACCATCACCAATAACATAATAGAAAATGCAGATTACCTTGAGTTTGGCAATGACTTTTTTTAGACACAGAAAAATCACACTGAATGACAGAAAAAAATTGATAAACCAGACTTCAATAAAGTTAAAAGTTTCTGCTCTGCAAAAGACATTGTCGGAAGAATGAAAAGACATGTCTAGGCTGGGAGAAAATATTTCCAAAGGACATATTTGATAAACAATTGCTATCTGAAATATCCAAACACTCTTAAAAGTCAACAATAAGGAAACAGATTGATTAAAAAATGTGCCAAAGACCTATACTGACACCTCAACAAAGAAGAAATAACAGATGACATATAAGCATATAAAAAGATTCTCCACGTCATATATCAAAGAAATGAAGGTTAAGACACCAATGAGATACCATTGTACACCTATTAGAAAAGCCAAAATCCAGAACACTGACAACACCAAATTCTGACAAGGATGTGGATTAATAGAACCTCTCACTCATTGCTGGTAGGAATGTAAACCATTACAGTTACTATAGAAGACAAGTTGGTCGTTTCTTACAAAAATAAACATATTCTTGCCATATGATCCAGAAATTATGCTCCTTGATATTTACACATAGAAGCTGAAATCTTACATCCACACAAAAACCTGCACATGGATGTTTATTACAGCTCTATTCATAATTGCCAAAACTTGGAACCACCCTTGAGATCCCTTTGTAGGTGAATGCATAAATAAACTGAATACATCTAGACAATGGAATATTACTTAGCACTAAAAGAAATTTAGCACCAATCCATAAAAAGACATGGAGGAAACTTATATGCATATTACCAGGTGGAATAAATCAATCTGAAAAGACTACATAATGCATGACTGCAACTGTATGACATTCTAGGAAAGTCAAACTATGGAGACAGTAAAATGATTAGTGGTTCCCAAGGGTTAGAGAAGAAGGAAGGATGAAACAGAGTATTGAAAACTCAGCAAAACTACTCAGTATGATACTGTAATGGTGGATACATGTCATTGTGCCTTTGTCTGGACCCACTACACTCAAAGTGAACCCTAATGTGAGCTACGGACTTTGGATGATAACGATGTACCAATGTAGGCTCATCAGTTGTAATAAATGCATATCTCTGGTGGTGGATGTTGATAAATAGGGGAGACTATGCATGCTTGGATGTAAGAAAAATCTCTGTACTTTTCACTCAATTTTGCTATGAACCTAAAACTGTTCTAAAAAATAAAAAATATAAAAAAAAAGTTAAAAGTTCACCAGAAGCTAAAAGAGAGGATGGCCTTGACAACATCTTTTGAATTTTTAGCTCTAGAACTCTGAAAGAATAATTTTTTGTTGTTTTGAGCCACCTGTTATGTGGTAGTTCATTATAGCAACCCTAGGAAATTAATAAGCACCAAGTAAATTATCCCAAAAGTTTGATAATTCTCACTTGTAAACCCATCTGAGATTATCATTATTCTTTTTATTTTTATTCTTAATTTCAATTTAGGGCAGGAAAGAGCTGCTGGAATGGAAAACATATCTTTGACTACGATTTTAATTTACTTTGTGTTAATGGGTCTGTTCAAATTTTCTTCTTCTTGCATATTTTAATGACCTTGTCATGTCACCTCTTTTCATTACATATTTATTAACATATTATTATTAGCATGATAATGACCTATTTTTGTTTATCAATCCTTCCTTTAGTTTATCTCTCCTTTCATATTTTCTTCTAAGTAACAAGGAGAAACCAAGAGACACTTTTAATATTTTGGTTGGAAAACATTTTAGCAAGATCACCCAGTTCTTTATGCACATATTCTCCCTTGAACATTACTGCAGGCAATGGTATTGTTAAGTTCCAGTTTTCCATAAGATTTTCTTCCATTTAAGTCCTCATGTTCAAAGTACTTTAAACTCTTACCAGCCCTCTCAAAATATTTACACATTTCCAGATTCTGCCTGCTCCTCAGTTCCAAAGTCATTCTCTTAGCTTAGAATTTTTGTTATTGCAACATCCCATTTCTAAAGTCCTACAATCTGAATTTAATTATCTATTTCTGCATAAAAAATAATTACCAATTTAGTAGCTTAAAACAACAAACATTTATTACTTTGTTGCTGGATCTAGATAACTTCCTTCTTTGTCACAAGTGTCCTCTCTATAGGGTGCTTGGGTATCCTCACAACGTGGCAGCTAACTTCCCTCAGGAAGCACAATCCAAGAGAAGGAATGCCAACCTAATCTTACAAGTTGACATACCTCTGCTGCGCTCTATGGTCACACAGACCAACTCTGATGCATTGTGAGAAAGGACTACATAAGAGCCTGAACAGCAGGCAGTGGAGACCATGGGAGGTGGAGTAGGAGGATCTTTGAGACTGGTTACTACATTTATTAAGGCATAATCTCCCTCAATACCATGGGGAGTAGACTTTGTCAAGAGTATCAACCTAGTGTTAGCTTGATCTCCATTTAATAGTGTTCAATTGAAATGAATATATTGAGATTTATTATATCAGGGATTTCTATGAATTGACTATGTACATGATATGTACTTGTATCAAAACCTAACAAACGATTTAAAAATGTGTATCAGTATAAGGTTTTACCTACAGTATATTCCCACTGTTGTGACACTTGAAGACAATATTATACAGAAGTTCAGTTTTATAAGTGACATCTTCTTAATCTTGGTTTCAAATGAAGCATAAATGGGATTGAAATGCTCATTTGGACTAATGGTGCAGTCAGGTAATTTCAATTAGAGTCACCCAGCTACCAGTGAGCTGACTATATTATTGAAACGGTTCCTTTAAACTACTGACCAAGTCTTGCCAGGCTCAGCAGGCAGTATCTAATGTGATTACCCCCTAACGTGTTCC
Source organism: Phataginus tricuspis (assembly GCA_029783875.1). Lineage (NCBI taxonomy): Eukaryota > Metazoa > Chordata > Mammalia > Pholidota > Manidae > Phataginus > Phataginus tricuspis. The sequence continues at coordinate 90,217,988 of JAQQAC010002837.1, read as the reverse complement.
AGCAGTTAGGAAGTCTATAAAACAATTTCAACAGAGCTTAGAAATACCACTTCTATAAAGTGGACTGACGTAAAGTTAATTCCTTAATGCTTTCATTAGGAGAAAAGTGTTTACTTTCCCCTCTGCAAATAATCCACTCATTAATCTGGAAAACATCACCTGAGAATGCTACTGAAGTCAATAAGATCTAATAGAATAATGACAAGTACTGAAGGAACTCAACAAATTCTATTCCAAAATATATTCCCCTCTTAGAGCTGCTGTAAATATGCTTGGATTTAGCCATCTTGGCAGAAGATTTAAAAAGAAAAGACACATTCACAGCCATGTAATTAGGGAAGAATCACACCAGCAATTAGTTGTAGAGTAGGTGTTACTTCTATGTTAGCATCTATTTTCAGTTATTTATGCTGTGGCTTTTTTTCTTTGTTCCTTTCTTTCTGTGAGAGTTTTCAAGCAAACAACAGCAGTCTGCATCTTTGATAGAATCCCAGAATCCTGGCATTAGGAGAAAGTTTAACCTAACCCTGCCAATTCCCATTTAAGGCTTATTTCCCTTTGAAGCAACTGACTGTTTACTTTTGGAATTTCATGTCTAGTCTAAACTTAAATAGCTTTGGTGGTAGAACTCTGCCTTTTGAAGGAGCCCCTAACAACAAGTCAACTTGTTTAGTAGAAAGTTCTTCCTTATGTTGACACTGAGTTTATCCACTTGAAGTTTCATAACTTGGGTTTCACGTTGATGTAAACTCTACCCTTTGTTAATATTTAGTATGTATCTCACTCCTTTTCCACAAGACAATCCTTTAAATACTTATGATAGACCCTTTTGCATTTTTGTTGCTAAATGGGGTCACCACATGAAGCTGAAGGATACCATTCTGTTTTGACTTGCTTATCATCAGGTTATCATTGATTTTCTTGAGGTAAGTTTGTGTTCATGTTTTTCATTCTGTGTGCCCTGACAACATCAAGAAGGTGCTTGATTTCTATGTATTCCAGATTGTGGAAAATTTAGTCCTGCTGCCCACTGCCAGGGAAGAGGTGGATCCAGTTAAAAGATTTTGGTAGCCTTCCACAATAGTATACTTCTTAACTCTTTTTAACCCACACTGACACATGGGGGTGGCGAAATGAGATAACATTGACAGGCTCCATGCTAATGTAAAACTAGTGAGAAGACACTGCTCTGCAGACTCATAAAATATAAAATCAAGAGGAAGGTCGAACCGAATATGAAGAATGTAGCTTTTTAAAGAACGGACATACCCAGAGTGATGTCAAATCAAGAGAGGAGTAGTTCTATAAGTTGAGAAAGTACTATGATATATGCACATACATTGGGCATTCAAAAGCATTTTCTATCTGTACAGTTATGAGTATCCTAGTAATACTCTTCTAGAATGTTGGGGACATTTCTTAAGTACCAGATTGAGAACCTGGAAGGTGGGACAGCAATACATGCTTAATTCATTCCACATTTGATCAACAGGCATTTACTGATGCCTTGTGCTAGGGCAGGCAATGTTTTGGGTACATGGTGCACTATTTTAGGCAGTGGCACACTCATGAAGTTTATCTATTAAAGCAGTACAATGGTCATAAGCAAGGCACAATACGCTAATTTTGAAGTTCTGAAAGAGTTGTTGATTTGAAAATACATTTTACAATAATGGTTATAAAAGTTTGATGGGATTACTTTTATATTTTTATATTTGTGTATAATTTTTATAGCTTTAAAAAACACTAATGAGAAGTTGTATTTGCCAGTTTTTCTAGGTCTTGAATCAATGAATACAACCTAATTTATATTGTACTTGTTCTGATTAGTCTTCTTTCAGTTATTTGCTTTGTCTGAATTTTAGGTACCAGTGGAAGGAAAATGGGTAGGTATGCTATAGAAATGCAGAGCTTTTTAACATAGTCCAACTCTGTAAAGCCAGGCAAATGCTGTCAGCGAGCTCTGTAAATACAAACTGCTATGTGTTAAATATCTCAGGGACTACAGCAATGAAGTGATGGTTTTAAGGTTCATATTGTAAAACTGAATACAAATCAGTATAAGTAATTCCATTTTATAAGCCCCAAATACTACCCATAAATAGGAGATGATAATATATTTTTAAAGGAAAAACAAAGATTTTTTATTAGTAGAGCTACTAGATATTACAAGTGACTGTTAAGTGATATTCTAAAAACTTATTTTAAAAATCATATTGTAACAGACTTCCACTTCCAGAAAGATTAAGTAGACATGTTTTCCCCCTTCCCTCCTACTAAAGTCAAAAATCCTGGACATTTTATATAAAACAAACATAAGACAACTCTGAAGGTGGAGGGAAGAAGGTAGACTGGCTAAATATCTTGAGACCCAAAGGAAAACATGGTGGTGAATTCCTTGGGTTTTCTTTTTGACTCTTACAGTACAGACTTAGAGGTGAAGAAGGCAGCAACCCAGGAAGGTCAATGGATGTAAACAAAAATCACAAAACAAAAGTCTGCTTTCTCTGGCCAAGGAGGATGAAAAGGACAGCCTAGCAAGAAAGAAAACTTTCAGACAGTATGGTTTTATTCTAGACAAACACCACCAAAAAGACTGCAATCGTACTCCCACCAGCAAAAGCCAAGCAGGAGCTTAGCCCACCCTTACCAGGCAGAAGGAAATGCTCCTAACCACGACCAGGGCAGTGCCTGAGCAGGCAGAGCAGGAAGATGAACTTCTCATACAAGTCAAGCAGTAAGGAGCTCCCTGCTCCCACTGCAGTAAAAGCAGAGACCACTATGGAACATGGATTTCTACCCCAACCCTGTGATTTTAAAAAAAAAAAAGGAAAAAGAGAAAAAAAAGAAAAGGCTGGAGTCTGGAGTTTCTTCAGATACTCATTTCCGTCATTTTCCTTCAACACTCCTCTCAGACCATAAAGTGCCCCCTCTTTTAATTTTTAAAAATTAATTGAGCCAATATGTAAAATATCAATTTCAAATTAAAAAAATAATTTTTATAATCTTTGGACAAAATCAGTAATCTCTATACTCTAAGGCCAATTCAGCTGCAGTTTAAGTACATTTGTCCTTTTAGATGGTTGTGAATTCTCTAGTTAAACAAAATCCCCACCACTTCTTATGACCTCCGCATACAAAGTGTGTCAATTATCATTTGACATTGAGCTTGCTCGACTTTTCTTCTTTATAGTGAAAGAATATTTATTTCTCTTACCCATATATCAATCAAGAACGGAAAAAAATAAGCCAAAATACCAAATAGCTGGGTCATTTTTCATTATACCTGGCCTACTTTCCTGCTTCATGTAAACTTTTCGGCTCTTCCAGGCATAGTTCGTAAGTTCTGCAATACTGCGTCTAGATCAAAAGTTCTGAACCTTGGCTGAATATGTCAATCTTCTGGAGAAGTTTGTAAAATCCCAATGTCCAGGCTGCCCTTCACACAAATTACATCAAATTTTCTGTGGGAATTTACAGCCTCCCAGGGGATTTCAATATACAGCTAAGGTTGAGAACCACTGTTTTAGATATTCCCTAAGAGCTCTTCTGTTTCATAAATTCTAAGACTCTTAGAATTCTGAAGCCAATTTGTCCTAAAGATTGGAAGCATTCAACATATTGGGATAAGCTACAATATATTGGGGACCTGGGATTGACACAGGTACACTGATTGTGGGCCTCTTCTTTCTGAGCTGAATAAATCATGCTAACCTTCTAGATGTGCAGCTCAATCTAGCAGTCAATGGCCACACCCAGAATAAAAGCATCATAGGTGAATCTTAGTTCTGAGGTCGATACTTTCTGTAACACAGGAAAGTCATTTTCTCATCCTAGGTCTGTTTCTTTTTCTTTTTCATTTATGACTAAACAGCACATGCAATGCTGTCCTCATGTCTTATAGCTGGAGTAAAGACAATATCAGAAAATAAGAATAAAAGTATGTAAAAATATAAAAACCTACTATAAAAAACATAAAATGACATATTTCAAACCTACTGACTTCCAACTTAAATTCAGACAGGTGATCAGAAATTTGAAATTCTTATTACAGTGCTTGGTGAGAAACTTTTGCCCCTGGTCACTACCCTCCAAAGTCCAGATGACACATCTCTGGTGAATCACAAGGTTGATAACTGCACAATTTATGGGTTCAATAACTAGCTAGGAAAGGCGTGCAGTGATCAGGAGCCAGTGGCAGAGCTCGAAGCCCAACATTTTCTGTTATTTGTGTTCATACTTGTTTGTTTTCTGGAGAAGGTCAGAGTATTCCATACAAAACCATGTTCAGTTCTCAAGTGTGAAACTTCCATGACTGTAAACACATCAAGGCTTTTTGACAGCAGATAACTTTCTACCTCCTCTCTGAGGGGCTCCCTTCAGAACAAAAATGTAATATAGTTCAGAGTGTTATCAGAGCTGTTACAAAATGCACTTGGGCATTCTGAAGATTCATGCTTAATGCCTTACTATAATTTGTGCAGAGTCCTTATAGCATGCCAGTAACATCGTGTTATGCCACTATGCATAGGCATAGGGCTGATTTACTTAAGGATAAAGCTATGATGTTGGAGGCAAAGAAGACTAGAATTGCAAGTTTAAAAAACCAGATTTTATAGATGCTATTGATGAGTTGGGGATAGAGTAACTGACAAAAATTTAAAATAGTGTAAGCATTTAAGGTTTATCTTAGAATGAAACTCAAGTACCATCGTGAAGGTAAGCTTATAAGAAAATTAATCATTGTGTGAGGAGTTTACTGACTTTCTCCAGGAAAAGATAGTGAGACATTCTGAGAAGTGTAGTGCCTGCCCAAAAAGGCAGCCTGAGTTAGGATGTCACCCATCCTCCATATGTGTGTGAGTATGTGTTTTCCTTCCTAAAAATATTAGCTTTATATCAGAAACAACTTCAGCTGAAATGAATTTCTTGTATAAATGGGACATTGGTCTTACAACTTTACATCAGAGAATGAAATCAGAACCAAGTGTTTGCTTTTGTTTGTAACATTGCTGCCAATTTATTTAAATTCAGTCATGTTGCTTGGAGTTCAGTAAAGTCAGGCAGTGAATTAGTATGTATTTAAATAATAGATTTACATATTGATAATGAGAATCAGTCATGAATTAAAATTAATTTCAGGTAGGCAGCCAATATGTTGTTTTCAGACACTCATGAAACTCTGCTTCTTTCATCAAAGTAATGATGAGGATGGCATGATTATGTGAATAATAGAAAACAGAATATGTTCGGAGTAAATCTTTATCTATTTCATTAACAATCACCAGGGCTGGGGATAAGCAAATCAAGGTATTTGGGTTTTAGCGTTGAAGCGAATATAAAATGTTACAGGTCTCTTAGGAATTCCTATAGACACACTAAGTAGGACTTAAGAGAAACAGTTATTACACAAAACAGTGTTTTATTGGATAAATCTTCCTTTGTTAAATTATTATACCTGACTGAGAAATTTTAGCACATGTTTTGTTTATATTCATTATTGTCTATTCTGAGATGGCATTATGGCAGCATATCGGAGGGAAAGCCTGATGATTATTTTCTAAGATGCACCCATTATATTATTAAATCACTTTTTCTATTACATTTTATGAATGAGTAACCATAGAAATTTCAAGGTTTTAAAAATGATTTATATAATCTAATCGTTCATGCATAATTAATTCTACTAATTTGCATGAGTGTTTCAGGTCATTGTAGAATAATTAGCTATTGTTGAGGGTTTTTCCCCATCAATTAAACTAACTACTTTTCACATAGGTGTAGAATGAATATTGATCACCATTTTTTAACTCACTTGCATAAGCAAATTATGCCTAATTGTCAGCTTAGCACATCATTACGCAGTTATCAACAATTATACAAAAATATACTCTACTAGACTAATGATTTCTTTGTGGTGTTTTGAAGGGCTTTTTAATTGTGATGCTTGAAACAATGTTGTCATTAAAAAAAAAATACAAACACCCATGTTTAAAGCGATAACACAATAAAGCACATTATTGGCTAACAAATATACCAGCTCCTGCCTAGACAGTCATTTGTCTTAGAATATTAAAAATTCCTTCAAACAAGTTGAAAGATCCTCAGTGTCATTAAATATAGTGAATACATACATGCATATATTGAATATTATTTCTAAACTTTTTAGCTCACTCCTTCCAGTTTCATAAATTTATTTCTTTGCCACCTGATGAAAAACTTTCTGAGAGGATCTGAAGAGGTGGAGAATTTGAAAGAATCACAAATAGAAAGCACAACAACATTTTTAAAAGTTAAGAGATAAATGCAACTCTATTCATCATGCATTCCATGCATTTGAGTGGCTTTGCTGGGCATTTCCCTTCACTATTTTCTAGGTTGGATCCTTTAATAAATAAAAAAAGACATGAAAATAATATAATCTCAAGATTCTCCTTATAGATTTTTACATCATATGATATAATTATCACACATTAGCTTTTCAGAGAGACTGGAGGCAAAACCAAAAGCTTATATTAAAGTGCCTTTTGAAACATGTGGGAGGACAGTCTCAGTATGAGAGGCTTATTTTAATCCTTAGATATCCCACTAATAAAATCATATAAATATGATTTGCTTTAACATTGGTGTTCACCTCATGGAAGGCAGACTTTTCTCAGTTGTATGCCGTATTGAACAAAGTAGATTTTCATAAGGTTGTAGCTACACTCAGAAAGAGCAGAGGATGAGAAAAACTTCTAAATGATTCCACTGCTAGAAACTGCTAGATAATGGGTCTTGAATTACCTATGGGCATCATGCAAATCAGTTCTTTATTAGTGCTATAGATCTAACCTTTCTCTTTTCCTTTTCAGTACAGGTGGGGGAGGAGAAAAAGAAATTGTAATTATGAGATGATGGATGTTAACTATACCCATTCTGGTAATCATTTTACAATACATACATATGTCAAATCACATGATCTTGTACACCTTAATCTAAAACAATGTCCCATGACAATTATATCTCAATAAAACTGAAAAATTTTTTAAATTAGATCGTGCTTGGCACTATACCTCTTAGGCTCAACTTATGGAAACACAGGATATCAGATGACCCCCTGGAGATCATATAGCTTTCAACATTGCCACTTAATATCTGTTTGAATACCTACAGTGACTGGGGTTCATTACCTACCAAGGCCGCACATAGCATTTCCAAAGAGCTTCAATCCACACAATCTGAGGACCCATTCATTCCCAGTTCTGCAACTCTTTTGGTACCTGGAATGAATCTAGTCTCTTCTCCCTGCAGATTTTAGTTTTTTGCAGATAACTCATCCTTTTTTATCCCTTCCTCTTTTCTGTTGTTGACCAAACATTCTCAAATCTATATACTCCTGTATAATGTCAGACCTGTCAAAAGGTTTATCTTTTGATATCTTCCATGTTTATCTCATTTTCTGATGCTATTTAAAGTTTGTATAAAGAGAGGTAGCATTTATAGAAATCACAAAAACAAAATAAAATCCCAAAACAATGAAAAATCTATTATTTTCCCTTTTGCATAGTTTTAAGTGATCCAAGTAGAAAAAAAAAGTTGCCTTCTTTAAAATATGTGTATTAATAATGCTAGTATAGAATAATGTATCACATAAACAGCTCTAAATTCCATGGTATTGTTACTTCCTAAAATTTGTGTTCTATTGAGGTACTATTATATTTGGAAAAAATCTTGGGATATTTAAGATCTTTCACCAAGGGCATTGCCAAACTTAATTCATGGTAATTTTATAGTTTCTGAAATAAATTTTGTTAAATCTAATGACTGCTAAATAGTGATGAAAACATTTAAATATTTGACACTTCCTGAGATTTTCAGTTGATTTTAAACCATTGCTTCAATGACAGCAATACAAACCTGATCTAAAGCTTATGTGACTCCAACATAAACTCAACTATTTTCAGTGTAAGAAAACAAGTCTTTATTATGTTCAACACAGTACCATAATTACTTTCATTCCACAGGACCAAAAAAAAAAATTGACAACCTTTGTTTATAAACTCCTTTTATGCTCAGTGCTATTTCTTCCTTTCTGATGGCCCTCAAATGCCACCTTGTATTGTTTATAATGACAACACATCTGTATTTCTAAAGGTGACTCGAGACCTTTCCACATTAACTTGAAATAAAATTGAAAATAGCACAGGTCAGGCCTGAAATACTCAGCAAACATACACATTAACAGTAAACTTAAAACTTCACACAACAGAAACCACACACTTGGCTTATAATTGCTACAAAGAGGTCAGTGTCTCTGACAAAACAGGGGTATGAAACCCTGCTTTTATAATAGTCTCATGCTGTTGCACAATAGGAAGCAAACTAAGGTCTGCCCTTCTTCCCCTACCTTCTTACTTTTGGTTACATCTTGTAACAGATTTCAAAGCAGATTTCAAAGGGCAGCATCTGTTGTTTGAACTATGCATAAAAAGTTTATAGAGAGCTAAATTTATAGAGAGCTAAGGGTTTAAAAAAGCTTGGGGAGATGCTGAAGAGATTAGAATAGAATGGTGAATTTGAAAGAAATGTAATGAACTCATTTCTCTATTAGCATAACGAATTTTGTCTATAGGAAGGAACTAGAGTAACTTGTATATTCATAGCTCTGGCACTTGTCTTCTTTAATATCCTGAGGAGGGTTTCTTTCAAGACCTCTTTGGAGGTAAGGAGAGTAAATGGCAAATTTAGAATTCTTTTCGATTAACCACAGAGATAAATCTTTTGTTAAGAAATTAGAATCAAGTTTTAACATAGTGTTAGGCCTGGTGAAATATTTTGAAAATGTTTTTGAACATTGGCCTATAGACTCAGTATTTAACAACTTATATTTTTATCACCATAAATTGTATCAAATGCCTAAAGCAAGAAAATGTGGAATTTAAACTTGCAAGACATTTCTATTTCAGAATGTGCAAACAACTGGGTGCTCTGAACATTTATTTATGAATGATGAGTATATGAAATAGTTTTAGAGCCCAGGATCTGCTATCCTACCTAGCCCTGTATATTTGGTGACTATAAAGTGATGTTTTAAAAAGTATGCAAAAGAAAAGAAAACGAATTGCACCAGTGCTACTTTAAATACTACTATGAGCTTAATGATACCAGTTTTAAACATGTTGCAAATATAATTTGGCGTTTTCTAATACAGCCATTGGTTTTCTACTTCCTGGCCTGGCCTTGAGAAGGAAATTCTCTTTTCTCCCTTCCAGGCACTTGATTGTTTCTCCTTATTTCTCTGAGTTTTTAAAATATTACCTAATCGCTAATTCAGAAATCCTTTGCAAGGAAGCTGAATAATTTGTTCAAAGAAAAAGAAGAATCGAAGGAGAAGAAATGACCAGCTACCTAATAATCATGGCTCTAACTTGCTTTTACCTAAAGGATGATTAGGAGGGGACCTGTTTATCAGTGACTTTCAAGCAAAATTTCATCTGATTGACAAAAAAACTCATGGATAAGAATACTAATAAGTAACTGAAACTACCCAGCCCACTATCAAGGTAGCTTTACACATTTCTAGGTGTGAAGAAAGGCACTGGGACTATTAAGTAGCTGTAACTATAACATCCCCCAGATGAGACCAGCTTTCTTTCAGCTCCTTTACTTTCAACTAAGAGTGAAAAATGTTTATCAGCTGAGGTCAGGCTCTGGAAATGAGTAGCAAATGTAAAAAACACAAGCAGCACAGAATTGTTCCACATCAAATCCTGCAGGTGAATATTTGTTTAGTAACCCCAAGGGTCTACTTTAACTTTTCGGAATAACCCATTTATTCAACATTCATGAGAGAGAGGGAAAAATTATGAACTCTTGCAAAAATTTCCCAGACTTCTTTCTAAAAAGAACCATATATGGAAATTTGCTACAAGGACTAAAAAGCTTGTAATAATATTAGCAAGGGGACATTCTACCCATGGACTCATTTTATTTCCACTTCCCTACAACTTAACCTTTATGTTTTGGGAGCTTAATACCACAATTCTTTGTTTAATTTACATAATCAGGCTTTATTTTTAATGCCAATTCTTGATATAAAAATTCAACAATGGTATGAAGAGAGAGAACTACAGCTTTTCCTGGGATACACAGCTTGATTGTTCATTGTTAAAAGCTCTTAAACACCACATCATGAATTGTATTTACACAGCATATAGAGGGTTTTCATCTAAATTCTATCATTTAAGCCTTTTTCTCAACTACTGGGCCATGATCTTCATCTTTGCATCAGTTTACATGGCACAGAATTGGACACAAACTACATACCTAAAATTATTTATCTGAAAGACCAAATGCATATAGCAGGCCATCTATTATGGTATCAAAAGCTATACAATACAGTTTCAAGTTTCTAACTCGGAAAAATCTCAGTGAAATAGTATTTATTTTCCTGTCACTATCTTATCACAGTATCACAAGGATAATAAAGGGATCAGAGACATTTTCTGCCAATAAAGTAAAATGAGATTTATCATTCACATAAACAACATGCATATTTTTCTAAGTACATTTCATATGTTACCTTATTAAATCCTCACAACTGAATGTGTTACATATATACTTAATTTTACAGATGATGAAACAGAACAGTTAAGGTATTTACCTAAAGTCACACAGTTGTAAGCAGTATACATATCATGTGTATTAACACATATAGTATATATTATGCTAATGTGCATATGTTTTATATAAGCATGTGTTAATTTACATACTAATATATTAATGTATATATGTATGTATGTCATTAAAGAAAACAATTTAGGGAGCTCAAAGCAATTTTATTATATTTTAATTTTTTAAAATTCACTACATATAAATTTTTTCCTCACTTTGTTAATGTCAAAAGATCCTCAGGTTGTTTTCATAACTCAATTTTATGTTTCATAATGTTTAATTTATCCTGGTTTCCTGCCTCAAACAACTGATGAATTAATACACTATTTCTTTTGTATACCACCTAGTATCCTAACCATTTTCGTACTATAGAAAATATTCTCTGGAGAGGACCCCTCTGCTGAAATAAAAGCTGATAGACAGGGTCTTGCTTTCTTTTTAATTTCTGTTTTAATTGAGACTCCCTCAGTCTGCGGAAAAGCTGAGTTTTTTTTTCCTTCCTCATTTATTCAAAGAAAGTGCACTTGCTTCAGCTCTGCCATTCTTTAAACTTATTATTTCAGGTTTTGCATGATGATGTCATTTTTGCTGTTAATATCACTGTAATGGTTTTATACAGGGAGTTAGAGGAAGAAAAACTTAGGTAATTTCTCTGGTGTTTTTTTCCTTGTTCTAACTTTTTCTCTTGGCCTTGTGTCTACCTGACTGACACATGTGATGTGAAAATAATGTGGCCATTTTATTTGAATCTGTTGCATTTGTGTTGGGCAAGTCACAATTCATTAAGAATAGGCTGTGTCTGCATTCTGGCAGAATTAATCCTGAATTTGCAATGGTGAACCACATGGTTCATTTATACAATGTCACAGTTGGCCAAAAAAATTCCATTATCAAAAGACTTGTACACCATTTCTCCCACCATGTTTTCTGGACACTTGTGCATATCCTCAATCTAAATCCTCAGTCTAAATAGGTCATTACATTGTTGTTAGTTTCTCAGGAACTGACTCTGGTGTTCTTAGCAAGAAAGAAATTTATTGACATAAATGGGGTAGCTCAAAAAATTGAAGAAATATTTGAAGAACGAGGCTGGGGATGGACAAAAATAGAGGTAGTTCCAGGGATCTGGGGAGCAGGAACTTATGATCAAATTATTCAGGGCATTACTATACATCACTTAAAAGTATTTTCAGTTTTTTATCACTCTGCTCAAGGCTGAGATTCTATAGCGAGTGAGATAGGACAAATAAATGTGATTATGTGCCAACCTACTTGCAGGAGACCATGGTGGACAACTGCACTAAATGACTGGTCAACCAAAGTAAAATTGGGAGCTGTTACTAGAATACAGGAAAACTGATATGGGATGACAAAAAGCAATACATTCTATTATAACTGATAACAATTTAAAAAGTTCATTATGAAGTTTGTTCAGTTGCCATCTAGTTAGATCAGTTAGATCAACATTTACAGCTTCTTCCTACCTTTGTTGACAAAATCAGAGTATGATATAAAGTCATACTTTAGGAGGTTTATCATATTAAGACCATGCCTTTATTGTACAGAACAAAGGTTCATGTGAGTTTTTAAGCATTTTCAACTACAACAGAGGAGTTTGGTTGACCCTTGAAAAATTTATATGAATGGTAAGTGAAAATATCAACTCAACACAAAAAATTAATTGGCCTATGAATGAAATGTTAATGAGTACTCAGAATCTCAACATTATCTGGGAATGTGCAGTGGGTCACATCCCGTCAGTCACCCCCTCAGACTCCTGGAGCATGGGTACTGAAGATACTAAGAAGTATCAGGGCCTCATTTCTATGTCCCTGAGGAGGCTACTGCAGTATCTACAGTTGTAAACATGCGGACATATCCTGTCTTCTTCAAAGCTGCATCCCCGTTGTCTCTCTTACTGGCAGCAGAAAGCAGAGCAGAGCTGCAACTCCTCACAGCAATCTGGAGATGATGGCAGGGCAAACTTGTGTGGGAGTCTGAAATCTGACACTCTGGCCTGTCAGTGCTGGTCTCATTGTATTCCCAGCTTGTCCACCCTGTGGGCAACAGAGGCGGACAGGGACTGTCTGCTTTGTGTTGTGGGCCTCTAACCTTACGGTTACATCCTGGCATGTTTCCCTATTTGTGTCTGTTCAAGAGAACCATCAGCGAAGTTTATGCCTCTCATTCAAGGAAGAGAGTCTATATTTCTCACCCTTGGAGTTAATCTGAGCTTAAGTTTTTGTGGAAAAATCACGTATTTGAAGTATAGAAGGTTTTTGTTTGTTGTATTTTGGGAGCTTTTTTGTTTTTGTTTTTGTTTTTAGTGAGGAAGGGTTACTGGGCCAATTAAAATTGCCCAGTATCATTTAAATTAGGATCTCTAAAATATTTAGGGTCTTAGGTAGAAAAACTACTGAATAGAAAATGTCTTCTTCCTTATCATATGACCATTTCAAACCTCCCAGGCTAGAAAGAACTGGCTCTTTCAGGTCTATAATACAGGAGGGCTCCAATATTCCTATTAAAAATAATATAAGCTTCCAATTCAAAATGGATAGCTTAGTGTAATCATTGCCTCCCATCCTCTCTAACAATTTAGTGAAATAAAAGTATTGAAAGGAAGGCAGAGCTTACAGAATACAGGACCTTGGTTGAATCATTTAAAATTGCCTTTTTCGTTAGTTAAAAATGGTTAAACATTAGTTCTTCCTATGTTTCAAGTTAATATAAAATGATTAGATACTAACAAGGGAGATAAGTGGAGGTCATTTATAATTGCATGAGAGCTAAAAGCCAGAGGACAGTGGGTATGGGGATGAACAGTCTGAAGAAAGCCCCACGTCACAGAGTATGGAAGGCTGAGGATTTTGGAGCTAGCTAATCTGTTTCATGAGTCCCTACAGACTGTAGAGTGAGAGACGGTAAGCACGTCCAAGGGCCGGGGCAAGTGCGGCTCCAGATAGTCATTGTGCAGAACAACTAAACCAAGTACCAATCCTATGTCCAGCCTTACATCATGGCATCTGATAGTTGCCCTCAGGCAAAACCCCAGGTGGGTTCTTCTGCCAACCAACCAACAAACAGTTTGAGGAAAGTTAAGGCTTCAGATGTGGCTGTCTGTATTTACAATAAGGTCATGGTCATTTTGGCATCTTCTGGAGGAAGCCTGATAGGCGTCAGCTGACATGTCAGACCTTCTACCCATGTAGAGATTCTGCTCAAAGTTTTAACTCAGTGGAGGAAATCAAAAGGAAACTACTATTGATCAGGCAACAATGAAAAGCATATTGTCTGTATTCTTATTTCTTAAATTTAAACCATGTTTATGAAGAGACCTAGCATAATCCAAGAGAAGAACTAGGAAAATCAGACATTAAGAGCAAATAGAGATAACTCAGGAAAGAGAACTTTTAAAAATCCAGTCTATAATTAAGATTTGAAATGCAATCTTCCCATAGTACTCTGTTGAACAACAGAAAAATATTTATATAACCATAAAACATGAAAACTACTTTTTAGCATCAACCTAAGGACAATGTTTGCTAAACTTGGTTGAAGTTGCAATATAAAATACTAATACAAAAAAATCAACATTGTAAAAGTTAAAGCTTATAGGACATAGTACATTAACCTGGAAGACAGTGGAAATAGAAAAGTGATGAGAGAGTATGGAACCAACATTTTAATCTAAAAGGTTAAGAAACACTGCTGAATGTTAACGGAACAACAAATTGAGATTTAAGTATATTATTTAATGTTGAAAATATAATCAATAGAAGAATTATAATGTAGTATTGGGGAGGATATAGAAAGTATAGTATAAGTAGTTTTAGTTTAATCTTTATTTTTCACCTTGGGAGTCAATAGATACTTTGTATAGTTGATAGATCAAGAAATAGTTGTATATTATCTAGAAGTTGAGTTTTCTTTAAAAAGTGGAACTAAGGTTGGATGGGAGTGAGGCTGTAGACTGTAGCATTTTATAGTGTGTTTTTCTGTGTAATTTGATTTGTTATTAGGGGTGGGTACACTCCAATAAATATTCAAATAGAAAAAAATAGGATAGAATAGGTAAGAATTACATTGTTCTTTACAGATTTGTTGTGGGATTATAGGAGATTTTATTTTGATTTACTTCTTGTTTTTAAAACATTTACTACAAAGAACATGTATTCTTTGGTAATAAGAAACTCAGAATATTCATAAATAATTGTAATAATATGTGCCATTTATTGAGTATCTACAATGTGTCCATGCACTTTACTAGAAACTTTATGTCCTTCTAATCTATTCTGAAAAATGGTTTATGTTATATTTCCTTTCACGCATGAATAAACTATGCTCACTGTAATTTATTAACTAACACAAGTTCACGTTAGTATATGTCATGCTTCAAACCTAGGTTGTGGCCTCTCAAATCTAAGCTATTTATCACCCCACACTTTCTCCAAAAGCTTATGATATATTTGTATGGAGATGTGGATTAAGATCTTAAAATATAGGGACCTGGAAGGTTTAAGGCAATTCCCCTAAATGGAAACTCATTTAAGATCTAGTACACACATTAAGAAGATGACAAAAAATAGTTTTTGCCAAATTAACACAGGTTTGCCCGTCATTAAAAAAATAGTCTGGCCGTATTGATCTAATTGTTCTCTGCACACTTATTAAACAGCTATAATTTCTAAATAGCCTTGTTTTCCACTTTGTGATTCTATATTGTGTTGACCCTATCCTTATTAAGAGTTTGGAATCTCCTCCAGATTGCTTAGCTTTAAGTTCCTCTTTTCACCATTTACTGTTCTGTGACACTTTTATTCTCCTTTTGGTGCCTTCATTCCCCAGCCATAAAATAGAAATTTAAAAAAGTACTGCAAACAGTACAGATAAAGGGGGTCAAAAGGTACAAACTTCTAGTTATAAAATAAATAAGTCATGGGGAAATAACATATAGCACCATGACTATAGTTAATAAGATTTTATTGCACATTTGAAAGTTGATAAGCGAGTAGATCTTAAAAGTTCTCATCACAAGAAAACTTGTGTCTATGTTGATCGATATTAAGTAGACTTACTGTGGTGATCCTTTTGCAATATGCACAAAAATCAAATCATAATATTTTACACCTGAAAATAATATAATATTTTTTGTCAATTATACCTCAATACAAATAAAGAAATAAAAAATAAAAAGGGAAAGAAGAAAGTATTGCAGCCAATAGTCAGTGTCACTTGTCTTCCAAACGTCTATTCCTTCCTTTTTCATTGCCAAGAGCCCCAAATTGAAGTCAGGAAATATGCTGAGCTAAAAACTCCATTTATCTGGCTCCCTTGAAGCTAACAGTTCCAGCTAACAAAATTTAAGTGAAAGTTGGCTGTGGGTTGTGATGAGTATTTGTTCTTTTGTGATGGAAAAAAAGGGGAGGTGGGGGTTGAGGGAGAGACAGATCTGGCTTCTGGACTGTCCCACCTTTCTCTGTTTTACTTGTCTCAAACAAGGACATAATGCAAGGTGCTGGGTCTGCAATCTTATGAACATGCGGAGAAAAGCCAAGAGGATTTCAAAAGTTCTGATTTTGACATCAACCAGACGTCAGCTGCCTACCCTTAGATTTCTTGTGAAGTGAGAAAAATTAATGGTCTAGGCCACTGTAATTGGTGTTCTGCCACTTAAGATCAAATACATTCCTGACAGATACTAATGTCTTTCTCATAGGGTTGTCATAAAGATTAAATGCAATGATGTATATGAAGAATTAAGATTACAAACTAGCACACAGTAAGCAGTAAGTACTAGCTACACTTGAGGAAAAGAGGAAATTTTAAAGAAACATGGTATTTTTCAGCTTGAAATCCAGGCTTTTCATCTCATTGCTGAGGGGGAAAGAAAAAGAATGAGCATTCAATGACTTGCTTAAGATAATTCACGTACTCTTTATCTTTATAATTTACTGTTGTGAAATGTAACGCTTACTAAGTACCTGATATATAACAGGCTTTCTGCAAGGCTCTTGGTACAGAGCAATGTCCTCATATAGCATACTTTCAGTGACACACATTCCAGGACTAAAACTAGAATTCAACTTAAAGTAGAATTAGCAGCACTGAATTATCAAAAGCTTTGATAACAAAGTTTAGCTTGTACCTTAGCAGAGAGGAGGTGGGCCAATACCAACTCTCTTTGTTACTTATATCAATTAAGTTTATTGTTACGTTTATATTGTAGTTCATAGAATCAAAGAAATGGCTGAGGTACCATAGATGGGGCAGAAACAATGGCTATTCCAATCATCCAGGATTCCATCTTATCAGACCATTGACACTAGAATGTATCAGCTTCAACTCTTTTTTTTTTATCTTGATATTTTATTTTATTATTTTTTTTTAACAATTTATTTTGTTTTAGTATCATTAACCTACAATTACATGAGCAATATTGTGATGATTAAACTACCCCCTTCATCAGGTCCCCCCCACCAACCCTATTACAGTCACTGTCCATCAGTGTAGTGAGATGAGAATCACTACATGTCTTCTCTGAGCTGTACAGTCCCCCCCGTTCCCCCCCCACCCTATGCCTGCCAATCGTAATGCCCCTTTTACCCTCTTATCCCTCCCTTCCCACCCATCTCCCCAGCTTTCCCTTTGGTAACTGTTAGTCCATTCTTGGGTTCTGTGAGTCTGCTGCTGTTTTGTTCCTTCATTTTTTTTTTTTCTTTGTTCTTATACTCCACATATGAGTGAGATCATTTGGTACTTGTCTTTTTTGGCCTGGCTTATCTCACTGAGCATAATACCCCCCAGCTCCATCCATGTTGTTGCAAATGGTAGGATTTGTTTTTTTCTTATGGCTGAGTAATATTCCATTGTGTATATGTACCACATCTTCTTAATCCATTCATCTACTGATGGGCACTTACGTTGCTTCCATTTCTTGGCTATTGTAAATAGTGCTGCGATAAACATAGGGGTGCATCTGTCTTTCTCAAACTGGGCTGCTGCATTCTTGGGGTAAATTCCTAGGAGTGGGATTCCTGGGTCGTATGGTATTTCTATTTTGAGTTTTTGAGGAACCTCCATACTGCTTTCCACAATGGTTGAACTAATTTGCATTCCCACCCGCAATGTAGGAGGGTTCCCCTCTCTCCACATCCTCGCCAACATTTGTTGTTGTTTGTGTTTTGGATGTTGGCCATCCTCACTGGTGTGAGGTGATATCTCATTGTGGTTTTAATCTGCATTTCTCTGATGATTAGCGATGTGGAGCATTTTTTCATGTGCCTGTTGGCCATCTGAATTTCTTCTTTAGAGAAGTGTCTATTCATGTCCTGTGCCCATTTCTTAATTGGGTTATTTGCTTTTTGTTTGTTAAGGTGCGTGAGTTCTTTGTATATTTTGGAAGTCAACCCCTTATCAGATACCTCATTTATGAATATATTTTCCCATATTGTAGGATGTCTTTTTGTTCTACTAATGGTGTCCTTTGCTGTACAGAAGCTTTTCAACTTGATATAGTCCCATTTGTTCATTTTTGCTTTTGTTTCCCTTGCCCGGGGGGATATGTTCATGAAGAAGTCACTCATGTTTATGTCCAGGAGATTTTTGCCTATGTTTTTTTCTAAGAGTTTTATGGTTTCATGATTTACATTCAGGTCTTTGATCCACCTTGAGTTTACCTTTGTGTATGGGGCTAGACAGTAGTCCAGTTTCATTGTCTTACATGTAGCTGTCCAGTTTTTCCAACACCAGCTGCTGAAGAGGCTGTCATCTCCCCATTGTATATCCAGGGCTCCTTTATCAAATATTAATTGACTGTAGGTGTTTGGGTTAATGTTTGGATTTTCTATTCTGTTCCACTGGTCTGTGGGTCTGTTTTTGTGCCAGTACCAAACTGTCTTGATTACTGTGACTTTGTAGTAGAGCTTGAAGTCAGGGAGCGTAATTCCCCCTGTTTGATTCCTCCTTCTCAGGATTGTTTTGGCTATTCGGGGTCTTTTCTGGTTCCATATGAATTTTAGAATTATTTGTTCCAGTTCATTGAAGAAAGCTGTTGGTAGTTTGATAGGGATTGCGTTGAATCTGTAGATTGCTTTAGGTAGTATAGCCATTTTGACAATATTTATTCTTCCTAGCCAAGAGCATAGGATGCATTTCCATTTGTTAGTGTCTTCCTTAATTTCTCCTAGGAGTGTCTTGTAGTTTTCAGAGGACAGGTCTTTCACTTCTTTCGTTAGGTTTATTCCTAGGTATTTTATTCTTTTAGGTGCAATTGTGAATGGAATTGTTTTTCTGATTTCTCTTTGTGTTAGCTCATCATTAGTGTATAGGAAAGCAACAGATTTCTGTGTGTTAATTTTATATCCTGCAACTTTGCTGAATTCAGATATTAGTTCTAGTAGTTTTGGAGTGGAGTCTTTAGGGTTTTTTATGTACAGTATCATATCATCTGCAAATAGTGACAATTTGACTTCTTTACCAATCTGGAGGCCTTGTATGTCTTTGTTTTGTCTGATTGCCATGGCTAGGACCTCCAGTACTATGTTGAATAACAGTGGAGAGAGTGGGCACCCCTGTCTTGTTCCCGATCTTAGATGAAAAGCTTTCAGCTTCTCGCTGTTAAGTATGATGTTAGCTGTGGGTTTGTCATATATAGCCTTTATGATGTTGAGGTACTTGCCATCTATACCCATTCTGTTGAGAGTTTTAATCAAAAAAGGATGCTGAATTTTGTCAAATGCTTTTTCAGCATCTATGGAGATGATCATGTGGTTTTTGTTCTTCTTTTTGTTGATGTGGTGGATGATGTTGATGGATTTTCGATTGATGTATCATCCTTGCATCCTGGGATGAATCCCACTTGATCATGGTGTATGATCCTCTTGATGTATTTTTGAATTCGGTTTGCTAATATTTTGTTGAGTATTTTTGCATCTACGTTCATCAGGGATATTGGTCTGTAATTTTCTTTTTTAGTGAGGTCTTTGCCCGGTTTTGGTATTAGAGTGATGCTGGCTTCATAGAAAGAGTTTGGAAGTATTCCCTCCTCTTCTATTTTTTGGAAAACTTTAAGGAGAATGGGTGTTATTTCTTCTCTATATGTCTGGTAGAATTCAGAGGTGAATCCATCAGGTCCAGGGCTTTTGTTCTTGGGTAGTTTTTTGATTACCGATTCAATTTCGTTGCTGGTGATTGGTCTGTTTAGTTTTTCTGTTTCCTGCTTGGTGAGTCTTGGAAGGCTGTGTTTATCTAAGAAGTTGTCCATTTCTTCTAGGTTTTGCAGCTTGTTGGCATATAGATGCTCG
This sequence comes from Phataginus tricuspis, assembly GCA_029783875.1. Classification (NCBI taxonomy): domain Eukaryota; kingdom Metazoa; phylum Chordata; class Mammalia; order Pholidota; family Manidae; genus Phataginus; species Phataginus tricuspis. The sequence continues at coordinate 90,198,027 of JAQQAC010002837.1, read as the reverse complement.
TAATATTCTCTTATAATTCTTTGTATTTCTGTGGGGTCCGTTGTTATTTTTCCTTTCTCATTTGTGATTCTGTTTATATGTGTAGATTCTCTTTTTCTCTTTATGAGTCTGGCTAGGGGTTTATCTATTTTATTTATTTTTTAAAAGAACCAGCTTTTCGTTTCATTGATTTTCTCTATTGTTTTATTCTTCTCAATTTTATTTATTTCTTCTCTGATCTTTATTATGTCTCTCCTTCTGGTGACTTTGGGCCTCCTTTGTTTTTCTTTTTCCAATTTCAATAATTGTGTCCTTAGACTGTTCACTTGGGAATCTTCTTCCTTCTTTAAATGGGCCTGGATTGCAATGTACTTTCCTCTTAAGACTGCCTTCGCTGCGTCCCACAGAACTTGTGGCTTTGTGTTGTTGTTGTCATTAGTCTCCATATATTCTTTGATTTCTGTTTTGATTTGGTCGTTAACCCATTGATTAATTAGGAGAATGTTGTTAAGTCTCCATGTATTTGTGAGCCTTTTTGATTTCTTTCTGAAATTTATTTCTAGTTTTATACCTTTGTGATCTGAGAAGTTGGTTGGTAAGATTTCAATATTTTTGAATTTACTGAGGTTCTTTTTGTGGCCTAGAATGTGGTCTATTCTGGAAAATGTTCCATGTGCACTTGAGAAGAATGTGTATCCTGCTGCTTTTGGGTGCAGAGTTCTGTAGATATCTGTTAGGTCCATCTGTTCTAGTTTGTTGTTCAGTGCCTCTGTGTCTTTACTTATCCTCTGCCTGGTTGATCTATCCTTTGGAGTGAGTGGCGTGTTAAAGTCTCCTAGAATAATTGCATTGCTGTCTATTTCCTCCTTCACTTCTGTTAGTATTTGTTTCACATATGCTGATGCTCCTGTGTTGGGTGCATATATATTTATAATGGTTATATCTTCTTGTTGGACTGACCCCTTTATCATTATGTAATGTCCGTCTTTATCTCTTGCTACTTTCTTCGTTTTGAAGTCTATTTTATCTGATACAAGTACTGCAACACCTGCTTTTTTCTCTTTGTTGTTTGCTTGAAATATTTTTTTCCATCCCTTCACTTTTAGTCTGTGTATATCTTTGGGTTTGAGGTGAGTCTCTTGTAAGCAACACATAGATGGGTCTTGCTTTTTTATCCACTCTGTTACTCTGTGTCTTTTGATTGGTGCATTCAGTCCATTTACATTTAGGGTGATTATTGATAGATATGTACTTATTGCCATTGCAGGCTTTAGATTCGTGGTTACCAAACGTTCAAGGGTTGCTTCTTTACTTTCTGAGAATCTAACTTAACTTTCTTGTTAAGTTATTGTGAACGCCGTCTGATGTTTCTTTATCTCTCCCTTCCTATTCTTCCTCCTCCTTTCTTTATAGATTAGGTGTTTTATTCTTTGCCTTTAGTTGGTATTTGGATGGTCTGCTTTCTTTGCCATGCTTTTATTTTCTCTGGTGACATCTTTTTAGCCTTAGGGGTGTTTCCCTCTAGAGCAGTCCGTTTAAGATATCCTGTAGTGGTGGTTTATGGGAGGCAAACTCTCTCAACTTTCTTTTCTCTTGAAATTGTTTAATCCCTCCGTCATATTTAAATGATAATCGTGCTGGATACAATATTCTTGGTTCGAGGCCCTTCTGTTTCATTACGTTAAATATATCATGCCATTCTCTTCTGGCCTGTAAGGTTTCTGTTGAGAAGTCTGATGATAGTCTGATGGGTTTTCCTTTGTAGGTGATCTTTTTTCTCTCTCTAGCTGCCTTTAATACTCTGTCTTTATCTTTGATCTCTGCCATTTTAATTATTATGTGTCTTTGTGTTGTCTTCTTTGGGTCCCTTGTGTTGGGAGATCTGTGGGCTTCCGTGGACTGTGAGACTATTTCCTTCCCCAGCGTGGGGAAGTTTTCAGCAATTATTTCTTCAAAGACACTTTCTATCCCTTTTTCTCTCTCTTCTTCCTCTGGTACTCCTATAATGCGAATATTGCTCCGTTTCCATTGGTCACACAGTTCTCTTAATATTCTTTCATTCTTAGAGATCCTTTTATCTCTCTCTGCCTCAGCTTCTTTGTATTCCTGGTCCCTGTCTTGTAATTCCTTGATCGTGTCTTGAACCTGGTTCAATCTGCTGTTGAGCCCGTCGGTGGCTTGTCTCATTTCTGCATTGTCTTTCCTCACTTCCCTCACTTCCTCCCTCAGCTCTTGCACATTTTTCTGTAGATCCGTCAGTATGGCTATGACTTTTATTCTGGATTCTTTTTCTGGAAGACTGTGCATGTCCATTTCTTCAGCTTTTTCTGGGGTGGTGTTTGTCTGAAGCTTTGTATGTATCATATTCTTCTGTCTTCTCATGACTATAGAATTGGTTGTTGGTAGCAAAGAGAGATAAGAAAGGAGAGAAAGGAAAAAAAAAAGAAATTTCTACTAATAATAAAAAAGTAAAAGGAGAGAGAGAGAGAGAGAGGAAAAGAAAAGAAAGAAAAAGAAAAAGAAAAAGCAGCAACACATAAAAGAAAACAGCAACAACAACAACAACAACAACAAAAAAAAAACCCATCAAAACGCCCACCGGGGGTGGTTTCTGTGTGAATGCTGTAGGTGGCGCTATTGCTCCACTATTCCAGAGCCGTGGCCACGTCGCTCCACCTGGCCCTTTAAAGCTGTGGCCAGGGTGAGAATGAATGGGAGGCTGTTGAAAGAAAGGGAAAGAAGAAAAGGAAAAGAAAGGGGAGAAAAAAACAATAACAACAACAAAAAAAAAGCCACTGAGAGTGGGTTCCGCGCGAGTGCTGTAGGTGGCGCTGTTGCTCCACTATTCCAGCGCCACACTATAGTTCTGGCTGGGTTGGGAACAATGGGAAGCTGTTGATCTCCGTGGGGGTCTCAATGGCAGGCACCCTTTCCCAGTCGCCAGCCAAGGGGTCCAAAGCTCCCCAGGACTCCCAGCATGCTGGGCTCAGTTTGCGGGGCTATCCGGCCCCTCTGCTGAGCTCCTTTCTCTTTAAGACCGCTGAGGTACAGCGCGTGCTTTTCTTCCCTTTTTCTCCTTTCTTTTTCCTTCCCGGAGCCTGCCGCGGGCAACTTGCACGTTCCCGGCTGGGACCCTGTGCCCTCTGTCTCTCCTATCTCCGCTACACCGCAGGCTGTGTGTCGGCGCTCCCGGTGCAGACTTCCACTCCCTCCCGGCTCTGAATCCTCTCCTCCCACTGGAGCGCTGGGGGAGAGGAGCGCTTGGTCTGCTCGCGGCTCCGTACCTTACCCGCCTTGCCGGGACTCCCGCGGGAGTGCTGGGGTGGAGGGGCGCTCTGGTCTCGCTGGATCGCGTTTCCGTCCCGCTTCGCTGGGTGCCGAGTCCTCTGTCCGGAGTGTCTGGCCGCCGGAGCTCTGGGGGGGAGGGGGAGCGCTCGGTCCCACCGGGTCGCCGCTCCGTATTCTGTCCGCCTCACCGGCTGCCAAGTTCTCACAGGTGTAGCTGTACGCTGTGCACTTTCCTGTGTATTCTGGTCTCTCTTTTAGGGATAGTTGTATTTGCTGTATTTTCGTGAATAAATATAATGTTGGGAGGAATTTTTCTGCTGGTCTGTTCACGTCGCCATATTCCCGGAAGTCCAGCTTCAACTCTTTTTGTCTTCTTGAATTCCTCCACTTGATTTAGTATCAATCACCTATTCCCTCCTTGCCTAAGAGAAGTACACCACCTTGACCAACAGTTCCACCATATTGATACAATGGGAAAGAAGTAATTCCCCAATAGGAAATTACTGTAATGTTGCCCAGAGAAGACAGAATGAGTGAGGCATGACAAAACAAGTCACCTTTCCATTTACTCAAGCTAAGGTTCTAGCAAAAAAAGTACAGGATAAATATGAGAGACTGTGGAATTCATGTAACACCCTACCTGTAGCTGTGGTATGGAGTTCAAAGGAAAGACACTTCCATAACCTTGCCAATACCATAATCTTGCCAAATTCAGAGCCATCTTAGCTAATTTCTATGTGTCACCATGTGGTATTTTGTGATAGAAAAGAGAAAATAGTAACCTTGCCTTCTTCTTTTAAGTAAATCTTACCAATTCTCTTTTATATTCTAATAAGTTCTTGCCTGGAATAAATAACACAGTGTTGTTTTTCTCCTTGCTTATACAGAGCTTTATATATAAAAAAAAAACAAAGGTTATGAAGTAAAGTAGTTGCTCAATCTTAGGAAACTGGGCCAGGCACCTAATTAGCATATGTCTTGCTAGAGGGACTATCAAGATGATTAAGGAGTATTCCCTGTAACAGAGGAAAAGTTCTAAACTGGGAATCAGTTTGACAGACTAGTCTTCCATTGACCCTCATCACTGTTTTCTTTTACCCTTGATTTTTAGGGAACTTTACTTTCACTCTCCTTTATGTCACCTTTTGCTGTTGTTGAAATTGATAATGTTTTGATTCCTCTTCTGTGTTTTAATTCTTTATCTTCTACTCCATGTTTATAACTCTGAAGCCAATTGCCAATACTATTTGGACAATATATTGACACATGACACTTTTCATTTAGCAATTAGCCTCAGAGTTTTAAGCATGGATTAGAAGATAAAGAATTAAAACATAAAGAAGGAACAGACCATTATTAGAGATAAACCACTATTTATAAGATGGATGTCATAAGACCCTGTGTACCACCCAGACTCCTTCCCATTTTTCATTTCCCAGTGGCCCTCCTCCAGCTTCAGTGTGCTTTTGATTTCAATCATCTACACCTGCAAGTCTTATTTGGCAGACTCTCCTAGGGCTATTGAAGACACTTTGCCCACTGGCATGAAAAGCTACAATGCATGGGAGTTTACGTCCCCCTGCCACCCAGAGGTCCTTAGCCACTGACTGATAGTTGTTGGAGTATAAAGTCCCAGGACCCCATGAGGTCAGGATGATGCTACTTTTAATAGGACATGAACTGAAACATCACTTTTGCCGGCTTCTGTTTCTTTAGCATCACGTGCAAAGTGCTAAAGTAGAGCAGTCTCCTTGGTCTAAGAACCAGAGAGGGCACTGGCACAGTGTTTGAACAAAAGGAAAAGTGGTAAAAGATGAAGTTGGAGAGAGAGAGCTGAGGGTCAGACCGTGCAGTCTTACAGAGAGTCTGGATATCATTCAGAGTACAACAGTTCATACCTACTACCTCTTTCTCCCTCACAGGAAAGACTATCACAATATGGTAGCTACCTGGGTGGCTGCCATGATAATTAGGGCAATTAGTAAATATGTTATTTATTATATTGCTATTGCTGATAAAGGATGTGTCACTCATACAACTAATTCTCTACTGGGGTTGGGACAGTTGTTGGCCAGGTTATACCAAAAGCATCTCCCTATTCTACACTGCTGGAGAATAATCCTTAGATGAAGGCTGGAAGTCAAGTATCCAGAGGCACAGTGCTAATATCCAAGAGTCTTTGTAAGTTCTAAGAGCAGTCAGACATTACATAATCATGGTTTAGTTGATACAGGTCCTGTCTAAGCTGGAACGCTTGGTTGAACATATCAATACTGGAGTTTCTACAAAATGGGCCAGTCAGCAGAGATCTAGAATACGGAACATCCCAAATACAACCTATTGCAGAGAAGCCATACTGACCAGTTTGTCCTAAAGTAACCATTTTTTTTCTGTTGCAGTTCTGTTCCCTAGCAAAGAGACAAAAGCATTGTAACCTTGTAACCGATCCTTAGCTAGGATCTGGATGATTATGTTCTATTTATCTTACATTAGCTGACCACCACTTTTAAAATCTGCAAACTTTTCTGAAAATTATCCATACATAGAAACTTTATTTTTAATCATTGAATTTTCATTGCCCTAGGAAACATTTTTTAAAATAATCTAAAATTAAATTATTTTGACATAAAAATAGTTTTTCTAAAAGCAGTTAGATTTTAATATACCAAGTCTTCTTTCAGTGCTGGGCAGACCTTCATGCTCACTTAAAACACAGGTAGTTTGATTAGCTAATCACAATATAGAATATGACTATTAGACAAAACTATGTTTTAAAGTCTGCATTAATATCCTGTAGTACAAAAGAAAACAAATTAACAAGCATATAGAGAGCAACTTTTTTGCTGATCTACTTAACTTTTAAATATCACATTTTGACTCAGGATTACTGTTCACCAGATCAAAATTTATTTCAATTTATTACTTAGTAATAATAATATATAAAGGGTTTTATATTTTTGCGTGAAAATCTCAACTATGACTTAAGTGTAAGTGCCATATCCTGCAATTTCTCAGATACTTAGAAGTGGTAGATGAAAATCAAGTATATTTTTTCTGTTTACTTGAAGATTTTAACACCAGAAAAAGATTAAGAAAAAAGAAACACTCTCCATATGTATGCATGCATTTTTATGACAGGGGAAAAAAAAAAAGAAAAAGCTCTGCCAAAGTGCTATTTGTAGCTATTTCCAAATTTAATTTTATGATGTTTTAAAGTTTTTGCAGTCCCACCTAAGATAACAGCTGTGTGGTCTGAAATAAGTAAAATCCAAAAGGATTTAAAATAAAATTAAGTATTTGAAGATGAGCAGAACCTTAAGTGAGTAAGTCTCTATCTTCTCTGTTTTCTTGGTGTTAGTACTGAACAATTAGCCTTATTGTCCATAATCTAGATGACATCAAACAGAGGAAGTGCCACATTAGTGTGATAGGACCTGTGTCTTTGAGGGGATTTCAAGAAGGGATTTTGAGAGATTTGCCAGCAGCCTTGAGCTGCTGTAGATTAAGTGATTTAATGGCATTATCTTATTTACTCCTAATAACAACTATTCACATTATTATCTCCATTTTATAAATGAGGCACCAGTGTTGAAGAGGTGCCTGAATCAAATTAACCCTGAATCAACATAGGCAAATTTAAAATCTGTGGCCAACTCCCCAAACCACAAAGCTACAATATCTCCTCTAGCACTAGCCCAAAAATTGCGATTTACGTGCTTAATAAGAGATCAAATCTATTTACAAAAACATTATGTTAAATAATCACATACTTGAATCAGAGTCTTAAATGTCTGGTCTCAACTATCTCTCTAGTTTTGCACAGCCACTACCAAGAATACAGTGGCAGGAAAGCATTGCAGACCCACAGAAAGAGGATTGCTTTTCAGAATCCACCTGTGTGCTGAAGAAAGAAATCACAAACTGTTAACAAGTAGATAGGCTATTTCACCAAACGATTCATGTTGCCTATCACTGATTTATTCTAATAATGAACCAACTATTCCAACGTGTTATACTTGCAATAGAGCAACTTTGAGCATGACTTTCCTATCTGATACAGTTCAACAAGCACATGCATGTTGGTTCTTAGTCCACATTGATTCAGCAGATCATACCCTATGAAATTTATCTAAAAATTGCCAACCTACTACTTTTTCTTTAACTGATTTCAAATCAAATCATCAGACATATGGTGAATTACGACAGACAACAAATTAGGATATCATGTTACTAATGTACTAAGAAAAACCACTGTGTCAAGAATAACTTTGAGAATTCTGGAAAATTGATAAAAAATTTCACTTGTAATTTAATATTGTTTCCCATTTATTGATAGAAAAATATATTTATAATGGCCAAGAACCAACAGTATGTATGATTAAGAAGAGACTCTTCGACCTCAAACAAGAGGATGAAACATTTGTGCTTAGCCTGGTAGAATGCTTTGTAACTTGGGACCAAACAAATCCTCATTATTAGCACCTCTGTTTCTTCAACTTCTCTTTCTCTCTCTTTCCCCATCAATCTTACAAGATTTGTTTCTCTCTTGTTCCACTCAAGGATCTTTGCTCTAATAAAAAGAAAAATTTAAGAAGTTTTCTCATTCTGGATATACTTTTTATTGCCTGAAGTACAGCACAGAGAATTAAGTTTTCAAAAAACAAGTGATAAAAAAGAAGGGAAAAGAGATTAAAGAACATGAAAGTGCTACAGAGATAGATTCAATAAAAAAAAAAGTGTAATGTTTTTTTTTAACTGAATTTTTCTTCTTTTGAGAACAACAGCATTCTTTTAAAACAACATTTATCTTGGTCGTTTTTCTGATTTGTATCAATTCTCTATTAAGTTATTGATATCTATTTTAAGCCACTCACCTTCCTTCTTTTATTTCTTTCTACATATATAGATAAAACCATCTTCCAAAGGTATTATTCTCCCAATACACAGGATATAAAATCTTCACAGAGAAGTAAAAAGGGAACAGAGAGCTAGTAGGCTAGTAATGAGACTTAGGAGAAAAGTTTGGACAAAGGTACAAGCATACAACTCATCTTCCTTCTCTTCAGCCAAAAATAATATTAATGGCAAAAGGAAATTTAAAAGTAAACAATCCCCTCAGTATCCACAAACACTCCAGGGAAGTGGATAATAATGGAGTCTTCCATCCCTCCTAACACCCATATGAATCCTGCCTTAGCCTTTTAACAAAGGGGCTTCTAATGATAACTTCTGCACTTCCTAACACCTACTGTAATAGGACACACTTGGTATTCAAATGTAAAACAATCTAAAGTATGTCTGTCTATGGATACCTTTCTTTGATTTCTCTCTTTAACCAAATCCAACAAATAAATTTACAAGGATATATCATCTCATTAATAGCATTGCCACTTGTCTTTTCTCATTGCAGAATTTGTCTGACAGTCTAAATACAAATATCAGAGTCACCTATTGGCAACATCTTAATGGAAATATCAAATGTTGGGGATTAATTAAGTAAATTATGATTCACCTATACAAGACATAGTGTGCAGCTAAAAAGAATATGTAATTATATGAGAATATAGTCATTTTATTGACTAAGTGGAAAAGCAAGTTATATAATTTTATATTCAAAAAGCTTCAATTTTGTAAAATGTACAGATACTCAAAAAGACCAGACATTCATATACTAAATATGAACAGTTATTATTTCTGCATGATGGATTTCCATTGTCTCCTATTGTTGATTTTAGAAAATATAGAAAATTTTAGAGTGGGAAGAGTGATGGATGATCATCTGATCCAAGTATGCAAATCTGGACTCTTGGTTATTAGTGATAAATAGACACACATACCTACTTCCATAATAGTCTATGGTAATCTAAGAACAAAAAATATATATTGCATTGCATAACTCAGCAATTTCTGGGTAAATATAGCTGCAGGCATGGCTGTTTTTAGGAGCTCAAAAGTGTCATCAGTATCCAGCTTTTATTATGTTTTAATTCTGCTTTCCTCTATGTTGGGCTTAATTTTAACATTCCATGTGATGGGTGGTGGCTATTCACTGCCTATGAAGTAAAGTATAAAAGACTTCACCTCTCATTTTCAAGAGTCTTAGAAAAAGTTCCCATATTCTATTTCATTGGCTGTGAAGGTCACATGGTCATCCTTGAACTAATCACTAAGGGCTGTCATGCTCAGACTGCCTGGGCCAAAGTTTTTAGTTTCATTTGAAGAAACACTTAAAACATGGCTATATAGACTTTAGCCAAATTTTCCCATTTATCCAATATATTGATTTTTATCTTCTATAGAATTTCTGAATGAAGCAGATACATGGGAACTTAATATACTAAGGTATAAAATTTGAAAAATATCAGACTTCAAGTCCTTAAGTCTCTGACATAAGTTTATACTATAAATTAATGTATTATAACCAAGATTATAAGATATAATTCCTAAAACTATGGGACATAGTATGTAGACTTCAATTATTAAGCTTCTTTATTTAGCATTTAATTGAGCCAAATAGGTGATTTTAGGGAGTACATATTGGATTTAACTATGACAGTTGTCCTACTTTAGCAAAGAGGGTCAAGGGATGGATGAAGAATTGACATAGAATGAATAATATATAATAGTAAATACCCTTTCATTGATTTCTCTCTATATATAAATATATGTTGTTAGTATATAATAATTCGCACCATATAGGTTTGTTTGGTGGACAAAATGAGACAAACCCATGTGATGGAAATCTGTTGACATTATTACCATTATGTATTTCTTTACAGGGTGATGCAAATAAGCTACATATAATAACACAAAATCAATCAATAGTACATAACAGAGGTGTTATTTAACTTACCATTTTGCTCCAATGCTTATACTCTCTCTACTAAGGCATGCTACTGCAAACCATGACGTGAGTTCTTAAAGTTTCTATTAGATGAAATTTTAGGTAGGTAGGGGTAATTACAATAATAATAATGCACTGTAGAATTAAATGTTAAATTTTATAAGGATTAAATATATGTAATAAAAATAAAACAATACTCCTTCCTTGTTTGCTAAATGGCAAATTGCATAAACTAACATAGATGATAGATTGATCGATGGATAGATAGATAGAGTGATTCCTTGGTCAGTATGCCTTCTTGTCTCCTGGAACAGAAAAGTAAATAGGTTTACCAGATGTGATGTTCCTTAGCAACAGCAAACACAGAAAAATTATAGCACACATTCCCTCTAATCGTTTATCTACCTATGGAATGATCTATCCTACATGCTTTGAACTGAGAAATCATTACTCATCAGAAATCATTTCTACTCATTTAACTTGCCTCAAAGTATTCACACGGCACCCCAGCAATTCCGAAATAAAAATCAAAAAAGTTTTCCTGTCTCTCAAACTCCTCAATATCTCACTCCTCATCCCTTCTATTTTTAAAGACAGATTATTTCAGATAAAATTTACATAAAGTGAAATACATACTTTTTGATGTCTAGTTCTATGAGTTTGACAAATGTATACAGTTATGTAACCACCACTACAGTCAAGATATTTCTATCACCTAAAAATGTACCTTGTGCCTCTTACAGCCAATCACTTCCCAGTCTTATCTACTGGTAACCACTGATTTGTTTCTTGTTCCATTAATTTTGATTATTCCAGAAGTACATGTAAATGGAATCATAAAGGGTGTAGCCTTTTGACTGTTTTTTTTTTCGCTCAACATAATGCATTTCAGATTGATCCATGTTTTGCTTGTTCAGTAGTTTCAGCTGTTTAATTCTTATTCCCGAATAATATTCCATTGTATGGATAAACCATAGTTTGTTTTTCTATTCACACATAGAAGGCTTCCTAACATCTTTCCAGATTTTTATGATTATGAATAAAGCTGATATAAAAATTGCTTTACAGGGTTTTTGGTAAAATGTTTCATTTTCTTTGAGAAAATAATATAGAAATGGGATTTCTGAGATGCATGTATATTTAAAGCTCTAAGAAATTGCCAAACTGTTTTCCAAAGTGTTTTACCATTTTACATTTCCACGTACGGTGTATCAGATTTTCAGATGCTCTACAGCTTCATAAGAATTTGGTATTGTATAACTTTTTTTCCCCATTCTGAGAGGTATGTAAGGTTTTCTCATAGATCTCAGTGTGACTGTAGTTTTGCATTGAGGGTATTTTCATGAGCTAGTCTGCCCCTAGCACCTATCTATTTATTTATTTATTTATTTTGGTATAGTATCTGTTCCACTATTTTGCCCATTTTTAATCAGGTTATTTTGTTTTTAATAATACCTTTAAAAAGTTCTTTACATATAACTGATAAAAGTCTTTTTAGAAAGTCTTTTATCAGTTAAAAATTTTCAAATATTTTTTCTTCTGTGGCTTGTCATCTTTTTCTTAACAGTGCCTTCTAAAGAATGAAAGTTTTACATTTTAATGAAGACAAATTTATTAACATTATTTTTTGAATAATATTCCTTGTGCAATATTTAAGAAATTTTTGCCAAACAAAAGGTCACAAAGAACTTTATCCATGTTTTCTTCTAGAAGTTATATAATTTGTTTTTATATTTATGTATATAATGCATTTGACTTAATATTTTTATATGATATAAGGTATATGGAGCAATACCTTGTGAAGCAAATTTCTTTATTCTTTCTTCTATTTTTTTCCTTATGTATGAACAATTGTTTTAGCATAATTAGTTGATGACTGTACTTTCTCTACTGACTTCTCTGTGTCTTTGTCAAATTGATCATTCACAGGTGAGTCAATACCTGGGCTCTTTTTTTCAGTACCACTCATCTGTGTCTGTACTTTTGATAAAACCATACTGTCTTGATTACCATTGCTTTTGAGTAAATCTTGAAATCATTTAGAGCCCTACAATCAGATTTCTGTTTTTCATTTTTTTCCTATTCTAATTAAATGTGTATGCATCTCAACAACAGAGTATTAAAGTGTCACTTTGTATTCCTATTTTGTAAAAATGATAGAGCTAGTGTGTGATATATAGAAATACACATTTCTTCTCAGGGACTACAGCACTCACTTTGTAGTAATTAATAAAACAAACAGAAAAATCAGCAAAGATATGGAAAACAACACTATCAATCACCTTGACCTAACTGATATTTACAGAACATTCCACCCAATGACACATGCTTTTCATTTGCACATGAAATGCTAACCAAATAAGCATTCAAGCATCGCCCACATTCTGGGGAAAGAAGGCTGATTCAACTTCTAAAAATCAATGTAATCCATCAAATTAGCAGACTAAATAAGAAAAAAACCCCACATAACCCTTTCAATAAACTAAGAAAACATGTTTGATAAAATCAACAACCATTCCTGATTAAAAAAAACCTCTCAGCAAGATAGGAATACAATGTGACACTGTTAATCTGAAAAAGAATATCTATGTTAAAAAAACAAATCCTTAAAAATGAAATATATAAGTGTAAATTTAACAAATGTTATGTGTAAGATCTGTATAATGAAACCACAAAATACTGAAGAAGGATATCCAAGAAAACCTACAACAATAGAAAAACATACAATGCTCATGGATTGGAAAACTAGTTAAGATATTTTCTCCAAATATATTTTTTGATTCTACTCAGGATTCTTTGTAGATAGAGATACTATGAAAAAGATAAAACTATTAGGAACAGAGAATGGATTGGATGTTGCCTGTGGTTAGATTTGGAATGAGCGTCTGGCTGCAAGAGGTAGTATCTTTGAATCCCCTGCTATTTTGGAATTGTTATTTATTCTTTTTTATATATATATTTTTTATTAAGGTTTTATTGATATACACTCTTATGAAGGTTTACATAAAAAAACAATGTGGTTACTACTTTCACCCATGTTAACGTGTCCTCCCATACCCTTTTGCAGTCACTGCCCAACAGTATAGCAAAATGCAGCACAGTCACTATTTGCTTTCTGTGTACCATACTGTATTCCCCATGATCACCCCCACACCATATGTGCCACTTATAATGCATTTCAATCCCCTTCTCCCTCCCTCCCCACCCGCCCATCCTTACTGCACCCCTTTGGTAACTGCTAAGTCACTTCTTGGAGTCTGAGTCTGTTGCTGTTTTTTTCCTTCAGTTTTGCTTTGTTGTTATACTCCACAAATGAGGGAAATCATTTGGTACTTGTCTTTCTCAGCCTGGCTTATTTCACTGAGCATAATATCCTCCAGCTCCATCCACGTTGTTACAAATGGTAGGATTTGTTTCTCTCTTATGGCTGAATAATATTCCATTGTGTATATGTACCACCTCTTCTTTATCCATTCCTCTACTGATGGACACTTAAGTTGCTTCCATATCTTGGCGATTGTAAATAGTGCTGCAATAAACATAGGGGTGCATATGTCTTTTTGAATCTGAGAACTTGTATTCTTTGGGTAAATTCATAGGAATGGAATTCCGGGTCAAATGGTATTTCTGTTTTTAGTTATTTGAGGAAACTCCATATTGCTTTCCACAATGGTTGAACTAGCATACATTTGCACAAGCACTGTAGGAGGGTTCTCCTTTCTCCACATCCTCACCAACATTTGTTATTCTTAGTCTTTTCCATACTGGCCACCCTAACTGGGGTGAGGTGATATCTCATTGTGGTTTTTATTTGCATTTACCTGATAATTAGTGATGTTGCACATCTTTTCATGTGCCTGTTGGCCTTCTGAATTTCTTCTTTGGAGAATTGTCTGTTCATATCCTCTGCCCATTTTTTAATAAGGTTATTTGCTTATGGGGTGTTGAGGCATGTGAGTCCTTTATATATTTTGGATGATAACCCTTGTAGGATATGTTGTTTACAAATATATTCTCCCATATTGCAGGATGCTTTTTTGTTGTGTTGATGTTGTTATATGCCATACAGATGCTTTTTAGTTTGATGTGGTCCCTTGCATTCATTTTTGCTTTTGTTTCCATTCCACAAGGAGATGCACTCAGAAAAAGTTGCTCATGTTTCTACTCAGGAGATTTTTGCCTATGTTGTCTTCTAAGAGTTTTATGTTTTCATGACTTACATTCAGGACTTTAATCCATTTCACATTTACTTTTGTGTATGGAGATAGACAATACTCCAGTTTCATTCTCTTGAATTTACCTGTCCAGTTTTTCCAATGCCATTTGTTAAAGAGGCTGTCATTTCCTCACTGCATGTCCAGGGCTCCTATATCATATATTAATTGACCTTATATGTTTGGGTTTATATCTGGGTTCTCTAGTCTGTTCCATTGGTCTATTGTTCTGTTCTTATGCCAGTACCAAATTGTCTTGATTACTATGGTTTTGTAGTAGAGCTTGAAGTCAGGGAGCACAATCTCCCAAGCTTTATTCTTCCATCTCAGGATTGCTTTGGCTATTCAGGGTCTTTTGTGCTTCCATATGAATTTTAGAACTATTTGCTCTACTTCGTTGAAGAATGCTATTGGTATTTTGATAAGAATTGCATTGAATCTGTAGATTGCTTTAGGCAGGATGGCTATTTCGACAATATTAATTCTTCCTATCAATGAGCCTGGGATGTGTTTCCATTTATTGGTATCTTCTTTAATTTCTCTCATGAGTGTCTTGTAGTTTTCAGAGTATAAGTCTTTCACTTCCTTGGTTAGGTTAATTCCTAGGTATTTTATTCTTTTTGATGCAACTGTGAATGGAATTGTTATCCTGATTTCTCTCTCTGCTAGTTCATTGTTAGTGTATAGGAATTCCACAGATTTATGCATATTAATTTTGAATCCTGTAACTTTGCTGAATTCAGATATTACATCTAGTAGTTTTGGAGTGGATTCTTTAGGGTTTTTTATGTACAAAATCATGTCATCTGCAAACAGGGACAGTTTAACTTCTTCCTTGCCAATCTGGATGCATTTTGTTTCTTTGTGTTGTCTCATTGCCATGGCTAGGACCTCCAGTACTATTTTGAATAGAAGTGGGGAGAGTGGGCAACCTTGTCTTCTTCCCGATCTTAAAGGAAAAGCTTTCAGCTTCTGGCTGTTAAGTATAAAATTGGCGATGGATTTGTCATATATGGCCTTTATTATGTTGAGGTACTTGCCCTCTATACCCGTTTCGTTGAGAGTTTTTATCATGAATGGATGTTGAATTTTGTAAAATGCTTTTCCAGCATCTACGGAGATGATCAAGTGGTTTTTGTCCCTCTTTTTGTTGATGTGGTGTATGATGTTGATGAATTTTCGAATGCTGTACCATCCTTGCATCCCTGGGGTAAATCCTACTTGATCATGATGGATGATCTTTTTGATGTATTTTTGAATTTGGTTTGCTAATATTTTGTTGAATATTTTTGCATCTATGTTCAGCAGGGATATTGGTCTGTAATTTTCTTTTTTTGTGGTGTCTTTCCCTGGTTTGGGTATTAGAGTGATGCTGGCCTCATAGAATGAATTTGGAAGTATTTCCTCTTCATCTACTCTTTGGAAAACTTTGAGGATGGGTATTAGGTCTTCACTAAATGTTTGGTAAAATTCAGCAGTAAAGCGATCTGGTCCCGGAGTTTTGTCCTTAGGTAGTTTTTTGATTACCAATTCAATTTCATTGCTGGTAATGGTCTGTTCAGATTTTCTGTTTCTTGCTGGGTCAGCCTTGAAAGGCTATATTTTTCTAGAAAGTTGTCCATTTCTTCTAGGTTATTCAATTTGTTATCCTATAATTTTTCATACTATTCTTTCATAATTCTTTGTATTTCTGTGGTGTCCATAGTGATTTTTCCTTTCTCATTTCTGATTCTGTTTATGTGAGTAGACTTGCTTTTTTTTCTCGATAAGTCTGGCTAGGGGTTTATCCATTTTGTTTATTTTCTCAAAGAATCAGCACTTGCTTTCATTGATTCTTTCTATTGTTTTATTCTTCTCAATTTTATTTATTTATGCTCTAATCTTTATTATGTCCCTGCTTCTAGTGACTTTGGCCTCCTTTGTTCTTCTTTTTCTGGTTTCATTAATTGTGAGTTTAGACTGTTCATTTGGGATTGTTCTTCTTTCCTGAGGTAGGCCTGTATTGCAATATACTTTCCTCTTAGCACGGCCTTTGCTGCATCCCACAGTTTTTGCAGTGTTGAATTATTGTTGTCATTTGTCTCCATATATTGCTTGATCTCTGTTTTTATTTGGTCATTGATCCATTGGATATTTAGGTGCATGTTATTAAGCCTCCATGTGTTTCTGGGATTTTTCATTTTCTTTGCATAACTTATTTCTAGTTTCATACCTTTGTGGTCTGAGAAACTGGTGGTACAATTTCAATCTTTTTGAATTTACCGAGGCTATTTTTGTGGCCTAGTATATGATCTATTCTTGAAAATGTTCCAAGTGCACTTGAGAAGAATGTGTATCCTGTGGCTTTTGGATGGAGTGTTCTGTAGATGTCCTTTAGGTCCATCTGTTCTAATATGTTGTTTAGTGCCTCTGTCTCTTTATTTAGTTTCTGTCACTCCTTTGGAGTGAGTGGTGTATTGAAGTCTCCTAAATGAATGCATTGCATTCTATTTCTGCCTTTAATTCTTTTAGTATTTGTTTCACATATGTAGGTACTACTGTGTTGGGTGCATAGATATTTATAATGGTTATATCTTCTTTTGTATTGACCCCTTTATCAATATTTAATGTCCTTCTTTGTCTCTTGTGATTTTCTTTGTTTTGAAGTCTATTTTGTCAGATATAAGTACTGCAACTCCTGCTTTTTTCTCCCTATTAGTTGCATGAAATATCTTTTTCCATCCCTTCACTTTCAGCCTGTGTATGTCTTTGGGTTTAAAGTGAGTCTCTTGTAGGCAGCATATAGATGGGTCTTGTTTTTTTATCCATTCAGTGACTCTATGTCTTTTTAATGGTGCATTCAGTCCATTTACATTTAGTGTGATTATGGATAGGTATGTACTTATTGGCATTGCAGTCTTCACATTCTTGGTTACCAAAGGTTCAAGGTTAACTTCCTTACTATCTAAGAGTCTAACTTAACTCACTTAATATGCTGTTACAAACACAATCTAAAGGTTCCCTTTTTTTTTCCTCCTCCTTTTTCTTCCTACACCATTCTTTATATATTAGGTATCATATTCTGTACTGTTTGTTTATCCCTTAATGAATTTTGGGATAGTTAACTTAATTTTGCATTTGCTTAGTAATTAGATGTTCTACTTTCTTTGCTGTGGTTTTATTACCTCTGGTGACAGCTATTAAACCTTAGGAACACTTCCATCTATAGCAGTCCCTCCAAAATATACTGTAGAGGTGGTTTGTGGGAAGCAAATTCTCTCAGCTGAAAATTGTTTAATCCCTCCTTCAAATTTAAATGATAATCTTGCCGGATAAAGTATTCTTGGTTGAAGTTCGTTCTGCTTCATTGCACTAAATACATCACACCACTCCCTTCTGGCCTGTACAGTTTCTGTTGAGAAGTCTGATGATAGCCTGATGGGCTTTCCTTTGTATGTGATCTTATTTCCCTCTCTGTCTGCTTTTAATTGTCTGTCCTAATCCTTGATCTTTGCCATGTTAATTACTATATATCTTGATGTTGTCTTCCTTGGGTCCCTTGTGTTGGGAGATCTGTGCATCTCCATGGCCTTAGAGACTATCTCCTTCCCCAGATTGGGGAAGTTTTCAGCAATTACCTCATCAAAGACACTTTCTATCCCTTTTTCTCTCTCTTCTTCTGGTACCCCTATAATGAGAATACTGTTCTGTTTGGATTGGTCACACTGTTCTCTCAATATTCTTTCATTCTTAGCGATCCTTTTTACTCTCTGTGCCTCAGCTTCTTTGTATTCTCCCTCTCTAGTTTCTATTTCATTTATCATCTCCTCCACCATATCCAATCTGCTTTTAATACCATCCATTGTGCTCTTCAACAATTGGATCTCCAACCGGAATTCATGCCTGAGTTCTTGAATATCTTTCCATACCTCCATGAGCATGTTAATGATTTTTACTTTGAACTCCCTTTCAGGAAGAGTCATGAGGTCAATGTCATTTAAGTCTTTCTCAGGAGTTTTATTAATAATTTTACTCTGAACCAGGTTCCTTTGGCATTTCATATTTGTTTATGGCACCTTCTAGTGCCCAGAACCTCTAATCCCTGGAACTGCTCAGCCCCTGAAGCAATGTTGGGGGTCACAGGGGACTGGTATTAGTGCCTGGAGGGAGTAAGGACCTGTTTCCTGGTTCCTGGCTGCTATGCCTGTCTCCACTGCCTGAACCAGTGGGCCGAGCACACAGGTATAAGCCTCTGTGCTTTGCGCTTGTAGTTGCTATACCGTGCTTCTGTCTGGCTGGCCTAATGCCAGGGTTGGGTTTGCCTGTTTGTAAGCCAGGTGGGGCTGGCCGGAAGAAAGGAGCAGTAGGCTGCGTATTATGGAGGGCATCCTTGGTGCTCTGTAGCCAGCCAGGGAGCTAGAGCTCCTGAAGATCATCTAAGGAGATATATTTCTTTTTCCTCCTTAATTATGAGAGTCCATTTGGCAACGCTCCCAACCTGCTGGACAGAGTGCACCCGGACAATTATCTCTACCTGTCCTCTCTCCTGAGCAGTAAGCTCTGTGCAATCCTTGCCCCTTTAGCAGCCCTCTTGCTAAGGGCTTCCTTGTTAGGAAGTCTCTCAGACTGCCCACCTTTCTTTTGTCCCAGAGCAGCTGATATGGATCCCTGCTTTCCACAAGAGGCTGGAATCTCAATATCTCCAGGAATTCTGCCTGTCTTAGCTTTCCAACCCTGTAATCACAAGACTATCATGCAAGCACCATCAAATGTAGGTTTGTGCTCCCAGAGCAGATCTCTGGAGTTAGGTATTCAGCAGTCCCAGGCCTCCACTCCCTCCCTGGTCCATTTCTCTTCCTCCCGCCAGTGAGCTGAGGTGGAGAAAGGGCTAGGGCCCTGCTGGGCCACAGCTTTGGTACTTTACCCTGTTCTGTGAGGTATTCTCTTTTCTCCAGGTGTATGCAGTCTGGCACAGTCCTCTTTCCTGTTGTTCTTTCAGGATGAGTTGTATTAAATATATTTTCATATTATATGCAGTTTTAGGAGGAAGCCTGTGTCTCACCTCTCACCCTGGCATCTTTAATCCATTCGTGATGTTTCATATTTTTATGTGGCATCCTCTAGTGGCCAGAAGCTCTACTATCTGGAGATGCTCAGCTCCTGGAGCAATGTCGGGGGTCGCAGGGGTGCGGTGCTGGTGCCTGGGAGGAGGAAAGAGCTGTTTCCTGCTTCGTGGCTACTATGCCTGTCTCCAATGCCAGAATCAGTGGGCCGAACACAGAGTTGTAAGCCTCTATACTTTGTGTTTTTAGCTGCTGTAGGCAGAGCTTCCCTCTGGCAGGCCTATCACCAGGGCAGGGTTTGCTGGTTTGTGAGCCAGGTGTGGGCTGGCCAGGAGTTAAGGCACAGCAGGTGTGTATCACAGTGAAGGGCCTGCGTAGCCAGCCAGGGTCCTGAAGTGCCTGAGAATCGAGAAAGTTCCCAACCTGCTCAGCAGAGTGCACCCAGACAATTCTATTTACCTGTCCTTTATCCTGAGCAGTAAGCTCTGTGCAATTCTTGCCCCTTTAGCAGCCCTCTTGCTTTTAGGAAGTCTCTCAAACTGCCCACCCAGATCCGCCAGATATGTATCCCTTTTCTCCACAAGCAGCAGGAATCTCAGTCTTTCCTGATATTCTGCCTGTATTAGCTTTCCAACCCCACTAATCACCAGAGCACCATGCAATGTAGGTTCTTGCTCCCAGAGCAGATCTCCAGGGCTAGGTGTTCAGCAGTACCAAGCCTCCACTCCCTCCCCACTCCGTTTCTTTTCCTCCTGTGGGTGAGCTGGGGTGGGGGAAGGACTTGAGTCCTGCCATGTCACAGCTTTGATAGGTTACCCTGTTCTGTGAGGTCTATTATTTCCTCCAGGTGTATGTAGTCTGGCACAGCCTTCTTTCCTGTTGCTCTTTCAGGATTAGTTGAATTAATTACATTTTCATATTATATGAGGTTTTAGGAGGTCTCTGTCTCACCTCTCACACCGCCATATTTAATCCTCTCCCCCTACACATATATATTTATATATTTACACATATATTTATATACATACACATATAGAATACACCTACCTATGCATATATACCTATAGAGTCCTATTAAGCTAAATGAGAGGAAACTATTTGGACTATAGTTGATAAGCTGAAGAGATCTGTGTTTTGAATCTTCAGTTGTAATATAAAGATTAAACTGTATTAATGGCAACATAGACACTGAAGTAACAATTGGGACATTCATGTAAATACAGAATAAATATTCTAATGTCAGAGTTCAGGCTCTTGTTGGGGAAGAAAATTTTTCCTCAACCCTTCAAGGTTCTTTTGGTTTGTCTAAGAATCAAACTGACATGACACAGATAAACAGGAGAAAAATCAAACTTAATTACATATGTAAAGGGGCTCCATATGAATATGAGGCATTTGAGGCTTATATGCCATCCAGAGCTAAGAAGAAGAGGGTAGGTGTGTATGACCTCAAAGAAAAAGGTGAAAATTCACAAGAATATGAAAAACAGCAAATGTTTGGTAAACAAATGTTTGCTGAGCCACTTAGAAACAATGGGATATAGAGGGATTGTACCAGACCTTGCTAAGTTCCACCCTCACCAACCCTAGTTCATATTATACTGTAGTTATCTAGGGTGACAGCACACTTCCTCGAACAGGTTCTCTATATAAATTATTTTAGGCAGTGAAGGGTAAGGTCAAAGGTTTTTCCTGAGCCTTCTGTTTCTTAAGAAATATTCACCCTGAAATAATCCACATGTCAAAGGGAAATATCTTGGTGTGTAAAGTTTTGCTCCCCTACGCTATTATAGAATAATAAATCTATATTTATTATTATGTCATACAGTTGTTAGGTAGAAAATATGGCTAGCACTGATGCCTACATTTTCAAGAAACTGGCTAAACTGAAAGAGAATTTGTGCAAGTTAGAATGTGAAAAACTGCTACCTATTCTTTTTATATCAAATGTAATGATTTTTAAAAGAACAAACATTATTATTGGTTATATAATGCTTCCATACTTTCCACACATCATAGACAGAACCAGTTGATTTTTTTTTCTTTTCTTTTGTCTTTTTTTTATTTGGTATCATTAATGTACAATCACTTGAACAACATTATGGTTACTAGACCCCCTAATATCAAGTCCACCCCACATACCCCACTATAGTCACTGTCCACCAGTGTAGTAAAATGCTATAGAATCATTACTTGTCTTCTCTGTCAATACTGCCTTCCTCATACACCCCCCCCACTGCATTACATGTGTGAATCATAATACCCCTTATTCCCCTTCTCCCTCCCTTCCCACCCATCCTCCCCAGTTCCTTTCCCTTTGGTAATTGTTAGTCCACTTTTCGGTTCTGTGAGTCTGCTGCTGTTTTGCTCCTTCAGTTTTTTCTTTGTTCTTATACTTCTCATATGAGTGAAATCATATGATCCTTGTCTTTCTCTGCCTGGCTTATTTCACTGAACATAATACCCTCTAGCTCCATCCATGTTGTTGCAAATGGTAGCATTTGTTTTCTTCTTATGGCTGAATAACATTCCATTGTGTATATGTACCACATCTTTATCCATTCATCTACTGATGGACACTTAGGTTGCTTCCATTTCTTGGATATTGCAAATAGTGCTGTGATAAACATAGTCTTTTTCAAACTGTGCTGCTGCATTCTTAGGGTAAATTCCTAGGAGTAGAATTCCTGGGTCAAATGGTATTTCTATTTTGAGTTTTCTGAAGAACCTCCATACTGCTTTCCACAATGGTTGAACTAGTTTACATTCCCACCAGCAGTGTAGGAGGGTTCCCTTTTCTCCACATCCTTGCCAACATTTGTTGTTGTTTGTCTTTTGGATGTTGACCATCCTAACTGGTGTGCGGTGATATCTCATTGTGGTTTTAATTTGCATTTCTCTGGTGATTAGCGATGTGGAGCATCTTTTCATGTGCCTGTTGGCCATCTGAATTTCTTCTTTGGAGAAGTGTCTGTTCAGCTCCTCTGCCCATTTTTCAATTGGCTTCATTGATTTTTGTTTGTTGAGGTGTGTCAGCTCTTTATATAATTTGGATGTCAACCCCTTATCGGATATGTCATTTATAAATATATTCTCCCATATTGTAGGATGTGTTTTTGTTCTACTGATGGTATCTTTGCTGTACAGAAGCTTTTTAGTTTGATATAGTCCCACTTGTTCATTTTGGCTTTTGTTTCCCTTGCCCGGGGAGGTATGTTCATGAAGTTGCTCATGTTTATGTCCAAGAGATTTTTGCCTATGGTTTTTTCTAAGAATTTAATGGTTTCATGACCTACATTCAGGTCTTTGATCCATTTTGAGTTTACTTTTTGTATGGGGTTAGACAGTAATCCAGTTTCGTTTTCTTACATGAAGCTGTCCAGTTTTGCCAACACCAGCTGTTGAAAAGGCTGTCATTTCCCCATTGTATATCCATGGCTCCTTCATTGTATATTAATTGATCATATATGTTTGGATTTATATCTGAGCTCTCTATTCTGTTCAATTGGTTTATGTGTCTGCTCTTGTGCCATTATCAAATTGTCTTGATTACTGTGGTGTAATTCCCCCTGCTTTATTCTTCCTTCTCAGGATAGCTTTGGCTATTCAGGGTCTTTTGTCATTCCACATGAATTTTAGAGGAACCAGTTGATTTTATGTTAATATCTACTGCAGTCAAGAAAGATATTTTGCTAACGTTTAGTTTGTGCAACTTCAATTTTTCTCAGAAACGTTGTAGGAAAAATGGAAGTTCTTATGGCCAGGTTCCTCCTCTGACCCTAACGTACTTAATGATGTAATCGGCCTACTGCATAGGCTAATGCTTACACACACATTGGCAATAAGCTATTATTGCCTGTGTTGCTATTCTAGCACTCGACCTATCACTATGAGAATAAAGCTTGGTATGAGCCCCTTTTTACCCACAACGTTCAGTTGTCATTATTCAGTCTCACAGAATCTGTGGCGAACTTGTCCAGGGCTGAAACCCTCAGGTGAGACAAACTGACTAAAAGAATAAGTCACTAGAACCTTCTCATCTTCCCTCGAAAATTGCTAGATGTCTATTTCTAATGGCCTATTTATAATGGATCAGGTCTATGGATTACATATCCAGACAATGACCGTAATAGCTTCCTAACAATATTTTGTGGTTGCCGCACTTCTATCAACTTTCTATAATTAACAATGATCATACTACTTTTCATGTATTACAGATACTTATAAAATATTTTACATTTTTCCACATTATATTCTATCACAAACTGACCATTATGCTTATTGTGTATCTTCAGGAAAATCCATGAAAGTGAAAGAAATGGAGGAAGGGAAAGATCCTAAATATCAACATGTTTTTATTTGTGAAGGATGATTTTAATCCATTTCTGGAAAATGGACAGGAATAGACTAAATTATTCACAAGTATTTAATATTCAGCTAAAAAAGCCAATGTTCATTTTTATAAAATGATTTAATTTAAATGAATAAATATCAATAGCTAGCATTTGTATATGTAAATATGATGTAAATACTAGTATATGTAAAATAGATTTTAAATATGATGAAATATATGTACCAATGTTCATTTAAAAAACATTTATTAAAAGCATGCTATGTAATAGACATGTTTTAAAACCCTTGTTCTAAGGACTTGTGTGAAAATTACTATATGAAAAGAATGAGTCTAGCTTAGGATGATTATGGAAGCCTATTAAAGTAATGGAACTTGAGCTGATGTTTTAATATTAGGCAGAAGAAGCTTTTCCTAGTAGGAATAAGGGCAAGACATGATAGTATGAGAAAAGAAAAACAAAACAAAACAAAAAACAATGACCCATAAATGCATATCCCATTTGTGGTGGGCTGAATTGTGTTCCCTTCCCCCAAATCCTAACATCCTAACTCCAGGTACCTATGAATATGACCTTATTTGGTAGTAGAATCTTGCAGATGTAAATTAAGATGTAAGTTAAGATAGGGTCATACTGGAATAGGTGGGTCCTCAAACCTTATGTCCTTATAAGAAAAGGAGAAGAGATACAGAGACAGAGAAGACAGATACACACACACACAACCTTGTGAAAATGGACACATGCAGAGGGAAAATGGTCATGTGATGAAGGAGGTAGAGATTGTGTGATGCAGCAGAAAACCAAGGACCATCAAAGATTGCCAGCAAAACCACTGGAAGTTGGGGGAGAGGTATGGAACAGATTACCTCTTATTGTCCCTAAGAAAGAACCAAACCTGCTAACATCCAGATTTCAAACTTTGAGAGAATAAATTTCCATTGTTTTAAGCCACCCAGTTTGTGGTAATTTGCTATGGAAGTCCCAAGAAACTAATACAGCATGCTTAAGAAAGATGTTTTAGAGTTTTCAAAGGTTAGAACGCCTAGCTATGAAAACAAATGGAAAGAACTGATGAGGAAGAAAGGCAAAGTCAAATTTTAACAGCCATTGTGCAAGTAAGCTGAGCAGTAAGGCTCTTAGCATGCAGTAATAAGTAATACAGAGGGTTTTTAAATAATTACTATTCAAGGTAGTTACATTCTTATATTTATTAGAGAGAGCATGAGTTGCAAAGAAGATGATTAATTCTGAAGGGTGAAAAACTATTGCCATGAAGGCCAGAGAAAAAACTATTTCAATTTTGTCATTGAGGGATAATGATGGCTTATACCTTTTAGTGTTAAACATGAAATGCCCTCCACAGATCAACATGCCATTTTGGACATGGCCTAGAGAACATGGTTTTTAATATCTTTTTTCCATTAACAGTGAAGTGTTTCTTCTATTCAAATATTCCTTTCTTATTTCTCGGGCAGTTATGGCGATTATTAATAAGATGGCCAGAGTGGAAAATAGCTTGATAATGGCATGGGCAATGTCTTTGATGAATGGTCTCTTAAGAAAGAGGGGATTTAACTTCATAGGACAGAATCCTAAGGCAAACAACAATACTTGCATAGATTAAAAACCAGGACTATGGCCTCACTAGTACCAGTTGGGAAATCTAGCCTTAAATGGTAATTAATTCTTGAGTTATACATACACATTTCATAAACCAAAGGACTACTTTTTCAGGCTGGCTGAGTTTTATCAATAATAGGAGAATTTCAATTATTATTAATTAATTTTTAAAATAGCTCAGCAAAGTTATATTATCTGATTAAAAGAAATTGGAAGGACATATACAAATTGGTATACCTTTATGGCTTTCTTCTACAACAGCATATTTTAATTATTTTTTCCTATGTTATATAGCAATATTAGGGCTAACCACTGACATTTTGTTTGATAGAAAATGTGCAGATTGGACTTAAAATTACATTCTTAAAAACTGTGTGGTTTGATATCAATGTGATAATTTAATATGCATATTTTTTTATTTCTGGATGACTCTAAATGTATAAAATATCTGTGATCTAGTTCTCTTTAATTTTGTAGTTTTAAAATAAAATCACCAAAATTAGTGCAAGTAATTTGAAGAAAATAATGTCATTTATGTATGAAATGACAGTACGGTCACAATGCTCATTGTGAGCAGAGTAGTTTGGGTCATTTGAAAGATACTTGTAGTTCACCAGGAAAATGCAGACCACACTTCTTCTATTTAAAGAGATGTAAGAGGCATGAGAGTAGTAAAGATGTTTCCTATCTCCACTTATGGTCCCTTTTCTACCCTTTTTGGCATTATGACAGTGGGATCCATTTTATTATCAATTAAGTGATGTTCCTTATACACACAGTGGGAGCATCTGTTCAAGAAGCAAAGCTTTCCCCTCAGTGAAAACTTCCAAAGCATCGTTTGCTCTTATTACTCAATTTTTGAGGTTCTTAATTAAATCCCCAGGAATAAGTGGATATAATTTAGAAGGCAATTCTACTCTGTGGATTTATACAGATGTCACAAAAATCATCTTTGAAAGATAATTTCAGAAACAGTGATTGATACCATTAGCTAAGGTAGCTTGGAGAAGAACAAGTAATAGCCACTGCTATTTTGACAGTATTTGAATTAAACAGAGGTTGCAGGGTAAGCCGGCACATCACTGTTAACTTTATCAGTATTCACAATAAGAATTGCTTGGGGAACTGCAATATTTGCTTTGGTTTTATTGGAATGACAAACATGAATATGTCAGTTACCTGCCTTGATGAACAAAATGCTATGGAATTTCATTGTAAAAAGCACATGTGGGTTAAGGGAAACAAAACACCTTTGTATACCTGCATTTTCAACAAAGACCTAGGGAACAGTTATTAAGATTCTTACTAATGTTTTCCTTTTTTAGGCAGATTCAATAACTGTGATGAATAAACAGACTATTCAAAGGAATATCTTAAAAGGAACTAATAAAAAGTTCAGTGTAAAATGTAAAATAACCTATGTTTTCCATATAAACAGGTTAGGTAGATAGCTAGATATAGAGAATAGGGATAGAGATAAAGATAGATTGATTCTAGGTCTATAGCATATCTTCATTTAATTTAACATAAAAGAAAATCATCAATCAAGGATGCAAGGAATGTTATTTCAGAATCCAAATATTGTTAGAATTGACTGTAATAAAAATGTTTTGCCATGGGGCTGACTGTGGTGTATTAAAATGAAGAAAAAACATTTTCCAGTTCACTATTAGATCAAGTTGCTTGCTTTCAGCAATCATAATTATCCAGGAAAAGGGAAAGAAGAGATCAAGAAAGAGGAAAATAGAACATTTATACATGTTGTTTCACAATTAATAGTTTTATAGGGTGTTTGTTGCTCTTTTCAATATATGAAATTTTCATTACCTTTAGGCAGAATTGAGACCTGTAGAAGAAAAATGTAACAGTCTTCAAGTTTTGTCAAGACAAAAATTTTTAAATATATTTACTTTTAAAAACATTTATGTTTGCATAATTTGTATCCAAGAAATGCACAAATCCCAAGTGTTCATTTTGATGAGTTATGACCTATTTAACCAAGACCCTAAGCAAGATAGAAAATATTTTCATCACATAAAGAGTTCCTTCTTATGCCTTAACATTCAATTTCTCCTTGAATGTGGTAACCACTTTCTTATTTCCAGTAAAACAAACCAGTTTGTTTTGCCTGCTGGATTCTTATAAATGGAATCACACAATGTACAGCCTTTTGTGCTCTGCTTGTTTCACTCAATGTAATGTTTCTAAAAACCATGCATATTGTTGTATGTATATTAGTTTATTTTATTACTGCACAGTAGTAGCCTATTGTAAAATTTTATACCAAAATATATTTATCCATTCTCTTGATCATAGATATTTGGAGTTGTTTCCAGTTTTTGTCTGCTGTATTTAAGGTTGCCATGAGCATTCTTATGTAAGCCTACTGGAAGACACATGTTTTATTTTTATTTTTGGTAAATAACCTGCAGTGGAATTCCTGAGTCATAAGGTTAACTATTTATATTTAACTATATTTAACTGTATAAGAAATTGCCAACTGTTTTTCAGTGAGGTTGCACTATTTTGTGTTAGCATCAGCAATTTTTGAGACTTCAAGTTGCATGTAGTAGGCAAGAGAATACCCCATCCCCCCCCACCAAAGATGTCCTAATTCCCAAAATCCATGAATGTGTTTCCTTCCATGGCAAAAGAGACTTGGCAGATGTGATTAATTTGAGGATCTTGAGAATGGAAGATTATCCTGGATTATGTGGTGGAGCAGGTGTGTAATCACAGAGTCCTATACAAGGGAGTCATAGAAAGAAATATGATGATGAAGGCAGAGATAGTAGGGAGGGAGAGGAACAGAGAGAAGAGATGCAAATTGCTGGCTTTGAAAATGGAGACAGAGACCATGAACCAAGGAATGCAGGTGGCCTCTATAAGATGGAAAAGGCAAGGAAACTTATTCTTCCTTGGAACTTCCAGAAGGAATACAACCCTTCAAACATCTTGATTTTAGAACTTTTGACATCCAGAACTGTAAGATAAAAAATCGTATTGTTTTTAACCCACTAAGCATGTGGCAATTTGTTATAGCTTCAATAGGAAACTAATGCAAACTGCATCCTTGCCAGCTTTTGGTGTTGCCAATCTTTTCAAAATTTGCCATTCCTTCTGAATGTGAAATAGTTAACATTGTCCTTTTAATTTACATTTTCCTGTTGACAAATACTGAGCTCATTTTCATATGCTTTTTAGTGATTTGTATATGTTTTTCTCTGAATTACTTTTTCAAGTCTTTTGCCCATCATATTATTGAGTTGTTTTTCTTCTTGTTCTTGATTAGGAGGAGTTTTTAAATAGTTTTGATGCAAGTTATCTGTCACATATATGCTATAGATATTCTCCAATCTATGACTTACTTATTCAATTTATTAATGTATTTTGATTTTTAATTTTGGCAAATTCTAAATATATATTATTTTCTTTTATGATTAGTGTTATCATATTTTATGAAATTGTTGCTTACCTAAGTGTCACTAAGCTATTCACTTATATTTTCTTCTAGAAGGATTATGACCCAAATATTTACATATAGATATATGATTCTTCCCTAATTCATTTGTGTCTATGGAGTTAGGTAGGATTTGAGGTTCATTGTTTTGTAAGGCAGTTTTCCAGTTGTTTCACAACCACCTATTAAATACCTTCCTTTGCTTTTTGAAATTACTTGACACCAAAAACATTAATTCTTGCCAAAAGTACTTGGTCTAAAAGTAGGCAAACACAAAGCAGTGCTTTTCCTTTTTAGCAATATAAAAAATGCAAAGTTCACACAAGGACGTGGGAGAAGCTAACGAACACTAGTTATATTTGAGTACTTACAGCAAATCTACTATAACTATTTATAAAACAGGAAGTATTTTTAGTTCAACATATAGATTAGGACAGAGAAAGCATATGGAAGAATAAACTTTATCTTTTAGACCAGATGGTGCTATTTCTAGGTGATCCTGATAGAGTTAAAGACAAGATGCAACCACGAAAACTTCAGGAAAAATTATTCATGATGGTTGGGGACATCTTAGTTTTCAAGCCACTTTGAAATTATAGAATGAGACTTCAAAATGTATTTCTTATCAAAAGGCATACATTTTCAGCATTACCTAGCATTATGCTCATTGAGTATGTCTGGAGTGTTTCAGCAAATGGGGAGGTACTCAGATGGTTGAGATTGAATACACTGAGCTGTCATGCTGTACATTCCTGGAGAACAACCTTAATAGGCATTTCCCCACCTGTGCAATTCCTCTGTTTTCACCTCTATAGGTTCATATTTCATAAACTGCTTTCATTATAGTATTTATTACTGACCTCAGGCAGAAGAAGTTTGAAAGGGTGGAACAAGCATGTGCATTTGTCTCCACAGACAGCACATCACTGAGCTGTTATTTCTGGGGAATTCCAATTCAGAGGAAACCACATAGAAAGGATTTTGCCCCAACACTACTCAGCTGCTTGAGCTTGTACATATTTTGGCTTCTTGGCTATCTCTATTTCTCTTTGTAAGAAACTCTAGTTTTTCTAGATTTTTTCTAATGATTCTCTGTAACTTTCTTGATAGCTGCTAAATAATTCTTCATCACCTAAGTACTTTATTATTCTGTTATTTATTCATGTCAAAGTTTAGCTAGTTTCACCTATCAGGGATTCAATACATTGAGCTTTATTATTCTTTATTATTATTCTCAGTACTTTATTTATTGTTTTATTCTATATAAACTATGAGGGGATTTAGCTCAAATACAAATAATATACATTATATATAATGTATATATATATACATAATTATTTTATATACATTATTTTTATGCTTTATTATTTTATTATTATGTTGCTTTATTTATTATTCTGCTTTATTCATGTCAAAATTTAGCTAGTTTCACCTATCAGGAAATGAAAAATAAGAACAAAAAGCACATCATGACTATACAATTCAGACACATATGTAATTTGTTGACCAATGTTAATCATCTCTTTAAAATGTCCTGCTGACTCACACAGAACCGTAATTGCTGCAAATAAAATATTCTGCCTGAGTTATCTCGATGGTGATCTCGGTATTACTCTTTCAAGTGTATGTGTGGAGATACTGGCAAAAGAAATGACATTACCTGGATCACCCAGCACATATATGAAACTATAACAATCTTGTCGAATCATGTGTGATCTTCTATTTTTTTTACTGAAAGGGGTTTAGTTTTGCTGCCTAGAGAAGCCACTAAACAGCAAAGAAAGACAGCAGATAAACTTATCTGGGGCAAAAGTCTCAAAGAAAAACGTATTTCCTATAAAAGGCAGACAATGTCAGGGCTCATAGATTTTCCTAGGGCTAAAGTCAGAGGCTGTTGCCTCCATTCTTCCAAAGCCTCATTCATCATGCTGCTTAAAGCCTCATAGACATTCCTAAAATATCTGTGACTCAAATGAGCCCTATTCAAGCACGAAAGAAGACAACAGCCAACAAAATAAATACATATGTCCTAAACTCTAAAATAATGCTTGATTAAAGCCATTTTCAATAATTACTGTTATCTTTATTATATGAAACATAATAAATGCTTGTCTTCATACTCTTTTTGTTCTAAACATGTGTTTACACTAATCTTACCACTTTGGTGGTTTATCACTATAGTAAAATTATATATATATATATATATATACATACACATACACACACACATAAAGTATATACTATATATAATGTATATTTTATGTATTTGAGCTAAGCCCCCTCACAGTTTATCTATATAGAACAAAGCAAATATTAAAATAATTATTGGAGATGTACAAGGGAAAAGAAACAAAACATAAGCATGGTTAAAGTGATTAAATCATGGAGAAGTATCCTATGTGTTTCAGACAAACTGAAGCTTGAGTTTACATTCTATAATTTACTGGTGATTTGCAATTACCCAACTCTTTAATGGTTTGATTCTGGTGATTCAATGCATGCTTGGATGAAAGTGTTTAGTACAGCTATAGGACATTATTGTTGGTCAATAAAAATTGCATTCACTTTTATTATTAATACTAATAACAAAAAGAATGCTTGTAAAACCCCTCTCTGGGCATGAATGTGTGATACGTTGCATTGAATCCATAACAAAGCTTCAATGGATACTTATGACATTCAGATATGTTAGCTGAAAGCTTTGAAAATACATAATTTTAAGAAATAGTTTTACACAGAGCCAAGTTGTGTTTTGATACCACACTGTCTTGATATATAATCAGTCCTATACTTAGAATCATTCAGTTTTATACTCATTCAGAATCGAGGATAAGAATTAGAAGACCAGATCTTCTATATTTTCCCTGCCAATTGTTATCTTGCCTAGTTTTTTTTAAGACCTCTAACTTAAAAAGGAGAAAAATGACAATCTCAGAATTGTTCTGGGCAGTCTCTGACATTTCTGTATTATGCCCACATTTTCCCACAGAACTGTAAGCGACTTGTGGTACCTTCCATCATCAGGCCCAGTTACATTCTTCGGTGTTGCATACAATCCTGGCATATATTCTAGTGTCATCTGTATGCTAAAAACTGAGTTCCTTCAGCAATCACTAACATGTCATGGTTCTGAATCCTCTCATCTCATTGTTTATCACCATGCAGGATTTTGCATTTTGACTTAATCTCTTTGAAATCAGCATGTTTAAAATTGATGTGAATAAGGTAGGTTTTTATCATTCAAAAGACTTGAATTCCGATAATTAGCTTCCTTACTTTGCTATGGCCTCTCACCTGATTACTCCAGGTAAACTAAACCAAGATAGACACCATCCTGTTGTTAACAAACTCAGGTTAATCCCCAACCCAAAACAGGTATAAATGTTTATTGTTTTATATGTATAATATGCATCTTTTAGTACAATCCATTTTTTATTTTTTCCAGATATAAGTCTTCAGGATTTTCTTAGATTCAAAGTCTATCAATGTTATGGGAGTACTGAACTATGATTTATTTCAAAATAAGTTTGAGAATTAATTCAGAAGTCAATGACAAAACATTAACATATATATGAGTTAATGTCATCATTTAATATAATTCTTTTACAACTTAGTATTTTTTGCAATAGGAAGCATTATAGAAATAATGTAATATCTATAATAAAATATATGTTTATATACTAATTTCTGCTTCTTTCTGAGATCATATCAGTAGGTTGGCTTATTTTCTATGCTAGCCATAGATTATCTTTTAACTGAAAAACTATCTCTAGTACATATAAAAAATAGTGCTAATATTAAATAAACTTTGAAGTAATAACAAAAAATGGTCAAGACTTTGCTTTACTAAAACCACACTATAGTTTCTTGTCTTAAACTACTAAAAAAAGCCAAACAAACAAATGGGGATCTTTGTTATTAGAATTAATGAGCATCTTGAGAATAGAAAAAATGCTGCTGCCACTGGACTTAATAAGGTATTGTTTATACAAAGTGAGAAAGTTGTTTTTTTCATTCTTTATATATGTTATGCCTTTATCCCCAGAAGACAATGTAATGGTTTATAAAAGAGCTTTACATTTATCACTCAAAACAAATCATGTTGAGATTAAAGAAAAGAGAATAGGGCCTCTTGGATACCTGTTGTGTATTGTATCACAAGTGTAAGATAAACACACCTTTTAACTTCAGAAGTTTTCAACAGGATGAACTTTCATGGTCTTCACATTTATCATGCGTGTCAGTGAGAATACTAGAGAATCACAATTAGGAATGAACACATTTCCAAATTCTAAAGATTGAAAGAAAGGGAGAGTTTCAGGCAGCAATGAATTAAGTAGCAATAAATGAGGACTGCTTTAGCTGTTGAGTACAGTAAGCGCTAGAACCATTTCCTTCAGCACACAGGAGGGCTGCTTTAGCCATCTCTTCTAAAATTCATGCTTATTCTCTCTTTAGAAAAACTAATATATTCATTATCCTAGGAATGTCAGACTTGCAAAGATGGACCTAATTGATGGCCTGTGTAGGTGCGCTTTGATTTCTTAAAAGAGATACCTAGATACTGGCTTCAAATTCAGCAGTTAAGAATATGCTCCACCTATTCCTAGAAACTTTTTACTATCATCTGTTTTTGTAAATTGTGCCATCCCTGTATTTGTTTTTTCAGTGTAATACTATTTATTGACTCATAGGATCTCAGATTTATAAGGAAGCATGTGATCTACAGAATGCTCAAGTACCTTTAGAAAGATCCCCTCAGATTGTCCATGGCCAGAAACTCACAAAAGCTGAGGAAAACTTTTCCATTTGAAATAGACTTTTGGTAGACAACTTCCCTTGCACTTCCATCCTTAGGTCCAGTTCTTTTATTTGAGGTTATACCAACGTTTTCCCTATCTTTCACAAAGTAAGATTTGACAACAGGTTCCTCTCCCCTCCACCGCAAGTACAAGTTATCATTATTCCATTTTAAACAACTCCACATCCTTAACTTTTTTTTGCTACTATCACCAGCAGTTTTTTGTTGTTTATTACTCAGTTCATTCAAAAGTTACTGAGAATCATTAACTCAACTATGGTATTTTAGTAAATCTGGCCTCATTTTAATTAGCTAGTCTAGTCCCCAGAAGTGATAAACTTCAAGAGTCTTAAATTTATATATAATCATTTTAGATATCAGATAAAGTTGGTCATTTTGTATATTACTATTTGGGTATTTTTCCTAACTTGTGCAATTTTTCTTAACATGTCATGAATTCCAACACTGAGCATTAATTTGGGAGATTGAGATTTTTAATGTGAAACCATATAACAATTTTCCATGTATTTCATTTTTATTAGAAAATTTCTTTAAATCATTTTAACCAAAGCTTCTGTGACTCTAACTATTCTGGTTTTTTTAAAAATTTATATTGTTTAAAAATAGATGCATTGTTATCAGTGCATTTATTAGACAGTAATTGAGAGAATAAAATCCTTAGTTGTATTAGTAAGGTAAAGCAGTAACAAAGTTCAAAACTTACCTAGAACATTTTTTTTTTTAGAGAAGTTGATGGTTAGTTTCCAGAACCAAATAGTGTTAACTATAGTGAGAAAATTTCTGTTATCTTTGTAAAACCATCCTTTTAAAACATCTCAGAATAATTTGGTGGTCTTCATGGATTGGTGTCACTATAAGTTCTTAACCACTGAAATGTGTGTCACATAAATTTGAAATTTACTTAAAAATAAGAGAAAGAGCTAAATCTATGTGCCTCCATCTATGTACTGAATCTGCAAATAAATGAGGAAAAGAGCAAGAAATAAACAACAAGAGAGAAAAAGAAATACATAGAGTCTAAGTAAACTAAACCAAGAAACCCAGATGAGTTTTGGGAAATAGATGAAAGAATTGATTAATTTTTCTCTCACTTTGTACCTTCCAAGGGTTCTTCACAAATCATTCATATTCTGACATGATCTGTCAGCTTTTTTCACTTTAGTTGCCATTCAAAGAGCATGTTTCTCTCTTTTGTATGTTCTTATTCCTATATTTACTTTTTGAAAATTTACCTCTGATGTTATAAAGAAACCTTGAATTATAGCAGCCTCTAGTAGAACAGCCTCTCTTCTCTCTTCTTGGCTCAATTACTGTTTCACCTTTAATCTCTCCTCCTGGTTAATTGATTATAATTTCTAAAGTCAAGAAACTTGACCTTCTGTGGGCAGAGAACTAAACAGACATTTTTCCAAAGAAGACATGAAGATAACCAAAAGATACATGAAAATATGGTCCACATCCTAATCATCAGGGAAATGTAAATCAAAACGAAAATTAGGTATCACCCCACACCAGTTAGAATGGCCGCTATCCAAAAGATAAGAAATAACAAGTGTTGGTGATGATGTGGAGAAATGGAAGCCTGCCTACACTGTTGGTGGGAATGTAAATTGGTGCAGCCACTGTGGAAAGTAGTAAGGAGGTTCTTCAATAAACTAAAAATAGAAATACTGTATGACCTAGTAATTATATTGGTTTTTAATTAAAACACCACTTCTAGGAATTAACCCAAAGAAAACAAAATCCCTGATTTGAAAAGATATGTGCACCCCTATGTTTATTGTCACATTATTTACAATAGCCAAGATATAGAAACAACCAAAGTGTCCATCAAAAATGGATGGATAAAGAAGATGTGGTACATATACACAACAGATTATTATTCAGTCATAAAAAAGAAAGAAATCCTGCTGTTTGCAACAACATGGATAGACCTAGAGGGTGTTATGCTAAGTGAAATGAGCCAGGTGGAGAAAGAAAAATATCATATGATTTCACTTACATGTGGAGTCTAAAAACAAAACAAAATGAACAAAATAGCAGTAGACTCAGAGACACTGAGAAGTGTCTGGTGGTTACCATGGGGGAGGATTTGGAGTGGGTGGGTGGGGAGGGTGAGGGGGATTAAAGGGGCATAAAAATTTCAATCATAATATAAGTTGGTGACAAGGATGAAAATGCAGCATGGAGAATGTAGTTAATGGTTCTATAACATCTTCCTGTGTTGACAGATAGTAAGTACACTAATTGGAATGAGGATTTAATGTGTATAACTGTTGAACACTGTGTTTTATACTTGAAACCAATATAATATTGTATATCACTAAACTCAATTTAAAAAAACTTAAAAAAGAAACGACCTTCTAGCCATTAGTAAACTGTGAACCAAATTTTCTCTGTTGTCGTATTATCATAGAACCTGAGACAGTCCATGGCAATGTAATTTCACTCCAGTCAATTTTGATACCATTTGGATTCAGAAATGAAATTCTTTGCACCTTTCATTGATAATTTTCTCCATAGCAGTATAACATGACATTTGGTATTGATGTACAATCACTGTATGTAACAAATACCGATATATCCACATATTATGCACTCATAACTTTAGAACTGTACAAATGACTTTGCAAGTCACTTTATACTAGTTTATTATACTTTCCTCCATCTGAATATTCTACTTACTTATTAGTGTGATAGTCTTTATCCAAGTATAGCTAAGCTATAGTCAGGATTCAGACCAAGTAAATTTTATAACCTTGTTGAAAATATTTCATGTTTTACAAATGATTTTGTTTTTCTTTAATCCTCTTATGTTTCATACATTTAAATTCCATTTATTTTATTGTATCAAAGGACATATTTATGTTTATCATTTCAAAAAACTAAAGCTAATATTACAGGTTTTCAGGAAAGCTCCATTGTGAATGCTGATAAAGTTAACCATGATTTGCATCTTTCCTTTATAAAATATAGTACCTCTCAGAATCTTGGAACATGTTATTAGTGCATCTAATTTTTGAGCTTATTGATGGTAATAGCATGTACTACATTTTGTACCTCCAATTACTGGAACTATACCATAGAAAGTAGCAGATGAGTAACTGGCAGATAAAGGTATGAAGTGATAATTTGTAAACTCAAACTCAGTTTCATAAGTTTATACCTTCAAGTCTTCTCTGTCTCCCTCCCCCACAAATATATTGTGTTTCTTAGTTCTCAGTTTGCATTTAGAAATGAATAACGATAAATTTAGAAAGCTGTTGTGGGCTTTCTCTTCAATACTGGCCTCTACCCATAAACAAGTGGAGAGCTGTCAACAATGACTGGCAATTGTTATTTTTAGAAGTGTGAGCAGGGAATAGGCAGTGCATACTGAAATACCTTACCGAAATTCTCCAAACTGTACTAGTTTATTTCATTAAATAGAAACTTTTCCTTGTGTTGCACACTAGTTAGTTGTTAGTATGAATATAAGAGTCACAGTTTAGTATTAAATATTTGCCAATTTCTCATGTTAGAAATGATTTTTAGGAAGTAAGTGAGCTTTTTTTCACATTATTCCCCTAAACAGATGGAAATTTTGGTCTTGCTTCTAATTAAGCATTCAAAAAATATTTTCATTAAAATACTTGAGATAATTGTAGAATCACTTGTAGGAAATAATGCAAAGCATCCTGTATACATTCTACACAGTTCCCCCCAATGGTAATATTTTGTAAAAGTACAGTATAATATCACATCTAGAATACTGGAATTGATACAATCAATCCACCTTATTCAGATTACTTCAGTCTGACCGGTACTCATTTGTGTGCATGTGTGTGTGTAAGTTCTATACATTTTTGTCACCTAAATAGATTTGTGTACCAACCACCTGTCACAATACTAAAACAATCAATGACCACATGATCTCTAATGTTGCTCTTATATAACCAGGTGACACCATTTTTAATATAACTATTTTTACATTTTACATCTGGGAAAGGGTCAAAAGTCCTTTTCTCAGCCCAATTCCTGTCCAGATAATTTAAATTAATCATCTCCTTGTTCTTCTATGGATGGCATCACTACTTGAGTTATAGACTCCAGGGTGCTTTCTTCTTGCTCTTTCAGAGTTTTGATCTATTGCATGTCCGTACATCATT
This sequence comes from Phataginus tricuspis, assembly GCA_029783875.1. Taxonomy (NCBI): domain Eukaryota; kingdom Metazoa; phylum Chordata; class Mammalia; order Pholidota; family Manidae; genus Phataginus; species Phataginus tricuspis. The sequence continues at coordinate 90,160,258 of JAQQAC010002837.1, read as the reverse complement.
AAAGCAAATTGCCTCTTCAATGATGTGTAAGTATAATACATCATCAAAATGGGATGCAATGATAATGCATTACCCAGGAAAAAATGGCTATCATACTTGACAGACAAGGTCAAGAGGCAAATTCAGGCAGCCTCAGCTCAGTTCATTACCAGCATTCTAGGTCTGGAAGTGAGTCTGTTTGCTTAGAATGATCCACTTTGATATGTGGACAAGGCTAAAGACATACATATGCTCTTGGTTGACTCCTTTGCTAAATTAAAAATGAGGTGGTTCAACTATCATTAAAATGACATCTGGATGACATGTGAATAGGTTTTCTGTCCACAGGGTGTTTTGAATCATGTGTATTTCTTACTCTTTAGCAGCAAATTGTTTTCCAGAAGAAGCTCTTCAACAAAATTTCAAAGTCCTTCAGGGTAGTAACTGTCTTAAACTTCTTTTGTTTCTTTCACAGTGTCTAAAACATTGCTGATCACATGGAAGACACTCAATAAATACTTGTTTAATAGAACTGAATTTGTAAGCACCAGAGACTCATGCTTCTTCTCAACATAGCTTGACATTTGTCTGCCCAGAATCTTTACAGGCTGGGTGGTAAGGTTACAGTGCTAGAATTTTGTTGGCTTACTATCCCATTTGCTGTCTGCCTTTTTCCCCTTTCTTTCTTTCTTTTGAAGTAGAGTGTTTGGCCAGGAGCTCTTTTTATAAAGGATTTCATTCCTAGCTCATGTGGGATTAAACTTTTAAGTTTGGCTTCAGGATATAAGAAAAGTATAACTCATGAAGGTTTTCTGCACTGAAAAAAGGGTAGGATTTGAGGAAGGGATGTTTTTGACATTGCCACAGCAGTTTTCCCCCAATTGCTGTCAAATTACCTTTTAAAACATACTGTACTTATTTCTCTAGTCCTTGTCTCACAGCAGCTTTATTTCAATGTCACCAGTGAAGGAGAACACAACAATATTTTGTCCAAGAGTGGGATCTAAAAATGAATCCTCTGAGGATACATTAGAAGCAATGTAAGTATTATATGCTGGAAAAAATAGATCATTACCTGATGTTTTCCTAGGACACATGTTTCAAGAATACACATACTATAATACAATGAATATATAGCTTTTTTTAGACAGCTCTAAAAATAACCAAACCAAATTTCTTACAGTTGATACTGACAATGGGTATTCAAGTGGGAATTGGGCATATTACTCCTCTGTGGGGAACTGGAGATGAAGCTAATATATTCCATTGCATGTTCAAATTCTGATTGCTTGGGGACAATCATAACAATACTGTGCTGAGAAAAGTTATGTGTAAGAAATCAGTTAGCAATGTATGCCAGGGACCCAAGTAGAGACACATGGTATGAATATAAATAAATACAGCAGTCAATTTTAGGGATGTAACATTATTTATTAAACCAAATACATATATTTATACATTAAAGTAGAGTCTACCATTTGTGTATTTATATTATACTCACACTAAATATTTTTGAAATAAGATGTTTCTAATCTCCTCAGTAAAGTCCCAAAATGTGGTATGTTGGATCAAACAGCATATAGATTTCATGGGGTTTATTTAATATAAAAAGGACTTGCATTAAATTACACTACAGAAAGTCTATGACAACTTAGGCACCTGCAAACAAATATATCTGATTTTAAGAAGACAGGTGCACTCAGTTTTGCTAATAGGCTTGTTTTGAAGTGAATTTGTTCCAATACTACTGATACATTAAGGGAAAATTTGAACATAACACAAATTCCACATTAGCTTTTGTACTACTTGGTCTTTGAGAAACACTAGGTAGATGCACAAAACAGTACCTAGTTGAGCCAAGCCCTGTGGGAATATACACAGTGTAAACATGCACACACCTCAACCATCTACCACCTACCTCAATTTACCATGTGCTGAGTTTGCCCATCTCTACCTGGCATTACAACTTTCTAATTTTAGATAACCCTTTTCCCACCATTTAACAGTTCCCCATATCCTGAAACCCTTCTGACACTGAATGCTACAAGCAAACTTTGTCTTTTTGAAGGTAAAGTACATAGTTATTCTTATAATTATGTGTTTCTTAACTATTTGACATGCATAAAAGTGTGATTTTTATTAGTTTCATCTATTTTTGTATGTGTATGTCACTGACAGAGTTAAATTTCTGTCCAAACTCCATTTTCCCCACAAGCTCTGTATTTTTTATTTCATGACTTTGTGTAATATAGTGAAAATTAGGAATACATATGCCATATTATAACAGAACTGATTTATGTGCATGTGTACGTATGTATGATTGTTTTGGGGGACATTCAGAAAGACTGCCCTAATTCAAAACTTACATTATTCAAGAATAATCCTGATAAGGAATGGTAGCTATCGTTTTTCACTCATTAAAGAGCTGGCGCAATATGGCAAAAATTATTTTAAACCCACTTATAATTCATTCAGCCAAGAACTTTGAAGTTCTGTGATCCTTAACACACTTTTATTATAAAAATTGTGCATTATCTTCCACTATATGTTTATAAAGTATGATTTCAAAGTGTTATATTCAAAGTGATTTTATTTACAAATTTTCATGAAATATGCACCCTACATTAAACTAGGCAGTAACCCTTCCTTTTTTCCCACTTTTTTATTTTTTCCCAATTTTTCCAACTTGATAGGACAAAAATAGTGCTAGCTAGGGTAAACAGTTTTACATATGGTTCATTTATTTGTGTTTCTTTTATTGCCTATGCTATAAATAACTTTTTCTCCATTGAATAGACATTTTTATTGATTTCCATGAGCTATTTACTTATATATTATTTAGCAATGCTTGACTGATTATATAACTACTTCTTTAAAGAGATCAAATAAATATTTCTCCAACTTTTAAAATAATAATGCCATTTATGTTTTACCCACACAAATTTACACTGAGTTAACCCCAAAAATCTATGCCAAGAGACATCACACTTAAGATACTGATAATTAAAGATAAGGAAAGAGATGGGTGAAATAGATAAAGAGGAAATAATAAGTGAGAATGTAGGGGGAAAAGAAAGGAAAGAGAATCTTCAAAGCACCCAAAGAAAAATAACATTGTACCTTTAGGAAGAAAACAATACATATGACAACAGATGTCTTATACAAACCAGGCAACCATAAAGAAGTGGCACAATAATTTAGAATACTGAAAGAAAAGGACTTTCAAACTGGAATCCTATATCCAGTGAGAATATCCTTCATGACTAAAAGGGAAATCAAGAGATTCTTAGATGAAGGAAATGCATTTTGTCACAGATGTACTATAAAAGAATGGTTAATTGAAATTGCTTTCTAAACAAAAGGAAGAAACAAAACAAGGAAACTTGGGACAACAAGAGGAAGAAAGAATATAATAAGCAATATTATTTTGAATACAACAGATTTCTTTCTCTTCTAGATTTTATAAACCATGTTTAATGGCTGAAGAAAAATACTATGTTATCTGATGTGGTTCTAAGTATACATAGAGAAAATATTTGAGATGAGTATTTGGATACATGAGAGAGTAAAGAGGCATAAAGCAGGTGAAGATTCTGACTTAATTCAAATTGGTAAAATTACAAAAATAATAGGCTAAGTTATATCTTTTAATTGGTGTATTTAGACCATCTACATTTAATGTCATTGTTGATTATGGCTATGCCTGCCATTTTGTTTCTTATTTATTTTTACTTGGAGTATTTTGTTTCTCAATTTTACTTCATGCCTTCCTATTGGTTAATTTAGAAATTTTTAGACTTCCATTTTGATGTATCTAAAGTGCTTTGTTGCACAGAAATTTTAGTGGTACCTCTGAGTACTATATTATTCATTCATAATTTACCATAATCTACTGTTGTAACTCTACAAGTATAAAAACCTGCTTTATCAAAACTGAAGGAACAAAACAGCAGCAGACTCACAGACACCAAGAAGAGACTAGTGGTTACCAAGGGAAGAGGATGGGGAGGATGGGGAGGGTGGGTGGGAGGGAGGGAGAAGGGGATTATGGAGTATTACGATTAGCACACATAATGTAGGTGGGTCATGGGGAAGGCAGTATAGCATCAAGAAGACAAGTAGTGACTCTATAGCATCTTACTATGTTGATGGACAGTGACTGCAATGGGGTGGGGTGGGGACTTGATAATATAGGTGAATGTAATAACCACAATGTTATGCATGTAAAACCTTCATAAGATTGTGTATCAATGATACCTTAATAAAAAAAATTATAGAAAAAAGTATGATTTATGTCTTTTTATTCTATACAGTACATCCATATCTTGGAGTATTACTCAACAATATGAATAATGCTGAGTGAAAAAAGCCAATCCCAAAAGGTTACATATGTATAATTCCATTTATACAATATTTTTGGAGTGAAAAAATTATAGAAATGGAGAACACATAAGTGGCTGACAGGACAGAAGTAGGTATGGCTATAAAAAGACAAAATGAAGGATCCCTATAGTGGTGCAAATGTTCTGCATGTTGACCATATCAATGTTAATATCCTGGGTGCAATATTGTACTCTAGTTTTTCAAAATGCCACCATGGGGGAAAACTGGTAAAGTATACAGAAGAGCTCTCTGTATTAATTCTTGTAACTGCATATGAATGATCTCAAAAGAAAATGTTTAATTAAACAAGAACACCAAATTTCTCAGGAGCACCTTTCCATTTTTGTCCTACATTTCAATTTCTATTAGTGACAGTTAGGATACATGGGTATATGACACCCAGAGTCCCACACAGAGAAGGTCTCTGTGCCTTTTCTGCCACTCTGCCACTGCTTGGCCTGCTCTGCCACTGCCATCTTGAACTTATTAACAATATTTTTTAAATGTGCCCACATTTTCACTTACAGTGGTTGCACAAATATTTTAGACAGTCTGAGAGGCAGGTAATGAGTTTATAGATAGCTGTTTTTTCTAATAAGGTAAAAAGGATTAGGAAATTTATGTTAAAGATACAAGTTCAAAGTCATATAAATGAATGATATGAGTTAAGCAAATCTTAAAAAAAGCCAGAGGCCTGATGTTAGTCTAAAACCTTTTCTTTTTTAATCCAAGTAGAGTTGATATACAATCTTACATTAGTTTCAAGTATACAACAATAATTTAACACATTATTAAATCCTCCCCCACTAGTACAGCTACTGTCTATCAACACAGGAAAATTTTACAGAATCGTTGGCTATATTTTCCATGCTATACTACTGTCCCTGTGGCCATCTTATATTATGATTAGGAATTTTTGTGCCCTTTTATCCCCTTCAACCTCCCAACCCACCCACCCCCATTCCTCCCCATGGTAACCAGCTGTCACTTCTCATGTCTACAAATTTCCTGCTATTTTGTTCATTGTTTTGCTTTGTTTTATATTCCATAAATAAGAGAAATCATGTAGTATATGTCTTTCTCTACCTGGCTTATTTCACTGAGTATAACATCCTCAAGATCCATCCATGTTGCTGCAAATAGCAGGATTTTGTTTTTTTAATGGCTGAATGATATTCCACTGTGTAACTGCACCACCTCTTATTTTTTCCATTCATCTATTTGTGGACACTTAGGTTGCTTCCATATCTTGTCTATTGTAAATAATGCAGTGATAAACATAGGGTTGCATGTTTTTTCAAATCAGGGATTTTGTTTTCTTCGGGTAAACTCCTAGAAGTAGAATGATGGGATGAGTGGTATTTCTATATTTCATTTTTTGAGGAGCCTCCATACGGTTTTCCACAGTGGCTGCACCAATTGACATTCCCACCAACAGTGCAGAAGGGTTCCCATTTCTCCACATCCTCACCAACACTTCATATTTCCTGTTTTTGGATAATGGCCATTCTGACTGGTATGAGGTGATAATCTCATTGTGGTTTTAATTTGCATTTCCCTGATAATTAGTGATGTGGAGCATCTTTTCATGTGCCTATTGGTCATCTGAATTTCTTCTTTGGATAAATGGCTGTTCAGGTCCTCCACCCATTTTTCAATTGAATTATTTGTTTTTTTGGTGTTGAGACATACAAACTCTTTATATTTTTTTGGATATCAACCCCTTACCCAATAAATTGTTTATGAATATATTCTCCTATACTATATGCTGCCTTTTTGTTCTTTCTGAAGATGGTATCCTTTGGTGTACAGAAGCTTTTCACTTTGATTTAGTTACAGTTGTTCATTTTTTATTGTTTCCCGTACTCAGAGAGATGTATCCAGAAAAAAATTGCTCATGTTTATTTGAAGAGATTTTTGCCTGTATCTTCTTCTAAGAGTTTTATGGTTTCATCTTACATTCAGGTCTTTGATACATTTCAAGTTAACTTTTGTGTATGGAGTTAGACAGTAATCCAGTTTCATTCTTTTACATGTAGCTGTCCAGTTTTCCCAACACCAGTTACTGAAGAGGCTATTTTTTCCCCATTGTATATTCATGGCTCTTTTATCATATATTAATTGGCCATACACTTGTGGGTTTATATCTGGCCTCTCTATTCTATTTCATTGATCTAGGATCTGTTCTTGTGCCAGTACCATACTGTTATCATTACTGTAGCTTTGTAGTATAGCTTGAAGTCAGGGAGTGTAATCTCCCCATCTTTGTTCTTCTTTCTCAGGATTGCTTTTGGCTATTTGGGGTCTTTTGTGGTGCTACATGAGTTTTAGAACTATTTGTTCTCCTTCATTGAAGAATGCTGTTGGTATTTTGACAGGTATTGCACTGACTATGTAAACTTCTTTGGATAGGATGGGCATTTTGGCAATATTAATTCTTCCTAACCATGAGCATGGTATATATTTACACTTATTTGTGTCTTCTTTAGTTTCTCTTATGAGTGCCTTATAGTTTTCAGAGTATAGGTCTTTTACTTCCTTAGTTAGGTTTATTCCTAAGTATTTTATTCTTTTTGATGCAATTGTAAATGGAATTGTTTCCCTGATTTCTTTTTCAACTAATACATTGTTAGTATATAGGAATGGAACAGATTTCTGTGTGTTAATTTTGTATCTTGCAACTTTGCTGAATCTAGTTATTAGTTCTAATAGTTTTTTGGTGGAGTTCTTAGGGTTTTCTACATATTATATCATGTCACCTGCAAATAGTGATAGTTTAACTTCTTCCTTACTAATTTGGATGCCTTTTATCTCTTTGCATTGTCTAATTGCCATGGCTAGGACCTCCAGTACCTTATTTAATAAAAGTGGTGAGAGTGAACATCCTTGTTTTGTTCCTGATATTAGAGGAAAAGCTTTCAGCTTTTCATGTTTAAGTATGATGTTAGCTGTTGGTTAGTCATATATGGCCTTTATGATGTTGAGGTACTTACCCTCTATACTCATTTTTTGAGATTTTTTTATCATGAATGGATATTGAGTTTTGTCAAATGCTTTCTCAGCATCTATTGAGATGATCGTATGATATTCATTGATTTTTTTAATATTATACCATCCTTGCATACCTGGAATAAATCCCTCTTGATCATGATGGATGATCCTTTTGATGTATTTTTGAATCTGGTTTGCTAATATTTTGTCGAGGATTATTGCAACTATGTTCATCAGGGATATTAGTCTATCATTTTACTTTTTTGTAGTGTCTTTGGTATAGCTGGTTTTGGTATCTGAGTGATGCTGGCCTCGTAGAATGAGTTTGGAAGTATTCCCTCTTCTACTTTTGGAATACTTTAAGAAGGATGGGTATTATCTCTTCTTTAAATGTTTGGTAGAATTCAGCTGTGAAGTCATCTGGATATGGCATTTGTTTTTCTGGAGTTTTTTTTAAATTACCAATTCAATTTCATTGCTGGTGATTGTTCAGATTTCTGCTTATTCCTGGGTCAGTCTTGGAAGACTGTATTTTTCTAGAAATTTGTCCATTTCATTTCAGGGGTCCAATTTATTGGCATATAATCTTTCACAGTATTCTCTAATAATTCACTGTATTTCTGCAGTATCTGTTGTGACTCTTCCTTCTATGTTTCTGGTATTGTTTATGTGTGTACTCTTTTTTTCTTGAAAGGTCTTACTGGAGGATTATCTATTTTGTTTAGTTCCTCAAAGAATCAGCTCTTGGTTTGTTCATTTTTTCTATTATTTATTCTTCACTATTTTATTTATTTCTAATCTGATCCTTATTGTATCCCTCCTTCTAGTAACTTGACTTTCATTTGTTCTTCTTTTTCTAGTTTCTTTAATTGAGGTTTCGACTGTCTATTTGGGATTGTCCTTGTTTCTTGAGGTAGGCCTGTGTTGCTATGTACTTCCTTCTTAGAACAGCTTTTGTGGCATCCTACAAATATTGGACTGTTGTATTTTTGTTTTCAGTTGTCTCCTTGTTTTGCTTGATTTGTTTTAATTTGTTCATTGATCCATTGATTATTTACAAGCATGTTGTTTAGCCTCCATGTGTTTGTAGGCTTTTTTGTTTTCTTTGTGTAATTTATTTCTTGTTTCATACCATTGTGTCTAAGAAGTTGCTTGATACAATTTCAATCTTTTTGAATTTATAGTGGCTCTTTTTTGTGGCCTAGTATGTGATCCTTTTTGGAGAATGTTCCATGTACACTTGAGAAAAATGTTTCCTGCTGTTTTTGGGTGCAGTGTTTTATAAATATCTGTTAAGTCCATCTGATCTAATATACTGTTCAGGGCCTCTGTTTCCTATTTATAGATGGGTCTTGTTTTTTTATCCATTGTGCCACTCTCTTTCAATTGGTGCATTCCAGTCCATTTACATTTAAGGTAACTATGACAGGTAGGTACTTACTGCCATTTCATTAATTGTTTTCTGTTTGTTTTTGTTTTTATAGTTCCACTATTTCCTTTCTGCCTCTCTTATACTCTTCTATTGTTATTTTATAGTTTTCCTTAGTGTTGTGGTTGGATTTTTCTTTTTTAACTTTTTGTGTATCTATTATAGGCTTTAGGTTTGTCATTACCAAAAGTTCAAGGATAGCTTCCTGACAATGTACCAGTCTATATTAAGTTGCTGATTGCTCTCTTTCAAACACAGTCTAAAAGTATTTTTCCTCTTCTTACTCCTCCACAATTTATGTATTAGATGTCATTATCTGTACTTTTTGTGTATCCCTTGATTTTGTATATAGTTGATTTTGCTACTTTTGTTTTAATTTTTTACTTGCTTGGTAATTAATTAGTTTTCTACCTTTCCTGTGGATTATTTTCACTGGTGAAAACTAGCCTTAGGAACATTTCCATCTATAGCAGTCCCTTTAATATATCCTGTAATGCTGGCTTAGTTATAAATTCTTTGAGCCTTCATTTATCTGGAAATTGCTTAATCCCTGCTTCATATTTGAATGATAATCTTGCTAGGTAGAGGATTCTTGGTTGAAGATCCTTCTGTTTCAGTACATTAAATATTTTATGCCACTCCTTTCTGGCCTCTAGAGTTCTGTTGAGAAGTCTGCTGATTTTCTGATGAGGTTTCCCTTATAAGTAATCTTTTTTCTCTTTCTGGCTGTTTTAAATATTCTCTCCTTATCCTTAATCTTTGCCATTTTAATTATAAGTCTTGGTGTTATCTTCCTGGGGTTTCTTTTGTTAGGAGGTCTCTGTGCTTTCATGACCTGAGTGTCTATTTCCTTCCCCACATTGGGGAAGTTTTCAACAATTATTTCCTCAAAGAGACTTTGTATTGTTTTGTTTCTCCTCCTTTTTGTAACCTATTATGTGAATATTATTTCTTTTGGGTTAGTCACACAGCTCTCTTATCATTCTTTCACTCCTAGAGATCCTTTCTTCTGTTTCTCAGCTTCATTGTATTCCTGGTCTCTAATTTCCATCTCAATGATTGTCTCCTCTACTTGCAGCAATTTATTATTCATTCCCTCTATTTTATGTTTCATTTCAGTTACAGAATTCTTCAGCTCTTGCATCTCTTTCTTGAAGTCCTCCCTGAGATATTTAATACATTTCTGCAGATCAGTGAGGATATTTATGACTTTTACTTTGAAATCTTTATCAAGAAGATTGGTGTTCTCCATTTCATTTAGCCCTCTTTCTTGTGTCTTATCTTGTAGTTTTGTTTGGAACATATTCATGTGCCTCCTCATTTTGTCAGGGTTTCTGTGTTTCTTTCTTAAATTAGATGGATCTGCTATGCTTTCTGGTCTATAGAGTAATGGCTTTATGAAGAAGGTGTCCTGTGGTTCCCAGAAGCTCAGGACTCTTTCCCCTCCATTGCCTGGTTCTCCTTTGCTGTGAGCAACAGTTGTTGCTGGTGGGCAATAGGTGGGGTCGCCTTTCTGTCTGTTGGCAGTGGTTTATCCCAGTCTGCTAAAGCCAGTAGTTTGCTTCTGCTGGCCCTTTGTGATCAGAGCAGTGGCACTTCTCTTGGATAGTTGGGGGTTGGGCTGCCTTCTGCCTGCCTTGCAGCAATGGCAGGGCTGCTGGGTTATTAGGATGGGCAAGATGGTCACATTGTGAGTTGCACAATGGCAGGGTGCTCAGGCTCCCAGCAGTAGCAAGTCACCCAGTTACAGATTGCTCATGCACTTCGCAGTGATGATAAGTCACCTACTGGCAGGGTGTGGGATATGCAGAGACAGCTATTTTTAAGGTGGAGAGGCATGCAGGCTCATGGAGGCGATGCAATTTGTGTGGTGGGAGGGTGTGCAAGCATGTGGGTGAGTGGTGGTAGCTAGTGTAGGGTAGGAGGCCGCACTAGTGGCAGCACACAGCTGCTGCAGCGAGATGACAGGTGTTCCCTAATAGCAGCAAGGTGCTTAGCACTGGGCTTGGCCCCCTGTGCGGAAGAAGAAGGTCTTGGAGCCCACTCTTCAGGCACCACCCCTGCCCAGATTGGGCCAAAAAATGGCCATAAAAGCTGGGAAAGTCTCCCTCTGCCCCACAGACAGCAAAGTCTGATGCTGCTGAGCCACCAGAGAGGGGAATGTGTCTGGGGCTCCCGAGAGTGCCTTACCTGTTGGGCTGAAGGAGCACTGGGGAGCTACCATCCACCTGTCCTTTCTCTGCAGAGATAGCTCCAACCAATCCTTGCCCCAATAACTCCCCTCCCACTGCTGGCAAGTCTCCCAAACTTCTGTCTCTGTGTTAGGTTTCAATGGGACCAATGCAGCATGCCTGTCCTCCACAAGTAGCTGTTGTCTCAACCTCAGTGTTCCAACTGTCCCTGGTGTCCAGTCCTGCTAATCACCAGAACCCAGTGCAATATGGACTCATATTCCCAGAGCAGATCTCCAGGACCAGGTGCACAGAGTTCTTGGGCACCTATACCCTCCCTGTTCCTCTACTTCCTGTGAGCTGGAGTTGGGGAAGTGCTTGGGTCCTGCTCAATCACATCTCTACCACTGTATCCTTTTCTGTGTGTTCATTTCTTCTTCCCCATGTATAGGTGTTCTGTCTTGTAGTCTTTGGTTCGTTTTCAGAGTTAGTTGTATTTGCTGTAGTTGCTTCCTTGATATGTGTGTGTGGAAGGAGGTCTCTGTCTTGCCTTCCTATTCTGATCTTGCTACCTCAAATCGCATTTAAATCCTTTAAAAAAAAATTACCCCCATCCAACATACACCTATATCTGTCTGAATCCTGTATTTCAAAGACTTGTTACACTAAATTTGCAGTATAGTTTCTGACCCTCAACAATAAAATGTGATTATTTTTCATTCTTTCTAAACAGTTTGCTTACTGTGAAAGAACTTATGAAAATAAAAGGTACTGTTCAGAGTTGAGTTTCTGCAAAACAGTATGCTGTATTTTCTACACCATGAAGGAGCATCATAAAGTACAAAATTGTGCTTGTTAGAAGAATGAAAAAGAAATTTAGTCAAAAGAGATTATATTTGCATAAATTTAAAAGGTCTACATAATACAAAATGAACTTTGAACTTTAAAAATTTGGCCAAAATAGGTACTAAACTTTCCTAAGATAACAGTTTATTTTTTCTTTTCTCCCTCTCTCCCTCCCTCCTCCCTTTTTTTTTCTTTCCCTTCCCTTCTCTAAAAACACTCATGAGTGGCAAAATCAAGTTAGGTGATATGACTCTAAACAGGACAGAGTCAACCCCATGTGAATTACATGAAATACAAGAGAGGAGATTCTTCTAAAGACAGGAGCCCTGTGCAAACATCATATCTATTCATTTATTTAGTAAATCAGTAGGTGGTCAGTTGGCCCACATTACAGGCAGGTTACCTTCATAGAAAACAAATGAACCCACATTTTAAAAACTGTGCTACAGAGAAGGTAAAGACTATTTCTCAATCTATTTTTATTATATTTTCATTCTCCCTCAAATTACATTTTTAACAGAAAGTTCGCTTTTCTTAAACAGAATTTTTAATACTTAGAGAACAATCTTCTCCAATATTCAGACATATTTCCCTGACTATGTTTCACATGCAAAAGAAAAAATAGCTACAAATACAAAGCAGCAGTTCTCTATTGAGAATTGGTGTCAGGTTCTTTGCTTAACACTGAACAGATTATCTCATTTAACTGTGTATATTATAATGTACAACAAAGTACCACAAATTAGGCCACTTAAAAGACATTTATTTTATCATAGTTCTGCAGACTTTAAGCTCAAAATCAAAGTGTCAATGTGACAATGGTCCCTTTGAAACCTACAGGAGAGTAATTCTTTGGCTCTTCATAGCTTTTGGCTTTTTGTTAGTTTACTTCATAATTTTACTTTATTTTTATAAATTTTTTAAAAATCATTTTGAGTTTTTACATTTTATACATATATTTTGGTTTTTAAAATTTTTTATCGAAGTATTATTGATATATAATATTATATTGGTCTCAAGTATATAACATAGGGATTTGATAGTTATTTACATTATGAAATGTTTGCCCCAACAGTACTGATACCATCTGTCAGTATAGAAAGATGCTACAGAATTATTGACTATATTCTCTATGCTGTACTTTCATCCCTGCAATTAATTTATCTTATGATTGAGATTTTGTGCCTCTTTATCCCCTTCACCTATTTCACCCACCCACCCCAACACACCCTTCCCCATGGTAACCATCAGTCACTTTTTCATGTCTATGAGTCTATTGTTGCTTTGTTCATTTTATTTTGTTTTGTTTTAGATTCCACATAAGTGAAATCATATGGTATTTTTCTTCGCCTGTCATATTTCACTTAGCATAATACCCTCTTCTTAGCTTTTAGATGAAGCAATGGAGTCCTTGGCATTCCTTAGAGATGCAAAACTCCACAATCTCTGCCTTTAGCATCACCTGGACTTTTGTCTGTGTGCATCTTTGTCTTATTTTAGCCATTTTCTTAAAATGACACCAGCCATTTTGGGTTAGGGGCCTACCTTACTCCAATATGACCTCATCTTAACTAATTACATCTTCAATTAACTGTTTCCAAATAAGGTCATATTCTGTGGTACCAGGGGTTAGGACATCAACATGTATTTTTGGGGAGGACATAACTTAGCTCTATAAAAACTATAGGACATTTTTATTATACATACTTTTCAGATGATGAAATGTGTATATGTTAAGTCCTTTGCATAGTATCCCAAAAAACAGAACCAGAATTTAAAGAAAATCCCATCTATCTCTGAAATTCTAAACAAAGATGAGTTACTCACATTGTTTCCTATAGCTGGTAACAGTTTTCCATTGCCCAGTGTTGTGTAACTATCAAAAATGAGTATAAGAAAGACCTATATAAGAATAATTCCATGGCAAAGGAAATGCCTGCTATATAGAATCTAACACAGATAACAGATACTTGTTGAATGAATGTGTTAGCCAATGTGAAAGTGAAATCTGATACAGGTATTTCCACTATACAGATTATTCACTAATGACTGGTGGCCATCTATATTCATGATGAAAATTTGTAAGATTTATCCTAAAAACCCAGAAGAATTTTGAAGAGTCCTTCATATTGCCTTTCTTTATAAAACTAAGGTCAGTCTGATGCAGCTTCCTTTTAAAGTAAATGTTAGTTCTCCTTTCAAAGAGTATAATAGGAAAGAACATTATCATTATTATTTGGCTAACTGTCAAAATAACGGGGAACTTGTTATTCCTAAGTATATGTTGGTTAATTTATACATATGCAGAAGAGAAGAGAAATGAGCTAAACAAAATCTAACTATTTAAGAATATTTTAGAGATTTATGTTTCCCATCTTTTAGGTATAGAAATAGATTTTTTAACTAAGAGTGTGCCTTCATTTTAAATTAGCAGGGAAAATAACTGAATATTCAGGTTTTGTTTCAAGTATTCTGTTTGTTACTAAAAAGTTATTATGTGTCTATGAGTAAATAGTTTGAATAATAGAACAGACAGACTTATGCTGAAAAGATAATTAAAATTAAATTCCGAGTGTGCATTGTTTTAGAATAGCAAATGCCCCTATGGTGGATGCACAGGTGTTTTACTCCAGTTCTCTGGTCTCAGTAAACAAACCAACTCTAGAGCAGAGATGCAAATTCAAATACCTTTAAAGCAAGTCAAGCAATACATGAGTGAATTAGATGGGGGAATGGGACATATGAGAAAAAACTTGATGAACAGAAGCGATATAGGGCAGAGACAGGAGACAAGCATCGTGATTAGTTTTCCAAAAAAGCTGAGATATAAACAGTATAGTCAGAACAGGAGAGATTGCATCTTAAGGCTAAGATTTCATTTTTAAAACCAGGGAGTTGCACATTCAAGATGGTGGCATGAAAGGTGAGATGGAAAACTCCTCCCAAAACCACAAATAATACAAAAATATAGTTAATTAATACAACTAACCCTAAAAGAGCAACAACAAAGAAGGCTGAACCAGACCTCACTGAACAGAGCAGACCTCAGGAAACATGGTAACATACTAAAGCCTTAATCCGGCGGGACCCAAGCCCTTCCCCCACCCCAGCTCACTGGGGGAGGAAGAGAAACGGAGTGGGGGAGGCGTGGAAGTCTGGGACTGCTAAACACATAACCCTGAAGATCTGCTTTCTGAGCAGAAACCTATAGTGTGTGGTGCTCTGGACACTGGGGAGCTCGAACAGGCAGAGAGTTTGAGAGATTGAGATTCCGGCCGTTTGTGGAGGAGAGGATCCACATCCTGCCGCTCTGTGTCAGAGGAAAGGCAGGTGGTCTGAGAGGCTTCCTAGCAGCCAGAGGGCTGCTGAAGGGGTGGGGTTTGGGCGGAGCTTTCTGCACGGGAGAAGGGAGAGCTACACTATGTTAAGGTTGTCTGGGCGCACTCTGCCCAGCGGTTGGGAACTTTGAGGAGCTTCACGAAGGTGCTCCATCCCCCTGGCTGCCTACTTGGCTCTGAGGCCCTGCCCCCAACTGGCAGCCAGCTGCATCTTCCTTCTAGCCTGCTGGCACCGTTTTACAAACTGACAGTCACTGTGCTGACGTCAGACCAGCCAAGGGAAGTGCTGCCTACAACAGCAAGAGAAGCAAAGCATAGAGGCTTATGCGTGTGTGCTTGGTCCACTGGCTCTGACACTGGAGACAGTCACCACATATGGAAATCAGGAAACAGATCTTTCCTTACCCCAGGCACAAGCTTACCTCCCCTAAGACCCCAAACCTCACTCTAGGGGCTGAGCAGCTCCAGAGACTGGAGTTCCTGTGCACTAGTGGGCACCACACAGAAACATGAAATGTCAAAAGAACATGGTTCAGACCAAAATCTCACAAACCCCAGAAAAAGGGCCAAATGAAACTGAACTCACCAATCTTCCTGAAAGAGAGTTCAAAATAAAAATTATAAACATGCTTATGGAGGTACAGAAAAATAATCAAGAACTCAGGAACGAATTTAAGTTGGAGATTCAATCATTACGAAATTCCATATGTGAAATGAAACATAAAATGGAAGGATTTAAAAGAAGATTAGATGTAGTAGAAAAGATGGTAAATGGAAAAGAAATTAGAGAAGAGGAATACAAAGAAGCTGAGGCACAGAGAGAAAAAAGAATCTCTAAGAATGAAAGACTATGGAGAGAACTGTGTGACCAATTCAAACGGACAATATTCGCATTATAGGTGTACAAGAAGAAGAAGAGAGAGAAAAAGGGATAGAAAATGTCATTGAGGAGGTAATTGCTGAAAACTTCCCCAATATGGGGAAGAAGATAGTCTCTCAAGATATGGAGGTGCACAGATCTCCCAACACAAGGGACCCAAGGAAGACAACATCAAGACATATAATATTTAAAATGGCAAAGATCAAGGATAAAGACAGACTTTTAAGCAGCTAGCGAGATAAAAAGATCACACACAAAGGAAAACCCATCAGGCTATCATCAATAAGTACATACCTACTGATAATCACCCTAAATGTAAATGGTCTGAATGCACCAATCAAAAGACATAGACTTACTGGATGGATAAAAAAACAAGACCCATCTATATGCTGCCTACAAGAGAGACTAACTTCAAACCCAAAGACATACACAGACTGAAAGTAAAGGGAT
The DNA here is from genome assembly GCA_029783875.1 of Phataginus tricuspis. Taxonomy (NCBI): domain Eukaryota; kingdom Metazoa; phylum Chordata; class Mammalia; order Pholidota; family Manidae; genus Phataginus; species Phataginus tricuspis. The sequence continues at coordinate 90,143,791 of JAQQAC010002837.1, read as the reverse complement.
GGAAAAAGATATTTCATGCAACTAATAGGGAGGAAAAAGCAGGAGTTGCAGTACTTGTATCAGAAAAGTAGACTTCAAAACAAAGAAAGTCACAAGAGACAAAGAAGAACATTACATAATGATAAAGGGGTCAGTCCAACAAGAGGATATAACTATTATAAGTATCTATACACCCAACACAGGATCACCTACATATGTGAAACAAATACTAATAGAATTAAAGGGAGAAATAGAATGCAATGTATTCACTTTAGGAGACTTCAACACACCACTCACTCCAAAGGACAGATCAACCAGACAGAAAATAAGTAAAGACACAGAGGCACTGAACAACATATTAGAACAGATGGACCTAATGAACATCTACATAACACTCCACCCAAAGCAACAGGATACACCTTCTTCTCAAGTGCACATGGAACATTTTCAGGAATAGATTATATACTAGGCTACAAAAGAACCTCAGTAAATTCAAAAAGATTGATATTGTACCAACCAGCTTCTCAGATCATAAAGGTATGAAAGTAGAAATAAATTATACAAAGAAAATGAAAAAGCCCACAAACATATGGAAGCTTAATAACATGCACCTAAATAATCAATTGATCAGTGACCAAATAAAAACAGAGATCAAGCAATATATGGAGACAAATGACAACAATAATTCAACACCAAAAAATCTGTGGAATGCAGCAAAGGCCATGCTAAGAGGAAAATATATTGCAATACACTCCTACCTCAGGAAAGAAAAACAATCCCAAAGAACAGTCTAAACTCACAATTAATGAAACTAGAAAAGGAAGAACAAATGAGGCCCAAAGTCAGTAGAAGGAGGGACATAATAAAGATTAAAGCAGAAATAAATTAAATTGAGAAGAATAAAACAATAGAAAGAATCCATGAAAGCAGGAGCTGGTTCTTCAAGAAAATAAACAAAATAGATAAACCCCTAGCCAGACTTATCAAGAAAAAAGGAGGGTTTACACACATAAACAGAATCAGAAATGAGAAAGAAAAAATCACTACAGACACCACAGAAATACAAAGAATTATGAAAGAATACTATGAAAGATTATATGGTAACAAATTTAATAACCTAGAAGAAATGGACAACTTTCTAGAAAAATACAACCTTCCAAGGCTCACCCAGGAAGAAACAGAAAATCTGAATAGACAAATTAACAGCAAGGAAATTGAATTGGTAATCAAAAAATTACCTAAGAACAAAACTCCTTGACCAAATGGTTTCACTGCTGAATTTTATCAAACATTTAGTGAAGACCTAATACCCATCCTCCTTAAAGTTTTCCAAAAAGTAGAAGAGCAGGGAATACTCCCAAACTCATTCTACAAGGCCAAAATCACTCTAATACCAAAACAAGGCAAAATCACCACAAAAAAAGAAAATTACAGACCAATATCCCTGATGAACATAGATACAAAAATACTGAACAAAATATTATCAAACTGAATTCAAAAATACATCAAAAAGATCATCCATCATGATCAAGTGGGATTCATCCCAGGGATGCAAGGATGGTACAACATTCGAAAATCCATCGACATCATCCACATCAACAAAAAGAAGGACAAAACATGATTATCTCCATAGATGCTGAAAAAGCATTTGACAAAATTCAGCATCCATTCATGATAAAAAATCTCAACAAAATGGGTATAGCGGGCAAGTACCTCAACATAATAAAGGCTATATATGACAAACCCACAGCCAACATCATACTTAACAGCAAGAAGCTGAAACTTTTCCTTTAAGATCAGGAACAAGACAAGGATGCCCACTCTCCCCACTTTTATTCAGCATAGTTCTGGAGGTCCTAGCCACAGCAATAAGACAACACAAAGAAATAAAAGGCATCCAGATTGGCAAGGAAGAAGTCAAACTATCCCCGTTTGCAGATGACATGATACTGTACACATACAAAACCCTAAAGAATCCACTCCAAAACTACTAGATCTAATATCTGAATTCAGCAAAGTTGCAGATACAAAATTAATAGGCAGAAATATGTGGCATTCCTATACACTAACAATGAACTAGTAGAGAGAGAAATTAGGAAAACTATTCAATTCACAATCACATCAAAAAGAATAAAATACCTAGGAATAAACCTAACCAAGGAAGTGAAAGATCTATACCCTGAAAACTACAAGACATTCTTAAGAGAAATTGAAGAGGACACTAATAAATGGAAATTCATCATATGCTCTTGGCTAGGAAGAATTAATATTGTCAAAATGGCCATCCTGCCTAAAGCAATCTACAGATTCAATGCAATCCCTATCAAAATACCTACATCATTGTTCAATGAACCACAGGAAATAGTTCTAAAATTCATATGGAACAATAAAAGACCCCGAATAGCCAAAGCAGTCCTGAAAAGGAAGAATAAAGCAGGGGGAACTACGCTCCCTGACTTCAAGCTCTACTACAAAGCCACAGTAATCAAGACAATTTGGTACTGGCACAAGAACAGACCCATAGACCAGTGGAACAGAAAAAAGAGCCCAGATATAAACCCAAGCATATATGGTCAATTAATATACAATAAAGAAGCCGTGGATATACAATGGGGAAATGACAGCCTCTTCAACAGCCAGTGCTGGAAAAACTGGACAGCTACATGTAAGAGAATTAAACTGGATTACTGTCTAACCCCATACACAAAAGTAAACTCAAAATGGATCAAAGACCTGAATGTAGGTTATGAAACCACAAAATTCTTAGGAAAAAACATAGGCAATAATCTCTTGGACATAAACATAAGCAACTTCTTCATGAACATATCTCCCTGGGCAAGGGAAACAAAAGCAAATATGAACAAATGGGACTATATCAAACTAAAAAGCTTCTGTACAGCAAAGATACCATCAGCAGAACAAAAAGACATCCTACAGTATGGGAGAATATATTCAGAAATGACATATCCGATAAGGGGTTGACATCCGAATTATATAAAGAGCTCATGCACCTCAACAAACAAAAAGCAAATAAGTCAATTAAAATGTGGGCAGAGGAGATGAACAGACACTTCTCCAGAAGAAGAAGTTCAGATGGTCAACAGGCACATGAAAAGATGCTCCACATCGCTAGTCATCAGAGAAATGCAAATTAAAACCACAATGAGATATCACCTCACACCAGTTAGGATGGCCAACATCCAAAACACAAACAATAACAAACGTTGACAAGAATGTGGAGAAAGGGGAACCCTCCTACACTGCTGGTGGGAATGCAAATTAGTTCAACCATTGTGGAAAGCAGTATGGAGGTTCCTCAAAAAACTCAAAATAGAAATACCATTTGACCCAGGAATTCCACTCCTAGGAATTTACCCTAAGAATGCAGCAGCACAGTTTGAAAAAGACATATGCAGTCCTATGTTCATCGCAGCACTGTTTACAATAGCCAAGAAATGGAAGCAATCTAAGTGTCCATCAGTAGATGAATGGATATAGAAGATGTGGTATATATACACAATGGAATATTATTCAGCCATAAGAAGAAAACAAATCCTACCATTTGCAACAACATGGATGGAGCTGGAGGGTATTATGCTCAGTGAAACAAGCCAGGCAGAGAAAGACAAGTATCAAATGATTTCCCTCATATGTGGAGTATAAGAACAAAGAAAAAACTGAAGGAACAAAAATGCAGCAGCAGACTCACAGAACCCAAGAATGGACTAACATTTACCAAAGGGAAGAGACTGGGGAAGATGGGTAGGAAGGGAGGGATGAGGGGGAAAAGGGGCTATTACAATTAGTACACATAATGTAGCGGGGTGGGGGTGGGGGGATACGGGGGAGGCAGTATAACACAGAGAAGACCAGTAGTGATCATATAACATCTTAACTACACTGATGGACAGTGATGGGGTATGTGGTGGGGACTTTATAATAGAGGGAGTCTAGTAACCATAATGTTGCTCATGTAATTGTATATTAATAACAGCAAAAAAAACCAAAACAAAACAGGGAGTTAAGAGGTAAGATTCCTAATATATTCTTTGGTAAATAGACAATAATTCAACCCACCTTAAAACAGAAAACAGTCTTAACTGATATATTCCCAGAGAGAAGATGCTATCATGTGGTGGAATCAGATCAATACATTTCTTGTGTTATTAGGTGGAGGACTGATAATAGAGGAGAGGAGACATGGTGTCTCTCACTGGAGATAAGCATCTTGACAAGTTTATACTACCTGGCTCTTTGAAAAATCCTTACAAGAGGGAACCCCCAACCTTACAACATGCCTCCTTTCTGTGGATGCCCACACTTTTCCTCTTAAGTGCATAACTTTAAATAAAGCTTTCTCACTGCTCAACTTAATTGCATTTTGTCTCTCTGTGTTTTCCCTGTGGTAAGCATCTTTGTTTCTTTGCTATTTCATTCTAAGTCTTCACTTATTCTCCGCTTTACTACTGATAAGTAGGGAAGGGCTGCTGAGAGCTCAGACTTGGGCCTGCCAGTTCCAGTTGTCTGGGTGACCCTGAGGGAACTACAGCTGCAGGAACCTGCCTGAAAATCTCCTTTCTTTGGAAAGTTCTCAGAACATAATCTCACTCTATCCTGTGCTCCACAGCTGCCCCAAATCCTGGGGTGGTAGGGGCTAGTCCCCACACATGCAAATTCAAGTGGACAAGAGATCCCAGGTGACTTTGGCTTCAGGAGTTGGCAAGGGAGACTTCCCTATGCCAAGAAGTTCAAGCTCCTGCTCCTTCCCTCTGCACTTTCTTGCCCTCAGCTGCCTGCAAGGCCACTGCCATTCATTACTACTTTCACTCTAATGAATTCCTTCTTTACTTACACCTTTCAACCTGGTCAAGAATTCTTCCTCACGCAGAGTCAAGAACTCTCCCCTGTCCAGGTTGAGGGTTCACCTGGTGCACAGGGAGAGACCTTCCAGATGCAGTTGCCTGGCAACAGAAGTGCAAATCCTTTCTCATGGCATTCAAATCCTTCTTTTTTTAACTTCTAAAATCTTGTGCTAGCCAGTCAACCAACTCTGAAGTCCTAATTAGATTCTATCAGAAGAACTCTACACTAAACCATTGCAATATGTTATTACAGAAACAAAACAACACAACACACACAAAAACTGTTAGCTGGCTAAAAAGCAGGACCTGAAACACCATAATCAAATAGCATTATATCCAACAGTAGATTAGTGAATTTACTAAAACAAGCAGGGGTTAGGCAACCCATTCTACTGTTAGGATCTTTTCATTACTTGAATAACTTCCCTGAAGAAAGAAACACTTGAATAACTTCCCTGAAGAAAGAAACACTTATAACAATGGAAATAAGACCAAAGTTGCTATGATTGGCTATTTTATTATTAATGAGTAGTAGATGAGCTAAAGCTGACTTCTCAAACTAGTGAGTTTTCTCATTCTGTCTTCATACCCTGTAAAGGAGATTTTGTCTAATATACAGAATATAGAAATATATGGTCTCTATATCATTTCAAATCTTTCATACCATACAGTCACAAAGAAGAAAAGGCCACTAAGAATAGGGTATTTAATTATCCTTCACTTACATTTACTTATTTGCATTTCTAAGCAAATAATATGGGAAAGCGATTCAAATGGTCTTTTCTTAGAATAATTTTATGGAAATAACTATAGTTTTAGAGTAAAATTCATGTATCCCTTCTCACTACATCCCCTTCATATAACTGCACTTTCACAACTCCCATTGACTTAAAATTTTAATGTGAAACAAAACACAACAAACAAAACTATCCTAGGCACCTTAATATATATGTGTTTTCTAAAAAGTGTGTAGTCTTCAGTCCTTACCACATCAGTATTGCTTTGATAGCCACCATGAGAATTCCAGTAATTGGAAGAAGGGAACATTAGGGAAGACACTTTCCAACGCTGGGCTGAAGGAAGGGTGCTTTGTAATATAAGCCTAATGTTAGGGAGAAGATAGATACAGTTTTAATATAATAAACTAGTAAAATTATGCTAACGATGGAGAAAGGAAAGAAGTTAGCTTGTGAATAAATCTAAAGAGGACTTTCGGGAATAGCTGAAACTCATATGGTAACATGTCTGAATATTCATTCAAAGGAAATGAAAGCAATCTTCTAAGATAAAAGTAGAAGTTAGGGATGTGTTCACTGCTAGGGATGTGAAGAGAAAGGGCCAGGGAGGAGAGATGTTTCTTCACAGAAACAAAACCCTATTCCGAAAGTGGTGCAGAGAGGAGGCTGTTTCTGTTTCTTGAGGTCATAATATCCAGATCTGTGCTGCTATCTGCCTTGTTGAATGAATACATTCCCAACTCTCAGGCTTTTGTCTTCATCTTACATCTAGAGTTTATTTTAAAAAGCAAAAAGCACATTGGAATGCATGTTCCTCGCCTTTACATGGATTAATTTTATAACAAATTGAATGGTGTGGACATGCAGTATCTATTTTAAATCTGTGTAGGCAGAAAATATAATTGGGCAGTCTAATCTTTTAAAAGCAAAATGAAGTTTTCAGTTTTGAATTGATTAGATTGTTAGGAGATTAAGCCCTTTGTGGTAATTCCCTACAGCTAGGGGCAGTTAAAAAGGAAATTTTAGGTTTCTGCTTTGTAAATAATTCTTTAAAGTGGATTTGCTATTTCTGTAGGGAGTTGACAACTTTGTGCCTGGCAAGATGTGGCGTTTTTCTGCTTGGAGAAAAACAAGATGGTCCTTATATCTATATCCTCTTTTCTTCAGATTATCAATTTCTTTTGAAAAATTGATTTCTTTGGCTTTGGTGGCAACTGACTAACAAGAAAAAGGGCAAAAGAGTAAATTAAGAATGAAAATTTAGTAATTGTTATTTAAGATAATAAAAGGAGACATAATAGTAGAAGTGTTACAGAAAACTGGAAAACCTCGACTGGATTGCTGATGGAAGAACCAAGCAGCACTTAGAAGTCCTGGAAGGTGGAGGTTTATTTCACACTGGTGAGGTCAGAGGAGAGTGATCTCCAAAGGTCTGCGCCCGAGTGCAGCAGGGCCATGCCTTTTATACATTTACTACAAAGCTGGGGGGGGAGTCAGCACCCAGGAACCATTGCAGTGGGAGCTATTAGGTCACTATAGGTGTATTCAGGATGCTAGTTATATTTTAATCCATTTCTGTAAAGGTTACCCAGATACCATATTATAAATTAATGGTCTTCTATGATGATGATCAACAAGCTGTTCCATACCACTGTGTCCAGGTGTGTGGGGGGATACACTGTTACACTGTTTCAATCTCAAACACCCAAGCACCTTGTGATTCCTCTACATTCCTGAAGCCTTAACAGAAACCCTGTTTCCTTGGCTTTCTTGGCTTCCCACCACACCTGCCAAGAGGGGAGGGATTTGAGATCTTTCTGAGTATTTCCTCACCAGAAGGTAGATGTATAGATGATTATACAGAAAGAATATCTCATATTTAGTACTTTTTAATTAGAATAATTTTATTCACAGAAAAATTGCAAAATTAGTAGAGTTCTTGTCCCCCAACCAGTGTCCTCTATTATTAGCATCCTATACTAATAAAACAATATTGATACATGATTAACAAGTGAAGTCTATAGTTTGTTCAAATTTCTTTAGCTTTAATTTACTATCTTTCTGTTTCAGGATACCACATTATTTTTTGTTGTCATGTCTCCTTAATCTCCTCTTCACCATGACTGTTCCTCAGATTTTCCTTACTATTGATGCCGCTGATGTTTTTTAGTATCAGTGGTTCTGTATTTTTTAGAATGTTTCTCATTTGAGGTATTTCTGATGTTTTTTATGTGATTTGATAAGATTCAGGATTTTGAGAGGAAGACCATGAAGGTAACATGTCATTCTTATCACATCATTGAAGAGTAAATACTGTCAACATGATTTTACACTATTGACCTAAATCACTCTGCGGAGGTCATGTTTGTCAGGTTTCTCCACTCTAAAGTTACTTTTTTCCCTGTATGTATCATACACTTTGGAAGGAAGTAACCATGTGCAGTCCACATTTAAGGACAGCATTCTACTTTACCTTCTTGAGGTGGAGGAAGGGAGTACCTACATTAATTATTTGACATTCTAAAATATATTTATTCTCATTTATTGATTGGTTTATCTATCTTTTTATTAGATATATTTAAATCACTACTTACTTATTTCACTTATTTCATTCTGGACTCATGAATATGTTACAATTTGGGTTACAACCTAATATTTATTCCATTACTCACATTGTTCTAGCTTGGCCACTGGGGATCTTTTGGTGGCTCCTGGAATACACTATTTTTAAAAGAAGAATGTAATAGACATAAGAAACCAGAAGGCTGGAAAGCAATAGTTTCTAAGTCACCACATGTAGTAAAAACAGCTTAGAATCTACAGACAAAACTAATTTTGAGTTCCTGGTTGATTAGGCTTTGCCAACCACTAGCAGTAGGATCATACCTCAAGTTACTCATCTGTACACTGGGAATAATATTAATGCCTGGTTTCACTGAAATAAAAGAACTTCACTCTTTTGTTAAAATAGAAAATGAGTCATTATTGAAACATATAAAGTGGAAATTCACTATGCAAATGTGGTATTTTATAATGATATGCAAAGCTTAGTAAGCATGACTGACAGAAATGGCTGTAAATCTCAGCACTGATTCTCTCTAGATTGTTGATAGAAAAGCACCCAAAATAAATCGACAAAAAATAACAATCGAATGAGTTACTAGATAGGGGGTCTTCAGATACCTCAGAATCATGTTAGGCATGGAGAAAAGCAGTTCAGATTAGCAAAATTCAAAAGATCTCACAGTCAGATCTGTATAGCAAACCTTTGCATTCTAAAGACCTAGAGTTGCTAGAAACCTTTGATGTCAGAAAGTTATAGCTCAGGGGAAAATAAAAGTAAAATAAAAATGCATAGGGAGAAGCTCTTACAGGTTTATGGTGTTCTTGATATGTCATGGATGGGTGGGTAGAATGTTATAAATCCCTGTTATACATTTAATGTAATGCAACAGAATTCAACAAAATTTCCTGATTTAGTTTGTAAGGATCAGAAATTAGAGCGTAACACTCCTTTGTTGGACTCAGTGTTTAACTGGAACTAAATTGTACTAAACAAGAGGGTGCCATGTTCTAAAGTGACCATGTTTTCATGAGCTGAGTCATTACTTAATAAACATCAAATCTATCAACAACTCATTGTCACTGAACATTTCAGTCTCCACCATTTCTGACTTAGAGTTGGACATGATATGAAGCTATCAGTATTCCTTAAGGCATTTAGAAAATAAGCTACTTATGAAAACTTGGTATAAGTCTTCACTCTGTAAAATCAGTTACTCTAGAAGTGATGTTCAGGTTGCCATTTGCCCCAGACTGCCTGATTTCTACTTTATTGATACCCTTGTGTCAATACAGGACACATTAGTTCTTTGAAGACAGACAGCATAGTAGATAATATTCAAGTCAATGTCATGATTTAGCATTAATATTCACTTCAGTTAATTATGTTATTTTACATAGGCATGTACTGGAAACCCACTTTTAGTCTTCCTTACCACTTCATGTGTATATACAACCTTCCCAACAATGGTTTATCTCTAGTGTTAGTACAGTGACAAGAAGTTTGTCCATTTACTATATCCATCTACTGAGCCAATAAGCACAAGCTCACTGAGTGGAAAAATGCAATATACAGAGAGAAAAGTGAGATACATGTCTGAAAACATAAAAACTGAGTATGTTCTTAAATAAAATCAGAAATTGAGATTTTTTTTCTGCTAATGTGATTAATGAACTCTTTCAAAACTGTAAATAGGATTCTTAGGCAGAAAGACAGGTAAGAGCAGAATGAAAAGAGAGTGAGGCCCACCAAGAAACTCAGGTGGTAAATCAGATTAAGCCAGGGAGCCAGAAAAGACTCATGCCCTTAGCAATGTGAGTTAATTCCACATGCTCTGAATCTGGGCCGACCTTGAGACTTGCTCTTGCTAATGCAGGTGAGATAGGGTACAGACAAGGGAAAAGCATCATGATTAATTTCCCTAAAAAAATGCCGAGATTAGCATAATAAGAACAAAGAGTCTTATCTTAAGGCTAAGATTCTACTTTAGAAAGAGAATTGGGAAGTTAGATTCTTTGGTAATCAGCCAATGACAGATCTTAAGACAAGGCAAGAGGTCTTAACTGATGTGTTTCCAATACTTGGGAGTGGCCAGTATCTTAGAGAGAAACAAAAGGTTTGTCCTACAGAATTACCTAGAGGACTGGCTATAGACAATGACATATTGTCTCTCACTGGAGATAGAATTATGAGGTGAGACCCCCTGACAAGATTATGCCTCTGACCCTTTACCTTTGCCCCATTCTTGAAAGCCTTAAAAGAGAATCTTTTCAGTGTGTCTTGTCCTCTGAGGTTGCCCACACTCCCCTTTCTTGGAGTGAGTAATTTCAAAAGACTTTTACTGCTTAACCTATTACACTTTGTCTCTGTGCTCTTCCAGTGGTGTCTTTGTCACTTTGCTATTCCATTGCATTTTCTAGACTTTAAGTACAGGTCTTCACTCTCTCTGTCCTACTGCAGATACGCAAGTGAAGTCTGGGGAGAGCAAATCCCAGGGCAAAATAACTCTAAAATCCAAAATCAGTTAAAGGGAGAAATAAAGTTTAAAGCCATTTATTGCTTACAAACTGCAGTCCAGGCCCTTCTCTCTTTCCTGCTCCGGCAGAAGCAAAACCTGCACGACCCCCTCACCTCTCAGGTACAGATAAGCCCTCCTCCGTTGCCCAGGTAATTACCCATTGATATGGAGATGAACTTCTCTCCACCCCTGAGGATATGCAAATACACTAAAGCCACACTACTTTACACCTCTGAATGCCAATTGATATGCAGGTGTACTAAAGCCAGGGTAGATATTCTGTAAATATTATAGTTTTACCCACAGCAAGTAAACCTCCCTTTATATACCTTGACTCCAGCCCATTCCTCCCATAAAGTATATTAAAATAAAACTTTCATTCTGCTTCATTACTGTGTCTCTGCCCTTTAATTCTTTGTCATGGCAGGGCTAAGAACTGAGGTGAACAAACTCAACCCCCCAATAGGATGTACTTAGTTTTGGAACATGGTCTACTTTTGCTCCCCTGCTACCCTCCACTTTTTTTTTTCTTTTTTTTTTTTGGTGTTTTGCAAAACCAAAATTCTAGAATGGAAGCTCTGTGAGGGATGGTGTTCATTGCTATAATCCTGGGGACAAAAATATGCTTTGAAACAGGTCAAGTAATAATTAAACTGGATGTTTTTAGCTCAGTTCTGCAATCTGTTTCATACTCTGAATCTGAATATTTCATTCACAAAAGTCTGAATGTGATTGTGTAATCAATTGTTCATATAAGAGATGCATATCAATTAAATTAGATAATTCCTATGGTCTTTCTCAGACTAAATAACAAAATGAAGTTCTGATTGTACTCTATTAGCAGTACTTTTATATAACATGTTTGTTTAGATTATGATATCAATGATGCTGAAAGTCAATTAAATGACAAAGCAAAACATGGTATTTGATGGATGTATGAGTTCTTTATTGTTTCAAATACACTCCAACATGAGGCACATCATTTAGATTTTATGATAAGATGCAATAACCAGCCACCTGTGAGGTTAAAATATATATTTTTTTCAAATCTAATTTTCTAGCAAGCTTTATTATGCATATTTCCTTTGTTGTCTTATCACACTAGCCAAGCATGTCACATGTCAGGTATGATGAAGAGATTATCTTTAGGATGGAATTTTACAAGGGAGACTATATTTATGCTAAACCAAAAAAAGATTTATTATTAACAAGCCTAACTACTACGAATTACTTATATCAGGACTGGGGTTAGAGACAACTAGAAGAGAGGAAAGTACAATTACATGATCAATCAGAATTAGTCTAATCACATAAATAATTATCCAAATTACTTCTTTCTGTTGGGTTGAAAATTTTCAGGTAAAATTGATGTTTGCTCAAATTAATTAAGTGTTAATTAATTAATCAAGGCATGTTTAAGATTAGCACTGGTTACAAATTTAATGGTTACAGAGACATTTATAATGAAATAAGAGTTTACAGAAACTGTAATCTTTCTCCCACTCATTTTCCTCCCAGAAGCAGTCTCTTTTTGATTTCAGATTTCAAGAGAACCACCTCCATAAAAGGGTGGGAAACAGGACTTGGCCTTCATACTTGACTGTCTGAAAATATCTTTTGTTTCCTTCTTTCCTCCTTCCCTCACTTGTTTCCTTCCCAGTCCTTCCAAATTTAGTTTCCTGTTCATTGCCTTTAAGCAAACAATAAAATATAGATGAGCGATCTGATGTTCTTATTAGTAGAGAACTCACTTTAATTCCCTCAGAATATTTTTAAGTTTCTTTTTTTAGTGTTCTGAAATTCAAAACAATCTACCTGGATTCTTTTTAATTTCTCTGGTTTGATGTTCTGGGTTCAGATCCAAAGATTTATGTCTTCCTTCATCTCTGCAAAATTATCTTCTATGATTTCTTGTTATTGTCTTTTCTTTATTTCTTCTGTTCTGAGATATTGAAACTTCTGAATTTGTCCCTTTTTTGTATATTTTTTCCTTTCTTCATAGTTTATAAGAATTGTTGAAAATTTGAAAGTCCTATTATTATTTGACAATTAATACTTTTACTCTCTATGAGACCTTTCTTGGTTTTAAATTTGTATTGCATACTATTATCTTTTTATGGTTGCAATAGGTTTTTTAATCTTTCTGTATAGATTATAACCTTTAGAATTATTCTTTCTCCATAAATTAGGTCTGTTTATTTTGGAATAAGCTTGTCTATTTGTCTTGTTCTCACTCTTCCAAGTTGCTGCTTTTGTGGTCTCTTATTGTCACTTTATACTTTTAAAGGACAGTAATACTGGTCACAGATTCCCCAAATGCTAAGCTAAGATAAGAACCAGTATCCTCATTAAAGACCTTAGCTTTCCCTAAAGAGATAATTAAGTTCTTTTAGAGAAGAGTAATTTACTTTTGAGATACTGCTTCCTCATGGTAAACATCTTTTCCTTTTATACTCTATGCTGTTTTGGGAGATAAAATATTATCAAGCTGTGGAATTAGTTCATACACAAACATTCAATTAATTTCTGTTTTCTGTCCCCACTGTCTTCTAAAATTTTCAGTACTTCCTCACTCTGAAATCAGTCACTGGTAGGGATTATTGGAGAGAACTCTCCCAATTGTGATGAAAGTAATTTTTGTACTTGTTTCATCCATTTTTAAAACCTAGAAATCTGATGAAATTTTTCTTTTCAAGACACTTTCTTTTTCTTCTAAATTTATTTCTATTACTAATTTTATTCAAGTGGGCTCTAGTAGTGAGGTAAATATATATATATGTCTAGTTCACCATATACTGAATTCAAAGTAGGGAGAATAATTTTTAAAAATAAATGCTGTAGGAGAACTGTCTACAAATCTAAGAATCTAATATCCCTCATCTAATATTCCTTCACTTTACTTGCAAATTTTTATTTTCTTGTCTTTCCTAAACAGGTATTTAGACACTGTTATATTTGTGTTTTTTTTCATTAAAGTATCATTAATATAAAATCTTATGTTGTTTTCAAATGTGCATCAAAGTGATTCAACAGTCCTGTGATGAACTTATATTGTGATGGCAAATTACTGTGCCCTTTAATCTCCTTCCTTCTCCCCTCTACATGTGCCCCAACTCCTCCCCCTTGGTAACCACTAAGTCACTTCTCAGTGTCTAAGAGCTTACTGTGGTTTTATTTCTACTCTGTTTTGCTTTGTTTTTATATTCTACAAATAAGTGAAAGCATATGGTATTTGTCTTTCTCCAACTGGCTTATTTCAGTGCGTATAATACCCTCTAGATCTATCTATGTTGTTGCAAATGGCAGGATTTCTTTTCTTTTTTGGTTGAAAAATATTTCACTGTGCATATGTACCACATCTTCTTTATCCATTAATCCACTGACAACATTTAGGTTGCTTCCATAACTTGGCTATTGCAAATAGTGTGGTGAGAAACATGGGGGTACATATATCTTTTCAAGTCATGGATTTTGTTTTCTTCAGGTAAGTTCCTAGAAATGGAATTCCTGGGTCAAATGGTATTTCTATTTTTAGGTTTTTGAGGAACCACCATATTGCTTTCAACAGCAGTTCCACCAATTTGAATTCCCACCAATGGTGTAGGAGGGTTCCCTTTTCTTCACATCCTCACCAGCCTTTGTTGTTTCTTATCTTTGGATAGTGGCCATTGTAACTAGTGTGAGGTGATATCACACTGTAGTTTTAACCTGATGATTAGTGATGTGGACCATCTTTTCATGTGCCTGTGAACCATTTGTATTTCTTTTTTGGAGAAGTGTCTGTTTAGGTTCTCCACCCATTTTTAAATCAGGTTGTCTTTTGGATGTTAAGGCATATGAGTTCTTTATATATTTTGGATGTTAATGCCTTATAAGATGAGTCATTTGTGATTATATTCTCCCATACTGTAAGACATCTTTTGGTTCAGCTAATGGTGTTGTTTTCTCAACAGAAGCTTTTTATTTTGATATAGTCCCACTTATTCATTTTTGCCTTTGTTTCCCTTGCCCAAGGAGATGTATCCAGGAGAAACTGCTCATGCTCATATTCAAGAGATTTTTGCCTATGTTTTATTCTGAGTTTTATGGTTTCATGACTTACATTCAGGTCTTTGATCCATTTCAAGTTTACTTTTGTGTATGGGGTTGGACAATAAACCAGTTTCATTCTCTTACATGTAGCTGTCCAGTTTTGCCAACACCAGTTGATGAAGAGGCTGTCATTTCTCCATTGTATATCCATGGCTCCTTTACTCTATATTAATTGATCATAGATGTGTGGGTTTATATCTGGGACCTCTATTCTGTTCCATTGATCTATGGGTCTGTTCTTGTGCCAGTACCAAATTGTTTTGATTACTGTGGCTTTGTAGTATAGCTTGAAGTCAGGGAGTGTAATCCCCTCAGCTTTTTTGTTGTTTCTCAGGATTGCTTTGGCTATTTGGGGTCTTTTGTGGTTCCATATGAAATTTAGAACTATTTTTTCTGCTTCATTGAAGAATGCTGTTGGTATTTTGATAGGGATTGCATTGAATCTGTAAATTACTTTAGGCAGGATGGCCATTTTGACAATATTAATTCTTCCTGTCCATGAGCATGGGATATATATCAATTTATTGGTGTCTTCTTTAATTTCTCATGAGTGTCTTGCAGTTTTCAGAGTACAGGTCTATCACCTTCTTTGTTAGGTTTATTACTAGTTATTTTATTCTTTTTGATGAAATTCTAAATGCAGTTTTTTTCCTGATTTCTCTTTCTGCTAGTTCATTGTTAGCATATAGGAACATATTTCTGTGTGTTGATTTTATACCCTACAGCATTGCTGAATTCAGTTATTAGTTCTGTTAGTTTTGGGGTGGATTCTTTTGGGTTTTCTATCGATAATATCATGTCATCTGCAAATAATAACAGTTTAACTTCTTCCTTACCAATTTGGATGCCTTTTATCTCTTTGTGTTGTCTGATTTCCATGACTAGTACCTCTAGTACTATGTTAAGTAAACGTGGTGAGAGTGGACATCCTTGTCTTGTTACCAAACTTAAGAGGAAAAGCTTTCGGTTTTTCATGATTATGATGTTATCTGTGGGTTTGTCATATATGGCCTTTATTATGTTGATTTACATACCATCTATACATATTTGGTTGATTGTATTTTATCATGAACGGATGTTGAATTTTGTCAAATACTTTTTCAGCATCTATTGAGATGATCATGTGGTTTTTATCCTTTTTTTTGATGTGGTGTATGATATTGATGGATTTATGAATATTGTACCATCTTTGCTTTCATGAAATAAACCTCTTTTGGTCATAATAGACAATCTTTTTTTGGTGTATTTTTTGGATTCTGTTTGCTAATATTTTGTTGAATATTTTTGCATCTATGTTCATCAGGGACATTGGTCTATAGCTTTTGTTTTTGTAGTGTCTTTGTCTAGTTTTGGTATTAGTGTGATGCTGGCCTCACAGAATGAGTTTGGAAGTATTCCCTCCTCTTCTACCTTTTGGAATACTTTAAGAAGGCTGGGTATTTGCTCTTCTTCAAATGTTTGGTAGAATTTGGCTGTGAAGACATCTGAACCTGGTTTTGTTTTTTCAGGAGTTCTTGATTACCAATTCAATTTCTAACTGGTAATTAGTCTGTTCAGATTTTCTGTTTCTTCCTGATTCAATGTTGGAAGGTTGTATTTTTCTAGGAATTTGTCCATTTTTTCTTGGTTGTCCAATTTATTGGCATATAATTTTTCATAGTATTCTCTAATAATTCTTTGTATTTCTGTGGTGTCTGTTGTGATTATTCTTCCTTTTTTACTGATTCTGTTTATGTGTGTACATTCTCTTTTTTTCTTGACAATGGGGTTTGACTATTTTGTTTATTTTCTCAAAGAACCAGCTTCTGGTTTTGTTGATTTTTTTCTATTGTTTTATTCTTCTCTATTTCTACTCTGATCTTTCTTATATTCCTCCTTCTACTAACTTTGGGCTTCATTTGTCCTTCTTTTTTTAGTTTCTTTAATTGTGAGTTTAGACTGTTATTTTGAATTATTCTTGTTTCTTGAGGCACGCCTGTATTGCTATGTACTTTCCTCTTAGAACTGCCTTCGCCACCTCTCACAGATTTTGGGCTATTGCATTTTTGTTTTCACTTGTCTCCATGTAATGCTTGATTTCTGTTTTAATTTGTTCACTGGTGCATTGATTATTTAGAAGCCTGTTGTTTAGCCTCCATGTGTTTTTAGGCTTTTTTTTTTCTTTGTGTAATTTATCTCTAGTTTCATACCATTGTAGTCTGAGAAGTTGCTTGATACAGTTTCAATCTTTTTTTAGTATTGAGGCTCTTTTTGTGGCCTAGTCTTCTGGAGAAAGTTCCATGTGCACTTGAGAAAAATGTGTATCCTGCTGCTTTTGGGTGGAGTGTTCTGTAAATATCTGTTATGTCCATTTGATTTAATGTATTGTTCAGTACCTGTTTATTTATTTATTTTCTGATTGATCTATTGATGTGAGTGGTGTATTAAAGTCTCCTAAAATGAACATGTTGCGATCTATTTCCCCCTTTAACTCTGTTGGTATTTGTTTTACATATTTAGGTGATTGTATGTTGGGTGCATAGATATTTATAATGGTTATATCCTCTTGTTGGGCTGTGGTAGGAAGCCAAGGAGACAAAGTTCTTTTGAGGCCCAGGAATGTAGAGGAATCACAGGGTTGAAACAATGTTACAATGTACCCCCACACATGCGGACCCAGTGATAGGGAAAGGTTTGCTGATCATAGTTATGGAGGCCCATTAGTTCATAGAAAGGTATCTGGGTAACCTTTACAGAGATAGGTTAAAATATAAGGAGCATCCTGGCTACACCTATAGTGACCTAATAGCTCCCACTGCAACATTTCTGAGGTGCTGAGTCCCCCTCAACCTTGTAGTGAATGTATAAAAGGCATGGTCCTGCTGGGCTCGGCCTTTGGATATGAATCCACGGAGCCACTGCCAGCACTAATAAACTCTGCTTCTTGCCAAATGTCTCATCCTCACTCCTTGTTCACAGTTCCTGCGGTTCCTCCAACATTTCCTGGGGGCTCATCTGGGATTTGGAGACGGTGTATTCACCTCCTTTGTCGCCAGGGAACTGTCCCCAGGATGCCGGGAGAGGTGATTTTGCCTGGCACCAGTGGACAATTGTTCCATAGGGGACTCACCCGCCTGCCAGATCGGGAATATAACCCAAATGCACAACAGAACCAGGTCAGATGAAAGACCAGTGGGGAGTCTTCACCCAACTGACTGGTAAGAACCCAGGTTCAAGGGAGACCTGTCTTAAGAGACAGAAGGGGATCCTTATCACCTCATGGGTTGCCCAAGAAGCCCTATCTGGGGTAAAATCGCAGCCCAAGGAAAAAGGGTGGAGGGTGGAAATAAGTCTGGTGAAACTCTGGTGAATGGTCAATGTGTGAGATGTGGCCTGGCTACTAAGCAAGTGTGAATCCTGATCCACAGTTCCATGACAATCCTCATATGGTTCAGGGTGGCCCTCCTTGGAGGGATTCTGACTGGGAATTTTGTGGTCCTGCCAATGCCAAGATGTACCTGAAATATCTCCATGAGGACAGTGGTCAGAGATGGACATAGAGTGTTACAAATCTTCCTACCTCATTCTTTCTACCTCATTTTCTACCTCGTTTCTCCAACCCAAATAATCCTTTTTGTGTGTGTGTATAGGCAAAGGAAGATATGGGTGGTCAGCAGAGTAAGAATACTCCCTTAGAGTGCATGCTTAGGAACTTCAAGAAGGGTTTCAAAAATGATTTTTGTGTCAAACTTAGTCCTGAGAAACTCCAGACATATTGTACAATAGACTGGGTCTTCTTTGAGGTTGGATGGCCATCTGAGGGATCTCTAGATAGACAACTAATTGACAAAGTCTTTCAGGTAGTCACAGGGAGCCCTAGACACCCAGAAATGTTTCCTTACACTGCCTGTTGGCAAGATGCAGTCCTGGATGAAAGTATGCTTAGAAGAGAATTGTAAAATCATGATGGCCCAAGTGGCGGCTTCTTCCAAGTGCCCTCCCAATCCAAACAAACCTATCCTTACCAGTGAGCCAGAGAAGACACCTCCACCATATGTTCCTCCACTCATTTACCCAACTTTGCCAACTACCCTACCATCGGTAAAGTCCACCAAGGGGTACCAAGCAGAGGGCGATCTGGAAGGGACTGTGGAAGGTGCTGCCATGTATACCATCCCCCTCACCACTGACCCCAGTGCCTCTGGTGCTGACCCCTCAGATCCCCCATTGGAGGGGCCAATCTACCTTGGTCAGAAACTCCCCTGGGAACCACAGGCCAGGAGCCCTGCAGATGCCCCTGCGTGAGACATGTTGCCCTATCTACTATGACCAGGATGGGGATGTTCAAGGGGGCAATGAGTCTTTGTTTACTAGCCATTCACTGCTCCTGACCTTTTAAATTGGAAGAATCATACTCCACCTTATTCTGAAAAACCTCAGGCCATGACTGACTTGTTACAATCTATACTTCAAACTCATAAACCCACCTGGACAGATGTTTGCCAACTCCTCCTAATGTTCAATCCAGAGGAAAGGCACTGAGTAACCCAGGTGACCATAAATGGCTAGGAGACCATGCCCCAGATGGAACTCTCAACATCTGGCTGTATGCTCAAAATCATTTCCCAGAGGGAGACCCCCACTGGGACCCAAATGATGACCACGACTATTGGAAATTAAAATGGTATCAGGAGGCTCTTATAAGTGGAATGAAATAAGGAAGGAAAAGGACCATGAATATGGACAAAACCTCTGAGGTCCTCCAGGGGTCCAAAGAGAGTCCAGCTCTGTACTATAAGAGGTTGTGTGAGGCCTTCAGCTTCTATACCTTGTTTGACCCAGAAGCACCAGAAAACCAGCAAATGGTTAATACTGCCTTTGTCAGTCAAGCCCTGGGAGACATTAGATGAAAGCTTCAGAAGCTTGAGGGCTTTGCTGTGAAGAATACAAGTGAGCTTATGGAAGTGGCAACTAAAGTTTTTGTTAACCAAGACCAAGAGGACTGAGAGGAGGATAATAAGAAGATGAAGAAAAAGGCAGATCTACTTGCAGTAGCTCTAGCAGAATGTTTGAAAGGGCCTCAGAAGACTTCTTTATCAGGCAGGGGCCGAGGGGGTCGGGATCGACCTGAGGGACCAAGGCTTGGAAGAAACCAGGGAGGAATGCCTTAAGGGAACAGAGAGGCTCCTCCACCTACTATGGGAAGCTTGATATAAAGTGTCAAAGAAAAAGGCCAAATCTGCCTAGAGAAAGTTAAGTACCTGGGCTTTCACCTCTCACACACACAGCAACAACTCAGACTAGAAAGAGAATGGACTGTTTGTGCAATCCCACCCCCTGAAACCGACATCAGTTTTGGGAATTCTTAGGTGGCACTGGATTCTGCCAGATCTGGATTCCCAACTTCTCAGTTATGGTGAAACCCCTATATGAAGCCACAAAGGGGGGTGAACAGGAGCTGCTACTTTGGGAAGAGGAACAGGAGAGGGCCTTCCAAACCATAAAACAGACTCTCAACAATGCCCTGGCTCTGGGACTCCTGAATCCCTCAAAAACATTTTTCTTGTATGTGCATGAGCATTCAGGATCAGTGGTTGGGGTACTTACCCGGATGCTGGGGTCCTGGCACCAGCCAGTGGCATATCTATCAAAACAGTTAGACCCTGTATGTTGAGGATAGCTGCCGTGCCTCCGGACCCTGGCTGCCATGGCTCTCCTGGTGGCAGAAGCTGACAAGCTCTGGGCAGGACCTAAGTATCAGAGTGCCATACGCAGGACTGCTTGATGGACTGTAAGGAATAGTACTGGCTCACAAATGCTCAAATGGTCAGATACCAGGAAATGCTGTGTGAAAACCCCCACAACCATCTTGAGGTTGTGAGGACTCTAAACCCAGCCACCTTACTGCCAGTTGGTCCTGAGGCCCCAGATCATGACTGCTGTGAAATAATAGATGAAGTTTTCTCTAGTAGGCCAGACTTATCAGATCAGCCTCTCCCTGACCCAGTGGTAAAGTACTTCATGGACGGCAGCAGTTTTGTCTAAGATGGGAGGCAACTGGCTGGTTACTCAGTTTTTACTTTAAATTCCACTGTAGAGGCCAAGCCTTTGCCGGCAGGCACCTCTGCCCAAAAGGCAGAACTAACTGCTCTTCTCCAAGCACTCCAATTGGCAGCAGGAGTTCGGGTGAATATCTACACTGATTCCAAATATACCTTTACTATTGTTCATGTACGGGGCCCCATACAGAGAGAAAGAGCTAATCAATTCAGGAGGAAAACACATTAAATATAGCAAGAAAATCCTTGAACTGCTAGACGCTGTATGGGCTCCTAAAAAGGTGGTGGCCACACATTGCCAAGGGCACCAGAAGGGAGACACTCTTATCACTGCAGGGAACTAGAGAGGTGATCAGGAGGCAAAGCACACAGCCCGAGAGGCGACATGTGACCGGTAATCCTAGCAAGTGCCCTATTTCCAACTCCACTGGCTAACTAGGACCCGCATTATTCCCAGCATGAAAAGGCATGGTTTGAGACCAAGCCTGGAGAATACCTCACCGGAGGATGGTGAATGTTAAACTGGCAAATAGTTATTCCTGAGTCTTTGGCACCAATTTTGTAAAACAGTTTCACCAAGAAATTCACTTGGGCCGGACCTCCTTAGAGTTCTCCCTAGACAGGTGCTTCTCTGTTCCAAGATTAGCCAGCATTGCTCGGGCTGTGTGCTAGAGATGTGAAGTCTGTACCTGGAACAACATGTGCACCTTCTCTGGGTGGGTAGAAGCATTCCCCACCTGCACTGAAAATGCTCGGGAGGTAACTCAAATCCTGATAAGTTATTCCCCATTTTTGCAATTCCAGTTACTATTGGGTCCGACAATGGACCAGCCTTTGTGATTGATATAGTACAGCTGGTGGCAAGGAGGATCAAGATTACCTGGAAACTGCACATGGCATATCGACCCCAAAGTTCAGGGAAAGTAAAGAGAATGAACTGGACCCTAAAAAAGCAACTCAGTAAATTGTGCCAGGAGACCCACCTCCACTAGGATCAAGTACTGCCAATAGCTTTTTTAATAATAAGATCCAGTCCCAATAGGCAGACAGGGCTGTCCCCTTTTGAGATCCTTTATGGCCAGCCCTTTTCTCTCATTAAGGGCATTAAAGGAGACCTCAGGGAACTAGGTAACCTCACCTTAAGACAATAAATGGAGGCGCTAGGCACCACCCTATCTTCCCTAAACCAGAGGGTCCGGGAAAGTTTGCCAGGTAGCCTCACTACAGAGGTTCATCCCTTTAAGCCAGGGGTTCAGTATGGGTTAAAGAATGGAATTTACAACACTTAAAGCCCCTCTGGAGGGGACCCTTTACTATTATTTTGTCCACCCCTACTGCAGTCAAGGTGGCAGAAGTCACTCCCTGGACGCATCACAGCTGACTGAAGCCTGTCACCAGCCAATGGGAGTGCGTTCCTGATGCAGTGTCCCTCTGAAAACTAACCATCCGAGACAGGCCCCCACCAATCCAAATGAACCAGAGGATTACAGCCCTGCTTTGGTCACTCCAGAAGCTGACCAACTATGCATGGCAGAAGCTTGAGGAATCAGCAGCTTAAAGATGCATAACCTGTCACTATTATTAATAACAGTGGGTACACTACTCCTAAAATCCAGAGGCATCCCGGCAGAAAACTCTTGTGACAAATGCATACAGGCTACTAAGTCGGGTGCATGCATTACAAAAACCTTGCTGTATCACACTTATTTATCCTGCTCTTCAGGAACTATCATAGGATGGTGCAGTCACAATAAGACCACTTACTCTATTTGTCAACAGGATGATCAGTACACTTGTTTCGACCCCCAGTACTCCCCAACTGAAGAGTGCCTAGAGGTCCAGAGACATCCTAGTGGGGCCTTGATCAACCAAACCCAAATTCTTTTTTTTTCTTTTTTTTTTCTTAAGGTATTGTTGATATACACTCTTATGAAGGTTTCACATGAAAAAACAATGTGGTTACTACATTTACCCATATTATCAAGTCCCCACACATACCCCAATGCAGTCACTGTCCTTGGGTGTAGTAACATGCCACATATTCACTATTTGCCTTTTCTGTGCTACACTGTTTTCCCCGTGACCCCCCACACCATGTGTACTAAACAAAATAACCCTCAATCCCCTTCTCCCACCCTCCTACACCCCTCCCCTTTGGTAACCACTAGTTCCTTCTTGGAGTCTCTGAGTCTGCTACTATTTTGTTCCTTCAGTTTTGCTTCGTTGTTATACTCCACAAATGAGGGAAATCATTTGGCACTTGTATTTCTCCACCTGGCTTATTTCACTGAGCATAATATCCTCCATCTCCATCCATGTTGTTGCAAATGGTAGGATTTGTTTCTTTCTTATGGCTGAATAGTATTCCATTGTGTATATGTACCACATCTTCTTTATCCATTCATCTACTGAGGGACACTTAGGTTGCTTCCATATCTTGGCTATTGTAAAAAGTGCTGCAATAAACATAGGGGTGCATATGTCTTTTTGAATCTGAGAAGTTGTATTCTTTGCGTAAATTCCAAGGAGTGGGATTCCCGGGTCAAATGGTATTTCTATTTTTAGTTTTTTGAGGAACCTCCATATTGCTTTCCACAATGGTTGAAGTAGCTTACATTCCCACCAGCAGTGTAGGAACAAACCCAAATTCTTAACCCCAAACTGTCAGTATCTTTATTCTTTGATGTGTACCAGGCCATAGGTATTACTTGATCAACCAATAGTATGCCATGTGGGGGTTCACAATGGGAATGAGAATATTGACTTAATGATAAGTATATGTGTGAAGAGTCCTCAGTTTAGTCTGTATGTGCTAATAAAAATGAGCTTTACTGTCCCTATTGGAATTGTGTATCATGGGTGACCTGGCAAAATAAGGGTAAAACTGCACTCCTCCAAATGAGTGTTGCCACGCCAGACTGTCAAACAGGAACCTGTAATCCTGTTAACTTAACCATCCTGGATCCAGAGGAACCAAAATAGAGGGCAGGATGCTGGACTGGTATACTTACCTATGGATGAGGCACAGACCCCAGGACCCTGTTGCTATTCAAGAGGGTCACAGTCTCCTTCTGAGCCTCATCTCATGAGGACTTTCATTCCTTTCATGAAGAAATAACAAGTAGTCCACCTTCCCTTTCCATTATAGCAAGAAACCTGTTTCTGGCCCTGGCAAAGGCTACAGCCCAATCTTTAAGCATCTCTTCTTGCTATGTATGTGGGGGAAACAATATGGGAGATCAGTGGCCTTGGGAAGCTAGAGAACTAGATCCCTAGGAACCCTATAATGAGAAACAATACCCCAGTCCTACTACTGGGGTTTGACTAATGAAAACCTCAACTGTGGGGAAAAAATGTCTTACCAGGTGGAGAGGATGATTTAACACCTCTGTTGGGTGCCTGACATGCCTGGGTCAAAAATTCTGTAATGTACCTACCCAGGAAACCCCATGGTGGGGATCCCCAAAGTACACCGAACCAACCCTCCACCTCTTGTCTAACTTTACTCACCTCAGACAAGCCTGGAACAATGTGGCCACAGAAATTGAGTAGCAGGCCCAAGAAGGGCTATACTGGATATGTGGAAGGACCACCTATACCAAATTACCTCAATTTTGGTCTGGATCTTGTGTATTGGGGACTATCTATCCCTCCTTCTTCTTTCTCACACTAACCAGGGGAGAACATCTGGGAGTCCCCATATATGAAGACCGAGGAGGCCAGAGAGAGAGGCACACCCTACAAATTGGTGACTGGAAGGATGATCAACGACCCTCTGAATGAATAATTCACTATTATGGCCCTGCTACATGAGCGGAGGATGGATCCTATGGATACCGCACCCCCGTCTATATGTTAAACTGTATCATCAGGTTACACGCTGTAGTTAAAATTACAACCAATGAGACTATGAAGGCTCTCAATATATTGGCCAAGCAACAAACTAAAATGCACAGTGCTATCTATCAAAACCGCTTGCCTTAGGTTACCGGCTCGCCTCTGAAGGAGGAGTCTGTGAGAAATTTAATCTTAGCAACGGCTGTTTACAACTAGATGATGAAGGGAAAGTTATAGAATAAATTATTGACAGAATAAGGAAAGTACCCCACATCCCAGCTCAAACCTGGAAGGGCTGGAGTCCAAATGAACTATTTGGAGGCTGGTTCTCAACCTTTGGGGGATTCAAAACCCTGATAGGTATAATACTCAATCTTAGGAATCTGCCTGACCCTTCCTTGTCTCGCCCCATTAGTGCTATAATCTGCCACCACATTCACTAAAACTTTAATTGAAAGGAAATGGCAGCCCAAGTACTGTTATTGTGGAAATATAAACCCCTAAACCAAGATGAGCAACTTGAAGACTCAGATAATACTCTGTAGTCTCTAAATAGGTATGAGCATCAAAGTGGGTAATGTGGTAGGAAGCCAAGGGACAAAGTTTTGTTGGGGCATCAGGAATGTAGAGGAATCATAGGGTGCTTGAGGTTGTAACAGTGTGAAAATGTATACCTGCCCCTTCCCCCCACAGGAGGGTATGGAAAGTGATATGGAAAAGCTTGTTGATCATAGTCATGGAGGCCCATTAATTTATAGCAGGGCATCCAGATAACCTTTACAGAGATAGGTTAAAATATAACTAGCATCCTGGTAACACCTATAGTGACCTAATAGTTCCAATGCAACATTTCCTAGGGGCTGACTCCCCTTTAACCTTTTAGTGAATGTATAAAAGGCATGGTCATGCTGTGCTCAGGGCTCGGCCTTTGGATATGAATCTGCTGAGCCAGTGCTAGCACTAATAAACTCTGCTTCTCACCAAAAATCTCAGTGCCCTGACTTACTGTTCATAGTTTCCACAGTTCCTGCAACAGGTCTGATCCCATTATCATTATGTAATATCCTTATTTGTCTCTTGTTACTTTGTTTTGAAATCAATTTTGTCTGATATAACTACTGCTAAACCTATTTTTTTCTCCCTTTCATTTGCATGGATGGAACATCTTTTTCCATCTCTTCACTTATAGTCTCTGTATGTCTTTGGGTCTGAAATGAGTCTACTGTAGGCAGCATATAGATGGGTCTTGCTTCCTTATCCATTCTCTATGTCTTTTGATTGTTTGATTCAGTCCATTTACATTTAAGGTGATTATTGATAGATATGTACTTATTGCCATTTTATTAACCGTTTTCTGGCTGTTTTTTTATAGCTCCTCTCTGTTCCTTTCTTCCTCTCTTATACTCTTCTCTTGTTATTGATGGTTTTCTTTAGTGTTATAATTGGATTTCTCTTCTTTTCTAATTAATTTTTCTGTAAGTGTATTTATTGTAGGCTTTAGTTCTGTGGTTACCAAAGGTTCAAGGATAGCTTCCTCACTATATAATAGTCAATCTTAAATTAATGATTACTCTCTTTTGAACACACTCTAAAGGTACTTCTTTTGTTTCTTCTTCCTCCTCCACATTTTTTGTATTAGATGTCATAATCTGCACTTTTTGTGTATGTCTCGACTGATTTTATGTATAGTTGATTTTGCTTCGTTTTAATTTCATACTTGCTTGGTAATTAGTTGGACTACTATCTTTACTGTGGGTTTATTTTCACTGGTAAATGCTGTTTAGCCTTAGAGTCACTTCCATCTACAACAGTCCCTTTAACATATCCTGTAAGGCTGGCTTAGTGGTGATGAATTTCTTCAACTTTTATCTGGAAATTGCTCATTTCTTGCTTCAAATTTAAATTATAATCTTACTGTTAGAGAATTCTTGGTTGGAGGTCCTTCTGCTTCATTACATTTAATATACCATGCCACTTCTTTCTGGCCTGTAGAGTTTCTGTTGAGAAGTCTGCTGATAGCCTGATGGGATTTCCTTTATAAGTGATCTTTTTTCTCTCCCTGGCTTCTTTCAACACTCTCCTTATCCTTGATCTTTATCATTTTAATTATTATAAGTCTTGGTATTGTCTTCCTGGGGATCCTTTTGTTAAGGTGTCTCTGTACTTCCATGACCTGAGTGTTTATTTCCTTCCCCAGATTGGAGAAGTTTTCAACAAATATTTCCTTAAAGAGATTTTCTATCCCTTTGTCTTTTCTCCTGGTACCCTTATTATGTATATACTGTTTGGTTTGGTTTGGTCACAAAGCTCTCTTTTTATCATTTTTTCATTCCTAGGGAGCCTTTTTTATGTTCGTCAGCTTCATTATTTTCCTGTTCTCTAATTTCCATCTCCTTCACCATCTCGTCTACCTGTACCAATCTATTCTTAAATCCCTCCATTGTATGTTTCCTTTCAGATACTGTATTCTTCAGCTCTAAGTAGCTCATTTTCAGATATTCTATCTCTTTGTTGAAGTCCTCCAAAATCTAGAATACTTTTCCATAAACCCTTGACCATGCTTATAACTTTTATTTTGAAATCTTTATGAAGAATATTGGTGATCTCTGTTTCATTGATCCCTCGTTTAGGGTTCTGCCCTGTAGTTTTGTTTGGGTCATGTTCCTCTGCCTACTCATTTTGTCAAGGTTTATGTGTTTCTTCCTTTGATGGTTCTCCTATACTTCTGGGCCTGTAGAGTAAGCTTAATTAAAAAGGTGCCCTATGGTGTCAAGAGCTCAAAATTCTTTATTCTCTAGTACCTAGTTCTATTTTGCAGGGGCCCCAGCTGTTGGTGTGCAGAGGAATGGGCCACCTTTCTGTCTAGCTTCTGTAGTGGTCTGATTCTGTGCTGGCAGTTTGTTTCAGTCATTGCATTTGTGATCAGCTCAGGAGACTCTGTTGAGCTCACTGTGGGATGCTGTCCACTGTCTGGCCTGCAGCAATGGTAGGGCTGCAGGGTTAATGGGGTGGGTGGAATGATGTGCAGCTCTACCACAGCTAGAATGTGCAGTACAGGGTTTGGACACCCACCAGGAAGAAGAAGCTCTTGGGGCTGGCTTCTGAAGGCACCTACCAAGTTGGGCTGAAACAGAGCTAAAGAAGCTTGGATAGTCTCCCTCTGCCTGCCAGGCAGTAAAGTCTGCCATTGCCACTGGGCCAAATGGGTTGGCTTCTGGTAGCATGCGCAGGGAGGAGCCTTGGGTTGTGTTGCCATTAAGGGGGATGGAGCGTCTGGAGCTCCTGAGACTTCCTAACCTGTTGGGCTGAGGAAGGGCTAGGGAGGTATTCTACACATGCCCTTTCTCCTGAGGAAATAGTTCAGTCCAACACTTGCTTCTCTTGCCTCCCTCCCACTGCTGGCAAGTCTTTCAAACTGCCACCTCTGCTTTCGGGTCTCAGGACTGGTGGAGTGGGCCTGCCCTCCACACTGACTGGAATCTCAGTCCCCCAGAGTGTTACACCTGTCCCTGGTATTCAGCCTTGCTAATCACCAGAACCTAATATAATGTGGGCTCATGCTTCCAGAGCAGATCTCCAGGGCCAGGTGTGTAGCACTCCTGGGCTCCAATCCCCTCCCTGCTCCATTCATCTTTTTTCTGCCTGTGGGCTGAGGTTGGAGAAGGGCTTGGGTCCCACTCCATCTCAGCTCTACCACTTTACCCTTTTCTGTGTGGTTGTCATTTCTTCCCTAGGTGGAGATGGTCTGTTCTGCAGGTTTAGTTTTCAGGTCATTTTCAGGTTTAGTTGTATTTGCTGTATTTCCTTCTTTTATGTGTTTTTGAGAGGAGGAGGTTTCCATCTTGCCTTCTTATTCCACCATCTTTTTTCAGAAGTTGAGACACTGTTATATTTGTAGGATCAGGAATAATCTTTATAAATGATGAAGTATCTAGAGTGGATCTATTTAGATTGACTGTATTTCTCAAGTTAAAATTGTTGAAATTCTATACGAAATCTCATTTGCTTCTCATAAAGGTAGGCTAGTTTGCTATAGGCCGACTCTCATACTGAAAATCACTAGAAAAGTAGTACAAACTTATTCCATGGCTCAGCACAGGCTATTTAAGTCCTTTGCTCAGGGTCTCATCATGTTAAATTGAAGTGTCAGATGTGGCTCTAATCTCATTTGTGGCTTGGGGTCCTCATGTAAGCATGTTCAGTTATTATTCCTTGTGACTTCAGGACTGAAATTGACCTTTTCTTGTTGGCTGTTGGCTCAGATGTTCCAAGGTCCTAAGATGCCCTTAGTTCCTTGCCATGTGCCCCCCTTCATAAGCCCTCTCACAACATGGAAATTTTCTTTGTCCTCAAAAACTAGCAAAAGAGCATCCCTCTTGCTTTAAATCTCTCTGCCTGGTCTTGGTCCTTGAGCTCAAAATCCACTTTTAAATAGTTAATATCATTAGGTCAGACCAGCCTGACCTAATCATGTGATTAATAAGGATGAATAAGGATAAGATCCCTTTTGATTAATTTAAAGTCAACCTATTAAGGACCTTAGTTACATCTAGAAAATCCCCTGGCCATATAAAATCATATAATTATGGGAGTAATGTCCTATTATAGTCACAGTTCCCTCTCACAATCAAGGGAGAGCATTATAGGGCATATACACCAGGGGCAGAAATCTTGGGAGCTTTCTTAGAATTCTGCCTATCACACCACTAGACAAGTCAAATAACTAAGACTAAGAAAAAGAAATACAAAATACACTCCCAGGAGATCCAGATATTGGGGTTATGAGACTGATTTTTAAATAACAGTGTTTTATTTATTTAAAAATATTAGATGGCCATGGACATTTTCAGTAGAAAACTGCAAATAAGATTGCAAAATTTAGTAAATAAAAACAGAATTTATCTGAAATTCAAGCTTAACTGGGCATCTGTTATTTGATAACACTAATTGTATGCTATAAAATTTTTGAACATAAAATATAATTAAGGACTCAACAGAATCAAACAACAGATACAGCTGGCAACAGGTTTAGTGAATTGGTAAGTATGTCAGAAGGTACATATACCAAAACATTAAGAGGGGAAAAAATGATGGAAATTCAGAGAAGAGTACAAGAAACATGGAGCATGTAAATAAAAGTCAAAATACATTATTGTGGTCCCCAATGCAGAATGGGTAAGAAGCATTATTTAAAGATACAGTGTCTGGGAATTTCCTAAATGTGACCAAAGGTATTAAGTCATAGGTTCATGTAACACTGCTGTAATTCTCAAGCAGGATAAAATCGAATGAACCATGAATATTATGATAAAAAATGCTGAAAATTAATGAGAAATCATGAAATTATATAGAAAATGGGAAAATGTGTTTTATCCATACAATATAATATTATTCTGCAATTAAAAAATGAATGAAGTACTAATAGATGCTACATACAACATGCATGAACCTTGAAAACATTATACTACAGGAAAGAATACAGTGACAAAAAACAGATATTGTATTATTCCATTTATATGAAATGTCCAGAATAAACAGATCCATAAAGACTGAAAATATATTAATAGTTGCTAAGGTCTAGCAAGGGAAGATGGTGGGATAATAGGTGTGGCTGATAATAGGCATGAGGGTTTTTTTGGGGGATGATGTAAATGTTCTAGATTTTGGGTAATAGTTGCACCACTCTGTGAATATACTAAAAGCCATTGAATTGTACACCTTAAGTGGGTAAATTGTATAGGATATGAAATACATGTCAAAAATACAATTAAAACTATAACTTAAAAAAAGAATAAGCAGAAAAATCTCATTTAATTTCATCCACCTGAAAATGGCATTTAAGATACCCACTAGATTTTCTTTTTGATTCATAAACTAAGGCTTGCTATTGAGTTCACATTATATTTGGTTCAGTATATTCTAGAGCAGTGGTTCTCAATCAAGAGTGATTTTTGTCCCATAGGGGACATTTGTACTGTCTGAAGACATATTTGATTGTGACAGCTGGAATGGGATTTTCACTGGCTTTAGGTGCAGTCGAGAGATACTGCTACACATCTCACAATGCACAAGACAGCCCCCAACCAAAATGTACAAACAAATAAACTTAACTGACCCTAAATATCAATAGTACCAAGGCTAAGAAGCCCTATTTTAGAGACCTTTATTTCTATTTTCATATAATTCTTAAGGCTCATGTAGATAGAACCTATCTTAGAATATGAATGAAGCACAATGTGAATATTACAAGTAGAAACATTTTAAATTTTCAAAATTGATATAGTTTAGAATAAAGCTTAATTCATATAACACTAAAGTTCTGGCTTTAGTAAAAGTTTTGACAATTTTGCAAATAGGTAAAATTAGATTGAATGACTGCTTTTTCCCTGGTGAGCCAATAAAGGTATAAAATTACAGGAATTTCAGCTGACATTTTTTAAACTTCTATGTTAATTAGATTTTCTATATATAATTTTTTTCTTCTCTTATTTGAAAGAAAATATTAGTCTAATCTGACAAAAACAAATGCCTAACAATAAGAAATCCTATTTTGTCTGCCAGCAAAATAATTCAGTAATTTTTTAATCATAGTAAGCAAAAGTTTAACAATGATTAGTTTAAGATTACCCTTACAATGATAGTTTTTGCAGTAATTATTTTGGATAAAAAACAAAGTGGTTACATCATACAAAATTAATACTGTATTTAGTAAACAAAACACAAGAAAATCAGTAACCATTGTAGAAAAAAATAATTTCTAAGAATTAAGAATTCTTCAATATAATGACTATAGCTAGTGTTCTTTGATGAATCCATAGATAACATTTTCACTGGTGTTTAAGATGGAGTTAGCATAGAAACAAGGAAAAGCATAATTTAATAATCATCTTCTCTACATTCATTTTCCATACCAGAATATAAAAAAAAGTTCAGACCTAGTTCTGGGAAGATGGCAGCGTGAACGGAACGACACTTTCCTCCCAACATTATATTTACCCACGAAAACACAGCAAACGCAACTGTTCCTAAAAGAGAGACCAGAACAAATAGGAAAGTGCGCACACCGTGCAGACATACCTGAGAGGACTCGGCAGCGGGCGAGGCGGGTAAGAAACGGAACCGCGAACCGCGACCCAGCAGAACACTAGCACTCCCCCACCCCAGCGAACCAGCGGGAGGAGAGGATTCAGAGCCGGGAGGGAGTGGAAATGCAGGCCCAAGAGATAACCAGCCCCGGACCGGCCCCGGGAACGCGGGCGCACAAAGCCCGGAGTGGCAGAGATTGGAGAGACAGGGGGTGCACGGTCGCAGCAGGAATACGCCTGCTTGCTCGCGGCTGGCTCAGGGAACGAGAAGCGAGAAGAAAAAAAAAAAGGAGAAAAGTGCGCGCTTTGTTTTTCAGCGGTCTTAAAGAGACAGGAGTGCAGCAGAGAACCTCCATTCATTCTCACCGCGGACACAGCTTTAAAGGGACATGCGGAGCGACGCAACCACGGTTCGGGAATAGTGGAGCAACAGCGCCACCTACAGCATTCACACAGAAACCACCACCGGTGGGGGTTTTTTTTTTTTTTCTTTTAGGTGTTGCTGCTTTTTCTTTTTCTTTCCTTTCTTTTCCTTCTTCTCTCTCTCTTTTTACTTTTTTTATTATTAGAATTTTTTTTCTTTTCTCTCCTTTCTACTCTTTCCTTTTTAAAGTCATAAAGAGCCCAGCTGAAATATGTGACAACTACCAACAACCAATTCTATAGTCATGAGAAGACAGAAGAATATGATACAGACAAAGCTTCAGACAAACACCACCCCAGAGAGATAATCTGAAGGAATGGATATGCACAGCCTTCCGGAAAAAGAATTCAGAATAAAAGTCATGGCCATGCTGACGGATCTACAGAAAAATGTGCAAGAGCTGAGGGAGGAAGTGAGGGAAGTGAGGAAAGACAATGCAGAAATGAGACAAGCCATTGACGGGCTCAACAGCAGATTGAATCAGGTTCAAGACAATCAAGGAATTACAAGACAGGGAACAGGAATACAAAGAAGCTGAGGCAGAGAGAGATAAAAGGACAGCTAAGAATGAAAGAATATTAAGAGAACTGTGTGACCAATCCAAACAGAGCAATATTAGCATTATAGGAGAACCAGAGGAAGAAGAGAGAGAAAAAGGGATAGAAAGAGTCTTTGAAGAAATAATTGCTGAAAACTTTCCCACGCTGGGGAAGGAAATAGTCTCACAGTCCCTGGAAGCCCACAGATCTCCCAACACAAGGGACTCAAGGAAGACACCACCAAGACACATAATAATTAAGATGGCAAAGATCAAAGATAAAGACAGAATATTAAAGGCAGCTAGAGAGAGAAAAAAGATCACCTACAAAGGAAAATCCATCAGATTGCCATCAGACTTCTCAACAGAAACCTTACAGGCCAGAAGAGAATGGCATGATATATTTAACGTAATGAAACATAAGGACCTCGAACCAAGAATATTGTATCCAGCACGATTATCATTTAAATATGATGGAGGGATTAAACAATTTCAAGACAAAAGAAAGTTGAGAGAGTTTGCCTCCCATAAACCACCACTACAGGATATCTTAAACGGACTGCTCTAGAGGGAAACACCCCTAAGGCTAAAAAGATGTCACCAGAGAAAATAAAATCATAGCAAACAAAGCAGACCATCCAAATACCAACTAAAGGCAAAGAATAAAACACCTAATATATAAAGAAAGGAGGAGGAAGAATAGGAAAGGAGAGATAAAGAAACATCAGACGGCGTTCACAATAACTTAATAGGAAAGTTAAGTTAGATTCTTAGATAGTAAAGAAGCAACCCTTGAACCTTTGGTAACCATGAATCTAAAGCCAGCAATGGCAATAAGTACATATCTATCAATAATCACCCGAAATGTAAATAGACTGAATGCACCAATCAAAAGACACAGAGTAACAGAGTGGATAAAAAAGCAAGACCCATCTATATGCTGCTTACAAGAGACTCACCTCAAACCCAAAGATATACACAGACTGAAAGTGAAGGGATGGAAAAAGATATTTCATGCAAACAACAAAGAGAAAAAAGCAGGTGTTGCAGTACTTGTTTCAGACAAAATAGACTTCAAAGCAAAGAAAGTAGCAAGAGATAAAGAAAGACATTACATAATGATAAAGGGGTCAGTCCAACAAGAAGATATTACCATTATGAATATACATGCACCCAAATCAGGAGCACCAGCATATGTGAAACAAATACTAACAGAAGTGAAGGAGGAAATAGACAGCAATGCAATTATTTTAGGAGACTTTAACACACCACTCACTCCAAAGGATAGATCAACCAGGCAGAGGATAAGGAAAGACACAGAGGCACTGAACAACACACTAGAACAGATGGACCTAACAGATATCTACAGAACTCTGCAACCAAAGGCAGCAGGATACACATTCTTCTCAAGTGCACATGGAACATTTTCCAGAATAGACCACATACTAGGCCACAAAAAGGACCTCAGTAAATTCAAAAATATTGAAATCCTACCAACCAACTTCTCAGATCACAAAGGTATAAAACTAGAAATAAATTGTACAAAGAAATCAAAAAGGCTCACAAATACATGGAGACTTAACAACATTCTCCTAATGAATCAATGGGTTAACGACCAAATCAAAACAGAAATCAAAGAATATATGGAGACTAATGACAACAACAACACAAAGCCACAACTTCTGTGGGACGCAGCGAAGGCAGTTCTAAGAGGAAAGTATATTGCAATCCAGGCCCATTTAAAGAAGGAAGAACATTCCCAAATGAACAGCCTAAAGACACAATTATTGAAATTGGAAAAAGAAGAACAAAAGAGGCCCAAAGTCACCAGAAGGAGAGACATAATAAAGATCAAAGAAGAAATAAATAAAATTGAGAAGAATAAAACAATAGAAAAAAATCAATGAAACGAAAAGCTGGTTCTTTGAAAAAATAAACAAAATAGATAAACCCCTAGCCAGACTCATTAAGAGAAAAAGAGAATCTACACACATAAACAGAATTGAAAATGAGAAAGGAAAAGTAACGACAGACCCCACAGAAATACAAAGAATTATAAGAGAATACTACGAGCATGTATGCTAACAAGCTCCAAAACCTAGAAGATATGGACAACTTCTTAGAAAAATAGAGCCTTCCAAGACTCACAAAGCAGGAACAGAAAAACTAAACAGACCAATCACCAGCAACGAAATTGAATTGGTAATCAAAAAACTACCCAAGAACAAAAGCCCTGGACCTGATGGATTCACCTCTGAATTCTACCAGACATATAGAGAAGAAATAACACCCATTTTCCTTAAAGTTTTCCAAAAAATAGAAGAGGAGGGAATACTTCCAAACTCTTTCTATGAAGCCAGCATCACTCTAATACCAAAACCAGGCAACGACCTCACTAAAAAAGAAAATTACAGACCAATATCCCTGATGAATGTAGATGCAAAAATACTCAACAAAATATTAGCAAACCGAATTCAAAAATACATCAAGAGGATCATACACCATGATCAAGTGGGATTCATCCCAGGGATGCAAGGATGGTACAACATTCGAAAATCCATTAACATTATCCATCAAATCAATAAAAAGAAGAACAAAAACCACATGATCATCTCCATAGATGCTGAAAAAGCATTTGACAAAATTCAGCATCCATTCATGATTAAAACTCTCAACAGAATGGGTATAGATGGCAAGTACCTCAACATCAAAAAGGCTATATATGACAAACCCACAGCTAACATCATACTTAATAGCGAGAAGCTGAAAACTTTTCATCTAAGATCGGGAACAAGACAGGGGTGCCCACTCTCTCCACTGTTATTCAACATAATACTGGAGGTCCTAGCCACAGCAATCAGACAAAGCAAAGACATACAAGGCATCCAGATTGGTAAAGAAGAAGTCAAATTGTCACTATTTGCAGATGACATGATACTGTACATAAAAAACCCTAAAGACTCCACTCCAAAACTACTAGAACTAATATCTGAATTCAGCAAAGTTGCAGGATA
>JAQQAC010002837.1:90000577-90107704 GCA_029783875.1 Phataginus tricuspis | reverse complement strand
AAAAAACTCAAAATAGAAATACCATTTGACCCAGGAATCCCACTCCTAGGAATTTACCCTAAGAATGCACCAGCCCAGTTTCAAAAAGACAGATGCACCCCATGTTTATTGTAGCACTATTTATAATAGCCAAGAAATGGAAGCAACCTAAGTGTTCATCAGTAGACGAATGGATTAAGAAGATGTGGTACATATACACAATGGAATATTACTCAGCCATAAGAAGAAAACAAATCTTACCGTTTGCAACAACATGGATGGAGCTAGACGGTATTACGCTCAGTGAAATAAGCCAGGCCGAAAAAGACAAGTATCAAATGATTTCACTCATATGTGGAGTATAAGAACCAAGAAAAAAACTGAAAGAACAAAACAGCAGCAGACTCACAGAACCCAAGAACGGACTAATAGTTACCAAAGGGAAAGGGACTGGGGAAGAAGGGTGGGAAGGGAGGGATAAGAGGGTAAAAGGGGCATTACGATTAGCAGACGTAAGGTAGGGGGCGCATGGGGAGGGCTGTACAACTCAGAGAAGACAAGTAGTGATTCTCATCTCACTACGCTGATGGACAGTGACTGTAATAGGGTTGGTGGGGGGGACCTGATGAAGGGGGTAGTTTAATCACCATAATATTGCACATGTAATTGTAGGTTAAAGATACCAAAATAAATTGTAAAAAAAAAAAAAAGTTCAGAAAGATTAGGTTACTTTCTAAAGACCACTGATCTTAATGTTAGGGTCACAATCAGGACTTGAGCTCATGTCTCCTTAGATCTGGCCCATTGTACATCACACCCATGCTGAAGGGTAATTTTTTGCTGTTGTTTTTTTATTTATGATATTGGGAGTGAGAAGGCAGATTTGGTAATAATATGTGGTACTTTGCTCCTAAATTCATCTTGCTTCTCAATGTACTTTAAATTTAACTTAGAAAATAAAACTGGGAAAGAAAACAGATCTGATGAGATGGCATCTTAATGAAAAACATCTCTACTAAAATTATTTTCAAAGGCTCATGACTTACATAACATACTTTGGAAGATATATGAATGATTTAAAATTTAGAGTTTCAACATTTCACACTTATTAACATGTAAATACACGGACTACATTACAAAATATAACATGTCAATAAATATACACATTTTGAAAAAATGTGTTTGTTGTACCTCTAAGAAATATAAGCCGTAATACATTTCCATTACCCCTATTTGACCACGTCTCCTCACGACAAAGATCTTTGTTTAAATCACTATTAATGCCACTAAACAGGCCTGTATCAGAGACAAAATGGCCTGTATTAAGGATGAAACACCCAATGAGAAATCTATTACTAAGATCTTGCATTGGTGGTAAACATTTATTATAATTAAACAAAACCACTGTAAACATTCATGTGCAGGTTTCTGTGTAGACACGTTTTCACCTCAGTTGAATAAAAATCTAGAAGAGTAACTTGCTGTGTTGTATAAATCTATGGTTAGATTTATAAGAAATTGCCAAGCTGTTTTCCACAGTGGTTCTGCATTCCCACCCTGGCAATAAAAAAGCATCCCTGTTGCTCAGCATCCTCACCAGTATTTGGTGTATTCTGGATTTCAGTCATTTTAATAGGTGTGTGGTATATCATTATTTTAATTTGCAGTAAACAGATACATTTTTTTCTCCTTCCCTACAGCCATATTGTTCTAAAGTTCCACACATTGAATCAATCAATGGCCTGTGTTGCTTCATGGGGATGGTAGACCCGCCTAGGTCTTGAGATTAATGTGAGTTTTTAATTCCAGGCTTTTATATAATTTTTAATATCCACAAGAATTCCCTCATATCTTATACAGAGGGCATCAACTCAAACCATAGTGTGGGCAGATACATGCAGCCTGGCAGGGCAACTGGAAAACTACTCTGCCCCTGGGAGGAGTCCAGGATTTAAAGGGAGATTTGGAGTGTGTCATACTGGATAAGATTCCTGTCCTGTTGTGTGGACTAGTCTCAAACGTTCTCCTTTTTCCCTCCCCAGGCTCTCAGTAAAGAAGAAGGGAGGCAAGGAGGCAAGGTGAGCATAGTGAGAAGAAAGAGCTCAAGGAAAATCCAGAAAATACAACTGCCCTCCACCCCTATCACTCTCATAGGTGTCCCGCAGGAGGGAAGCAGAAGAGGCACACTGATGTGGAAAGAGCTGGTCTTGAACCTGTAGGGATGTTCATTTCCAAAGATTACCTGGCTGAGCAGGCTTGCAGGAGCCTAAATGCTGCCATGTGCCCTGGCAACAGCAGCCCTAGGGATGTGGCATTTTAGTCTAAATCAAAGAATGGCACAGTCTCCTTGACATGCAGTATGTCCCCATAGGGGCATCTTTTTTCTTATTCCCAACAAGATGCGGATGGGCCTGCAGTGGTCATCAATGCCACATGGAGATGATATCTAGAGACAATGGCCAGTGTGTGCATTCCCTGTATTCCCTATAATCAGCAGGTGTATCAGAGAAATCCAGGAGTCAAGGATCAGTAGACAGAAGATAGCTGGTAATTAAGAATAAGGGTCAGGACACAAGTCACATACCCAGAGCTGTTGTTGGACATTCTCAATATGGAAGTCTAATGATTCTGAGAGTCAGAAGAATCAGCAAGATCCAAGATGAGAGTCTGGTCATCAGGCATGTGTCCAAGCTCCATGAACACTGTAATTGTATATTACCCTTTCTGATCTGGAGAACAGCCAACAAATGATACTGCTGTAGACATTGCAGTCTAGACCCAGAGAGAACAGAAGTTAATGTCCAAAACCTATGCGTTATGTGGTATACTCCAATTAGAGCTTGGCAGAAGTGAGACAGAAAGAACATGATGTGGACCAGAGGCCCTTCCTGCTTCCAGGAGGATGCATAGATCTCCTGCCATGTCCAGATAACACCCAGCAAAGAGGCAAAGAGGAGACAGAATGAGAAGAATTCCTGAAACGAGGTATCCAAATGCCGCTGAACTTACGGCTTAAGTATATTGAACAGGTCCATTCAAGTTTGTTACCTTTCCCCCCAAATCTGAGCAAGAAACAAAATAGCAAATACTTACATAATGCTTTCTATAAGCCACACATTATACTAAGTGATTTACATATGTTAACTCATTTAATCCTTACAACAGCCCTGTGACATCATCATGCCCGTTTTACAAATCGGTCTGATTTGTAAAACAGAGATTAAGCAAATTCCACAAAGTCAACCAGGTAGTTCATGAAAGAGCCAGAATTTATTTCAGCCTCTTAACTACTATAATACATTACCTAATTTAATCATGATAAAACCCAGGGGTAGAAATTTTTGGTCACTGTTGCTTTGTTTGTACACATATGAACTGTAGCAAATGTGTCCTGATCCTTACTGTAGAAATACAATCAAATACTTTCAATAAAATATGGTTACCATTTATAGGTAGATATACTCAAATTAATAAGGGCACAAGGAGGTGGGAGATTGGGTCAATAAGAGAAATTTGTGAATACAATCCTGTAGGAGGTGACATGTGAGCTGGGACTCAAAAAAAAGGGGGTTAAGTCTATGGTTCTATAATTTGGCCTTGCCTTAGAATCCCCTGGAGGGCTTGTTCCAACTCTAAATTCTGGGTCCTACTCTCAGAATTTCTTATTCTGAGATCTTGGCTGACGCCATAAAATTTGCATTTCTAGCAAGTTTCCAGGTGACTGATACTGTGGAAGCTCACTACCAACACAGTGTTAGGTGGAAAAGAAGAAACACTTCAAACTCTTGCAAAGAATGAGGCTTGAGTAAAGGATTAAATGCTATTAGTATTGAGCAAGGCAAGAGAGATACAAAGTAGATGTCAAGTCATGAAGAGCCTTATAGTCATGCTTAGTGGTATGAACTTGGAGCAGAAAGAGGAAATGAGCCAGTAAGAGAATTCCTTGGAAATCTCCAAATTCTATTCAAATGTAATAATCACAAACATAATAAGGCTTAATGAGAAGAACATAGTTTTCTGTGTTATAAAAATTTTGGGGTAGAGGGTCAGAAGAACCTTTAATCCCAAAGACTTAAATGCACATATAGCTGTGCCTAACAATGGTATTGCCTTGCCTCCTTCCTCCCTGTTCCTTAAATAGACACAAACTTCTGAGTGACACTGTAGTCTCTGGTAATGTCCATTTGGGTCAAATAAAATGTTAAACATCCTTACAAAAAGCTTGAAGTGGATAGTGTTGCTCTTCTAAGTCTGGTGGCATACTTTTTGTTCATGAAGATAGAATCACTCTGCATGAAGTTTTTTTTTTCTTTCATTTTTTAAAATTAAGGTATTATTGATATACACTCTTATGAAGGTTTCACGTGAATAAACAATGTGGTTCCTACATTTACCCATATTATCAAGTCCCCACCCATACCCCAATGCAGTCAGTATCCATCAGTGTAGTAGGATGCTACAGATTCATTGTTTGCCTTTTCTGTGCTACACTGTTTGCCCTGTGATCCCCCACACCATGTGTACTAAACATAATACCCCTCAATCCCCTTCTCCCACCCTCCCCACCTACCCTCCCATACCCCTCCCCTTTGGTAACCACTAGTTCCTTCTTGGAGTCTCTGAGTCTGCTGCTATTTTGTTCCTTCAGTTTTGCTTCATTGTTATACTCCACAAATGAGGGAAATTATTTGGCACTTGTCTTTCTCTGCCTGGCTTATTTTACTGAGCATAATATCCTCCAGCTCCATCCACGTTGTTGTAAATGGCAGGATTTGTTTCTTTCTTATGGCTGAATAGTATTCATTGTGTATACATACAACATCTTCTTTATCCATTCATCTACTGATGGACACTTAGGTTGCTTCCATATCTTAGCTATTGTAAAAAGTGCTGCAATAAACATAGGGAGCATATGTCTTTTTGAA
Organism: Phataginus tricuspis; assembly: GCA_029783875.1. Taxonomy (NCBI): domain Eukaryota; kingdom Metazoa; phylum Chordata; class Mammalia; order Pholidota; family Manidae; genus Phataginus; species Phataginus tricuspis. The sequence continues at coordinate 90,102,800 of JAQQAC010002837.1, read as the reverse complement.
TCTGAGAAGTTGTATTCTTTGGGTAAATTCCAAGGAGTGGGATTCCCGGGTCAAATGGTATTTGTATTTTTAGTTTTTTGAGGAACATCCATATTGCTTTCCACAATGGTTGAACGAGCTTACATTCCCACCAGCAGTGTAGGAGGGTTCCCCTTTCTCTGCATCCTCGCCAGCATTTGTTGTTCTTAGTCTTCTGGATGCTGGCCATCATTACTGGTGTGAGGTGATATCTCATTGTGGTTTTAATTTGCATTTCCCTGATGATTAGTGATGTGGAGCATCTTTTCATGTGTCTGTTGGGCATCTCAATTTCTTCTTTGGAGAACTGTCTCTTCATATCCTCTGCCCATTTTTTAATTGGGTTATTTGCTTTTTGGGTATTGAGGCATGTAAGTTCTTTATATATTTTGGATGTTAACTCCTTGTCGGATATGTCATTTACAAATATATTCTCCCATACTGTAGGATGCCTTTTTGTTCTGTTGATGGTGTCCTTTGCGGTACAGAAACTTTTTAGTTTGATGTAGTCCCATGAGTTCATTTTTGCTTTTGTTTCCCTTGCTCGAGGAGATGCGTTCAGGAAGAAGTTGCTCATGCCTACATTCAGGAGATTTTTGCCTATGTTGCCTTCTAAGAGTTTTATGGTTTCATGACTTACATTCAGGTCTTTGATCCATTTTGAGTTTACTTTTGTGTATGGGGTTAAACAGTAATCCAGTTTCATTCTCTTGCATGTAGCTGTCCAGTTTTGTCAACACTGGCTGTTGAAGAGGCTCTCATTTCCCCATTGTGTGTCCATGGCTCCTTTATCATATATTAATTGACCATATATGGTTGGGTTATATCAGGGCTCTCTAGTCTGTTCCATTGGTCAATGGGTCTGTTCTTGTGCCAGTACCAAATTGTCTTGAGTACTGTGGCTTTGTAGTAGAGCTTAAAGTTGGGGAGAATAATCCCCCCAGCTTTATTCTTCCTTCTCAGGATTGCTTTGGCTATTCGGGGTCTTTGTAGTTTCATATGAACTTTAGAATGATTTTCTCTAGTTCGTTGAAGAATGCTGTTTGGATTTTGATAGGAATTGCATTAAATCTGTAGATTGCTTTAGACAGGATGGCCATTTTGACAATATTAATTCTTCCTATCCATGAGCACAGGATGTGTTTCCATTTATTGGTATCTTCTTTAATTTCTCTCATGAGTGTCTTGTAGTTTTCAGAGTATAGGTCTTTCACTTCCTTGGTTAGGTTTATTCCTAGGTATTTTATTATTTTTGATGCAACTGTGAATGGAATTGTTTTCCTGATATCTCTCTCTGCTATTTCATTGTTAGTGTATATGCATGAAGTTTTATCTGGATTTGGATAGTGGATTATGACACAGATGCCAACAAAAGCAGTATTCCATGTCTCAAGTAGAAATGCAATCTGTCATCCTCACATCCTCACACCCTCAACCCTCAGCCATAATCTCCCAACCCCTAAATATGTGTGGGTGCATGTGCCTGTATGTACACAACACAAACTGAATTTTGTTCTTTTTTCTTTCTGTCTCTACCAATTGGGTATGTAATTTTATCAGAGAATATTAATTTTATTTTTCCTTTGAGTTGTTACAAATTGGTTATGAAGGAACTTTGAGCACACATTTAGAGACTACAGTTTAGTCTCTTTTTCTCTGTGCCTTCCTTCCCACCTTAGTATTCCAAGGTTGTATTACATTAAGCTACCCATTTCATGCATTCAAAGCTTTGTGTGTGTGTCTTCAATTGTTGAATTACTGAATTATTCCACTAAAACAATTTCATTTAACACAGAGCTAATCTCAAACCAATATAATTTAGCTTCTGATATTCCACCCTCTATTTTTGCATCTAGAAAGGGCTCCATTATATTCTTTGGATTCTTCCAACATTCGCCTGCTAGGAATGGGAGGGTCTATATACCATCTGATCTTTCAGTATTTATCACTCATAAACCAGAAAGAAACTTGTGTCCTATCTAGTACAGAGGTTTAAAACAAACCTTTATTTAACATTTTGTGTGTCAACATTTCTCCAATTTGACCTGCCAAGTGGATTTCATAGCAGATGACTCTGGAACATGAACAAGTGTTTGCTTTTATATCTCAGCCATTAGTGTTGAATTAAAGACTACAAGGTTTGGACCACCTGGCAGGCTTTGGTGTCTTATGCTGGCCAAGAACAGGAGCATCTGAATATTTATATGCTTATTCCTGTGGAATGCTAAGAAATCTTTGGACAGATTACAAAAATGTGCCTATACCATTAAACCTAAGAGGGCATCCAAACCACTTGCAAGTAGCTTATCATGGATGAAAACTATTTTGATGCTGAAAAAGATGTCATACAAACTGTTTAAAAATAACCATCCTGGAAACTCACTTTTTATGAAGAAAAAATCCTCTCAACTAATATTTACGGCAAAACATGAGATTTGTCTTTGGCATGGTGAGAACAGTGGGAGAATGCATTAAGATTTTTGTGTATTCCCCATGAGTGTAAATTACAAAAGTTTCTTTACATGTACTGTCTTATTTTGATCTCGTAATGATGCACTAAACTGATAGCTGGTATTAACTTCCACTCTGATCTATCTACTCAGGTGTATGCATATGGCTGTTCAAACCCTGAAGTTTTATTCTGACTAAAAAATAGTCTAAACATGCCTATTATTTCTCATCTCTACCAACAGTTATTTATCTTAAACCACTTTATCATCAGTCCCTCCCTTGGCTACAATAGCTAATTAACTGCTCTCTGCTTCTAGCTTTGTCCCCTCCCAAATACACTCTCCATATTTAAGCTCCCATTGATAAAGCTTCTTATCACACATAGAAACATAGAATGATATCTGGACTCCTCACCATTCTCTACAAAGCTCTAAAAGATATCTCAAGTTGCCAGATTATACCAAAAACAAATTAACAAGCATATATATAGCTATGAATTTCTATACATTTATGAGTTATTGATGTATAATATATGTATATGTAAATATATAAAACACACACATAAACAGTCCACTTGTGTGTATATATATATATATATATATATATATATATATATATACCATTGATTTTCATTATTTGCAGTACTTGTGATCTATAATATTGCTGACAATGCAGAATTGGTGTATATGGAAGTATTGCTTCTAGGGGAAATAGAAGGTTAGGTGTTTGAGAATTTCTGGTTGGAATATTTTCATCAACAAATAAATTACCTTGTGTTATGTGTATTTTTCTTAGAAGATGCTTTATTTTATATATATATATACATATACACATATATAATTATATATACAATAGGCATATATGTATACTTTATATATTTATTTTATAAATTATATATTTATTGCATGGAATTTTTGAGTGTATTTAATATTAAATATTTATCTGATATAATTAATTATATATCTATACATATATATATAATTGATTCATTAATATTTGAACTCATGACCAATAGTATTATAATTCATGCCTGAAAGAAGCTTATCTAGTACACAAATTTTCTCCCTAAGGCTTGTTACAGCCTTCTTGCACTTAGCAATACTCAACAACACTTCAGCTTAGGGACCATTTTAAATACCAAAAACAGCAACAAAAGCACATAAATGCAAGAGAAAAAAAAGATGGGCTCTGAACAGACTATGAAAAGGATGCATGTACAATATAGAGGTTCAAATGAAAGCACTGCCTTGCTCAGCTTGGGGAAGTGCATGTTGGGTAAACTTTTTGATATTCTGCACATGTCCATGTATGGCTGTGACAGCACTACAGGTACTGATTTGGAGGGTTACAAATAAATGTTAGCAAGTAGGTAAATTCACAAAGATAGAATCCATGATAACAAAGGTAAAGTTTTTAGATAAAAATGCCCAGCTAAGTTTGAATTTTGGAAAAATACCATTTCATTTTTTAGTACAAAAGTTATGAAATATTTGGGACATACTTAAACAAAAAAAAAATCACTGTTTACCAAACATTCAACCAGTTGCCCTGTATTTTTTCAAGTAACCCTATCTGATAGCTTTCTACATCTCCAAACTTAGCATGCTTCACTGTCTAAAGTCATCACTCTACTCCAGGCTCACTTTCTTTCTTTTGCTCTTCTAAAATCCAAGACTTGTCCCTTCTTGGAGCCTCTCACTTACCCCTTACTTCATTCCCAGGCTCTCCTCATAATTGATTCCTTCTCTTCCAAACCTTTCCCAACTCCCAAGTCCTCCTCTATCCTCTTCAATTTGGTTCCCAGGTGCCATTATTACAATTAATGATGATTTTATTTACATATATTTCCTTATTTTGACCTGCCTCCCCTAAAAGACTGCTTCCTCCAAGGACCACCTTTATTTCCATCTTCTTGCACAAAGCTTAATACAATATCTGATACATGAAGCCTCTTAAAAAGTATCTGTTGAAGGATGAATGATGCAAAGAATAAATGGAAAGCGCACGAGGATTTATAGAACAGAATCCTTAGTTACATACCTGAACCTAGTCTACTCATTAATTTGTTGAACCATTCTCCAAATATTTACCAAGTACCTTGAGCCTAGATATTGTGCAAGTCTCTAGAAAGGAAGCAAAAAGTAAGGACAAGGTTCTTGATCTCATGAGCTTATACTCTGCTGTGGCAGACAGAAAGTAGACAGATAAATAATTCAATTATAGCTTACAACATTGACATAAAAGAAACAAGCACAGGACTTAGAAGAATAATTTTGGAGGTCTTCACGGGTAGAATGATTGAGATTTCAAATCTTTTGTTAGTACAGCAACCATATCCGTATGTAGAAGATATCTATGTTTAAAGAACATTTAAATGCATGTCCTAATATTCTAAAGAATATTCTAAGGAGCTTCTCTATTTGCCTTGATAAATTAATGTGTGGTGAGGCAGGGAAATGAATAGAACACTGACATATTGACTCCATCCCACACTGCCACTGTTTTGCAATGTACAGAATAAATTACACACACATACAGACACACAGGTATATATATATTCAGTTGATTTTCACCACTTTATATGCAGAGAATTAAGGGTGTGACAAAATCAGTGATATAAAAAAGCAATTAAATTAAAAATAATCAGTATCTTAATAATGTTACTTTTTCAAAGGGTTTTTAGTCATATTTCAATTTATTTCATGGAACACACATTTACTAAGCATTTATTTCAAGCCAGACACTGTTTAAGGCACTGAGGATGCAACCACAAGCAAAAACAGAAAATCTAAAATTGTGCTTCAGGGAAGTGAAAGGTTCTAAACAAATTCCAATCTTAAGAGTATCTGCTTTAGAGCAGCAAAAACATGAAGTATTGACATGTTTGCACTCTTTATCCTCAACTTATTTTTGCAGCTCTAACTAATTAATCCTCATGATACTAAGCAGTGGATAAAGCTTATGTATTAAACATTTCATACTCTATTTAAAGAAATGACAATCTTTGTAAACGGTATTTCCATTGCCAAGAATCCACACAAACATTTTGGTTTTAAACTCCCTAACCCTAAGAGAACTGCACTTTAATGCTGAAAGTTGACTTTTGCTCTTTTCCATGGCAATTAAACATTTAGACAGAAAAGTGTTCATTCTCATCTTAAAGTTTATGTTGGATATATCTACCATGCTGGGTCGGGAAACTTGGGTGAGATGTTTTTTAACTAAATGACTGTGAGGCTTCAGCAAGTTACCTAAAGCTCTCTGCATCCGTTTGTGCTATAGTCCACCAGCTGTTAAAACACCTCTCCCACTTGTTAAGGTATTGTTAAGAGGATCCTCTTTATGAAGTCATTTTCCCCCGGAATCTTTTATTTTTTTTTTACTTTATTTAATTTATTTTTATTTTTTTGCTATTATTAATATACAATTACATGAGCAACATTATGGTTACTAGACTCCCCCTATTATCAAGTCCCCACCACATATGCCATTGCAGTCACTGTCCATCAGCGTAGTAGGATGTTATAGAATCACAACTTGTCTTCTCTGTGTTATACTGCCTTCCCCGTATCCCTCCACCCCAACCCCACAAGCGCTACATTATGTGTGCTAATTGTAATAGTCCGTTTTCACCCCTTATCCCTCCCTTCCCACTCATCTTCCCCAGTCCCTTTCCCTTTCGTAACTCTTAGTCCATTCTTGGGTTCTGCGAGTCTGCTGCTATTTTGTTCCTTCAGTTTTTTCTTTCTTCTTATACTCCACATATGAGTGAAATCATTTGGTAACTGTCTTTCTCTACCTAGCTTATTTCACTGAGCATAATACCCTCTGGCTCCATTCATGTTGTTGCAAATGGTAGGATTTGTTTTCTTCTTATGGCTGAATAATATTCCATTGTGTATATATACCACCTCTTTTTTATCCATTCATCTACTGATGGACACTTAGGTTGCTTCCATTTCTTGGCTATTGTAAATAGTGCTGCGATAAACATAGGGGTGCATAAATCTTTTCCAAACTGGGCTGCAGCATTCTTAGGGTAATTCCTAGGAGTGGAATTTCTGGGTCAAACGGTATTTCTATTTTGAGTTTTTTGAGGAACCCCCATACTGCTTTCCACAACGGTTGTACTAATTTACATTCCCACCAGCAGTGTAGGAGGGTTCCCCTTTCTCCACATCCTCGTCAACGTTTGTTATTGTTTGTCTTTTGGATGGTGGCCATCCAACTGGTGTGAGGTGATATCTCATTGTGGTTTTAATTTGCATTTTCTCTGATGACTCGTGATGTGGAGCATCTTTTCATATGCCTGTTGGCCATCTGAATTTCTAGTTTGGAGAAGTGTCTGTTCAGCTCCTCTGCCCATTTTTTAATTGGCTTATTTGCTTTTTGTTTGTTGAGGTGTGTCAACTCTTTATATAATTTGGATGTCAACCCCTTATCAGATATGTCATTTATGAATATATTCTCCCATACTGTAGGATGTCTTTTTGTTCTACTGAAGGTATCCTTTGCTGTACAGAAGCTTTTTAGTTTGGTATAGTCCCATTTGTTCATTTTTGCTTTTGTTTCCCTTGCACGGGGAGATATGTTTATGAAGAAGTTGCTCATGTTTATGTCCAAGATATTTTTGCCTATATTTTTTTCTAAGAGTTTTATGCTTACGTGCAGGTCTTTGATCCATTTTGAGTTTACTTTTGTGTATGGGGTAGACAATGATCCAGTTTCATTCTCTTATATATAGCCTTCCAGTTTTGCAAACACCAGCTGTTGAAGAGGCTGTCATTTCCCCACTGTATATCCATGGTTCCTTTATCATATATTAATTGACCGTTTATGTTTGAGTTAATGTCTGGGCTCTCTATTCTGTTCTGCTCATCTGTGGGTCTGTTCTTGTGCCAGTACCAAATTGTCTTGATTACTGTGGTTTTGTAGTAGAGCTTGAAGTCTGGGGGCATAATTCCCCCTACTTTATTCTTCCTTCTCAGGATTGCTTTGGCTATTCAGGGTCCTTTGTGGTTCCATATGAATTTTAGAACTATTTGTTCCAGTTCATTGAAGAATGTTGTTAGTATTTTGATAGGGATTGCAATGAATCTGTAGATTGCTTTACGTAGTATAGTCATTTTGACAATATTTATTATTCCTAGCCAAGAGCATGGGATGAATTTCCATTTATTAGTGTCCTCTTTAATTTCTCTTAAGAGTGTCTTGTAGTTTTCAGGATATAGGTCTTTCACTTCCTTGGTTACATTTATTCCTAGGTATTTTATTCAGTTGGATATGATTGTGAATGGAATTGTTTTCCTGATTTCTCTTTTTGTTAGTTCATCATTAGTGTATAGGAATGCAACAAATTTCTGTGTATTAATTTTGAATCCCACAACTTTTCTGAACTCTGATATTAGATCTAATAGTTTGGAATGGATTCTTTAGGGTTTTTTATGTACAATATCATGTCATCTGCAAACAGGGACAGTTTGACTTCTTCCTTGCCAATCTGGATGCCTTTTATTTGTTTGTGTTGTCTGATTGCCGTGGCTAGGACCTCCTGAACTATGTTGAATAAAAGTGGTGAGAGTGGGCATCCTTGTCTTGTTCCTGATCTTAAAGGAAAAGCTTCCAGCTTCTCGCTGCCAAGTATAATGTTGGCTGTGGGTTTGTCATATATGGTCTTTATTATGTTGAGGTACTTGCACTCTATACCCATTCTGCTGAGAGTTTTTATCATGAATGAATGTTGAATTTTGTCAAATGTTTTTTCAGCATCTATGCAGATGATCATGTGGCTTTTGTCCTTCCTTTGTTGATGCGGTGGATGATGTTGATGGATTTTCGAATGTTGTACCATCCTTGCATCCCTGGGATGAATCCCACTTGATCATGATGGATGATCTTTTTTATGTATTTTTGAATTGGTTTGCTAATATTTTGTTGAGTATTTTTGCATCTATGTTCATCAGTGATATTGGTCTGTAATTTCCTTTATTGTGGTGCCTTTGTCTGGTTTTGGTATTAGAGTGATGTTGGTCTAGTAGAATGAGTTTGGGAGTATTCCCTCTTCTACTTTTTGGAAAACTTTCATGAGGATGGGTATTAGGTCTTCACTAAATGTTTAATAAATTCTGCAGTGAAACCATCTGATCCAGGGGTTTTGTTCTTAGGTAGTTTTTGGATTACCAATTCAATTTCTTTGGTGGTAATTGGTCTATTCACATTTTCTGTGTCTTCCTGGGTGAGCCTTGGAAAGTTGTATTTTTCTAGTAAGTTGTCCATTTCTTCTAGGTTATCCACTTTGTTACCATATAATTTTTCATAGTATTCTCTCATAATTCTTTGTATTTCTGTGGTGTATGTAGTGATTTTTCCTTTCTCATTTCTGATTCTGTTTATGTGTGTAGACTCTCTTTTTTCTTGATAAGTCTGGCTAGGGGTTTATCTATTTTGTTTATTTTCTCAAAGAACCAGCTCCTGCTTTCATTGATTCTTTCTATTGTTTATTCTTCTCAATTTTATTTATTTCTGCTTTAATCTTTATCATGTCCCTCCTTCTCCTGACTAGGGCCTCATTTGTTCTTCCTTTTCTAGTTTCATTAATTGTGAGTTTAGACTGTTCATTTGGAATTGTTCTTTTTTCCTGAGCTAGGCCTGTATTGCAATATATTTCTCTCTTAGCATGGTTTCGCTGCATCCAACAGATTTTGTGGTGTTGAATTATGGTCATTTGTCTCCATATATTGCTTGATCTCTGTTTTTATTTGGCCATTGATGCACTGAATATTTAGGAGCATGTTATTAAGCCTCCACGTTTTTATGGGCTTTTTCATTTTCTTTGTGTAATTTATTTCTAGTTTCATACCTTTGTGATCTGAGAAGCTGGTTGGTACAATTTCAATCTTTTTGAATTTACTGAGGTTCTTTTTGTGGCCTAATATATGATCTATTCTTGAAAATGTTCCATGTGTACTTGAGAAGAATGTGTATCCTGTTGCTTTGGATGGAGTGTTCTGTACATGTCCATTAGGTCCATCTGTTTTAATATGTTGTTCAGTGCCTCTGTCTCTTTACTTATTTTCTGTCTGGTTGATCTGTACCTTGGAGTCAGTGGTGTGTTGAAGTCTCCTAAAATGAATGCATTGCATTCTATTTCCCCCTTTAATTCTGTTAGTATTTGTTTCACATATGTAGGTGATCCTGTGTTGGGTGTATAGATATTTATAATAGTTATATCCTCTTGTTGAACTGACCCTTTCATCACTATGTAATGTCCTCCTTTGTCTCTTGTGACTTTCTTTGTTTTGAAGTCTATTTTGTCTGATACAAGTACTGCAACTCCTGCTTTTTTCTCACTATTATTTGCATGAAATTTTTTTTCCATCCCTTTACTTTCAATCTGTATATGTCTGTGGGTTTGAAGTGAGTCTCTTGTAGACAGCATATAGATGGGTCCTGTTTTTTTATCCACTGAGTATGTCTTTTGATTGGTGCATCCAGACCATTTACATTTAGGGTGATTATCAATAGGTATGTACATATTGCCATTGCAGGATTTAGATTTGTGGTTACCAAAGGTTCAAGGGTAATTCCCTTACTATCTAACAGTCTAATTTAACTCACATCGTATGCTATTACAAGCACAATCTAAAGCTTCTTTTTTTTTCCCTCCTTTTTCTTCCTCCTCCATTCTTTGTGTGTTATGAATCATATTCTGTTCTCTTTGTTTAACCCTTGGGTGACATCTATTTAGCCTTAGGAATACGTCCACCTATAGGAGTCCCTCCAAAATGCCCTGTAGATGTGGTTTGTGGGAGGCAAATTCTCTCAGCTTTTGCTAATCTGAAAATTGTTTAATCCCTCCTTCAAATTTAAATGATAATCTTGCTGGGTAGAGTATTCTTGGTTCAAGCCCTTCTGCTTCATTGCATTAAATACATCATGCCACTTCCTTCTGGCTTGTAAGGTTTCTGTTGAAAAGTCTGATGATAGCCTGATGGGTTTTCCTTTGTATGTGACCTTTTTCTTTCCCTAGCTGCTTTTAAAAGTCTGTCTTTATCCTTGATCTTTGCCATTTTAACTAGTATATTTCTTGATGTTGTCTTCCTTGGGGCTCTTGTGTTGGGAGATCTGTGCACCTCCATGGCTTGAGACTATCTCCTTCCCCAGATTGGGGAAGTTTTCAGCAATTACCTCCTCAATGACACTTCTATCCCTTTTTCTCTCCCTTCTTCTTCTGGTACCCCTATAATGCGAATATTGTTCCGTTTGGATTGGTCACACTGTTCTCTCAATATTCTTTCATTCTTAGAGATCCTTTTTTCTTTCTGCGTCTCAGCTTCTTTGTATTCCTTTTCTCTAATTTCTGTTCCATTTACCATCTCTTCTACTACATCTAATCTGCTTTAAATCCCTCCATTGTATGTTTCATTTCAGATATGGAATTTCTTAATGATTGAATCTCCATCTTAATTTCGTTCCTGAGTTCTTGAATATTTTTCTGTACCTCCATAAGCATGTTTATAATTTTTATTTTGAACTCTCTTTCAGGAATATTGGTGTGTTTGGTTTCATTTGGCCCTTTTTCTGGGTTTGTGAGATTTTGGTCTGAACCAAGTTCTTTTGTCATTTCATATTTCTGTGTGGTGCCCACTAGTGCACAGAAACTCCAGTCTCTGTAGCTGCTCAGCCTCTAGAGTGAGTTTGGGTGTCATAGGGGAGCGGAGCTGGTGCCTGGGGGGAGTAAATATCTGTTTCCTGATTCCCATCTGTGGTGACTGTCTCCAGTGTCAGAGCCAGTGGGCCAACCACACACATGTAAACATCTGTGCTTTGCATCTCTTGCTGTTGTAGGTGGGGCCTCCCTCTGGCTGGCCTGATGCCCGCGCAGTGACTACGGTTTTGCAAGCAGGTGCATGCAGGCCAGTAGGAAGGTTCAGCAGGCTGTGTTTCACAGTGGGGGGCCTCGGAGCTGAGTAGGCAGCTAGGGGGATAAAGCTCCTCAAAGTTCCCAACCAGAGTGCACCCAGACAACCTTGTCCAGCTCTCCCTTCTCCCATGCAGCAAGCTGCGTGTAAACCCCGCCCCTTCTGCAGCCCTCTTGCTGCTAGGAAGTCTCTCAGACTGCCTGCCTTTCCTCTGACACAGAGTGGCCAGGTGTGGATCCCCTCCTCCACAAATCGAGGGAATGTCAATTTCTTAAGACTCCACCTGTCCAAGCTCCCCAACGTCCACAGCATCACATACTATAGGATTCTGCTCACAAAGCAGATCTCCAGGGCTAGGTGTTCAGCAGTCCCAGTCTTCCAGCCAACCCCTAGCCCCGGCTCTGTTTCTTTTCCTCCCACTGGTGAGCTGGGGTGGGAAAAGGGCTTGGTTCCTGCCAGATTAAGGCTTTCCTACGTTACCCTATTTTGTGAGGTCTGCTCTGTTTGTGAGGTGTGTTTGCAGCCTGGTTCATCCTTCTTTCTTGTTGCTGTTTTAGGGTTAGTTGTATTTATTAACTATATTTTTGTACTGTGTGTGGTTTTGGGAGGAGCTCTCTGTCTCACCTCTCATGCTGCCATCTTGAATTCTTTTCCCCTGGAATCTTTATTGACTTCTCATTGAACCTAAAATACAGTGTGAATTCCTTACCATGTCCTGCAACACTTTCCTTCTCATAGTTCCTGGCCACCTTTCCAACTTCTCCTGACATCCTCCCCCTCATGCTTTGCATTGTCACAAGGAACCACTTTCAGTTCTTCCAACATACCAGACCTTTTCCTTGCCACAAGCTCCCTCTACCTAGGATATTTTTTTCTCCTGCTTTTCATATATGGCTCTTTCCATTTTCCAGCTTGCTGAGTAAATTTCATTTCACCAAAGAGACTTATCCTTTTTATTTGCCACCGCAAATGAGACCTACCCCTATTTGCTGTCTAAGAGCACCCTGCTCGTTCTTCTATGACATTTTCCTTAAATGTTTTAGTATTTTTGAATGTTTCTTTATTTGTCATTACTGGCTTTGCAGTGAACAAGGCTCTAAGCTGCAACAAGGAAAGGCCCCTTTGTGTTTTATACACCACTGTATACCCAGTGCTAGCACAGAATGGGTGCAAGATGGGTCTCAATCATTACTTAAATATTAACTTTAAGAATAAATAAATGTTGATGTAAGTGTTTAGAATTTCTAACTACTAGCCAAAAGGAAAGAGCAGCGAAACTAGTTTAAGGAGAACTGACGTCATTCTTGGTTTTGCCATTGTTTGTCTATTTGTCTTAAACCAAGTTGTTCCACATCTGTGGATTTCACTCCTCAGGTGTAAAATATATATGATGGAAAAGGAATGCTTGAGAAAAGGTATTGTACAATGCAAGCTATGTACAAATATAAAGAGCCATTTTTAAAGCAGGTAATTCCAGATGTCCTCACTCACATTTTTTTAAATAGATTTCTAGTCCTTCACCAAGACAGCACAAAAGATAGAATCAATGAAAACAAATACAATCTCTGTGATCTATTTTGATTTTCCTCTTTTCCCTCCCATCTTGGGGATGCTTTTCTTGCTATTCCTTCTAATTTTCACTTTTCTCCAATAGTTTAAATAACATAAAATTGCAATATAAGCTTTGTAAACTTGGTTAATGATAAAAGTTATGGAAAAAGTAAAAATAAAAGTTTCTCTAGTTCTACAATTATATTTTTTTTCTATTTTCTTTCTTTTATTTATTTATTTTTTTTCACCACTTCTGAAGACTGTTGTTAGTTATTGGAATGGTACAGTTGATCCTGGGGCAGAGAACTTTATTCATTGTCCAATCACAATGTCTGGCCAATGGTATCATTAATATATAGTAGTTACTACTTATATTTGTATCACATTTTAAAATCTGAAGTCTAAAGTCCATTTGGAGAAGAAAAATTAGATCAAATACCGGCTTTCCCAAATTGCACTATTCACTATCTCAACCAGATATTTTGTCAGGGTAAAATCTTACGGAAATCTATTAAAAAATAGAGTAATGAGGTTCTTGCAGGAAAATTAATCTCCCTCTCCTGCTTCTCTTCACTATCCTATTAGAAGCATAATTGACTTAGATGCACCGGATATGCCAACCTCATTAAACCTGCAAGCCCATAATGTGCAGGATAAGAGATCTAACTGTCTTCTTTTAAGTTCCTTATGCCGCACACTTGGATGCTACAGAGTCCTGCCTGCGATGGGATATACTTCTTAAGGGAGGCTTGTAGGCCATCTGTTTATTCTGGCATGAGTTTCATTTATGAAGTTTGAAGACTGGGTAGCAATTAGTTTTTAGTTTGTTTTCCAGTAATTAAAAATAAAAATAAGCTTAACTTCCTTTCTGTCTCACATACATAACCATTATTCTTATTTGCAATACAGAAGCTCTCTGGGGTAATTTTGTCTCAAACACTGTTGGTATACATTGAATGTTAGTCATTTGGGGCTGTTCTAACTAAAATACCATACACTAGGTGGCTTAAACCACAGACATTTATTTCTAACAGTTCTGGAACCTGGGAAGCCTAAGACAAAGGCTCTTGCAGATCTGGTGTCTGGTAAGGGTACTCTTCCTGTTTTGCAGACAGACATCATATCTCTGAATCCTCACCTGGCAACAAGCAGAGAGTGAAGGTAAGCTCTTTAGTGTCTCTCACTGCAAGCTCTCTAATCATGAGCTCCACCCTCATGACCTAATTAGCTCCCAAAGACCTGAGTTCCTAATACCATTGTTTTCGGAGTTAGGATTTCAACATATGAATTTCAAGGGGAAACAATCATTCAGTCCATGAAAGGTTATCAACTTCAAGATGAGAGATGCAAGGCTCAACCAGAGATGAAAACTACTGCTGGAAAAAGGTGACCAGGCTTCCCAAACCCTATGTAACCACATGGTACTTCCATTTGGCTGACTTATAAATAAATAATAAATCCCAAGTCTTCATATTTTTAACATCTCCACTGCAACCACCGTTGTATATTGCTGGGAGCACTGAAACAACTTCTTAACAGTGTCTTTGCTACATTTTTGACTGTTTACAATCCTAATAGTCTTAAACTACAGGAAATTCTTCTTAAATCACCTATCAGATAACCTTTTCCCTGCTTAAAATCTTTCAATGGTTATGCATGTCAACTGGTATAAAATCTCTTGCCCCTACCTTATTTAACTCACAAAGTCCTATATGATTTGGGTTCTTCTACTTTTTACTACCAGCTCTCTTCTCCCTCCTTGCCTACTGCATTCCAGCCTCACTGAGTTTTCTGTTGCACCAATATGCTAAGTTCCCACTTCTGGATTTTGTACTAGCTGTTTCCTCTGCATGGGAGTGTTTTCCTCCATGAGTGCCTCTCATGAATAGCTCCTTCTCATCAATTAGCTTTCAGTTTAAATGTCACTTTTTCTTAATCACTCCGCCTAACCCAGTCACTAAGGCACATGATATCATATCATCACTTATTTAGTTTTTAGTTTTATGCAAAGCACTTTACGCTGTAAGATAGTTCTCACTTATGTATTCATTTATTTGCTAGTTGATTGTCTCTCCAAAATAGGATATAAATTTCTCAAGAATAGAGATCTTTTATATCTTGTTCATTGAAGCATCCCTGGTATTTAGAACAGTGCTGAACAGTACTGGTTGAATGGACTAGTTGAATGGATAAATACTGTTTTAGTATTCCAGAGAGGTTTCCCAAGACCATCCTGAAGAATGTAGGACAGGCTGGCTTCCTTAGACTAAATATGAAGGCAGAAGGAGAACAATGCATTGCCTTATTCTTAGTGACATATGTATCCCTATTAAAGAATTGTTTTCATTTTATTTCTTCTTAAATATTTTATGTCAGAAAATTGGTTATAAACTCCTATACTTACTACTCATGTAACCATACAACTAAAATTAAGTAAATGAAATTCAGACATTTACTTATTGAATTATTTTGTTAATTTCTGTCCCACACAAGCTCTTTGAGGGCAGGGTCCACGTATAAATTTGCTCACTAATGTATCATGTGTGTTTATGCAGTGCCTGAGACATAGATGGAGTTCAACAAAAACTTTTGTAAATCTGTGCTGAAGAGTAAATGAAGGCATGACTTACTACCAAGGGACTTGTGTCTAGTAAGATATGTTTAAAGACACAAATCAGCTACCCATCCATCTTCTGGAAAACCCTAACAAGCTCTGAGATCCAGTGTTAATAGACATCTATTGATGTTAACTGTACCACACTCCTAGACATATTACAGTAACTCATTTAAATGTTTGAACAAGCTTAGGAAATAAATCCTATTATTATTCTCTTATTAAGATATGAAAATAAGAAGGAACAGAGATTATCTGGTCACAACTAAAAAGTAGCAAAAGCTGGGATTTAAAGCCAATCTGGATATAGAGTTTGAGTTTCATTGTCTCCAGCTAATCCAGACGTGAATGATACTGTGACATTAAAAGGGGCCAAAAACTCAGAATCACAACTTTTGGCCCAGTAGTGTAAAAAAGATTTGATTTATTAGTGTTGCATTTGTAACCAGAGAACCAACTCTTACTACTAGATAGAGTAGCTTTAGACAGTTTCCTTCATTCACATAACCTACAAAAATTTGAAGATGAAAGGAACGTTAGCAACAATAGTGTTCTACCCCTTCATTTTACTATGGAGGAATCAAAAATTCTAGGGAGATTAAAGTCACATGGCTATAGAAACTAGAATCCTTTTCTTCTGTACCACAAGCCCCATTCAGATTCTGCCTGCGCATAACACCAGGGGGAAAGATGGTTTCTTTCCCTTAGCAGAAAAGTAAAAAGCAGATAATCTAATATATATTTTTATTTTTTTCCTACTTTTCTTTATCTTTAAAATTATTACCAGAATATAACAATCTGCTTGACTCAGATGTTGATCATATAATCCTTCTGTTTCTTTCAGATGATCCAGAATCATTTTAATTTATGCATGCATACATCCACTCATATTTTCATCCTTTTATTTATTTATGCATCAAGCATTACTTGTACGCCAATATGTGCAAAAGCACTGTACTGGGTAAGGGAGAAAAGAATAATTAAATGCTTTTTTACTCATACTGACTATCTTTGCTTAAATTTTAGTTTGTAATTTGCCTGTAGTCCTTTCAAAGGTGGATAGATTGTAATTCCTAAATGAAGTAAATATAAAGTGCACACACACAAAAATCTTACAGCATCACTGTGGCAATTTGTTGTTGACTTTAACACCTAGCTAATATTGTCTTAAAGTTACTTTGTTTCTACTTCTATCAATATGACTAAACTAACACTATTGGGTACCTAATATATGCTAAGCACTCTATTAAATGTTTCCTGCATGTTACCTAATTTAATCCACTAACAGTTCTACAAATAAATGTCTTATTATTTATATTTACAGCTTTAGATCACATTTCTAGTCATTTTTCTAGAAAACAATTTTCTCTAGAGAATATACACTTAATTACATCATCAAACTATCTACAAATTGTCAGCCTATATAGAATATTTCCAAAAACTTTATTTTGGCAGAAAATGTTTAGGAGTCTTTGAGTTATTCTACAATGAAACTAGGAGAACACATTTCTCCTCATTTTCTTTCAACAAATATATCCTCACTTTCCCTTTGTATGATTTTCCACAGATTTTTGCCCCATTAGAAATATAGCTATTATTTTTATTTAATCTACTAATAAGTAACAATGACAAATTTGGGAATCTTAGAGGGAACTTATGAATTATAAAACTTTTTTTTTTAATGTAGTCTTCTCTCAGAATATGGTGTTGCAAGTCTGTGTTCATTCAGGTTCTGTATCAATTTTCAGAGACTTATTTAGTAAAGGCATTAACAGCTCAAAAATGGTATGAGTAAAAATGGTTGTTCTCCTGAGCTTGGCAAAAGATTGGAAAAGGCATAAATAGCTATCTATTTCCCTGATTTATTCTGAAGTCTGACACAACTGAGGCCAAAATATAAAGTGGTTGGCTCCTGTGGTGTGATTAAATTCCTTATAGATCGCAAACATTGCTCATTGAATACTCTTGGGTTTGAGTTTCATTTAAATGGTGGAAATATATATACATATAATTTATGTATCATTTTAACTTCATGAGTCAGAATAAGCAACTGCTCTATTCCCTAATAGACATACTGTGTGAGGTAAATTGGATCTATTCTGCTCATCAAAATATTGATGATTTGACCTACATTTTTTAAGCCAAAAATATAAACTTCACTATATCAGGAGGCATATTCTGTCAGCTACCTGTGCATTTCTCAGGGTTAAGTAGTTGTATCATGAAAGATGGGTGATTCTACATAAACACAAGATAAATGTGATTGCATTTGGACTTTCTGGAAGAATCATAGGCAATGCATGCTCAGAAATCACCTGCCTCTTTGGTAACAACACATTTTGGAATTGATGGTAGAAATTGATTTTTCTCTAAGGCAACATATATGTAACAGTGATTTCGTGAGGATAAGGACATCTTTATACACCATAAACAATATTCATTCAATATGTGAGAAACAATTTGATGCCCTTTTTGTTACACTGTGTATTTAACATGAACCCCAAAATGAAATGCATCTAAACTCTATAACCTCCCCACTTACTGGTTAGAGTCAGACTTGAGGTGACTCATGTGGGATTCTTGACCTCATTTTCATTCTTGGGTTTCTTAACTTCTGGCCCTCAGTTCCTTATTTGCATAGATGTCAGTGTCTAGCAATCAATCAACACATTGTACATTCTATAATGACCATATAATTAGCATCTCCTCTGCATTATTCCTGACTCCCTGCAGAGAGCATAGAGACGTTGAACACTTTGAACATGAGACATATGACTTTGGGAGCACTGTAGGGCAAATTGAAAAATAACTATCATATTGGCTTCTAGACTTATTGTTTCTGTTTTAGGAAAGAAAAACTTAATTCCCTATTAGTCATTGCAGCATTCACTTATTTTTCAAAACTCTTTAAAATTAGAAGTTTAGCTGTTCATTAAATCTTACCTGATTTTTTTTCCCTGGAGGGAGAGTAATATAGATTTGGAATCTATTAAATAATACTTTATTTATTATTTTATCTGTATGTAGAATTAAATGTCATTTTTAGTTTTTATCCATATTTATCCTATTTTAGAGCAATGGTTTTTCATATACTTCAGTTGTCTTTGGATAAGCTACTTTATAAGAGATACCATTAACTCCTTCACAATGGGGATATCATTTAGTAGTTGCCTTAAGGGTATCTCTGGAGCACCTAATGACTTTGCAAATATTGATTTAGATGAAGTATGGTGACTCATAAAATACCGATATTGACTAATTATTCCTTGCTTTTGAAATCAGACATTTACCATGACACACCCTTGTTCCCTTCAATACTAGAGGCATTGCCACAGAAGGTAAAATAAGTGAAATCAGAATTTGTTTCTACTTCCAATTTCTATCATCTATCACCTAAAGTGCACTTGTTTTTGTAATATTTTGCTATGAAATTATTAATACATGTTTGACTGAATAAAACATGTCATTTGTTTCTGAAATAGCAAAGTGAAATCCTAGAGGAATGATGAGTTGCTGGAAAGATAATTGGAATGAGTGGACTATCTTAATTTATCATATTAAGAAATTTATTTCTGGACTCTCAATCTTTAGTCATATACACTGGCTCTAAATATAATGACATATCTACCTCTTGCATTAGAAATTATGATTTCTTTCAAGAGAATGTGTTTTCATAAGACTCCTGTTTCATGACTGAAGGAAGAATAAAAAATATGTAGTAACTGAAATTGAGCGAAAAATCAGTTCGAAAACATCCTCCATGCAATTAATTCTTATTTATATGTGCATAGGAAATGGAGACTGCATGAGGCAGGCAGAATTTTAAAGATATCCCCTAAGATTCTCATCTGCTGCTTATTCAAACAGACACTAACCTAGGTACTGCTGTGGAGAGATTTTGCACATGGAATTGAGATTACTGATCAACTCATCTTAATTTAGGGAGATTATTTTATATTATCTGGGTGGTTCCAATGTAAGCACACTGGGTCTTAGAAGCAGAAGACCAAGGAAAAATATTCAGGCAGAAGAGATGCATTGGAAGGATCAGGCAGAAAGAGAAGACACAGAGAGAGTCAAAGACCCAATATGGTTGGCTTTGAAGGGGGACAACAGCCTGGAAATATGGCCTCTAGGTGAGAATGACCCATGTCAGACAGTCAGCAAAGAAATGGAGACCTTACTTCGACTGGTTCCTACCAGTCAAGCCATACTTTACCTGGACTTGGGACCCTACAGAACTGCAGTATAATAAATTTCTGTTGTTTTAAACCACTAACTTTGTGGTGATTTGTTTTGATTGCAATGGCAAAATAATTCACTATGTTTACATGGAGCTGAGAAGCTTAAGCAGACCAACCTCACTTTTCTAACCCTCCTTAAAAAACATGAACTTCTTTGCCTTATTAATATGGTTCTACTTTTTTTAGTGATATGTCATGTCATGAGCTGTCTTTTGGAAATGATAAGTGTTACAAGTGGATTCGAAATACTCATTTTTACGTCAATGTCACTATCAAGTCTTTTCAATGTTTTTAATAAATATACTATAGACGGGATGGCCTTTTCAGAATCCACATTTTATCCATAGCCCCATTTTCCCCATCATACCCCTTGCTTAAACCCTTTCAATGGCTTCCTTTTGCTCTTAGGAAAATAGGACTTTTTTTTTTAACGTCCCTGCCTGGTTTACTTGGCTCTCCAGGCTCATTCTCATTCCTCTATGATTCCTCCACATGGCATGTTTTCTTTGTACCTGCTTCCCTTTACCTACTTGACACCTGGAAGCTCTATAAATGGTTAATAGGATGGACTCTGTCATTACACTACTCAAATTCTGGCCTTGCCACTTCCTAGCTCTATGATCTCAGGCAAAAGGCTTAATTTCTCTGTGCCTCAATTTCCTCTTCAATATAATGGAGAGAATAATAGTACCAACTTTTTTAGTCAACAATATACCATAGAAAGGGTGGCTTAAATAACAATTTCTTTCTCACAGTTCTGGAGGCTGGAGGTGTTCAGAGATTCAGTTCCTGGTAAGATCTCTCTGGCTTGCAGTCAGCCACCATCTCACTGTGTTCGCCCATAGCTTTTCCTTTGTAGGCCCATGTGCAGAGGGAGAGAGAGATCTCCCACTCCTTTTTTTTTTTCTTGTAAGAGCACCAATCCTATGAAATTATGGACCCTACTCTCATTACCTCATCTAACCTTAATTACCACCTAAAAACTCTCTCCAAACACAGTCACACTGGAGTTTTGGACTTCAACATATGTATCTGGGGCGGGGAGGCACAATTTATAGCATCTACTTTAGACAATTTTCATTCACAGAATTTACTTATTTGTATCACTTCTACTTTCTGTGGGTACTGTACTTTTTTTCACTGATGCATTTAATGAATATTTGTGTCCATGAATAAGAATCTATGTAGAGTTCTGATCCCAGACATAAGCAGTAGGCATAGGGTAATTTAGATTTTTTTTTCTCACAGTGCTGAATAATCTGTAGGTACAAACATAAACTAGTTATAGCTATTTTATTCTTTCTAAAAAAATGCTTTTTTTTGACAGTTTTTATGTTTGGTGTACCTACTGAATATCAGAAACCAAAGACACATACATAAATAAAATTGCTTCTCTGTTTTATTACTAATTATATGTTTGATCAGATTCAGTAGTAAATATAGTAAACTTGGCCAAATAGCCATTTACTGATAAATTAGTCACTGGAACTATTTCAACTAGTACATTTAGGAGGACTTAACTGGAATTTAATTCACTGAGGAGTGTTTTGCTTCATTTTAACATGACTGATTTTATTGTGTTTATTATAGGCTAAGCATATTAAAGAATGTAAGAAAATTGCATATAAAGCATCTAGCACAGTGCATGGCACATACTGAATGATGTTTTTCTTCAAAATCTGTTGTTTGAGTCCTACAAAGTACTAGTCATTTTTCTAGGAAACAGGACGTATCAGAAACATGAAATGATTCAGTTCTAATGGAAGAAAGTGATGTTGAACAAAAAAAAAGTGCATAGTTTAATATTAACCAGGATGGCTACCATTAAGAGATGAGAATAGAAAGTGGAGAAAACAGGTGGGGGTACTGAGCTACTTTTAACAGGGAGTACCAGGAATGATCTCGGAGAAGAGACAGTTTATCTTCCAGGGCACAGAGGTTAAAAAGGAACTTTCCTAAAGCCAGGGTCCTCAGCACAGTGATATATCCCTTTTCCACAAAAAAAAACCCTTTCCCTTTGCAATCCATTGTTGATCTTTCTTAACTGAAAATATGTCAGAAAACTGGACTTTATCATTTGGTTCAGTATTAAGTACACCAAACTGAACAATTAGTATTATAACTGTTTATGTTATTTTGTTCTCCTGTCAATCAAAAAAGACAATTAAAAAAGTTCTCTTTTCTTGTGGTAATATCACACATAAAACAGAATCTCAATATGTTGTTCTTTACTTCTAATTTCTTTTGCATTAATTGCCTATTTACTGTAAAACTAGCTAATTTTCACAGTACAAAATTTTGCAAGTGTTGCTTTATGTGTTTAATTACACCAATTATTTGCATGAT
The DNA here is from genome assembly GCA_029783875.1 of Phataginus tricuspis. Lineage (NCBI taxonomy): Eukaryota > Metazoa > Chordata > Mammalia > Pholidota > Manidae > Phataginus > Phataginus tricuspis. The sequence goes on along the minus strand of JAQQAC010002837.1, from coordinate 90,080,655 downwards.
TTAACAGCCCATAGGCTACCAAAGAAATGATCATTTTAAAAGCTTGAAGTTGCTGATTATTTCTGAAGCAAAACTGGAAAAGATTCAACCTGGAGAATGATTGATTTCTTAGTGATGTCTTTCTGTCAAAAACCCAAGATATTTGAGAAAGATGTGCTATAATTTTTCCAAAGCATAGTGTACTGCCAAATACCAACATTATAAAAACTTGAAGATATTAAAAGTAGAATTGTGTACCAACAGTAAAACTTCACAAATGTCCTGTGATTTCTATTTTAAATAAAGTAACTTTTAAAGGTCTTAGCGGTCAACGGGAATTCAGAACTGTTTTATTCAGTGATTCAGACAAACTGGAGAAAGCATTTAAATTGTAGGCACACTGTGTTAATGAAGAAAGGTTCTTCGAGAAATTTTAACAGTAGTGAGCATTCTAATGAAGGTTATGCAAATACTAAATAGCCTCCACAATTATGTTTCTGTTTTCCTTTCAATACTGAATGTTTACATTCTTAAGGCACCCTAATCGATAGCTTTTATTGACTTTGTTTTCTCCTTTCTCAGCTATTTCTTTACTTGTTTTCCTTCATGCATTTCTTCAGATGGTGTTTTATTTATTTATTTAATTGTTGATGAGGGGGGAAAGGTTGCTCTCTTTTTATTAACAGCTTGAATTATCAGGAGGCACCAAAGCTGAGCACTAAGCAAGGAAGAGACAGACAAGCTTATTTTTTCCAGTACCACTTTCAACCTTGAACACAGACCTCTGTGTAATGTCACACTGTATTCTTGCCTAATATTTGCTGAGGGCTATTTTTATGCTTGTCTCAGCATTGGTTTAAAACAAGATCAGGACCAAGAAGAGCCAAGCTGCTTTTGCAAAGGTCTTTCCTCCTTTGCCCTTTTCTCTCCCAGACTTTCCAGCAACCCTGGCTTTCATGAGTATTGAGGTGTCACTTGACTCTCTAGCCTGTATGTGTGTAAGACCTTGGTGTTTTAAAAATTTTAATTGTAACCTAGGATTCAGTATGACTTTGATTCAACCTATAATCCCTATATGCAATTCTTCAAACTTGGTCTCCTTCAATGTATCTTATCAGTAAAGAACAAAACCACCACCATTCACTTCTTGCACAAGCCAGAAACCTGGGAGTCATCTTTGACACCCTTGCTTTCTCTATCTTGCTGTGAAGTTCAACAAAATGTTCTATTTATTCACTCTTAAACATCCTACATGCATACCCACTCCCCTCCATCTCCATGGTCATCACCACTACATGAGAGCAAGCGTATCTCCTGCCTAGGGACAGAAGCTTCCTAACTAGTTAATCCATAGCCACTTTCATGCCTCTTAATGATTCTCACACTGCACTTATGCAAGTAAATATGTAATGGTATCACAGGTTCTATCCCATACATAAACACTTCATGGATTCTCATTATAACTAATATGACTTATAAAATCCTACAAGTTTTAGCTTTTTACAACCTCAACTCACTCTACACTCTTATCTAACCTATGTGTCCCAACCACCTGTTTGATTCTCCATTAGACCATGTTTCTCTTATTATAAACCTGTAGCATATGCTGTTCCTTTTACCTAGAACACTCTTCCATTCAACTGTACTTTACTTATACACACATATACACCTGCAAAATTTCTTGCAAAATCAATTCATTTTTATGGATTCATGTTTCAGATTCCAGTTCAATGGTTTCTTCCCTGGGAAATACTTCCCAACCTCTAGCTAGATCAATTTCTCTTATATACAATATTAATTACATTCAATTTTACATTTGTTTCTAGTATTTATTAGGTTCTGGGCTGAAATTTCCATGAAAGCAAGTGCCATATTTGTTTTTGTTCAATATCTGATCCATGACATCTAGCTTATTATCTGCCACATAATATCTATTCCATAAATATTTATGAAATGAATGGATGGACATTCTTTAGTACACTAAAAGAGTATAACTCATTTTCTAGGTAACATTTTCTTCATGTATTTAAGAAGTATCATGCTTCCTAATTGGAGTTGGACTTCCTTACTTCAGGAATGATGACCTTCATTTATTCAATCAGTCTTCATGTTACATGTTATATGTTTTTCACTGTCTAAGTAAAATGTAGATAACTCTGAAAGTGATGTGCCCAGAAATGAGCCCAATACTCTAGGTAGCAAATCTTTTTTTTTTCCCATAAATGTCACTCAATTTCCCTGTTTGTTCAATTTTGTAGAGTATAGAAGATTATAATAAAATAGCCATCATGGAATCATTATTAGACTAGCTATCTTAATCTGTCTTACTGACAACTTATTTAATTTTTCTATTCTAATTCCAAATTTGTTTTAGTGTATAATTCTAGCAATATTATAGTTCTATCTTATCCATTTTTCTCAGTTTCAACAGTAGTGAACTCACAATCATAAACCCTACTGCAAAAATCTGAATATAAAGATCTTTTATTTTGATATCTTTGTTTTTGAAATGAGAAAATGGTGTCCCAAGAAACCAGTTATTTGCCTAAAGCACTAGGAAAGATCAAAGTTAGAACCAAAACACAGCTCTCCTGTCTCATAGGCTAATATTTTGTAAAGATATACCAAAGGTGGCTAATAATTAGAATAAATGATTTAAAAAAACACCTATTGCATTTTTCACATTTATTTTGTACCTACTTTATAACTACTTTCCAAAATTCTGTATCAGTTTGTCTGAATTGGAATCTGGCTATATGTAGGAGAAAAAGAAAATTCTCTAAGTGATTCTTTTAATCTTACAATTTATGGAACTATTGTACTAAACAATTAGTATTTCATTAATCTGCTAATATGACAGTAAAATAATGATCATGATAATAAGATTCAAGAGAAGAAAGTCATTCAATAGTAATATAAAATGGAAACATTTCTAAATTTTTTAAAAGTTTAAATGTGCAGACACATATGAACATTAAGGAAAACTATATTTTTGCTTTAAACTAGGATCCCTCTGTATTGGTACCCCCTTCCATTTCCAGTTTTTCTGCTTGTTTGTTTGTTTAAGAGGAGTCAAAGCTCCCTTTTCTATTTCTGATCCTCCCACCGCCAATTGTGAGAATGTACGCCACACCATCCATATGTTCCTCTCCAGATGGCTAGCCTGCTTCTCTCAGTTCCCCCACCTGCTGGGGTCAAAGGCATGCTGTGCTCAGAACCCTGTGTATAACATGGATGATGCTGGTGCCTGCTGTCATCCAATACTTGCATATCCATAGTTTCACTAGAGGACAAGAGAGGGAAGAAAGAGGCAGGAATGAAGGGAAGCAAAGTGACAGTTAAAGGAGGGGGAGGGAATGAGAGAGAAGAAGAAATGAGAAAAGGCCACGAGAAAAGGAGGAAAAGATTATGATCCACTAAGTATAGATATTTTACAACCAACCATCATTTTGGTAATTTTAAGAATATTAATATTACACATTCAAATATAAAACAAATGTCCCTTAACTATAGTTACATGATGCCAAACACAAATTCTTCCTTGGTCTGACATTAGAACTGATGCTATACTGAACTGGCCCTGGAAGCAGCTAAAAAGCTGCAAGTAGTTGTCATTTTCCAGAGAAGACACCCTGGGCACTTGTGTGAGGTGTCTCAAGTATCTAAGTAATAACATTCAAGATGTAAAACACATGTTGCTGATGCACATAGGCATAATGCATTTGATTTACAACTCAAACAGAAACTCTAGGATAAATGAGAGATGACAAAAGTCACAAAGGGGATTTCTTCTCTTTCTAACTTTTCTTCCTTGTCCTTAAGCCAGTGTTTCTGCAAGAACTATCCTCAAATAGGTGGCATCAAATCACCATGGACAATCAAGAAGTTCATAACAAAAATAATTAATCAGTCATCAAGGGATCTATTAAGCAATTTCTAGATACTAGGCAGTTCATTCATTAACTCAACAAATATTTACAGAGACTCAATTGTGGGTCAAATACTAAGTTCAGCACTAGGGATACTTATGGAATGAAACATAGTTTTGGCTCTTATTTTGTATTGAATTAGTATTTATTGAACACCTACTATGTACTAAGCACTGTTTATCACAATAAACAAATAGATAAGTAATCTGTACATTATGTAAGAAGACCAAATGCACTAGAGAGAAATAGAGAATGGAATGTGAGTAGCAGGATGTATTCAAGCTTTTAAAAGGTGGCCAGTAAAGACTTCCCTGAGGTGGTTATTTGGCAGAAGCAGTGCAAAGGCCCTGGTTCAGGAGCGGATGCTTGATGGTTCAAGGGTGAATTGAGCAAGAGATTGGTAGCAGGTAAGACCAGAAGATGACAGAGTACCTGATTTTGTGTTTTTTTCCTAGGCCATCATAAAGGCTTTGTCATAATACCCCAAAGCCTCCCTTTCTCAAGTACAGTAAAAGCCAAATGCTGTTATGAGGAGAAGCACTTGAAGAGGAATAATAGGAAGAAGGTAAACTAGTTTGAAGGCAATTGCAATAATCCAGGGGATTCATTTGATTGGAATAAGTGGATAGATGGATTTGCCTTTAATTGGGAAAGGAAAACATATAGATGGAGAAGGCTTTAGGGGTGGGGAGTGGGAGCAGATTAGGAGTTCTGTGTGATTTGAGTTCCTGGTGGAGATTTCCATTAGGTTGTGGTTAGAAGGAAAAGTCTAGGCTGTTGTCATTATAGATATTATTCAAAAAAAATTAAATTAGATGAGATGAGAGGGATGGACTACCATAATAAGAAATGAAAAGATTTAAGGACTGTGCAATGAGACACGCTGATATTAAGAGATTCAAGGAGCTGAGATAAAGCCATCAAAGGAGGTCAAGAAGGAGCAGTCAGTCACTGAAGAATTAAAAAAAAAGAGATGTTTTCTGGAAGACAAGTTATAAATTAATTCAGGGATTACAGAGTGGTAAATAAATTCAGAGTTTAGTAGAGTGAAAATGTACTAAGATACATTATTAATAAAAGGAATAAAAGATTGTTAATAAAAAGAACAGTTAAGTCAGATATTAACTATTAATTAATAATTATATAAATGAATGTAAAATATAAGGCTAAGATAAATGACACAAAAGAAAGGATGTTGTTTTAAAAAATAAATAATAGCAAATAGGAGTATAATGGAAGACATGGGCTTAGGACTGCTTCTTTAAGGAAGAGACTTGAGATGAAAGCTGAGAGATTTGTATAGTTAAACTATTGCAGAAAGAATGGGGAGGGCTTGAAGTGTTACCACCAGAATGGTTAGCATTTGCAATGGCCCACAGTGGAAAAAAATATAGTAGGGTCATGTAAAAGGAAGGGTGTGGCTTAAAGTACACACAGAAACACACACATAAGAAAGAAACCAATGTGGCAACTTAGATACAGTACCATGCATATTTGGGAGGCACTGTCTTGAGAAGCACCCGAGATGAGAAGTACATGCCATTACATCATTACGTTGTCAGGATGCTATTTGTCTGCAAGGGATAAAATATGAATAAAAATGACATAAAGAATAGGAGTTTACTAATAAATCTAAAAAACAAGTGCAGAAGAGATAACTCCAGGGATGGTTAGTGACTTTCTGATACCAGAGTTTCTGAAGACTCCTATGTGACTCTCTTAATCTGACCCTCCTTGTCACTAGATGGCCACTGCAGCTCACAGCATCAACTTCCACAAAAATGTTTAAGGCAGGAAAGAAGAAGCAGGGACTTTCTTTTCAGACGTTTCTTCCTTTCAATCAATTAATAAATTAATAAATATTTATCAGACGGTTTCCACCAAGTTCACTTTAGTGTAATTAGGCAGAACTAGGATAAAGGGCCATCCCTAGCTGCAGTGGGAATTGGGAACATAAGTTTCTGATGGTTTTAGATTCAGTTCTGAAGGTAAAATCAGTGGTATGCTGGAAAAATGGCTATTGGGAAGGGAGGCACACATTTTTTCAATACATCATAAATTTCATTGCTATAAAGGATGTGTAACACACTTTTTATAAATAACAGTAATATATAGAGTACTCTTTATTGTAAATTCCATATACCTAATCGATTCACACAAAATGTGTCAATTGATTTTTTTTCCAAACTTTATATCTGTGGCCAAACTGTGGTTGCTGTTTATGAGTGTAGTTCAACGTGAATGTTAGGTGATAATTTCATTTGAGTTAATGAGTGATACGAGAGTGAAAAAACAATGAAGACATATGTCAGAAGTTCACCTGTTTGTCAATAATATGAGGACATCTTAACTGAATCACTGAATACCAGAAAAATATTTCCTCAATGCTTTGCACTTTTTATAACATAATAGCTATTGATAGGACACACTTTTAAATTTAATCTTCATTATTAAAATTTTCCTATTACTCTCAAGTCTAGACAATCAACAGAACAATAAATCAAGGCTTGATTTATAGCATTTGCCTATTTCCATGGTGTAAATATTCCCAACACTGCCAATCTCATGTTACCAGCATGACATCATGTAGAAAAGAGATGTGCAGTAGGATACCATTATGTAGAATTTCCAGTGTACAAATGCAATAAATGCAAATATACTCAACAGCACAGATTACAGTACAAGCTAGTGAGATACTTGGAAGTGATGGGCTTTGAGCTTTTATTACTTTGCTTTAGTGTAATTCATTTTATTGTGAGTTTACATAATTTGATTTTTTTAATATTGTCTGTGTTTAATAACTGGTTTGCTAACTTCCTAGAAATTGAGTAACTGGTCCTCATGGAATAGGTTCACCATAATATTACCAAGGAAGGAGGAGAGGGATGGCTGTACTGTTCACAGACTTTTAACATTTTAATTCACTAAAGTACAATAGTAGTAGGAGTGTTTTCACTCCCATCTGTATATAATAACAAGTGATCCGTTGCTTAGATGGGCCCCAAGGCATTTCTAGATTCATTACCAAAAAAAGGCATCTTTGAATAGTTTTTTTCTTTAACTCACCAACTTTTCCTAACACTTCCTTACTTTCCTAGATTAAGAACAAAACTAATATTGATTTACACCACAGACAAAATGTCTAATGAAATGCAAAATAAAACTGGAGTCAATTGAATATTCTGTTTAATGGCTTACTGATTTGAAGGCTCCTAGATAATGAATGAAATTAAAAAAAATTTTTTAAGCTGTCCTGAAAGCAGATAATTCAGTCCAAGTTCCTCATTTTATGCATGTGAAAATGGAGATCCCTGGTATTTGGTTCTCTCACCTAAAGTTACCAAGCCAGGTAGTGACAGAGAAAACATGAAAACTTTAGGCTTCTGATAATGAAGCTCATGTCTTTTAGATTGCTTTGCACAAAACTTTCATTCCTGGGCCATCTTTGTCAGGGGAAACTTTGGCACATTCTTTGGATGTGAAAAGAAAGGACTAGCCCATCAATCAGGCTTCCATGCCTAGCCTGTTAAATCCACTACTGGCACAATCACAGTGAAGCACTGTTCCAACTCATTGTGCTAGAAATAAACTGAGGTCTCGCAACAGCCATTACAGTCTAATTATATTTGACAGCCAACCTGACACGTTTTGTTTATTTGTTTGTTTATTCTTTCAGTGCTTATGGCTTGAAAAAAAATGAATCACATTGTCAAATTGATCTTACCCTTCAGGAGTTCTCTCTTGGCTTCCTTGAAAAGCTAACAAAAGCATCTATTTCTAACATCCCTGGTGAAAATAATAAAGGAAATTATTTCACTGAGAAGTCTGTTTAATAATAAAAAGTCTTTAATAATAATGCCAATTGTGTGGCACCCACAGACAGCTGCCTTTGGTACACTGGGTAAGGCATGAGAATCATGAGCAGCATAAAATAAATTACATATGAAGTCTTTTGTGTACAAGTGCAAGGTACAGTATTATTTTTAATCCTTTGAGGAGGTGGCAAAAAACATGTCTAGAAGAGTTGGGCAAAATTAGACACAGTTTTATAAAGGTCATAATAGCATTATCACTTATGGATGATTAACAGACTACATTTGACTCCCCCTTAATTTATTTTCCCCCAGATAATTCACCTTTTAGAAATAGACTCATATTTGGTGTGATAAACAGAAATTCATCACTTTTGAACAGAGCCCCTAGCTAAGGATCTCTGTTTCTTTCCTGTCTGATTCTGATTTTACCAATGTTATGGTTCAGACCATTAACATATCCCGAATAGCTCAAAACAAAATAATAAAAACTTTGAACAGCAATTTTGAGATCCAATTCCATGTCAACATGGTGAAATGGTAATTTGATCCTAATAAAATAAAGTACAATAAGGATCAACATATTTGAATTAAGGCAGAAAAAAATCAAAGTGTAAATGAACAAAATGCCAGGAAGGGGAAGATAGAATTAAATAGCAATAGCAATCCATGTGAGAAAAGGTTTTAGTTGGCTGCAAACTCTTAATGCATCCATGTTGTGACAAGATAGCAAAGAACATGAGGGTGAGCATTTTGAATCTTGCCTTACTCTGAGAAACACAGATGAGAGCACCTACCAGCCCTGCTCCAGTCCAGAGTAGAGAGTTCATACCTGCAGTACAATCCACTTGAGCAACATGTGTTTTCATCTTGCATGACTTTGTATAAATTGACTTTACCCTGATACCACTAAAATCAATTTTGAGCATTTGGATACAACTGCATTTGCTCATTCATTGTGTGCTTATAGTGTTCTCCATACTGAATCATGCATCTTACTGTTCTAATGTGACCATTGATAATTTGTTATGTTGTTGTTTTGCCATCGTAAAAAGGACAGAAATATGGTTTATTTCCATTTCCATTTCACATTCCATTATGTACGTTTTTACATATATAATGACTCCCAAACTAAAGCTTTCTGGCTTAATGAGAGCAGACTGTCCTCTATTGTTCATTGTAGTCAGCACATAAGTGGAATATTTAAAAATTTAGAACACCTGGGTGAAAATCCCCAAGAAGAGAGAGACTTTGTAAATCGGTGTCTATGAGGTATAGTTAGAAAAAAATGGAGAAGTCATATTTACGTGTGAGAAAAGAGAAAACTTAGTGCATGCTTCCTAACTAGAATAATTACTTAAAAGAAGAATTACCATGCTTTAGTGGAATTCAGCTTATTTTTGCCACTCTATCAGTGGATGGAAGTTGTGAAGTCATAGATTCTGGTCAGCTTTAGAAAAATGTTTCTAAGAGACTGAGGTGTTAGAAATTCTCAATATTCATCTCAAAGATGAAATATGCTGCTGCCTTATAATCAATTTTCCTAGAGGTGATCTAAAGGGACTGAAAAACAAATATACGAACAGGCAGTTAATATATTTATAAATGAGAGTGATTTATCAGATAGGGAGTTTCAATAAGTGAATTACAAGATTTCTTTTAATGCTGAGAATCCATGATTTAATGTTGTATCATTGATTTCTTCACCATTTACAGGCATACTTCATTTTACTGTACTTTGCATAAATTGCATTTTTTTACAAATTGAAGGTTTGTGTATCAAGAATGTCTGTGGGTGTGATTTTTCCAATTTACTTACTTCATGTCGTTGTGTCACATTTTGGTAATTCTCACAATATTCCAAATTTTTTCATTATTATTTTATTTGTTATGGTGATCTGTGATCAGCGATCTTTGTGTTACTATTGTAATTGTTTTGGGGTGCAGCACTACAAACCATGCCCACATAAGACAGGGAGCTTAACTGATATTGTATGTGTTCTGATGGCTCTGCCTATGAGCCATTTCCCCATCTTCCTCCCTGTCCCGTGGCCTCCCTATTCCCTAAAACACAGCAATATTGAAATTAGGCCAGGCAGTAACCCTATAATGGCCTCTAAATGCTCAAGTGAAAAGAAGAATCACGCATCTCTCACTTAAATGCTAGAAACGATTAGAGGACAGGTCAAAAGCTACGCTTCTTGTGCCAAAAAGTTAGCCAAGTTGTGAATGCAAAGGAAAAGTTCTTGAAGGAAATTAAAAGTGTTCCTCCAGGAAACACATACACATAGATGATAAGAAAGTGGAGAAGCCTTATTGCTGAGTGATCTGGATAAAAGATCAAATCAACCACAGCCAATCCAGAACAAGGCCCTGACTCTGGTTCTAGGAAGACTGAGAGAGGTGAGGAAGCTGCAGAAGAAAAGCTAGAAGAGGTTGGTTCATCAACTTTAAAGAAAGAAACCATCTCTAGAACAAAAAAGCACAAGGTGAAGCAGCAAGTGCTAATTTAGAACTTGTAGCAAGTTGTCCTGAAGAGCTCGCTAAGATATTTATGTGGCTACCCTAAACAAGACATTTTCAATGAAGATGAAACAGCCTTCTAATGGAAGAGAATGCCATTTAGGACTTTTATAGCTAGAGAGGAAAAGTCAATGCCTCGCTTCTAAGGACAGGCTGACTCTCTTGTTAACTGGTGACTTTAAGTTGAAGCCAATGCTCATTTGCCACTCCTAAATTCCTAGGGGCCTTAAGATTGATGCAAAATAAATGAAACAAAGCCTGGATAACAGCACAACAGTCTACAACATGGTTTACTGGATATTTTAAGGCTACTTTTGAGAACTGCTGCTCAGAAAAAAAAGGATTCTTTTCAAAATATTACTGCTCATTGTAAATGTACCAGGTCTAGAGCTCTGATAGAGATGTATAATCAGATTAATGTTTTCATGCCTGGTGACACAACATCAAGGCCTAGCTTCAACTGCCATATTATTATTTAAAAAATACACTTTGTAAGGCTATAGCTGCCATCTACAGCTGTTCCTCTGATGGATCTGGGCAAAGTAAGTTCAAAAACTCTGGAAAAGACCCACTATTGAGATGCCATTATGAACATTCATGGAAAGAGGTTAAAATATCAACATTATCAGGAATTCAAAAGTTAATTCCAACCTTTAGGAGTATTTTGAGGGGTTCAAGCCTTCAGTGGGTGCAGGAACTATAGATGTGGTGGAAATAGCAATAGAGATAGAGTTCCAAGTTGAGCCTGAAGATGTGACTGAATTGCTGCAATCTCATGATAAAACTTTAATTTTAAGGAGTTGCTGCTTATGGATGAGCAAAGAAAGTCGTTTCTTGAGATGGAATCTACTCCTGGAAAAAACTGTCAAAATGACAACAAAGGATATGGAATATTACATAAACTAGGTTGATAAAGCAGGGGCAGGTTTTGAGACAACTGACTCCCAATTGTGAAAGAAGTTCTCCTGTGTGTAAAATGCTACTAAACAGCTATAGAGAAATCATTCATGAAGGGAAGAGTCAATCAGTGCAGCAAATTTCATTGTTGTTTCATTAAGAAATTGCCACAGCCACCCCAATCTTTAGTAATCACCACACGGATCCGTCAGCACTTGTCAACATCAAGGCAGGACCCTCCACTAGCAAAAAGATTATTTAATATTTGTCAGACTTGCTGAAGATCAGATGATGGTTAGCATTTTTAAGCAATAAAGTAGTTTTTTATTAAGATATGTACATTCTTTTAGACCTGATGCTATTGCACAATGAATAGACTACAGTATAGTATAAACTTAACTTTCATATGCCCTGGAAAACCAAAAAACTCATTTGTCTCACTTTATTTCAATATTCACTTTATTGTCTTGGTCTGGAACTGAGCCTGAAATATCTTTGAAGTGATCGTTTTCATCCAAAAGCACCTGACTGAATGTAACTTTATTCCAGATGATGAAGAGAGAACTCCACAGCCTTCACTTAGGTTTCTATTAATTTGTAATCTCTTACTGAAACACAGTACTGATTGAAAGGTTTTGTTCAAGTACTATCCGTACCACTTGTTAATGTTAATCACTCAACCAAGAATCAGTAGTGGCTATTTACAAAATTACATCTACTCTTTTATCTTAATTTTCCTATCTAGGTTTTCATATATTTAATTAGCTTGCAGGCAATTCATCTATTAAATCATAAACCTTAGGTATGAATTTAATATGAATAGTCTTTACATAGAAATGCTTAATAATGGAAACTGCTATTTAATCAATGTGTTGGATGTGAAGCCAATTCATAATTTGAAAGGTCAACAATAAAGGACCATCATCCATCATGATTTAATCAGTCACATTTCATTAAGAGCTACTCAAAAACAAGTGAGAACATTCACAAAAGGGTTTGTTCATAATATTTAAGCTAGCATTCTGAAACCATCACTAGCCACAGTGTTCATGGTATTAATTATATAGAAATATGCTATTTTCTAAAGGAACAACAAAACTCTTTAAATATTAACTACACTGAGATTAGCCTTGAGAAATGTAAAATCAAATGCAAGTGTCTAAGGAGTCTAAACTTCTTCATGAGAATGTCAACATGATAGGAGAAAGCCCCCCAAAAGTTAGATATTGTTATTCATTTCCAAATGAAATATCTCAGATCTAAGTCCACTACCAGGCCTCACTATCCTGAGGTGAAGCAATTAAATGTTTTTTTTTTTATTCCTCCAAATGGTATTGCCTGCCAAGGAAAACTTGTGAAAACGCCCTTTAAGCCAAAATATGCTTGTCATCCTACATCATTTTTTCAAACATCATTATATCTGCCATTACACATGCTTCTGTAATTCAAATTAACTCATATATAATTGATATCTAAGGGAATGATGTCAGTGTTATATATAATATCATTGGTTCACATGTAATTTTTTAATTCAAAAGGAGCCAGACAAGTGCTGTTACAACTTTCAGCAGGAAAGGAAAAATCGTCATCTCAGCTACTGTCTTGGCAGTGGGAGCCCTTCCAGAACATTCCATATGAGTGCAAGCAGGCAAGGCTTTCTCCACAAATAGGCTCTTTGTTCTATCAGCTTTGTTTTACCAGTTGCGCTTCCTACCAAGCCCACATTACCATCAAACTCACTGACTGATGTCTCTATTTTCATTTATGTTGTTTCAGTACCTGCTAAATCTCCTTAAACATTTTTTGTGTATTATTAATATATTCCCTGGCAACATTCATCTACTCTAAGCTGACTGTCTAGCAGTCCAAGTTAACTCCACAGGTAACTGTTACGGTTTCAGTTAAAAAAGTTACTTAAAATTTGCTTTGTCATCTACTACTATGCAGAATATGAGGTTTTTTGGTAACATATATAATTATAGAAATATCTCTACTGTGTGATAGGCACATGGGATCTATAATTGAATAATACATGGTCTATGCCTTCATACTACCCAGAGTTTAGTGAGAAAGGCATGGAAACTATGGGCTCTGTACAATGTAATGATTGTTATTACTATACTAGATAATACAACCTTTCAGAGGTTATGAAGCCCAAATATGATGAGGTTTATTACTTAACAAATGGCTCATTCCATAGTAAGGATGTTATAACTGCAGAAGTTCATTATATGGAACTAGAATCTCACACATTTATTCAATCAGTAAACATTTACTGGACAGCTTCTATGAATCAGAATTTCTGGGCAAATGGAGTTGAAGTGGTAAGAAAATCTGGACTTGACCCTAGTGTTATGGGCAAAGATAGACAACTGATAAACACACAAGGACATAAATGAATCTGTGAATAATTAAAACAATTTCAGATATTAATGAGTTCCCTGAAGTTAAACAGTATAATAGGACAGAGAGTGGCTGTGCAGGTTGTAGATGTGTGAATACTCTATCGTGTAGTGAATGGATGCTCTCCTGTAGTGGAGCATGGGGTTCAGCTAATGGAAGATAAGAGGGAGAGCTGTGCAGTGTGAAGAGTCTATGCAAAGCCTTGAGGCAGGGAACTGTATGTTTGGGGGACAGAAATGGCGACAGGGAGGCTGGTTGGGAAGGTAAGCAGAGGTCATTGGTCTCTTATGTAAGTGGTCCCTAGGAATTTGGATTTGGTTCTGGTTGAGACAGGAAGGCCCTGGAGTCCTATAAACAGGGAACGGATAGGAGGTGTTTTATGCACTGAAAATATCAGTGTGATTGCCATGTCAGAACCAATTTCTGGGATGCAAGTATGGAAGCAAGGAGACAAATTAGGAGACAATTGCTGTGTTGTAGGTGAAGTACGGAGTAACTTGGTGAGGAGAGAGAGGGCCATGAACAATGGAAATGAAGTAGGCAGGAATATGGCTTAGTGTAGGATGTGTAGAATTTTCTAATGAATGGAATGCATTGGTGATGAATTGACAAAAATCAAAGAAGTTCATCAAATAAAATGATAATTCTACATCTTTACTCCATTTTGTTCCTTCACTCTTCATTACTGGAGGTTTTCAAGCTGAACATACATAACAGCTTTTTGTGCTTATTATAGAAGGTTTCCTGTCTCAGTTTGCATATCGGAGCAGTGTCACCTCTAAAGAGGCATCTATCAAAAGATTTGTAGATGGGACTTTTTAAGGAATACCATTCATTTAACAGCATGGATTATTAAAGAAGAAATGTGGATCAAACAATTATTTCTATAATCTACAAGACCAATCAAAACCTCTCCATTATACCCAGAGATGTGCTCTCCACACCTTCATATTTCCTTTCTCAAACATACATCCCATACTTATACACATACACTCTTTAACCTTCAACCTCCCTCCAGAAAAATAAAATCATCAGTGAGCACTCTAATCCAAAAGTAATAGGCAATGAAAAAAATATTGACTTATACTAAATCACCAAATGCAAATGTGGTGTGAGAGGATAAGAATGTTTTACAAGACCTACAGTATTATAAAATAAATGATATGCTAGTCATTGAAGGTTCTTATCCATGTAAGTGAGTAGAAATATATAGTATTTGATTATTATCTTTAGCCTAAGTAGTAAATTACCACTGAAATGGCAAAGACTGAAGTGGACATAAATTTGGAGGTTTGCTGTGCTGAGGAGTTTGGAGCTTGGTATATATTTCAAAAGCCTTTGGAGGCTACTGATCATCATGATATGCAGCCCGACACTGCAGATAAAATATAAAGGTGGTTTCTAGTTTGAAAATTAACCAAGGCTCTCCTGGCTTACAGTTAGAAAATTATTTTTCTCTGGTAGAAAGTTTATAGATTGCCATTTATTTATTTTCAGCTTCAGATCTATTGCTTAAAATACCAAATTATTTGTATTTCACTATCCTCTGAGAAATATTTTTAAAAATTAACCTATCCACCACTTAGTTTTATTTTTATTACAGATTCATTGATTTATTCATCAATTACCTATTAGCTCCTACCCCACAGCAGACACTGCTACAAGTACTACAGGGTGATGAACAGAAGAGATGTAGACTCTACCTTCAGAGAGTTTATAACTGGTGAGGGTTAGAATCACAATAAAACAATTAAATATATATATAATAAAAAAGCAGGGGTGGTAACAGAGGAAGGAAATGTGATAGAGCATAATGTGACATATTTTGCACAAAAGTAAGGTTGCTTACAGTAAGGTACTTATATATGTTGGAGTTATGAATTAGCTTAACCTGCTAAATAGCTCATTTTAAAGAGAACCTAGTTGTGAATTTAATCTCCACATAGTCCAGTTGGCATTGTATCCAATGGTGGCTATTAGTTTGGCAAACAATTGTTGTTTTGCACAAGGGAGATGGGATATAAGGTTTGCATGGCTGAGTCCAGACCTACCACTTCTGGCAAGGGAATATCAAGTACAGGTTTCCCCTGCTATCCAAAGGTTGAGCGTTCCTATGAAAGCTTTCATAAGCGAACATGGTGTAAAGGTAGAAGCAATTACCATTTTGTAAAAGTGAAAATCCTCTTTGGAAATCCACTAGTGAAAACAGGTGCATACTAATGTAGGCTTCTGTAAAAGCAAAGCGAAGTAAAGCAAACTTCTGGACAGTGGCGGAAACCTGTATATGGCTGCTGTTAGTGGTTTAGTAGTGTCATTTAAGAGAGTAAAACAAGTTCCATTTCCTTCATTGTTTTCATATTATAGAATCAGCACTATATGCTTCAGTCTTTTTATCAAGGCTGCTCTACTTATTATGTTCCATGTGCAAGGTGTTTGTTTTCTTTTAATGTTGGTGGGAGTTACTGGCTTCCTCCATTGTGATGATGCTGTATAGAGTACCATTTTCTTGTCCTTCTGCTCCCTTAGCTACGACCATCTTTTGTTTCTGGAGAAACAATTTCTGAGAAACAGACTTACATATTTACCTGAAGAAGCCAATTCCAGGGAATTCACAGAGGCATGGTACTCTACTAAACTAAGATGATCTAAGACACAGGGGAGGGAAATATGACTGGAAATATAAAAGCCTCACTCAGTTTTCAGTATTGTTCTGGTTACATTACAGAACTTTTTTTGATGACTTACATTTCCTTCGCAAAGAGAGAGGGGCAGAACATCTTGATTCCTTCATAAATGTTAAAATGAAATTTGTTTTGTTGAAACATATAGTATATTCTATCTGTGCTGTGAATTCCTACTCATTTTCATCTGTGTAATGTCATTCATCTATGAACCTGTGCATTCTCTTTAGTTTTCTGATTTCCATTCTAGGGAACAAATTGCGGATCCTTTGTGTTTTAATCATCAATTATCCTACTCAATTGTTTTAAGTACTCTGCAAACTAAACCTACTGTCTGTTTTAATTATTGAAGAGTTTTTCAAAGCACCAGGATTTCGTAAGTGAACAATAGATTGGGCTAGTCTTCAACCACTTTTGTGTTCATTATTAAAGCCTGAGATTCCGATGCTAACTTGGAGATAGAGAACTGAAAAAGCTGGTTAAACAAATTCCTAATGAGGCAAGTAGACACTGAGTCCAGGCTGTGAAAAACCTAAATGGCCCCAGTGACAGAGTATCACACTTGGTGCTACCACTATCCTAATGATGATTTCAAACTAAGTTGAGAGGCATAAAATAACACAAATACTGGATAACATGAAACATGGAATTTGCAATGTTACAGGTAATTGTCCTTATCAGCTATTAATAGTTTCAATCTTAATTCTTTGACCCATCTCATAAAACAAAAGTTAGAGAGAGCAGCAATCTTTAGCAAAGAAACCATTCAGAGGGTGAAAATTGTGAAACCAACAATAATTGACCTGGAACTCCAGCAAAAGAGATAGATACTCCAAAACCATTATAAAAATTATGAGGGACCTGGGGAACATAACTCTCCTAGCAAAAGGGACTCATTAACCTTCTTATCATATAGATAGAGGATGTGTATCACTGGAGTTAGGTCAAGGGTGGGACAGGTTGACTTTTTCTGGTTGTAGAGCTCTCAGGGAGCTGATGGCCAATGTGGTCTAGTGTGGATGAGTAATACTGAAATCATGCCAGATGAGACAACTGGCCAGAGAGAAATGCAGCAACATAAGTAATCTCATCTCTGTCAAGGGGGACTACTTGATCACTTCATTATGGGCCAGCATTGCAAATCTCTCTATAAATTCTCTACTGCTGGAGCTATTGAGTCTAGTATATTCATGATAAGTGTTTACATGTGTGAAGAGTTACATAATCTTTCTGTACATTAGTTTCATGATCTCTAAAATGGGCTGAGAGAGAAGTTCTGATGAGAATTAGGGTTCTTTCCTGTTCTCAAAGTTTGAGTCCAGAAGTCCATGGCAAACAGGAAGATAAAGAATTTTTATTACATTTTGAGGTATAGTAGCTCTTCTTCAACACAGAAACAAAGAGCTTGCATTAACACCAAGTTTGAGCTTGTTAGAAACATAATTTCAGTAGCCTTTTTGGATATTGTATTGGTTACTACTGAAGTTAATTTGCACAGTACTGTTAGCTTTTGGGAATTTTTCTTGCCCAACCACTATAATCAAATTTCAGACCTGAAGGAAAAAAAAGGGAAGGGGTTAAGAAATAGGTGTAAATGTGTGCTTTGCATCTGCACTGATTTGAAGTCTCTGGATTTTGTACGAGAGTATTTTCCGAAGGGCTGTACTTTCAGATGATGTGGAAGTAGAATTTTGGGTATTCAGAAAAATAAACTTGAGTTAAACACAGCAATATTTTCTTGATCTAGAAAAAATATATTCATCAAGAAAATTCAATTTCATAAGAATTCAGTGAGTATCTATTAACAAAAAGGGATTATGTTAGAGTCTGTTGGAAAGACTAGCCTAGCTATAAGTACCTTCCATCAAGGAGCTTTTATCAGTAGGATATACAGAAATGCATTAAAAGACAATGTAAACAGTAAGAAAAAACACCATGTGGAAGAGATTAATTGCAAATGGGAGAATTAGGCAGAATTTAAGAAAAAAGGAGTAACTGAGAGGGTATTAAAGGATGGATAGAATTTCAAGAGGAAAGTAATAAGCCCAAAAGGGAACACCCCTTTTCATTAATGTATACATAGAGCTCAGTTTAAATAATCTGGTGTTCATTAAAGTTTATGCTTAAAACTCACCAAAATGGAATAGGAATAGGAAAGTTGAACTAGCAGTTTTGGTTTCTATATAAATTTTGTAAGAAATTATTTTTTCTTTAATAAAAGTATGGATGGTGGAGAAACCTGGATGAACTGTTCTAATAGAAATTCAAAGGAAGGATTCTATGTCAGTTTAAATCCAGAAAGTATTGATGAAACTCTCCTTGGGAGTGGATGTTTCAGAGGTCCAGGTGATGGGAGCAACCATTATTTTCTGCCAACTGGCTTTTTTGCTTTGCTTACTGTATTTCTTTTGGTTTTATAAACCAGGCTTAAAAGTGAATTTTCAGTTAGAAAGCTCTCTTCTGAGACTCACATGTAGACACATGTTTACAAATGATGTAGAAATCTGAGTTTAGTTTCAGAATTGTCCTGTCTAAGGCCCTAGCACAAAAAAAAAGGGAGCTGTCCAAACTCCAGGGGTTGACACAAATAACAGGACAGATTTCAAACTGGCAACTGACAGGGAGAATTTAATGAATACCCAGCTCCTTTCATTTGACTTCAGCCTTCTGGAAGAAAGGGCTGCCCTAACCATGACTTGCCTCATCACCATTCAATTTTTAAATGTTTTTTATTTATTGAAATAATTTTCCTAAATATTTCCAATGACTCTCTAGCCATGAGATCCCCAGATTTAGTCTTCTCAGTCATTCTGAAGCATGAAAACTACTGAGCTTCCCAACTTCCAAAGTTCCTAAAACAGAGCATTCTGGTTTTTTTTTTCCTTTTCCTACTAAGGATGGCGGTTAGCAATTATTGATGAGTCACATGGTTTAAGAAGTATTTTCCATGGATTATCTCACTTCATTCTCATAACTCACTAAAGGAATAAACATTGTTATAATCTGCATTTTGCAAAAGACAAAACTTAACCAAACAAAAACAAACAAACTTGGGTTTAGAGAAGTTAGTTTTCTCAAGGTAAACCTTTTCCTTTTGTTCTTTTTCCTCTAAAAATTAGTGAATCACTCAGTTTCTGTGTTTTCACTCTCTCTTTTTCAGTTCTTGCTTTTTCTGTGATTTTATTTATGTTCAAATCCTTAAATAGTAATCATGAGCAAATAATTACTGAATTCACATCTCTATTTTCTATTCCCCCAAATGCCTCCTATCTTTTAAGAATGCCAGCCAATGTCAGAGTTCCAAAAGTTTCATATTAACAAATCAGCTGGATATTCACCCCCTCCTCGGTAGTCAGCATACATTCCTTCACCTTTAGGCAACAGCTCCAGTTTTGAGGAAACATCCTGCGTGCACTGGCTACAGTCTGGCAGGATGTCAGCAGGATAGCCAGCCCCAATTTGGCTCTTGTAGGATCCCAATTAGTCCATTTTGATCTGATTGACACAAGGAGTTGATTCATTTCAGATATCTGAAAAAGATAGTCCATCAACACCTATAACCCAGACCCCTAGAGCTGTACTGGCCCATGGTTTTTCTAAGCCTACTCTGTCAGTCTCCCCACTGCATCCACAAATTTCTGTATTCTTCCCATTAATCTCTTCCTTGTTATGCTTGTGAGAGTTTCCGTTCCTCGAAAACAAATACACACCTACACACACACACACACACACACACACACACACACACACACACGAATGTCTTTATAAATTACCAAACTAAAACATTCTTTCCTTTGGAATGCTTTTTCAGTTGTGTGTAACAAAAGTTTACTCAAACAGGCTTAAATGGGGGAATGAAGTTACTGACTTAAATAAATGGGACATCTGGAAGTTTTCAGTTTTGTCTAAGTAGCAGAGAAAATGCCTCCCTTTCCCCACCTTTCCATGCAGAGGCTCCAGTCTACACTTTATAATTCTCTAAAAGCAGTGAATCTCTGTTATGTTGTTCAGTTCTGGGAAGAAAGAAATAAAGGAAGGAAGGAAGTAAAAAGAGGGGGTGGGGGAAAGAAAGGAAGAAAATGAATGAAATAAATAAAAAGAAGTAAAAGAAGGAAAGAATAAAGGAAGAAAAAAAAGAAAAGACAAACTTGAAGTGTGAAAAGAAAATTTGATTATCATTACTTGAAGATGTTATGACTTTTAAAATAACAGAAAATGAACTAAAAATGATAAGAAAAATATAAAATACCGATGGTTTTTAGGTAAAAAATGATTTGTTACACACATTAAAGGCATGAAGTCATCCTTTCTCATTTCCCCTTTCTTCCCTTTTTTATTTACTGATTCATTATTTGACCTTATTTTTTAGAGCGGTTTTCAGTTTATGGAAAAAATTGGGCATAAAGTACAAAGATCTTTACTCGAACACATAATAAGAGTTTGGGAGACCTAGGGCAAAGTGACAAAATTATGCTTTAATAATTTTCATTTAGTAAAAAATGTAATCATTATGTATCAGTATATACTTTTGTAAACAACTATTGCACACTTAGCAACTTAACAACTAAGGAGATCTAAATATTTTATGATCTAAGCAGGCTATAAAACTTACCTGTAGATTTAGATCAAGGGTGATGCCTCAAATTCTATCATGTGCCAGGCTTAACACTCTTCAGGAGTTGGAATTTTGGGAGTTCCTTGTCAAATAATCTTAGGAGTTATTTCTCCTTACTTGTGACCAGATTAATGAGTGAAGGGTGCAACCAAATTATAGCCTTTTCTTATGTGATTTGAATTTTAATTTGTTTTGTATGTCACCAAAGGATACATTTTATATTACCCTGGCAAGCCACCTGAAAAATTGTTATCTGAGGTATTAATATATTATTTTTGCTCCAGAATATTTAACAATACCATCTTTCATTCTCATAAGTGTCTCCTTTTAGAAAATTAAATATATGGTCACCTTAGCATTAGACAATATATGCAAGATATGATTTTTCTTTGGCATTATGCAGAAACTTCTGAAAATTTTTGTAGCATAAATCACTGAAACATCATACATCTCCACTCTCTTGATGACTTAATCTCTTTAAAAATAGTATATAATAATATTCAAAAAGGTGGCTAGTACTCAAAAAAATATATATATATATATAAATCACCTGGAGTCACATAAACCACAAAAAACAGTTTGGTATATATTTTTTCAGCAAAGAACTGAATTTAAATGTATACATATATATATCCACACTCAGAGTTTTATTGTAAAAATTTTGGATCAGACTGTATTTTCTGTTTTCCCTTAATATTATGTCATGAGCATATTTTCAAGTCATGCACTAGCAATATGATGTTGCATAAATATTCTATCATCCAAATACATCATACTAGAACCATTCCCCTTGTGCTGAAATCTTAGGTTGTTTCCAATAATTTCCTGGAGTAAATGATCCAGGAATACTAGCATGACATTTTTTTGTCTGCATCTCTGATTTCCATAGTATAGTATTTTAGAATTAGAATAAAGTACTATTGCTAAACACTATCTGTAACCAAACAATTTCTAATTCTCCCCAGGCCATAGGCATTATGCCCTGAAGTAAGAGAAATTGTAGAGCTGAATAACACATTTGAACAAATAGTCACAAATCTACCACACAACTTCTTAATCAGGGGCTGATTAAGATCATCAGGATTATATTTGAATCATCTGCTTATTCTCGGGCAACAAACTGGGGAGCTGCCTCACTTACTCCACTTCTGATGTGTAGGCCAAAAAGAATAAACTAGAACTTTATCTTAACTGAGGTTGAGTAGATATAAGAACACCTTGACTAGTCGGGGACAGCTGTACTAGCACCCAGCTAGAAAAAGACCAAAATAATCAGAATGTTGTTCATCTAAATATTAAGTCAGCCACATATTTCTCTCCTTTGGGAACAACTGTCTGTTTTTTTTTTTTTATCATTTTCAGAATTATTAACTCAAAAATCCATATTTCTGGCTATTTTCCTTAGTTAGAAGGAAAAATCACATAAACATCTTCACTCTTTCTAGACCTAGACCCCATAGGTAACTAACTCTTGTGATTTTAAACATAGGTATCTGTTTTTCTGTTAAAGTGTTTTGGCTTTAAATTTATTGGAGGCAATACAACTAAAAACCTAAATATAAAACATCAACTGAGTTACTATGGTGATAATGTAAATCAGTGCCTTTCCAGACCTCTTTTGTAATTTGCATTCAATATAAATAGTCTTCAAGTTCCTTTGCCCTAATTAGCTACATGCTTTACAAATACCAGTTGGAGATGTGTAGATAGAAGTCAACAAAGAGTTCATGTGATAAGAGTTTAAATTCTTAGACATGTTATTATTTAAAGGAGTCTAAGATTTACTTGTTTCCTTGAACTCTCATAACCTTTAGAACTTCCAGATACTGCGTAACAACATGCTCTTTAACCAAGAGCATGTTTGCATTTATATATGGGAACCAAATACAGTGATATTCCTCCTTGCGTGAACTAATAAGACTACAATAGAAAGAAAAAACGTTTTGTTGACATACCTTTAATCTTTCGAATGATGAGAGTGTATCTTCCTTTTAATTTGACTCAGCCTCTGCCTTCTCCTGAGAATATAGTTTTGAGCTCTTTATCAGATAAATAACCTATCTCAAGTTCATTAGGATTTTTCCTGAGGTTTTATCTTGTTCTTTGGTTGGAACATGTTCCTGTTTCCTCATTCTGACTCTCGCATTGGTTCGTAGGGAGTAGATAACCAGCCTCCTCTCCGAGGGGCCGCGTGTAGAGGACCCTCATGCTCCACCTGCCCCAGCTCCTGGCTGGCTCTCCAACCTTTGTGACTGTCCAAGCTTGAGCCTTTACTTTAATGGCTCCCAGTATAGGATGGTGAGCCAAGGCCAGTCTGCGCGCCGAACAGCAGGACCTCAGTCAGCGCCCACAGCCAGGCCGACTGGGCGCCAGACCCTCAGGCAGCCTGTGAGGAGCGCAGGCCGCGCGTACAAGCCTCCCGGTCACCGGAGCCTGGCATTCCTCAGGTGGCCTTGAGCGGCAGACGCCAACTCCGGGGCTCCAGACGAGCATCTAAGCTGACGCGAGGCGGCGGGAGCGCCACGGACGGCGCCTTACGTGCCCCGCGTCCGGGAGCGACTGAGGCCTCCGGTGGGAGCCGGGCCTGCCGCCTGCCCCTCAGGCCGAGCAAATAGGCGTTTTTCTCGGGAAAACCAGGGCTGTGTCTCAGTCTGACGAGAGCTGACACCTGACAAGCGCTGTCGGTCCCATGTCAGGTGCCCTGGGACCCGGGACGGCTGGGCGGCAGCTCCAAGAACCGGGGCGCCAAACATGCGTAAAACTCCCCTCGGGGCGCTACTGGGCTGCGGAGCCGCAGAGGGAGCGCGGAAGGCGGCGCCCACTGCCGGAGGCAAGGCTGAGGGGAAGTCAGAGAAAGAAAAAAAAAGTGGGCACTTTTCAAAGGGCCAACTTCAGCTCCGGGCCCTGAGGCAGGTGAGTGGCCGACCGGAGAGCCTCCCAGTTGCGATAGCCCCTCGGTCTTGTGGGTGTGTGTGGGGAGGGGACTTGTGGCGAGGTTATGCCAGTCTCTCCTACCCACTGCTATGGGGTTTTCTTCTCTTTTGACCGATGTGAGGGGGTCACTGGGCCAGTTTTTAGGGTTTTTGTTTTTTTCCCAGAGGAAATTGTTCCACACAGAACGGTAAAATTCCGTGTGTTTGTGGGAGGCGGTGAGTTCAGGATCGTCCTTCGTGGCCTCTTGAACTGGACCCGATCATATAGATTGGAAGCATTATTACTATTAGTATATATTAATCTGATTAGTAGAAGTATAGCTGCCATTGGGTACTGGTGTGTGGCTTTGAAACCTCGGGAGCTTCCAGGTAAAATCTGCAACTGGCCGTGTACCTGAAGGGCAGGGAGAGACTGAAGGAAGAGACAGACCACTTCCCGATTGGGTAGGTGGCAGTTTTAATAAAATAAGCAGGGGAACTTATACACAAGGCTTGTCTTGGGTGACCACAAGATCTCTACACCCACCATCCAGAATCTTGAAAGTTTATATAGAAGCATAACGTAAAAAAAATAAATAGAAAAAAAATAGAATGTTTGATATCTTCATCTGTGTGATGGTTACATGAGTGTATACACGTCAGAATTCGACTGTACACTAAGATTAGTGCATTTTATTCTATGTACC
Organism: Phataginus tricuspis; assembly: GCA_029783875.1. Classification (NCBI taxonomy): domain Eukaryota; kingdom Metazoa; phylum Chordata; class Mammalia; order Pholidota; family Manidae; genus Phataginus; species Phataginus tricuspis. The sequence continues at coordinate 90,056,197 of JAQQAC010002837.1, read as the reverse complement.
TTGATAAAAAAAAAGCAATAATTTAAAAAACGAATATTAAAAATAGATTTATTCAGAGGCCTTAACTGGGTCCAGGCCAGGTGGTCTCAACAACGCATTGCTATCTCAAGGCTGTGCCTTGGGGGAACTTCTAGTGCAGGGAAAGCAACTGGAATGAACGTTCCAAGGACAGGAGAGTGGTTGAGGGGCCTCTGGTTGTCTGGGTGCAGCTTACAGGTCAACCGGCAGACTCATCCTTGTAATGACCTCCTCCAACACAGACACCAAAAATTACAAGTATATTTGCTTTCTTCAGACTGTAGAACTCTGGAATTGGAAAGTGTACCTTACTCATATTTTTATAGTTCAGTACATTGAACTGCAGATCTTTCTTTTCAAACAGATTTTGTATGTTTTCAGTATTAAAACATAGAGTAGTAGTTGGTACATAGTGGGTACTCCTTAGCACTATTGAATAAATGAAATAAAAATTCAAGCCAACAGTTAGGCTCCTCAATTAATGAGAAGTTATGGACTTAAGTAACTTGTTCTAGATATTAAAGGATGTATTAGGCTAGTAGCCCCCTACATTAGGAACTAGACTATAAAAATGCACATTTTTATCAGGAGGGACACAGAAAGTGTGACCTGAGTGACTCAAGACAGAAGAATTCTGCGAAAGAAATTTTAAGAATTACAACAATTTATTGAGGTATGCATCTTCTTTAATACTGATATTCAGTCATTCAATGTAATTGTATGGCAGGCTAGAAACATTAACATTGTTGCTCACCTTCCTCTTTATCCTTTGGTTCTGTTATTACCATCCAGTACTTTCAACTTAAAGTTTTCATTGTAGCGTGTTAGAGAAACACTGATGTTTCTCAGGACATGCAGTGTGAATTGTCTCATTGGAATATAATTATTTGCAATTGTGCAAAAAACTGAAAAGGAAGATCCACCCTCACATATACTATACAAATTCTATTTAACATGTAATTCCTATTATAGTAGTCTTTGCTTTTCCATGGTTTCACCTTCTATAGTTTCAGTTAACTGCCTTCAACTGTGGTCCAGAAGCAGATGATGCTCCTAACGTCATTGACCTCACTTCATCTCATCACATAGGCATTTTATCATCTCACATCATCAAAAGATAAATGGTGAGTACAGTACAATAATATATTTTGAGGGAGAGAATGATATGCACACATTCATGTAACTTTAGTTATAGTTTGTTAAAATTGTTCTATTTTATTATTAGTTATCATTAATCTCTTATTGTGCCTGATTTATAAATTAGATTTTATTATAGGTATGCATGGATAGGAAAAAAGTACATATGGTGTGCGGCACTAGGGGTCTTAGAACATTTCCTCTGTGGATAAAGGGGGAGCTACTGTATTGGCAATTTCTGTATTGACTTCCCCCAAACAGGGTTCAAATTAAATGAATCAATCTTTCTTGTAAAATGATCACCCAACTCACTTAAAAGAGTTTTATAGTCAACATGCATTTGTCTGATATTCATAACAAATATAGTACAATCATGGCTTATATATGATAGGCAATTATTTCTCTATCTGGCACTGCCTTACCAGAAGTCAACATATTGTAAAACTGTAACCATCATGCAAGTGAAATGGATGAATAAATTAGTCAAAATTCTCAGCTAACTCAAATTTAGTTTAGGTTACCTCAGGTGGTATTCCTGATAAGTTTTCCTAAATATCTCATATAAGATATCTAACAAAATAAAAGACACTACTTTGCTCATCATTTTCTGCAGAAGCTCTTTAATCAGAAAAACAACACTCTTTGCTAAAAATAGAAGAAACAAAAGACTAAATAAATTGGGAAAATGCTGCATAATCTCAGAGCGCAATTAGGTAAGATGTTTGGTGTTGCATATTCTGGTTTATTAAGATTTCTACTTAAAGCCTGATAAAAATAACTTAATCTTAGTGGTATGACAGTACATAATCTCAGTAAAATTATAAATACAATTTTCAAACTAGTTATCTAACCATTTCTGCACATTAATCTTTAAATATTCAGGTTTTCATTTGGAAGTATTTATTGGTAGTAAAACAATAGTTTATTTTTAAATCAAGATATAATTAGCATAAAAAATTAGATTTAGTTTCAGGTGTACAACATAATAATTTGATATTTGTATATATAATGAAATTACCATAATAAGTCTAGTTAACAACTATCATCCTACATAGTTACAAATTTTTTTCTTGTGATGAGAACTTTTAAAATTTATTCTTTTAACATCTTAAAACATACAATGCAATATTATAATCTATAGTGATTTACATTACATCCCCATGACTCATTTATTTTTTAATTGGAAATTTGTACAATAAAGATTTAGTGTACCTTATATACTCTTATAAAGTAAAAATAAACTATAAATCCTCTTTCATTCTACTTAAACTTTTCTTTAACCAAATTGCCCCAAGTTGCTTCTATACCTTAGAAGAGTATTATTTTTTGTTTCTTTGGAATATCATTTTCTTTTAGTAAACCGTTATAAGTATTGCATACTATTTTTGGTGCTTGTAGTCATTGTAATAAATATTCCCCTTCAATCGATTTTAAAAATCAATTTACGTTTAGTAAATTGTTTCTTGCTCATTCTTCAGCTCAACAAATATTTAATAAATCTCTGATTAGAAAAGTATAAAATGGTTCTCAACTGAGGAACTTTTGCCTCCTAGGGGACATATGAACATTTCTGAAGGCAAGTTTTGATGATTGTCCCAACAAAGATGAGGTTGATACTGGCATCCAGTGGGTGCTAAACATTCTAAAATATACAAGGCACCCTCCACAACAAGGAGTTATTCAGCCCAAAATGCCAACAGTGTGTAGGTTGAGAAAAGCCACTGTGAAGGAATGATCAATAAATCAATCATTAGGTGAAAGCATGAGGTCAAACTCCAGCCCTGAAGAGCTGGAGTCACTTCAGGCAATTAGCATCACTATTTCATTATAATATAAAGAAAACTTCTATCTCCTGTTTTATGAGCTGAGAAGGGAAACATATAACCCCACTGATCTGTAGTGAGTATACATACAACAAAATATATCAAACATTTTTGTAAACTCCAAAGCAGGTTACAGAAAGAAAGGATAATCGATAACAATAAGAGACCTTTCTAATATACTTAGCTTCACTAACATACCTGGCTCCAAAGTGTCATTTAACTTTATTTAATGCTATATTCTTACTTGCTAATTAATATTTTACCTCTAGTTGTATATAAAATGTTCTTTTTGTCCTGGTTCATACCCAATCCCTCAATCTCCCCACATACCCTAAACCCTTTTAACTGTCTGTATTAGTTTTCTACAGCTGCATAAAAAAATTACCCAATATTTTGCAGCTTAAAACAACACACAGTTATAATATTATTCTTTGTGGGTCATTGACTTGACAGCAGCTCTGGCTCTGGATGTCTCATGAGGTTGCAGTGAAGATGTCATCAGGGTCTTTAGTTATTTGAAGGCTTGACTGGGTTTGGATGGTTACACCTCCTGGAGCTCACAAAATGCCTGTCATTAGGAGGCTTTGGTTCTTTCTATTAACAGGAGTCCTCTATTCCTTCCCATTTAGACTTTTCCATAGTACTGTGTTGTGTCCTCATGACATGTCAGCCAACTTCTCACAGTGAGTTGGTGAGTAATCCAAAAGAGGCTTCGTGCATTTTATGGTCTAGTTTTAGAATTCTCATACCATTAGTTCTGCCATATTCTATACTCAATAAGTATAAGCCCCTCTTCAGGGTAAGTAGAAAAATTAGGCTCCACATTTGGATGGGAAGAGGGTCAAAAAATTGGGGAACATATTTTTAAACTACCATGTTCTCCTCCTCCTCTCTGCTTTTAAAACCCAGCTAAAGGCCCATGGTGCACTACCTCTAGGAAGAGTTCATGACCACTCCTGTCCATGATAATTTCTTTATTTTTCTACACCCTTTCCATATATTTATCAGACAGAAGTTATCAAATGTGATATAACCAAACCACTCAGCCTACAAGACCAGATGGTCCAATTTGTTTGTCTGGAATGAAGCTCAGGAATTTGTATTATTTTTAAAAATGATTTGTGATGATTCTTAAGTACAGCCAGATTTGGGAACCACTCATAATTAATTACATAAGAGAAATTGCAAATTTATGTAAGGCATGTCCAAAGTTTTTTTTAAAAGAAAATTATTAAATTTGAAGCACATTTTCTTAAGTAATTCATATGTGGATGGAGTAACTTTCTCACATGATAATTCCACATTATTGTAAGTAGACAAATTATAGGGTTTTGATAGTATTAATTTCACTGATAGCCGATCATTCACCATTGCTCCCATTCACTAAATGATAGTAAGAAAGGGATATTTTTATCCCTTAACTCTCCAAATTAGGATGGTTTTTTGTGATTTAAATTGAACAGTTTTTTCTTTCTAATTTTTAGATGCAATGGCAAACATCAGAGTTTTGCAGTTAAATTGTTCAATATTTAAATCAATCTTTTAAAAATGTCAAAATGCACACACAAAAAAAGAAAGAATGAAGGGTAAAGTTACAGAGTAAAGAGTAATTTGTCTGGAAGGAAAGTGAAAGAAAAAAAAAATCAGTTTTACCCAGATGGTGGAGGCCCTGGAATGTTTAGATGAGAAATGTGGCATTTATTCTATAGGAAAAGATACATGAAACTTTCAAGCTGTAAAATGACCTATCCAGACCATCTCTCTAAAATGAGTAATCCAGCAGTGGCTTTTGCAATTGCAAAGCCTGAATTTGGATACAGGGTACCAGATAGGAGACCACTGGCAAGGTCTAACTGAGCATCAGGAAGAAAGTAAGGGGACATAACAGTAGACTCCCAATTTATAAATATCTGAGTAGATGGAGGCTGGGAACTAAAAACAGGAAAATAGAAATATAAAATTAGAATATTAAAAGGTTGCCTGTTGATAACTCTACAAAAAGAGCCCAAAATTAACACTGTGCAATTTTAAGTGCCTGCTCAATCTGTGAAATCATGAAGGGAAATAAATTTTTAAAGAACATATGGCCATATGCTTCATCATCATACCTGGAAATTAGGAATCAGAATTCTTTTTACTTTTCTTACCATTGCTATTTCTCTGAAGAGCTTCCTATAACTCAAATGTGCTCTCAATTTCTCAATGGTTTTATGAAATGGTGATAGTGATTTCGGCCACTCTCCTGTGGATTTAGAGAAAAAAAAATACTGAATTTATTTCTGCAATGCATGTAGAAAATTTCAGAGGTTTTCTTTTATTTCAAAAAATATATAAGCTTCTAAAATACTCATTTAACAGCCAAGGTTGGGCACTGAAATTGCCTTCTGGCCTATGGAGACTGCATAATATGAGCTGGAGGAAAAAAATGATCTTGAAACACCCAAGGTTTCATATCAACAACAGAAAAAAAAATCTAGAACATAAATTGTTATTTTCTTGAAGAATATATATAACAGCTCACTTGTAGTACTCTTGTCTCTTGCTGAACAGGGCCAATGGAAAACATTTCTCGATTCAGCATTTTGTTTGATCCCTTACTACACAGTGATTGATCATAGCAATTTCTTTCACATAAACAGAATCCTCCAGATAAGCTTGTTGGAGACACTGAGGGCTATGAATACACCATAGACCCAAAACTAATATTTTGCTTGTAATGTTTAAACTCAGTGCCAGTAGGGCTCAAACTGCTTATATCATAAACACAAAACTCTTTAAAGCATCCTGATTTAATCAGGTTCTTGGAAAAGGGCATTGCCTAAACATGTTTCTCCTGTAGTGAGGTATTTGTCTTTTATTAGAGCCCCAACATACAAGCAACAAAACGTATGGTATAATGCAGGCAGCATCTTTAATCATTAGAAAACGATCCAGCAACTGCTCAGCTATCTCATTTTGGAGAGCAGAGAGCTGTATCGGAAAGGAAGAGAAATGGAGGACAGTATTTCCTGTGATCCTGAACATTTTCTCATATTGATGATGGTCATTTCTGTCACTGAAGTAGCCGAAATTGTCATTTGAGAGGAGTGTCATTTTCTGTAGATACAAGCCTTGTGTAATCCTCCCATTTAAATGACATGATCCTGCAGGCTGATGATTTCATGACCCATGATTTGTCATTTCTCTACTGCTTTAGAGTGAAACAGTAGCTAAATGACAATCAAAAGACTGATTTTATTATGCCTACATGTTCATCTTGTTTGAACTAATTTTTAGGTTGTTAATTATGTTTTAGTATGCCAGCAAACAAAGAGGTGACCATGCTTTTCCAACAAAACGAAAGAGATCATCTTATGAGCAAAGTGTGGGTTAATTAAGATGGCTGCAGGAAATCTAAAGTACCCCCAACCCAACACATAATATCTATAGGGGAAATAGCCTATTTACATTAAAAAAATTTTATTCCTTAACTGAATTTTTTTTTTTTTTGCTTATTACACTTCAGATTTTATTTTTCACCTAGATTTAAGTAACTATAATCAAATGAATACCAAATATATACTATTAAGAGTACATTTTTATGCTTTTGAAATGGATAGCTTTTTGAGGTATGGAGCCAACAGAACACTTGCCCTTGATTGAAATGGTGGAAGTCATGCCTCCTAAGATACCACCTTTTCTTTTAATAATCTGTAAGTAGGTTTGGAAAGAAAGGTTTTAGAGTTTTTAAATAACCCATTTTTAAAACAAAGACAGATTTTTTAATATAAATAGACACTAAAATCTTGAGACCTATGAGCTGAGTGACATTTTCAAGATGTACCAATGATGTAAATCAGGGTGTGGATGAGTGGAGTCTCCTTGAATGAATGATGCTTTTAGTCCTTCTGAATCCTCCTGTGTATACTGTAGCAATAGGCAGCGAACTTGAAAGATAGATTTACTCTGATGCGTCTGTCCTCTGAAACTTTTTTTCCTGTCGACTGAAATCAACATGACCATTGTTTTTACGAAAATGTTTATTTGGTGTCTTACTGAGGATTATCGCCCAAAAGTAGATCCGTGTATTTTGATCAGCTGTTTCAAGGCTCGCTTGTTTGGTAATATCTTAAATACTTTTTTTTACACCAAGCGGTGGGTGCAGGGAAGAGGTTATGTCTATCAATACATCAGGGAAGTGGCCTTAAAGAACAGAGGATGAGTATTCCGATGCCATCTATGTGTTAGAAGAAGCAACAATTAGGATTGCTAATTATTCCCCTAGAGGATTCTACTAGGGACACAAGAACCACACAGGTTTATCTTCTTTGAGCATTTCAGGCTGTTTTTTTTTTTGATCAAGGCTGAGGGTTGTGTCACAGGCAAGAATGGCTGCAGGGCACTTTCTCAGCACTGGCAGGAGCCAGCTTGGCTGACTTGGGCTTCTGCAGCTTGCATAGCCCTATGCAGGTGAAGCTCACCTTAGGGAACCACAAAACTTCATGAATGATACTACTTAGGTTTTATCACCCATGAATATAATGTATTCATGATTTCCTGAAACTGGATAAAATTAATCACCCCCTACAGAGGACACTCCTTTCCCAACTACTGTCGGTTCTGTGCACCATTTTCTTAGGATACTCACTAATAGCTTCCTAAATTGCCGATGATGTAATGAAGCACAAATACACTCTGTCCTTGGCCAACCCAGGTATTGGATGTTGGTGGTGGTTTTGACAAGATTGTTTGGTGCACTTTCCCCCTCTAGGTGGTTCTAGTCCTAGATACAATTCAAATGTTAATTAAAATATTTGAATATCTTTGTTAACTCAGGGATGGCAAACCTGTGATTGGGTTGTTAAAGCAAGATTGATATCTCATGCCCTGAACAAAGAATGAGAGGTGTGGGTTCTCTCTGATTATAGAAAATTGTGTCTATAAAATGAAAGAATACTCAGCAACAGGAGTCAGAACAAGTACCCCAACCTTATTCAAGTCATTAATTTTATGCTTATTTTTTATATATAATTAAAGCTTTTTTCTTTTGTTGAAGAAGTTTTACTATTAAAAGCTCTAATTTGTTGTCACAGTTTAAGCTATAAAAAGTTAATGAACTACTCATGGAGAAAGAACATTTTCATAATGTTCCTATTTCCTTAAAATATTTTAAACCTTATATGGGATACACTCATTCCTCTCCCGACACACACCTTTTTTGGGTCAAGAAAGGAAGTTGTATTTCCTTCTATCCTTTCTTGACTTCCTCCTCTCACTCCAAAAATATTTACATAATGTTTGTTATATTTCAGGCACTATTCTTGGCACTTGGGGCATACTGGGGAATAAAACTAATAAAATTCTCTGTCCCTGAGGAGTTGATATTCTACTAGAAGGAGAAAAGTATAGATAGTATAAATAAAAAGTGCAAGTTAGGAAATGAGTATTATGGAAAAACAATTCAACAGATAGGAAGTGGGCAGTTGGAAAGTCCTGGGTCAGGATGGAGCAGTACAGACACTTGTTTTAAATGAGATAAACCTCCTTAAGAAAGTGATGTTTGAACTGAATGGTGCTGTGCATACAAACTGAGCGTTGCTATATTATTTCACATAGAGTAAACTGGAGATTAAATTCTATTGTACATTGGTGAGCTTGAGATAATGAAATAATAAGACAAAAGTATATATAATAATGGGTGCTCTGATCATGGCTTAGCATATGCCAATTCATTTAACCTTCATGGCAACTTTATGCAGTGGGTACTGTTATTATCTCTACCTGAAGAAGGTAAGACCCATAATAATCAATTTCATGGATCACACATCTAGTAAATAGTGATGCTGGCATTTATTATTCAGGTAGTCTGATTCCAGACTCCATGACCTTAATCACGAGCTTTGGCCTTTCCTACTAAGGAAAATGTGGCTATTATTTCTGACATACCCTTAATGGTCTCAGTGGTGATTTTGCACTTTGTAGGGCGATTGAGAGGTTGGAGGGTACTCATTAACTTACCAACAAAGATGTTGGTGGTCTAATTTGGTGAAATGAAAGAAGCATGAGGAATAAAAACAGCATAAAGCTCCCTTTCCACACTAAAAATGAGTTATGCATGTGTTATTAGGTGATTCTTACCCACTCTAAAGAGAAAAGAAAAACATGCATGATTAATGTGAATGGGAGTTTAAGTGTATATATCAAAGAGAGAAAACATCCCTTTGGATTTTAAAGATTACAAATAAATATAGTTTAATCTGTGATACATAATTCATATTAGCAATAACTACTTCAAAATTAATGTCAGCTAATGTTAAGATTAGTAGATGATGTCTCTTAAGCTTTGCTGTAGGCTATTCTCACAGAGGCTCATTAATGCCTTTATGGCTAATTTCCTAAGGCTTATTTTTTGGTCTTTCCTGATGAAATATTAAGCTCTTTTTAAAAAGAGATTTATCTGAGAAAAAAAAAGGGGAAAGAAAACCCTTGTTCAACCTGTTACATAGATTTTTCTTGAAGATAGGCTGAGACATTATGTAAAAATTGGACAGGCCTCCACTTGAGGATCTGTGGAAGTTTTTTTTTCTTCTTGAACTTGACCTCTTCCTGTTCAGCACACTCTAGGCAAAGGATGTTAAGATCATCTCCAAAATAGATTTTATTGCTTCAAATACTGAGAAGACTGTTAATCTTCTACTTAGGAAATCTCAGAAGGCAGGAAATAATTGGAGCATTTAGTACTCAACAATATTAAGCTCTAATTTGAGTACTCATCCTTTTCTGATATTGGGGGTTATTTCAGAATTAGAGATTAGAGGCTCTGAAAAGAGAGAAGTTTCTTGTGCTGTGGTTATTCTTTCCTCCTCTCTCTGAAAGATGCCAGTGTTTCTTAAAAAGCAATGAAAAAGCATCTTTAATGTTTCTTTGCTTTGGGTAACATCATCTGCTTTTTTTATCAAAATTTGAATATTTTTCCCAAAATAGTGTTCAATGAGATTTCTATCATTCAAAGAATCTCTCAACTTTCTCGTATCCCCCTGGAAAGCCCTTAGGCCTTCCTTCATCTTCTATAATCACTGTGTCTTGGGAGGAAATGCCCATCCTCACTGTCAAGGCCAACATGTTCATCTCTGCTATAGCAGCATTTGCACCTAGTTTCCTGTGGGACACTCCCTCAGGTAACTATTTCCTTATTTACATCTTTCATCTCTTGTTCTCTGGCTCAAATAAGCTTTAAGATGCACTCAAACTCAACCTGTCTCCAAAACACCAACCTTTTAAGTTACTTGAAACCTGAGTACTCTCTCTCTCTCTCTCTTTGTTCTCTTTGGCCTTCTCCTTTCTCCTTCAGCCCTCTTCTCTTGTCATCTCTCCCTCCCTCTGTTCCCTGTCTCATTCCTTCCTTCCCTTCTCTTCACTTAATTGCCAAATTTCTCGAAAGGATATACTGCTTTGCCTTTCTTAACACCCTGGCATGTGAAAAAAAGGTAGAGGGACTGAGATTCCTTTCCTGGTTCTGTTATCTGGGGTATCAACTTTGACATATTACCTGACCTCTCTGGCTCTCAGATACCATACCATACCTCTCTAGTGTTTAGTGAAGTTTACACAAAATAATATATTATAGAAGCATGTAATGTAGCACTTGACAGAGAGCAAACTCTCAATAAATGAAACCTGACATATGTTTTCTCCAGGGTCCATACCACTCTTATCCTTAGTCTCAGGTAGGTTTTTTAAATGTCTGGTCTAGAGAGGAGAGGGAATAGTACTAAATAATAAGTAAACATCAACAAACAACTATTTAGTATATATAGTAGGTCTAACAAACCATAAAGTACAAGGGTTCAGGCTATGGGAGAGATAAGAAGCTCAATTTCTCTTCTCAGAGAGGTATGATGTTGTGGAAACCCAAGTAGTTGAGACACAGTTATAAGACAGAACTAAAACCAAACTAGGATGAAGAATGTGGTTCTTCTCAGCTGTACTGTTGTGGTAGACAGCTGGGAAAGATGGCCACTATGTCAATTCCTTCAATCATGTGCTGATGTATACCTCAGGAGATGGACTCTTTTTCCCTTCCTCTTGAATCTAGAAAGGACTTGTGATTGATTTTAACCAACAGACTATAGCAAAAGTTATAGCTACAGTCCTCTCCTTTTAAAGAATCAAGGTTTCAGGATTCTTCCTCTTGTCAGCCAGATGCCATGTTGTGAGGAAGCCCAAGCTAGCCACATGTAAAGGATTAAGTGGGAAAGAAGAGATGACTGGCCATCTCCTTGTGGTTCTGGCCATCCTGGCTGAGGCACCACACATATGAATGAAGAAGCATCTTGGATATTCCCAGCTCAGAAGACATAAAGTAGAGCAAAAAGAATGTCCAAATGAGCCACATTGATTGCCCAATTATGACATAAAATAGATTGTTGGTGATTCAATCCATAAAGTTTCTATGTGGATTTTTGCACAGCATTAGATTAACAGACACAGCTGCTAATGTGTTTAGGCAAGTCACCTCAACTCACTGATCCTATTCTAGTTTGTAAAATCAGGCAGTTGAACTACCTCATTGCATAGCTCCCTCCCTGCAAAATTCTGACAATCCATGCTTTTTGGATGTGCAAGTATTCTTACTGGTGAAAGTGGGAACATGAGTTCAAAAAATCTGGGTACCCTTACTCTTATTTCCTTTGAGACTCTGATTTTTCTCTCCCTGGTATTTCTACTTTAAGATGACATAGCACATAAACTAGACTAAATCTGTATAAAACTTGATTCTGGAACATGATAAGCTCACCATCAGTGCTGGCATTTATTATTAATGGAAGGGTCAAGAGAGCCCACAGCCTGACCCCAGAATTACCCACTCTGACCCTCAACAACAATGGAAGAGAAAGTATAGCTTGTAATTTCTAAAGATAATTTTTGTAGACATTTTCAAACATTAAAAACTCTCTGTGAGGGGGATAAAGGGCACAAAAATTCTCAATCACAATATAAGTTGGTCACAGGGATGGTAGTGCAGCATGGGGAATATAGATAATGATTCTGTAACAACTTTCTATGTTAACAGATACTAACCGCACTGGTAGGGGTGAGGAATTAATAATATGGGTAACTGTTGAACCACTGTGTTGTATACTTAAAACCAACATAAGATTGTTTATCAATGATACTTCAATAAAAAAATTAAATAAAAAAGGAAAACCTCTGTTTCCTGCTTGAAAACCTGATAATTAATAATCTTTACACTTCTTCACAAAACTTAATAAAAGTAATATACTGTGGCATCACATCCTTAGTCCTTCTTCAATTATCTTTACTGGAAAATCAGAGCAGAGTGTCCTGAGTAATTAAAATTAAACTGCCTGAAAACATGTTAATAAAAATTGTGATCAGGATTATAAGTATTGTTAAGCAAAATTTTTACAGCTATACAATAAAAAGAGGACAGAAGAAAGTTAAAAATCAAAACAAATTTAAAAAACAAGAAACAGGGACTTCTGGGAAGATGGTGGCATGAGCAGGGCAGTGGAACTCTCCTCCCAAAACCATATATATTTATGAAAATACAACTATTCCTAAAAGAGAGACCAGAAGATACAGGACAACAGCCAGGCTACAGCTACACCTGTGAGAACTCAGCGCCTCACGAAACAGGTAAGATACAAAGCCGCGACCCAGTGGGACCGGAGCACTCCCCCACCCCAGTGCACTGGCGGAAGGTAAAGATTCACAGTGGAGAGGGAGTGGAAGCACAGGCCCGCCAAATAACCAGCCCTGGTGATCTGTGCCAGGAGCACTGACACACATCCTGTGGTGGATCGGAGATTAGAGAAATAGAAGTGCAGGATCTGAGACAGAGAAGCAGGTGGGTCCTCTCATCCAGCTCTCCGGCACAAAAGAAAAGCGGGCTCTTTTTTTAAAAGTCTTAAAGAGACAAGGACCCAACAGTGGAACAAAATCATCCCAGTGCACTCAGCCCAGCAGGCTGGGAATTTCAGACCCCTTGGCCGGTGGCTGGGCAAAGCAGCCGCGCTGAGGCTTCCCAGAATGATGAGCAACCTGCCATTCGTTCCCTCCCCAGCCAGCGCTGAAGACTATGGGCGGGCACACAGCTAAGTGGAAAGAGCCCCAGAACCAGGTCTCGGCTGAGGGCAACCCCACACACAGGCAGTTCAGGGGATTATCCCAGAGACTGTCTCCCGGTGTACAGGAAAACAGGTCAGGCCCAGGAGAAGGGCAGGGAGAACAACAAGCAAGAACGGACTTTGTTCTCCCAGCTGACACACATGGCACCTGCCAGCGAGCACCTCTATCACCATGAAAAGACAGGAATATGGTCCAGAAAAGGATCACCCAGACAACCCCAGAGAGAGGGCCTGATGGGATAGACTTAAACAATCTTCCTGAAAAAGAATTCAGAATAAAAATCATAACTATACTGATGGATCTACAGAGAAATATGCAAGAGCTAAGGGAGGAAGTCAGGAGAGACAATACAGAAATGAGATAAGCAATAGACAGGCTTAAGAGCAGACTGGACGAGGTGCAAGAGACTGTTAATGGAATAGAAACCAGAGAACAGGAATACAGAGAAGCTGAGGCAGAGAGAGATAAAAGGATCTCTAGGAATGAAAGAATATTAAGAGAACTGTGTGGCCAATCCAAACGGAACAATATTCACATTATAGGAGTACCAGAGGAAGAAGAGAGAGAAAAAGGGTTAGAAAGTGTCTTTGAAGAAATAATTGCTGAAAACTTGCCAAAGCTGGGAAAGGAAATAGTCTCTCAGACCATGGAAGCCCACAGATCTCCAAACACAAGGGACCCAAGGAAGACAACACCAAGACACATAATAATTAAAGTGGCAAAGACCAAAGATAAGGACAGAGTATTAAAGGCAGCTAGAGAGAGAAAAAAGATCACCTACAAAGGAAAATGCAACAGACTATCGTCAGACTTCTCAACAGAAACCTTACAGGCCAGAAGAGAATGGCATGATATATTTAACGTAATGAAACAGAAGGGCCTCAAACCAAGAATATTGTATCCAGCACGATTATCATTTAAATTTGAGGAAGGGATTAAACAATTCCCAGACAAGCGAAAGCTCAGGGAGTTTGCCTCCCATAAACCACCTCTACAGGACATCTTAAAGGCACTGCTCTAGATGGAAGCACTACTAAGGCTAAAAAGATGTCACAAGAGAAAATAAAATCATAGCAAAGAAAGCGGACCATCCTAAAACTAACTAAAGGCAAAGAATAAAACACCTAGTATATAAAGAATGGAGGAGGAAGAATAAGAAGGGAGAGAAATAAAGAAACATCAGACTGTGTTTACAATAACTTAATAGGAAAGTTAAGTTAGATTGTTAGTAAAGAAGCAACCCTTGAACATTTGGTAACAACGAATCTAAAGCCTGCAATGGCAATAAGTACATATCTATCGATAATCATCCTAAATGTAAATGGACTGAATGCACCAATCAAAAGACACAGAGTAACAGAGTGGATAAAAAAGCAAGGCCCATCTATATGCTACTTACAAGAGACTCACCTCAAACCCAAAAATATATACAGACTAAAGGTGAAGGGATAGAAAAAGGTATTTCATGTAAACAACAGGGAGAGAAAAAAAGCAGGTGTTGCAGTACTTGTGTCAGACAAAATAGACTTCAAAACGAAAAAAGTGGCAAGAGATAAAGAAGGATATTTCATAATGATAAAGGGGTCAGTCCAACAAAGGATATAACCATTTTAAATATATATTCACCCAACACAGGAGCGCTGACATATGTGAAACAAATACTAACAGAATTAAAGGAGGAAATAGAAAGCAATGCATTCATTTTCGGAGACTACAACACACCACTCACTCCAAAGGACAGATCAACCAGGCCAAAAATAAGTAAAGACCCACAGGCACTGAACAACACACTAGAACAGATGGACCTAACAGACATCTACAGAACTCAACACCCAAAAGCAACAGGATACACAGTCTTCTCAAGTGCACATGGAACATTTTCCAGAATAGACCACATATTAGGCCACCAAAAGAACCTCAGTAAATTCAAAAATATTGAAATTCTACTAACCAACGTCAAAGATCACAAAATGTAGAACTAGAAATAAATTGTAGAAAGAGAACAAAATGGCTAACAAATATATGGAGGATTAATAACATGCTCCTAAATAATCAATGGATAAATGACCAAATAAAAACAGAGATCAAACAATATATGGAGACTAATGACAATAACACAAAGCCACAACTTCTGGGGGACACAGCAAAGGCAGTTCTAAGAGGAAGTATATTGCAATCCAGGCCTATTTAAAGAAGGAAGAACAATCCCAAATGAATAGTCTAAAGACACAATTACTGAAACTGGAAAAAGAACAAATGAGGCCCAAAGTCACCAGAAGGAGGGACATAATAAAGATCAGGGAAGAAATAAATAAAGTTGGGAAGAATAAAACAATAGAAAAAAATCAATGAAACCAAGAGCTGGTTCTTTGAAAAAATAAACGAAATAGATAAACCCCTAGCCAGACTTATTGAGAGAAAAAGGGAATCTACACACATTAACAGAATCAGAAATGAGAAAGGAAAAATCACAATGAACCCCACAGAAATACAGAGAATTATAAGAGAATACTATGAGAATCTATATGCTAACAATCTATACAAGCTGGACAACCTAGGAGAAATGGACAACTTCTTAGAAAAATACAACCTTCCAAGACTGACCAAGCAAGAAGCAGAAAACCTAAACAGACCAATCACCAGCAATGAAATTGAATCGGTAATCAAAAAACTACCCAAGAACAAAACCCCCGGACCTTATGGATTCACCTCTGAATTCTACCAAACATATAGAGAAGAAATAACACCCATTCTCCTTAATGTTTTCCAAAAAATAGAAGAGGAGGGAATACTTCCAAACTCATTCTATGAAGCCAGCATCACTCTAATAACAAAACCTGGCAAAGACTTCAGCAAAAAAGAAAATTACAGACCAATATCCCTGATGAACATAGATGCAAAAATACTCAACAAAATATTAGCAAACCGAATTCAAAAATACATCAAGAGGATCATACACCATGATCAAGTGGGATTCATCTCAGGGATGCAAGAATGGTACAACACTCGAAAATCCATCAACATCACCCATCAGATCAACGAAAAGAAGAACAAAAACCACATGCTCATCTCCATAGATGCTGAAAAAGCATTTTACAAAATTCAACATCCATTCATGATAAAAATGCTCAACAAAACGGATATAGAGGGCAAGTACCTCAGCATCATAAAGGCTATATATGACAAACCCACAGCTAACATCACACTTAACTGCAAGAAGCTGAAAGCTTTTCATCTAAGATCGGGAACAAGACCGGGATGCCCACTCTGTCCTCTGTTATTTAACATAGTACTGGAGGTCCTAGCCACGGCAATCAGACAAAACAATGACATACAAGGCATCCAGATTGGTAAAGAAGTCAAATTGTCACTATTTGCAGATGACATGATACTGTACATAAAAAACCCTAAAGACTCCACTCCAAAACTACTAGAACTAATATCTGAATTCAGCAAAGTTGCAGGATACAAAATTAACACACAGAAATCTGTTGCTTTCCTACACACTAACAATGAGCTAACAGAAAGAGAAATCAGGAGAGCAATTCCATTCACAATTGCATCAAAAAGAATAAAATACCTAGGAATAAACTTAACGAAGGAATATACTCTGAAAACTACAAGACACTCCTAACAGAAATTGAAGAGGACACTAACAAATGGAAATCCATCCCATGCTCTTTGCTAGGAAGAATAAATATTGTAAAAATGGCTATCATACCTAAAGCAATGTACAGATTCAATACAATCCCTATCAAAATACTAATGCATTCTTCAATGAACTGGAACAAATAGTTTTAAAATTCATATGGAACCACAATAGACCCCGAATAGCCAAAGCAATCCTGAGAAGGGAGAATCAAACAGGGGGAATTACGATTCCAGACTTCAAGCTCTACTGCAAAGCTTCAGTAATCAGGACAATTTGGTATTGGCACAAGAACAGACCCACAGACCAGTGAAACAGAATAGAAAATCCAAACATTAACCCAAATATATACAGTCAAGTGATATATGATAAAGAAGCCTTCGATATACAATGGGGAGATGACAGCCTCTTCAACAGCTGGTGTTGGCAAAACTGGACTGCTATATGTAAGAGAATGAAACTGGACTACTGTCTAACCTCATACACAAAAGTAAACTCAAAATGGATCAAAGTCCTGAATGTAAGTCATGAAACCATAAAACTCTTAGAAAAAAACATAGGCAAAAATCTCTTGGACATAAACATGAGTGACTTCTTCATGAACATATCTCCCCAGGCAAGGGAAACATAAGCAAAAATGAACAAGTGGGATTATATCAAGCTGAAAATCTTCTGTACAGCAAAGGACGCCATCAGTAGAACAAAAAGACATCCATAGTATGGGAGAATATATTCATAAATGATATATCTGGTAAGGGGTTGACATCCAAAATATATAAAGAACTCACGCACCTCAATAAACAAAAAGCAAATAATGCAATTAAGAAATGGGCAGAGGACATGAATAGACACTTCTCCAAAGAAGAAATTCAGATGGTGAACAGGCACATGAAAAGATGCTCTACATCGCTAATCATCAGAGAAATGCAAGTTAAAACCACAAAGAGTTATCACCTCACACCAGTAAGGTTGGCCAATATCCAAAACACAAACAACAACAAATGTTGGCGAGGGTGTGGAGAAAAGGGAACCCTCCTACACTGTTGGTGGGAATGCAAATTAGTTCAACCATTGTGGAAAGCAGTATGGAGGTTCCTCAAAAAACTCAAGATAGAAATACCATTTGACCCAGGAATCCCACTCCTAGGAATTTACTCTAAGAAGGCAGCAGCCCAGTTTCAAAAAGACAGATGCACCCCTATGTTTATTGCAACACTATATACAATAGCCAAGATATGTAAGCAACCTAAGTATTCATCAGTAGATGAATGTATAAAGAAGATATGATACATATACACAATGGAATATTATTCAGCCATAAGAAGAAAACAAATCCTACCATTTGCAACAACATGGATGGAGCTAGAAGGTGTTATACTCAGTGAAATAAGCCAAGCAGGAAAAGACAGGTATCAAATGATTTCACTCATATGAGGAGCATAAGAGCAAAGAAAAAAACTGAAAGAAAAAAACAGCAGCAGACTCACAGAACCCAAGAATGGACTAATAGTTACCAAAGCGAAAGGGACTTGGGAGGATGGGCGGGAAGGGAGGGACAAGGGGGGAAAAGGGGCATTACGATTAGCAGACGTAATGTTGGGGGGTTGCAGGGAGGGCTGTACAACTCAGAGAAGACAAATAGTGATTCTGTAGCATCTCAGTATGCTGATGGACAGTGACTGGAATGGGCTTGGTGGGGGGACCTGATGAAGGGGGTAGTTCAATAACCATAATATTGCACATGTAATTGTAGATTAATAATACCAAAATAAATTTAAAAATTTTAAAAATAAGAAACGAAAAGAAGGAAAAGCATGTTTGGGAAAAACTGAGCAAAAAGAAGGACATATGACTCTGTAGCCTGTCACAAGTTAGGAAAATTCATTTCTTCTTGTAGATACAACTTGTTACATGGTGATCCTGACCAATTATTCCTTATCCCCAGAGTTGCTTTCTTTAAAATAATGTGATTCCAAAAGAAGAGGATAACTCTAAGGTCAGTCCAATATTGTAATGCCACCTCAAACTAGTCAGATTCATAATCTAGATATAAAAAGTAGAGAAACTCCTTTTAGCCCCTAAGGTTAATCATCAAAGGCAGAATTCCAATTAAAATGTTATTTGGCCTTTTACATATCACACAATTTGGAACACTTTCTAGATTAATACAAGGAGTTAATAAAAGGATCTGAACTTGAAAGCTAAAGATAGTGACTTGCATCAACACATCAATAAAGTCACAAATCCACAAATAAAATCAACTGATATATATTCATTGTTTAGTAGGGACATATCTTTGCACATCATATATAAGGCAGTCTTTAAGAACTGTAGAGATGAAAGGGGAAAAGCATTACTTTAGTCCTGAACTCAAGAAGGTAATAATTTAAAAAGGAAATTAAAACATATTCAGATATCTATGGTAACAAGTGTGATGTAAAAAAATTCTAAAAAAGTGGTGCCTTTAACATGAGGCAGCTTTTTAAGGGAGCAGATACTACTCCCAGTCTGAGGTAAGGTAAGGCTTGTAAATACTTTTATCTGACATTTGCTTTAGACTTCAAATGTACACACTCTGCACAGACATACTAGTACCCACACATTCATTTACTTCAGTCACTCAGGAGATATTTGTGCACATCTACCTTGCTTCCAAATACTGATAAGATAGTCACTATTCCTCATGTGGCATAGTGCCTTGGGAGAAAAGGAGAAATGCTTTATTTAAATTAAAATAAATGTATAATAATTATTTACAAAACATAAATATAAAACATAAAATGAGGAAGGTATACGGGGACTATGAGTTAGGAAGCATAATTGCTTTAGTGATTAGTATGGGGCACATGGGGTTGAATCCTATGTCTACCACTTACTGGTAAAGGGAAGCAGAATTTTCCAGCCCAAAATATGCCTCTTTGGCATAAGGTTTATTTTAGGCTGATTATTAAGAAACAGCAGATATATAGGAAAACTCTGAAAACTGAGTAGAAGTTACGCTTTTGTAAGAGGCATTTACATTTATAAGAGAAATCTCCAGTTGTACAGTGAACATTCTTCCTAGCACAGAAAAGAGGACAATGACTAATGTCTTATAAGTTAACAATTGGAGAAGGCAACTGAGTTAAGTCTATAGGACAACCAGCCATGCCTTTATTTACTGTGCTTTGGCTGGTAACCTCCCATAACTGGTTTCCTGCCCCACCCCCACCCCAATATTTTGTGGCTATTGTATTTAAGAGGTACTGTATTTAAGTTGGAGATTGTATTTAAGGTGGTGGCTTGGACCATTTTGCAAATGAATGAGCCTGACAGATTCCAATAAAACTTCATTTAAAAAAACAGGCAACCTATCAAACTTGGCCTTAAGACTATATTTCTCCAAGCTCTGATGAAGTGCAGCACACCTATTCCATATGTGAAGAAAACTAAGGCATAGAGTTTTGGGGAGTTACTGTTTTCCTGGGTATCAGCCATGTATACAGGAGATACATGTGTTATTAAACTTCTGTTTGTTTTTCTCTGGTTAATCTGTCTTTTATTACAAAGGGGTCTCAGCCGAGAACCTAAAAGGGTAGAGGGAAAGTTATTTTTCCTCTCCTATATTGGACAAATTCAATGTTCTCATCTATAAAATAGTGATAATAAAATTTATACCTCCTGTCTTAGGATTACTGTAAGAATTAGATAGTGTGGTGCCTGGAGCATAGTAAACACTTGATACTTGCTAATGTTGTCCAGTGAGAAACTATGTAGGACTGAGGGGCTTGGTAGAGCTTCAGGGAGGAAGAAAGATTTGGACTACACTCAGGATAGTGTGTAAGGAAGAAATTTATTCCATACAAGGACAGTGCTGGAGCTGGCAGTCAATAAAGCTCTGAAATTGTCTTCCTTAAAACTATTAAGTTCTTACTCACTTTTGGAATAACTTTGAGATTTACCTCCATTGGCATTGCTTCCATCTTCCTTGTAATGGAAAGTAGGCTCAAAGAACTTAAACACATGAAAATCAGAGAGAAAACTAATTTTATAATCTCACTTCTTAGTGTTTTATCTCTCTAAGGGGTTATTGTATCAATTCTAGTTTAGAAAGTAGACCCCATGAAAATGATCTCATTTCTGTATGCACTACATTTAGCTAGTTCTGTCACTAAGTGACAAAAATAAGGGGAAATAAAGGAAAATAAATAATGGTTTCTATACCTTAATTTCCCAATAGATAAAACATAGCTGAAACTATCTATCCCTCTACATTTATAAGAAAGGTTTGATATAAGTATAAGCCATGGAATTTTAAATAAAAAATCTGAGATTAAATGATCTAATGAGTTCTTCCAAGGAAAGGTGTTATATAAATATGATATATTTGTACTATTAATAGCAATAAACTGTGAGTCCCTGAGAGGATGGGGCCTCTAAGCCTTTCTGCTGTCCTCTGATGATTCTGTAAAGGTGTCTGGTCATCATATGTGCTACAATACAATTAAAACATCAACACAGAAGTGAAATGAATGATGATTGGAGATATCAAGGATTGATTCAGTAAACCACTTCTGAGATATCATTTTTATTATGTTCAGTCTCTTATCTTACACATTCTACCTTCCAGTACTTTATACTAAGTATTCACTATTGCACCTTCCTCCAAAATAATCTATATCCTCAGATATTAAATTCACTTAAGCCTAGATTTAAGGTTTAATGTATTTTTTAATCTTTCTAAGTGTTTGAAATTTTCTAATCCATGTTTTGAGCATATGTAACTCTCCGATAACCAGTGTATTTAATTAACTGAAACACCTGAAACCATTATGTAGGTATATTTATCACTTTATAAAGAGTACACAAAGGGGATGGATTTTAAATACTTATTTAGTAAATTATTTGACTAGACTCAAGTAATATGACTGTAAGAAACACAGCTGATTATCTAATGTAGAGTTGGCAAACTGTTTTTCTGTAAAGTCCAGATAGTAAATATTTTAGTAGGCCTTGTAGTCTCTCTTGTCACTACTCGACTCTTCCAGCAAAAACAGCCATAGACAATGCAAATGAATGAGCCTGACAGATTCCAATAAAACTTCATTTAAAAAAACAGGCAACCTATCAAACTTGGCCTTAAGACTATATTTCTCCAAGCTCTGATCAAGTGCAGCACACCTATTCCATATGTGAAGAAAACTAAGGCATAGAAAATTTAAATGCCAATATTATCTGTTATTAAGTGAATTTTCATGGGAAGAAACAGCTCTGCTTACAGATTTTTATTTTGTTTTGTCTGTCAACCTTGAAAATAACATAATGAATTATTATACTATCAAAATGAATTTATTCAGGAATTGCAGAGGAATTGCAACTTGAGACAAGCAAACTATGGCAAACCATTGGCAAGTCTGACAATCAAAGGGAAGACCAGCCTCTTGGGGTTTTAGGAGGAAATTGGTAAGGGTTGTTTTGAACAAAAATTCATTGGAGAAGGAGAGTTCTGGGTTGTGGTGGTTTCTCAGCTGCAAGTAGAGGTCACCACTTTGTTGCCTAGGCATGGAGAGAGTTTTTCTTTTTCTTAAAAGCAGAAGACGAAATTCCTATGTAAAAAATGTCTTCCTTTGTCAAGTAATTCTTAACTTCCTTCTTCCTGCTGTTGTTACCCAGGCTTAAGTGATATGTGTGTGAGAGCGCCCCCTTCAGGGCTTCCTGACTGCATTTATTTAAAGGAAGTTTTCTTTATTTTCACTTGTCTGTGAATCCACACTTCACAAGGCTTGCTGGAACGATCTTCGGAAATGCAAAGCAAGATATGCCTTCTTCATGTTTAAATTCCTTCAACGGATCCCTACTAATGTCCATGTGAAGTTTAATCTTCAGATCTAGCATTAAGGGTCTGCATTCATGAGGTTTCTGCCCACCACCTATTTCACATTCTTCTGTATATCCTAGGTATATTCCCCCTTAGTCCCCCAACATATGAAATGATGATAGGAACTTGGTAAGTTTTGTCCATTTCTCTATCTACTGTGCTTAGCACAGTGCTTGATACATAGTAGACCCTGAATCAATAGCTGGGGAGTGAGTGGATCAGTGAAAAGCTGACATCTGAAAAAAGCCTTGGGGCAAATTTGACAATAACTCTTGGCCTGGTCCACATTGAAGTTTTCCAGCTGCGCATGGCAAATAAAAGGACTAAGATCAGAAACCCCCCATCCAGTGATTCATTTCATCTATCTCCCTCATACCCATCTCCGTATGAGCATCTGACCACTCAGAGGGCTCCCAACCGTGCTGCTCGTTGTGTAAAACTATTCCACACACTAACTTGATAAAGGATTTTACTATTTTGTTATCCAGTATGGTTTTCATGAGGTAGTCACATTTCTCTCTGCTTTTCCACTTCAGAAAGGAATGGGATTCTCCAAATGTGCAATTTGGTGTGAGTTAACACTACCTGGGACTGTAATTCACATTCCTAAGGGCATTATGCTGACTCACAGTAGGAGGGCATTTTGTCACCTGTATCACTGAACCTACCAGGAATGCTAATGTATATTTCAGTGTCACATGTGGAATTATCACCAAAAGGAAGTGTTCCCTGAGGCAGCATTGCCCTATTCCACTGAAAATGCTGATTTTGTATGCCTGAAACTCCACACCAGCAGCATCTCTTCAGGGAACATCTCAAAGCTGTGGCCAACAATGGGATTTCTTGTTCTGTAATTGTCCCTCCAACAGCCAACACGAGGACTGTTTTTCCTTCTATATGCCTTTTGAACTACCTCCACTCAAGTTATTAATTTAACTAATTACTTGTATTCACTACTTTAAGCACTTCCTAAATGACCAGTTTGATACAGAAAATGTTGAGGATAAAAATCTTTTCCTTTACCCTCTTATGTAATTGATTGGGGCCTTATGAATTACACTGGCAAAAGACAGTAAGAGAAAAGACAGTTTATTCACTGATGTATACCTGTGAGGGAGAACACAGAAATGTAGTTCAAGGAAATGGTTGGAATTTGGGGCTTCTATACCAACTTAACAAGGGTAGAGGGTTAGGATGTCAACAGAAAGTAAATGATAGGAAATGACCTAGAAATATATTGGGGGGACAAATGGAAAGTAAGGTTTGTGTGAATAAGGTCTGTTTATGAAATTTCTCATCACTCTTTCCCCCAGGTAATGTGATTCCTTCCTTAAAGGGGGGTGTAACTCCAGGCAGACATGGGTTCCCAGCCTGGGGTGAGTAAACCAATGAAGCCAATAAAGCCAGAATCAGTCAAGGACCTTTTCTTTCCTCACGGGAAGCCTGGCTCCCTTTGCCTCTCTGGCTGCCACTCTCGCTCACTCGGTTCTCCCCGTCCCAGTGCGTGCCCACCTCTCCACCCACCCCTTCTGGGAGCAACCCTGCAGTCAGAGTCCTGGTGAATACAGGTGCCAGACCAATGATGGCAGTGGAGGGGAGGAGAGAACAGCTTCTCTCCACCCCTTGTAAACACCTATTGATATGAGATGGACTAAGGCTAGGACAGAGATTCTGGAAATATTGCCATCCTACCCCTGGGGGTTTATTTAGGACAGTTGAATTCTTCTAGAAGGCTCTGCATGTAGGCAGATAAAGAGTGCAGAAAAGCCTCTTTCTGCATTTGTTGAATCTCTAATGCCTTCAGCTCAAAGTGATGCTTATGCCACAATG
Organism: Phataginus tricuspis; assembly: GCA_029783875.1. Classification (NCBI taxonomy): domain Eukaryota; kingdom Metazoa; phylum Chordata; class Mammalia; order Pholidota; family Manidae; genus Phataginus; species Phataginus tricuspis. The sequence goes on along the minus strand of JAQQAC010002837.1, from coordinate 90,031,752 downwards.
GCATATTTTGGATCCTTTCAAGAACAACTATGCACCACAAAATGGAAAATGAAAGCAAAAGACCACACAGTTTGGGGAGATAAACTTTCTTTTTTTTTTTTTATTAAGATTTCATTGATATACACTCTTACGAAGGTTTCACAAGGAAAACAATGTGGTTATTACATTCACCTATATTATCATGTCCCCCTCAGACTCCATTGAAGTCACTGTCCATCAGTGTAGTAAGATGCCACAGAGTCACTACTTGTCTTCTCTGTACTACACTGTCTTCCCCATGACCCCCCCACACCATGTGTGCCAATCATAATACCCCTCAATCCGCTTCTCCCTACCTGGCCACCCCCCCTACCCCCCCCTCCTCTTTGGTAATGAGTAGAGTCCCTTCTTGGAGTCTGTGAGTCTGCTGCTGTTTTGTTCCTTCAGTTTTGCTTTGTTATGCTCCACAAATGAGGGGAAAATCATTTGATACTTGTATTTCTCTACCTAGCTTATTTCACTGAGCATAATACTCTCTAGCTCCATTCATATTGTTGTAAATGGTAGAATTTATTTTCTTCTCATGGCTGAATAGCATTCCATTGTGTATATGTACTACATCTTCTTTATCCATTCATCTACTGATGGACACTTAGGATGCTTCCATATCTTGGCTACTGTAAATAGTGCTGTAATAAACATAGGAGTGCATATGTCTTTTTGAATCTGAGATCTTGTTTTCTTTGGGTAAATTCCTAGGAGTGGAATTTCTGGGTCAAATGGTAATTCTAGTTTTATTTTTTTCAGAAAGCTCCATATTGCTTTCCACAATGGTTGAACTAATTTGCATTCCCAAAAGCAGCGGAGGAGGGTTCCCCTTTCTCCATATCCTTGCCAGCATTAATTGTTCCTAGTCTTTTCAATGATGGCCATCGTTAACTGTTGTGAGGTGATATGTCAGTGTGGTTTTAATTTGCATTTTCCTGATAATTAACGATGTGGAGCATCTTTTCATGTGCGTGTTGACCATCTGAATTTCTTCTTTGGAGAAGTGTCTTTTCAGATCCTCCACGCATTTTTTAATTGGGTTATTTGCTTTTTGAGTGTTGAGGCATGTGAGTTGTTTAAATATTTTGGATGTTAACCCCTTGTCAGATATGTTGTTTACAAATATATTCTCCTATACTGTAGGATGCCTTTTTATACTGATGGTGTCCTTTCCTGTACAGAAGCTTTTTAATTTGATGTAGTCCCATTTGTTCATTTTTACTTTTGCTTCCCTTGCCTGAGGAGATGCATTCAGGAAAAAGTTGCTCATGTTTATATTCAAGAGATTGTTGCCTGTGTTTTCTTCTAAGAGTTTTATGGTTTCATGACTTACATTCAGATCTTTGATCCATTTTGAGTTTACTTTTGTGTATGGAATTAGACAATAATCCTATCATTCTTACATGTAGCTGTCCAGTTTTGCCAACACCAGTTGTTGAAGAGACTGTCATTTCCTCATTGTATATCCATGGCTCCTTTATCGTATATTGATAGACCATATATGCTTGGGTGTATATCTGGGCTTTCTAGTCTGTTCCATTGGTCTATGGGTCTATTCTTGTGCCAGTACTCAATTGTCTTGATTACTGTTGATTTCTAGTAGAGCTTGAAGTCAGGGAGCCATAATCCCTCCAGCTTTATTCTTCCTTCTCAGGATTGCTTTGGCTGTTTGGGGTCTTTTGTGGTTTCATATGAATTTTAGTTCATTGAATTTGCTCTAGTTTGTTAACAATGCTATTGGTACTTTCATAGGGATTGCATTGAATCTGTAGATTGCTTTAGGCAGGATGGCCATTTTGATAATATTAATTCTTCCTGTCCATGAGCATGGGATATATTTCCATTTATTTGTATCTTCTTTAATTTCTCTCACGAGTGTCATGTAGTTTTCAGGGTGTAGGTCTTTCACTTCCTTGGTTAGTTTTATTCCTAGGTATTTTATTCTTTTTTATGCAATTGTGAATGGCATTGTTTTCCTGATTTCTATTTCTGTAAGTTCATCATTAGTATATAGGAATGCAACAAATTTCTGTGTATTAATTTTGTATCCTGCAACTTTGCTGAATTCATTTATTAGTACTAGTAGTTTTGGAGTGGACCCTTTAGGGTTTTTTAAGTACAATATCATGTCATCTGCAAACAGTGACAATTTAACTTCTTCTATGCCAATCTGGATGCCTTTTATTTCTTTGTGTTGTCTGATTGCCATGTCTAGGACTTCCAGAACTATGTTGAATAAAAGTGGGGAGAGTGGGCATTCTTGTCTGGTTCCTGATCTTAAAGGAAAAGCTTTCAGCTTCTCACTATTAAGTATGATGTTGGCTGTGGGTTTGTTGTATATGGCCTTTATTATGTTGAGGTACTTGCCCTCTATACCCATATTGTTGAGGGTTTTTATCATGAATGGATGTTGAATTTTGTCAAATGCTTTTTCAGCACCTATGGAGATCATGTGGTTTTTGTCCTTTTTGCTGATGCGGTGGATATTCTAATATTGTATCATCCTTGCATCCCTGGAATAAATCCTACTTGATCATGATGGATGATCTTTTTGATGTATTTTTGAATTGAGTTTGCTAATACTTTGTTGAGTATTTTTGCATCTATGTTCATCAGGGATATTGGTCTGTAGTTTTCTTTTTTTGTGGTGTCTTTGCCTGGTTTTGGCATTAGAGTGATGCTGGCCTCATTGAATGAGTTGGGATGTATTGCCTCCTCTTCTGCTTTTTGGAAAACTTTAAGGAGGATGGGTATTAGGTCTTCACTAAAGGTTTGCTAAATTCAGCGGTGAAGCTATCTGCTCCAGGAGTTTTGTTCTTAGTGGTTTTTTGATCACCAATTCAATTTCATTGCTGGTAATTGGTCTGTTCTAATTTTCTGTTTCTTCCTGGGTCAGCCTTGGAAGGTTGTATTTTTCTAGAAAGTTGTCCATTTCTTGTAGGTTATCCAGTTTGTTTGCATATAATTTTTCATAGTATTCTCTAATAATTCTTTGTATTTCTGTGGTGTCCATCGTGATTTTCCCTTTCTCATTTCTGATTCTGTTTATGTGAGTAGACTTGCTTTTTTTCTTGATAAGTCTGGCTAGGGGTTTATCTATTTTGTTTATTTTCTCAAATAACCAGCTCTTGCTTTCATTGATTCTTTCTATTGTTTTATTCTTCTCAAATTTATTTATTTCTGCTCTAATCTTTATTATGTCCCTCCTTCTACTGACTTTGGGCCTCATTTGTTCTTCTTTTCCTAGTTTAGTTAATTGTGAGTTTAGACTGCTCATATGGGATTGTTCTTCTTTCCTGAGGTAACCCAGTATTGCAATATACTTCCTCTTAGTACAGCTTATGTTACATCCCACAGAATTTGCGATGTTGATTTATTGTTGTTATTTGTCTCCATATGTTGCTTGATCTCTGTTTTTATTTGGTCATCGATGCATTGATTATTTAGGAACATGTTGTAACACTCAATGTGTTTGTGGGTTTGTGGTGTTCTTTGTATAATTTATTTCTAGTTTCAAACCTTGGTGGTCTGAGAGGCTGGTTGGTACAATTTCAATCTTTTAGAATTTACTGAGGGTCTTTTTGTGACCTAGAATATTATCTATTCTTGAAAATGTTGCATGTGCCCTTCAGAGGAATGTGTATCCTGCTGTTTTTGGGTGGAGTGTTCTGTAGATGTCTGTTAGGTCTATCTGTTCTAATGTGTTGTTCAGTGCCTCTGTCTCCTTACTTATTTTCTGTCTATTTGATCTGTCCTTTGAGTGAGTTTTGTGTTGAAGTCTCCTGAAATAAATGCATTACATTCTATTTACCATTTAATTCTGTTAGTATTTGTTTCACATATGTAGGTGCTCCTATGTTGCATGCATATACATTTATAATGGTTATATCCTCTTGTTGGATTGAACTCTTTATCATTATGTAATGTCATTCTTTGTCTCTTGTGACTTTCTTTGTTTTAAAGTCTATTTTGTGTTATACAAGTACTGCAACTCTTGCTTTTTTCTCCCTATTAGTTGCATGAAATATCTTTTTCCATCCCTTCAGTTTTAGTCTGTGTATGTCTTGGGTTTGAAGTGAGTCTCTTGTAGGCAGCATATAGATGGGTCTCGTTTTTTTATCCATTCACTGACTCTATGTCTATTGATTGGTGCTTTCAGGCCATTTACATTTAGGGTGATTATTGAAAGGTGTGTACTTTTTGCCATTGCAGGCTTTAGATTCATGGTTACCAAAGGTTCAAGGGTAACTTCCTTACTATCTAACAGTCTAATTTAACTCACTTAGTATGCTATTACAAACACAATCTAAAGGTTCTTTTTTTTCTTCCTTTTTCTTCCTCCTCCATTCTTTATATATCAAGTATCATATTCTGTACTCTTTGCCTATCCCTTGACTGACTTTTGAGGTAGTTTATTTGATTTTGCCTCTTCTTAATAATTAATTGTTCTACTTTCTTTACTGTAATTTTATTTCCTCTGGTGACAGCTATTTAGCCTTAGGAACAGTATAGCAGTCCCTCCAAAATACACTGTAGAGTTGGTTTGTGGAATGTAAATTCTTTCAGCTTTTGATTATCTGGAAATTGTTTAATCCCTCCTTCAAATTTAAATTGTGTCTTTCCGGGTAGAGTATTCTTGGTTTGAGGACCTTCTGTTACACTGCTTTAAATATATCATGCCTCTGCCTTCAAGCCTGTCAGGTTTCTGTTGAGAAATCTGATGATAGCCTGATGGGTTTTCCTTTGTATGTGATCTTTTTTCTCTCTCTGGCTGCTTTTAATACTCTGTCCTTGTTCTTGATATTTGCTATTTGAATTATTATGTCTTGGTGTTGTCCTCCTTAAGTCCGTTGTGTTGGAAGATGTGTGCACCTCCATGGTCTGAGAAAGTTTTCAGCAATTACCTCCTCAAAGACACTTTCTATCCCTTTTTCTCTCTCTTCTTTTGTTACCCTATGATGTAAATATTGTTCTGCTTGGATTTGTCACACAGTTCTCTCAACATTCTGTCATTCCCAGGGATCCTTTTTTCTGTCTGTGCCTCAGTTTCTTTGTATTCCTCTTCTCTAATTTCCATTTCATTTACTGTCTCCTCTACTTTATTTAATCTGCTTTTAAATCCCTCCTGAAATGTTTCATTTCAGATACTGTATTCATCAACATTTGTATCTCATTCCTGAATTCCTCCCTGAGTTCTTGAATATTTTTCTGTAGGTACATGAGCTTGTTTATGATTTTTATTTTGAAATCTCTTCCAGGAAGATTTATCCATTCAGTTTCACTTGGCCGTCTTTCTGGTGTTTGTGGGACTTTGGTTTTAACCAGGTTCCTTTGACGTTTCATAATTGTACGTGGCGCCCTCTAGTGCCCAAAAGCTCTACTCTCTGGAGCTGCTCAGCCCCCGGAACAATGGTAGGGGTCACAGGTGAGCAGTGCTGGTTCCTGTTGGGAGGAAAGAGTTCTTTCCAACTTCCTGGCTGTAGTGCCTGCCTCCACAGCCAGGGCCAGTGGGCCGAGCATGCAGGAGGAAGCCTCTCTGCTTTGCACTTGTTGCTGCCATAGGCAGGGCTGCCCTCTGGCTGGTGTGGCACAATGTTGGGGACAGCAACTTTGCAAACTGATGCCATCCAGGAGGAAGATTTTTCAGGCTGCATATCACAGTGGGGGGCCTCAGGGCTGCTTTGCCAGCCAGTGGGACAGAGCTCTTGGAGCTCCTGAATGTTCCCAACCTGCTTGGAAGAGTGCCCCCAGTCAATTTTGTCCACCTGTCCTTTCTCCTGAGCAGCAAGCTCTGTGCATTCCTTGCCCCTTTAGCAGCCCTCTCACTGTTAGGAAGTCTCTCAGGATGATTGTCTTTCTCCTGTCCCAGTGTGGCCAGTTGTGATATGTGTTTTCCACAAGTAGCTGGAATCTCAGTCTCTCCAAGTATTCCGCATGTCTTAGCTTTCCAACCCCACTAATCTCCAGAGCACCATGTAATGTAGGTTCATGCTTCCAGAGCAGATCTCCAGTGCTCAGTGTTCAGCAATCATAGGCCTCAACCCTCTCCCTGCTCTGTTTCTCTTCCTCCCTCCAGTGAGCTGGGGTGGGGGAAGGGCTTGGTCCCTCCTGATCACAGCTTTGGTACTTTACCCTTTTCCTTGAGGTCTGCTGTTTTCCCCAGGTGTAGGCAGTCTACCACAGCCTTCTTTCCTGTTGCTCTTTCAGGATTAGATGTATTTGCTGTATTTTCACATTATATGTGGTTTTGGGAGGAAGTTTCTGTCTGACCGCTCATGCCGCCATCTTTAAGCTTCCTCAAAAGTTCTGAGAATATTATCCATATAAAATGGTAGATGTGTATATAAATATAATGGTATATTTAACTTATAAAAGTTAATGTGACTAAGTGCCCACTTTATTTTTCACTTAAGCCATCATATTAGAAGTCAAAGTCAGCTGTGCTCTAATTCTATGTCTCCTCTCAGAAAATTAAGAATTTCATGTTAACTTTTTATCTCTAAATGAATCAATTTCAGGACAATCTATGCTTTTCTTACATAGAATTTGGTAAATTTATTATCCAATTTAGCAGAGCTGAACTCTTCAAAAAGGAAGAATCCTCTGTTGTTATGTGGCATACTCCCTACAATACTCAGAACCTCATAATGTAGGGCTAAAGATATTTTAATAAGCTTACCACCTGATCCCTTGCTCACAGATAGATAAACAGGCCCAAAACAGTTAACTGGTTTGCCCAAGTTCTCCTAGCTAGATAATGCATTACCTGGGACATGAGTCCTGGGCTTAGACCCATTGAAATAAGAATCTAATGACCTATAGGGTAATGAATGGAAGTATATTCATTAGGTTAATGCAGTAAATCCCTGGATATTGAGAAATAACAAAATGACTTAGAGTTAATTAAATACACAGAAAAATTAGAAAACTATGCTTAAGACAAATTTGTGTAATTTCAGATTGACATCTCATCTTTATGCTCTTGAAGTGTCCTGTGGTTTTGTGTATCACAGCATGTTGTCATGCATAATATGCAGCCTGCTCCCCTCCCACACCCAGTCATTCCATGCTCTGCACTGAACACCAATGCCTTTGAAATAGAACTTGTCTATAATCCTCTACAGCTTCACATAATGCCCTCTGTAGGGAAAATGGAGGTTCTTATGGCCAGGATCTTCATCTGACCCTAATCTGCTTGATGATGTAATTGCTATGTAGGCTAATGCTTACCCATTGGCAATAAGTCATTATTGCCTGTGTTGCTCTATAATGAGCTCTGCCTAGTGTTTGGCATAGAGGCTGTAGTGGAGGCAAAGGCTGTAGTGGAGGCAGAGGCTAGAGTGGAGGCAGATGGAGACAGACTTGCTGAGTGCAGACTTGACTCTAGCACTCAACCTGCAACTGTTAGAATAAATCTTGTAATAAGCCCTTTCTCCCACCCCAACCCCAATGTTCCATTGTCATCAAGTCCTGAGTGAACTTGCCTAGAGCTGGGAACCCCCTCCCACCTAAAGCTACATCCTCTCCTCTTCATTTAAAAGAAAAACTTTTGTTTGGAAATAAAACTTTTTTTTTCCTTTTCTCCTCCTTTGTTAGAGCCAGAAGAAGGCAGGAATTTTTCTTGCCCCTTACTCTTACTTGTTCATGAACAAACTGGCAAGTTTTTAACTTTTCTGGGCCTCTACTAAATTGGTAAAATATATCATGGGGCTTGGGGGTGATTAAATTAGAGGTAATATAAAATATTCTGATCATTCTCCTTTGTCATTGTCTCTGCAATCCATTGTCTAACTCTTACCTGAGATTGAGCTCTGCACAGGTACCATGGCCCTCAGACTTGGTATTCATTATGTTAGAGGTTGAATTCTGCACCAATTCATGTTATATATTGAAGTTCTAACCCCCAGTATCTCAGAATGTGACCTTGTTTGGAAACAGTTTTTACAGAGGAAAACAAATTAGAGAAGTCATTACGTTGGACCCTCATACACTATGACCAATACCCTTATAAAATGGGGAAATTTGAGGATGGACATACAAACAGGAAAGACAATGAGAAGAGACAGAGAGACAAAATGGCCATCTATAAGCCAAGGAGCAGGGCCTGGAACAGATCCTTCCTTCACAGCCTCAGAAGGAACCAACCCTGCTATCACCCTGATCTCAGATGTCTATCCTCCAGAACTGTAAGAAAATAAATTCCTGTTATTTAAGCTGCTCAGTGTGTGGCTCTTTGTTAAGGCAGCTCTAGAAAGCTAGCTTGCATTATTTACTTAACATTCCCCCCGTGCCAACATCCACTGCCAGCCTTCCCACCAAGAGGTGGAATTGTGCTGATTTATCTTTATACTCTTAGAAACTTACATAGTGTTTGGCCTATCATGGGTACTTAGTTATTGCTTATAATAGAATTACCTTACATAAGCAGAGTTCTTGTATCTATATTCTCTTAACTGATATTCACAACTCATTGATTTGAGAGGAGTACTCAAATAATTATCAAAGAAGATAATGGTTTTCTTATCTAGGGTTAGAAAGTATAGTAAAGGAGAGAGATAGAATTCCATACAAATGCTTTTCAGCTATTATAATCCAGTGTTTAAAACCCTATTTCCTTTCTGTTGAATTTTAAACTGCGTTTAAGACACGACTTGTAACTTGAGGGATCTTTTCAACTAAAATTGTTTCCATCACAAACAAAACAAAACAACTCAAAAGACCTCAAAACTTATCACTCAGCTTAGTAAAAATAGGAAGTCCCTTGAGTAAAACAATTTAAAACATAAATTCAATTTTTGCAGAAAATTGACAAGTTTAATTTTGTCTACTATGTTTACTGACAAACTACTTGAAATAGCAGGTCTTTATGAGGTTTTTACAGAGCTCTTCATCTCTGGAAATATTGGAATAGACCCACATTTACTAATTTAGGGTTGTTTTTTAGGAATGGTACATGCTTACACTCATTAATAGTAATAATAAATGAATAATCTTTCTGTCATCTTAAATGTTATTTTATCATACATAAAAAGCCCATATTTCTTGAATGCTGGCTACATGACAGACACTGTGCTAAATGCTTCACACATCAGTCAGCACTCTGGCTGAAAAAATATATAGCTTAATTAAAAGGATTTTGCAGAAGAGAATCTAATGAAGGGACATTTTTACAGAGTGTGGGCAGGGTTAAGGGAACCATCAATGGTGAGGTGCCCAAGGTGACCAAAAATGAGAGGCTTTTGCTACCCCGGACCTGAATGGGTGGAGAGAGATCATAGGAGTCCATATGAATACTGTGGAAGAGGAAGTATCTGACAGACACTGTAACCATAGAGACATAATGCCACTTCCAGAGAAGTGGTGAGGCAGCGGATGCTCAGACCCTCCCATGTCCTGGCAAACCCACCCAGAAGCCTGATGGCCATGGTGCTCCTCTTAAGCCTTCTGCAGAGCTCAGTCCCAGATTAGAGTTAGACAGTGAATGGGAAAGACAGTAACAAAAGGAGAATGATCAGAATATTTTGTATGTTCTATCTAATTTAATCACCCCATGATTTTACGAATTCAGTAGAAGCTCAGAAAAGTTAAAAACTTGCCATTCATGAGCAAGTTAGGAGTGGGGAGCAAGAAAAATTCCTACCTTCTTCTGGCTCTAACAAAGGAAGAGAAAAGGGGAAAAAAAAGTTTTGTTTCAAACAAAATGTTTCTTTTAAATGAAGGAAGGGGAAGTGGGCTTTATGTGAAGCTGTAGAGGATTGTAGATAAGTTTTATTTCAAAGTCATTGGTGTTTGTTTCAGAGCATGGAATGATTGGATGTGGGAGGGGAGCAGGCTACATAGGCATGAGAGTGGAGAACATGCCAGCCTAGAGATGAATAAATGGACACATGTTAATGATGAACAAAGATGAAGAAATGAGGGAGATAGGAGGTTAAACATGATAACTAATTTCTGCAGAGCACTATGTAATTTAACACTTTGATTTGTTTCATTTGGCTTGATACCCAAAATACCCTTGCAAAAGGTCGTATGGTTATTTTTTTTTAATATTGTTACTGTGATTTTTTTTCTCATTTTACAGATAAAGAAACAATGTCAAAGAAGTTATTGATTTGTCCAAAGTTACATAAAAGTAAAGAAGCACTTTGATGTAGAATGGTGTCAAGCTAATGTACCTCTGTGGGTATTAAAGTTACAATTTAGTTTTCTTTAGTCATTTCTCTAATCAAACATCTGTTAATAATCATGGCATGCTAGATGTCCACATATCCTAAGTCCCTCTCTTTTTATTTTTTGACTTGATTCCCTGTGCCCCAAATAAGAAAGTTAATAAAACTAACTATAGCCCAGTGTTCTGATATTTTTCATCAGCTCCTTAGTTATCTAATGTAGTGTCTGCCAAATAAGTCTGATTAACAATTTCACTCCATAATCATTTTCCAACACATGCAGCTGTTGACTCTAGAGATTAATTGGCAAGCTTTATATCCAACTAACAATAGGTTGACATTTAATATCTTGAATTTATAGATATTCTGGTATGTTATTGAGCTATTTGCTTTGGATAGATTTCCCAAGCATCTGAAACTGGATTTCTCCAAGGACAGGCTTACATAAGCAGAGGAACTTATCACATCATTTTACTTCTGTCTCTTGTCAGAGAACTTAGGTTCTTACAGTCTTTAAAACTCCTGGGATGTTTCTCTGACTCTGAATGTATCTGAATGTGCCAGTTAAAATCATGGCTATGATCTGAGTAGGAAGAATTTATGTCATCAAAATGGCTGTCCTGCCTAAAGCAATCTAGAGTCAGTGCAATCCCTATCAAAATACCAACAACATTCTTCAACAAACTAGAACAAATAGTTCTAAAATTCATATGGAGCCACAAAGACCTTAGTAGCCAAAGCTATCCTGAGAAGGAAGAATAAAGCTGGGGGGATTATGCTCCCCAACTTCAAGCTCTACTACAAAGTCACGGTGATCAAGACAATTTGGTACTGGCACAAGAACAGACCCATAGATCAATGGAACAGAACAGAAACCCCAGATATAAAGCCAAGCATATATGGCCAATTAATATATGATAAAGGAGCCATGGATATACAATGGGGAAATGACAGCCTCTTCAATGACTGGTGTTGGCAAAACTGGACAACTACATGCAAGAGAATGAAACTGGATTATTGTCTAACCCCATACACAAAAGTAAGCTCAAAATGTATCAAAGACCTGAATGTAAGTCATGAAACCATAAGTCTTAGAAGAAAACACAGGCAATAATCTCTTGAATATAAACATGAGCAAATTTTTCCTGAACGCATCTCCTCAGGCAAGGGAAACAAAAGCAAAAATGAACAAATGGGACTGCATCAAACTAAAAAGCTTCTGTACAGCAAAGGACACCATCAGTAGAACAAAAAGGCATCCTACAATATGGGAGAATATATTTGTAAACGACATATCTGACAAGGGATTAACATCCAAAATATATATAAAGAACTTGCATGCCTCAACACCCAAAAAGCAAATAACCCAATTAAAAAATGGGCAGAGGATCTGAACAGACACTTCTCCAAAGAAGAAATTCAGATGGCCAATAGGCACATGGAAAGATGATCCACATTGCTAGTTATCAGAGAAATATAAATTAAAACCACAATGAGATATCACCTCACCCCAGTTAGGACAGCCAACATCCAAAAGACTAGGAACAACAAATGCTGGTGAGGATGTAGGGAAAGGGGAATCCTCCTACACTGCTGGTGGGAATGCAAATTAGTTCAACCATTGTGGAAAGCAATATGAAGGTTCCTCAAGAAACTAAAAATAGAAATACCATTTGATCTAGGAATTCCACTCCTAGGAATTTATCCAAAGAAAACAAGATCTCAGATTCAAAAAGACATATGCACCCCTATGTTTACTGCAGCACTATTTATAGTAGCCAAGATATGGAAGCAACCTGAGTGTCTACCATTAGAAGAATGGATAAAGAAGATGTAGTACATATACACAATGGAATATTATTCAGCCATGAGAAGAAATTAAATCCTACCATTTGCAATATCATGAATGGAGCTAGAGGGTATTATGCTCAGTGAAATAAGCCAGGCAGAGAAAGACAAGTTCCAAATGATTTTTCTCATTTGTGGAGTATAACAAAGCAAAACTGAAGGAACAAAACAGCAGCAGACTCACAGACTCCAAGAAAGAACTAGTGGTTAACAAAGGGAAGAGGGTGGGGAGGGTGGGTGAGGAGGGAGAGGGAAGGGAATTAAGGGGTCACAGGGAAGACAGTATAGCATGGAGAAGACAAGTAATGACTCTATAGCATATTACTATGCTGATGGACAGTGACTGCAATGGGGTGGGGGGGATACTTGATAATATGGGTGAATGTAGTAACCACAATAGTGCTCATGTGAAACCTTCATAAGTTTGTATATCAATGATATCTTAATAAAAAAAATCATGGCTATGATCCATATATTCTCTATGTGTTATCTTCTCCTTTCCCATAGATACTGTGTATGTACAAAGCAATAGTAGAGAAAGGTAGCTACGAGGAACCCCACCCACCCATGTTCAAGGTCAGGGATATTTTATTAATCTTCCTATTCCCACCGAACTATCAGAGCCTTATACATACTAGGTGCTTAAATGAAGTTTGATAACATGGTTTATTGACTTCTTTGAAAAACACTAACGTAGTTATTTACTTAATATTTCAATGCACACATACTTCAGGTAAAGTGCAGTACTGATATTTGAGAAGTAAGTTTTGTGGCCTAATTATTCGAATAGTGTCTTAGTTAAAATCTTTTAATTTCAAATGTTAGAGCCTTTCAAACTTGGTTAAGCTAATAAAGGAAATTGTATGGAACCAAGAGCAAAGACAAGAAAGAGGTCTTTGCTTTTCTCAGTATGAACTTTATTATTATTTTCTTTCTGCAGAACATTTTTTCTGTGTCAGTGGCCATCACACTACACCAATTTTACTTGTACTGCATTCATGTTACCTGCATAGACAAGGTTAACTTGCTCCAATTCCAAATTTCTAGGAGAATCTGATTGGTCTGACACTGGTTATAAATCCACACCTGACTCAATCAGCTGCTGCCATCAGGGCCCCACAGTAAATTCATGGCTGCTAGGCAGCTAGGTAGAGGTAACAGTTCCTCGAGAAATATAAACAGACCTGGTTAACCCCAAAATGTTTCTGCCATACATTGAACATCCACTTTGACAGGATTCAGGAAACAGTTTCTCTCACCTCTCCCTTTCACTTTGCCTGACTACAAACAAGCCACTATTTAACTCTGACCCTAGGCTATTAGACTCTCAAGCTAGCCAAAATGGTGCCCTGCTTTTAACAACAGCTTGAATTCTCCTGGAAAGATTTATCTCAGGAACACTGCAGGGGAAAAGGATAAATCCTAAACTGTTTTGTTCTTAAGTACAGAGTGCCTGGATTGTATTATTATTTAGATACCAGCATTTCTGAACTGACCCTGAGTGAGAGAGTCAACTACATCATTTCAATGGGATTTTATAACATACTAGCAATTTTTAGAGGTGAAAGTTGGAGGAGATTGTTCTTTTTTCTAAAAGCAGATGGGGGAGAATAGGGTGAGACATTCCTGTATTTGCACAGCAAGGTATCTTTAGTGAATGTCTTTGTTCCTCAGCTAAAGACGTTTTAACTTTTTCTCTACAGCAGAATCATCACAGTTAAGATATCATGCTAAGCCCTCAACCTTTTTTCTAGCAAACAGTAGGCAATAAAATTAGAGGTCAGATGAGCCAAAAATTCCATTTAAGAAACAGAAAAATTTACCTCTTAATAAGCATGCTGTGTGGTTCTCTCTTCCCCCCACTCTACATTTTCTTCCTCAAAATAGAATCTAAATAAAAAGCCATATCTACTTAATAGTTGTGCCTTCAGGAGAAATACAACATAAAGTCATTGAGGGGAAAATGCCATATGACAAGCTTCCCGTGGTTTACAAGGGCTTGAGATAAAGTAGCTTCTTCTGTTATGTTTTTTAAATATTTACTTCAGAAGTTGTCAAATCAGCCTGGCATGGCCCATGTTACAAGTAAATAGGTTCCTTCTGTGGAGGCACTAGCAATCAGCTTTCTGGGGATGAGGTGCTGATATCCCAATGCCTGCCTTTCTCCCAATTGAATTTATCTATTTGTGTATCTGTACACTTAAGTAGAGAAGGTAATACATCTATTTATCGTCACCACCAGTATCCGTCTAAAGCTATATCCAAAGACGTGTACTTATAAAGTGAGAGGGGCACATTAGTCTGGTTTGATGCAGCAGTCACAGGGTTTATCTGCCAAGTTATCTGAAGATAAGAGGCTTGATTGTTGTCAGATACCACAGAGTCATTACTGTGTAACTGCAAGAAGGTTGACAAACTCATCAGGGTGAAACTCCCAGCATGTTCTGCATCTGAAATCAGCACAACAAAATGACAGTGGGAGTGTATTAAATATAAAATAAACTGTTTGCTATGAGGCCAGGAGTTCTTTGAGGTCAGTGATTGGGAACTTATTTCACTGTACTCATGATTTTAAAACAACATAGTATGTGATAGATACTTGTGAGCAGATAGATGCAGAGATGGATGGATGCATGGAAGGATGCATGGGTGAATGAGCTAGACCACCTCTTTTCAGAGCTTTCTGAATAATAGAGTGTGCTAGGCCTTTATAAATGCATGACTTAAGTAACCTCCAGTCTGGCCTCTGCTACCTCTCTATTTTCTTTTTGTAATCTTCCCTCCTTGCCCACCGAGTTCTTGTCACACTGGGCTTCTCTCTGTCAGGACTGCTGCACAGGCTGTGCTGCTTGCCTGGCAGGCTTTTCTTCATGATCTTCACACATCTGCTTGTTTCCTAATATTTAGATGTCATCTTCTATGTTATATCATTAGAAATCATACTTCTAATCACCCATCTGAAGTAGCAACCTGATTGTTCTCCATAATGGCTGTATTCAAATTGTCTTCTTAGCATTTATTATTCTTTTATGTGTTTATTTGATGGGTTTACTTTTTTGTGTGTGTGCCTTTATTTACCTTTCTTTTGCCAATAAAATCTAAGCTTCCTGAGTATTTCCTAGCTTAGACTATATCATCTGCATCATTATCTAATTATCTTTTGACTGATTGACTGATGAAGTAATGAATGAACAGGAACAAAATCAAATGATTTCCTATGGTTTTAATTACTAGAACTTATGTATATAATATATTCCTGTAATACATTTAAAATAATGTTAATTACACAATTTAGATATACACAGGCTTTAGAAGGATTAAAACTCCTATTTTTAAAAGTGACCATGTTAACCTGTTTACCTACCAGCCTTGGAAATGTATCAAAGGATATAAAAATTAAATAATGTTACTTCCTTAAATCTTTTTGGGATGAGGTGAGGTATAAACACACATGTGTATAAACACACACATCCTTGTATTTCAAGGATTTATTAGTTCAGACTAATGAAAGACATACAATTGTACAACTAGACCATTTTAGAACTATTCTTTGCTCTATAATGATTTAAATCTGTGGGATTTTTCCAAGCTAAAAGGGGTTCATGTCTTCTAGTACAATGGTTTTTCCTGGGAAAGTGTGGTATTTTAGGTAGCATTTTGGGATTTGGTGGGGTGTGTTGGTTATTATAGTAGCTGAGAATACTAATGGCATTTGGAACCTGCATCGCTAAACATTACAATGCATGGGAAACTACCACAATGAAGAGAGCTTTTCATATCCAACACAACTTTCAAAATTCTGTTCATGATCAGCTGAGCCTGATCTATAAATCTGCTTTCCTTTAAACACAACATATTTTGCATTTAAACCTACCAACTAGATTCTCACCTCAAGTGCTAAGCTCTGGGATAGGGACTGTGACCTATTACAGTATACTTCTCTTTTTCTTAAAATTTATAAAAATTCTGTTATGAAGGCTACCTTTAATATTATCAAAAGGGGCCTATGAAAGATGACCACAATGTGAGGGTCTTTCAAGTTGAGTTATCTTCTGCAGCCACATACTTTATGAATTTCTACAGGTATGTAAAAAAAAAAATCCAGACTTAGATAAAGATAGATTTTATTCAAAAATATTGCAGTTGGAGGAGAACTATTAAATAGAATACTCCAATCATAAGATCTGCAGGAGTCTCAAAGGTCAGGCAGAATGGTTCTTCTTTTATAGGGAGGAGTAAACAAAGCTAGAAGGGACTGGATGTGGAGGGCTGGGATGCACAGGTGGTATGATAGAACAGCTGATCCCCAAGTGTTTTGCGTTGAGGTCAGCCTTTAAGGATGGGTTATTCCCTATTCGAAGGCTTGCTGAATTTCAGGGGTGAGTCAAGGTCCAGGGACATTTGGAGGGTGGGGGTAGATAATGGGTGAGAAGCTTGACTTAAATTTGGTCCATTCAATTTAGTAGATACTTTGTCCAGATTAGTCAAATTATATGAACTCCACAAATCAAATCAATTTTCTTTCCCCAGTATGTCACTAAGGGTTGTTTGCCATTTGGGGAGATCACATCACTCATTGTCACACCAGTTGTGCTATGTGAACAGCCAATACAACTACTTGCGTCAGTCTGCATTTGTGGCTACCACAGTCATGCTGATTCTGGGGGAATAGGTACAAACAAGTGACCATTGTATTTTATCTTCTAGTGTAGTCATGCTAAAGCAATTATGCAATGAATAATACATTATTTCATCAATTGGTTTCTTTTGTTTCTCCATTATATCAATTTAGAGCATTATATAACTTTTCCATTTTCCTAGATTATGTGTAAAGATAGACAGTAATGTCTGTGAATTTAATTTCAAGACAATAAAGGAGACACTATGAAATATTTTTTCTTTAAAAGAGCTGAAGGTCGTTTAGAATTGAGAACCACTATTCTACTACCAGATTATTATTTATGGATAATAATTCTGAAACTAATAGAAGTTGAGAAATTTGCCCAAAGCTACAGAGAATATTGATCCAATTACACATATACATACTCTCAAATTGTTAAACATTTGGCATGACAAATGTGGGGCTAGGAATATGGATGCATAAAACAAACTTTGTTCTGTTTAATAGGAGAAAAAAGTGTTCACAGATAAATGATAAAGAATGAACAAAAAGTGATGATTTAGCAAACAAAATTTTCTGGAAAATGTCATTTCTGATAAGTACAAACTTTGCTGGGAGATTCACTGTATTTGGGGTACATGAGAAAGTGAAAAGGATCTATTTCTTGATCAGTAAAATGGGGATAAAAGTATGTACTTAGTAGCACTGTATGACTTAAAAATTGTAAGGCATGGATGTCATCCATGATCTCCAAACATTAACAATCTAATATATTACCTGAGGATCTTATTAAAATGTTGACTCTGACTCAATATATCTGTGCAGCTTGAGATTCTTCATTTTCAACAAAATCTCTAGTAATTGTCAATGATACTGGTTGGAGACCACCTTAATGGGCAAGGATGCAAGTCTCCTGGCACATAAGAAGAAGGGGCCTGTTCTGATTGTATTTCTTTTCTTTCCTCTTCTTTCCCTAACCTTTCCCTTTTCTACTTTTTCTGGCTCTTTCTGAGGCTATATGAAGCCTTGGCTTTCTTTCCGTGGGGGATTCAGTTGCTTTTAGTTTTTTTTGAAATCACTGCCATTTCACTCATTTTAAAATTTTTGGAAGAGGGGAAATGATAAGACATAGATTGTTTAATACTCCATTTTTGAATTTTTTTTCATTTTGGGAAGACATTTTTGAATATGCTCCTTTCTTCCCATATTCCAAAATCAGTGTTCTTCATGTTGCTTTATGCAGGTTCAGAGCAGCCCCACTGCATTAATATAGCTGGTAATAGAAAGGGGAGGGAAGTATTATTATTATATTTTACAGTAGCATCACTGCTTACTAATACATGTATATCCATTTATCTAAAACAACCTCATATTCCAACTGCTTTGGCAAAAAACAGTTTTGCCATTCCTCAACCAAGAGCTAAAAGAGCACTATTTTTTTTTAATGTGAAGAAATGACAAAAATAGTTCTATTAGCCTTGAAATCCCACAGGTGCTTCTTGAATGGATCCCATAAGAATGATTAACAATTTTTCTAAAGAAAAATTCTAAAATATCTTGTATTTTTCAGTTTCACCAACAGATGACACTACTGATTTCTGTAATCCCTTTTTTTTTAATATCAAGAAAAGTTTTCAAGGCTGTAGTTATGGGGATAAAAACCCAAGCTAACAAAATGATTAACTCTGAAATGACATATATAAATTATAGTTTCAAGAGTTTTATTATTTTTTGTTGTTATTTTCATACAATTTGCAAAAGCTTAATCAAAATTTATTCTTGTGGCAAATGACTGAATATCTCAATTCTTTTCACCAACCAACAATTATAGCAATAATTCTGAAATAAGAAAATGTTTGAGGTCCTTACATTGAAGGGAAATATGCATATATATTTCATATTGTAAAAATTGGATGTCTCTTCCTTCATCTCTAAAATAAGATAATATGAATATATTCTTAGGGATCTTTCCTCTCTTTATTAATGGTAATGAATGGTGTAGCAAAAATGCCACATAATAAGACAGGATGGCATTTAAAAGAATGAACAAATCAAGTCATCTGATAAAACTAGATATGCAGTCATTGCGGCCAAAGTGTCTCAGCAGTGACATGGGAGTTCCCAAGATTGTCATCCATTCCAGGTGGGAGGCAATGGATTTTGCCTCCGTGTTAATGTTAATGGTTCTTCTCTTTGCCATCTTCAAAAAGTGGCTCAAAATCTTGGTACCATTCTGGAATTGGAGATATTTAGTACCAGGCACTTGAAACCTATAGATTACTGTGCATATTTTATTCCTTCTTTTCTGGTTGTTCCTATAGTCACATACACTTATTTTTATCATAATTATAAATTGGCAACTAACCAGATGATTTATGCAAGTCCTGTCTGCCACCGCCCCCTCCAAGTAACTCCATGTTGGACACAAACATTAATTGGTTTGCAGAGTTAAATTTACAAAAAGGAAATATGAGAAAGCAATAGGTGTGTGGTATTGCTTGGTGTGATGTGCATGAAAAGTAAGATGCTGTGGGTCAAAAAAGAGTTGTGAGCATCAGCAGGATGTATTTCAAAGGGCACATTCAGAAAAATTCCATATAAGATTGACTATCAAATGTAAACATTCCATTTTAGTTATATAAGTAATAATTTTATAGAGACTTTTTTTGATTCATCATTAGGTGATATATTTTATTAGTAAAAATAATTATGATGCATGATTATCATTACCTGGGTGTGAAAGACAAATTACATAGGCCATTACCATTCTTGATGAAACAAAGACTATTGAGTAATGCTAGTCATAATTTTCTTTTTTTTTATTAAGGTGTTATTGATATACACTCTTATGAAGGTTTCACATGAAAAAAAAATGTGGTTACTACATTTACCCATATTATCAAGTCCCCACCCACACCACAATGCAGTGACTGTCCTCGGGTGTAGTAAGATGCCACAGATTCACTATTTGCCTTCTCTGTGCCACATTGTTTTCCCTGTGATCACCCACACCATGTGTACTGAACAAAATACCTTTCAATCCCCTTCCCCCACCCTCCCACACCCCTCCCCTTTGGTAACCACTAGTTCCTTCTTGCAGTCTCTAAGTCTGCTGCTTTTTTATTCCTTCAGTTATGCTTCATTGTTATACTCCACAAATGAGGGAAATCATTTGGCATTTGTCTTTCTCTGCCTGGCTTATTTGACTGAGCATAATATCCTCCAGCTCTATGCATGTTGTTGCAAATGGTAGGATTTGTTTTTTTCTTATGGCTGAATAGTATTCCATTGTGTATATGTACCACATCTTATTTATCCATTCATCTACTGATGGACACTTAGGTTGCTTCCATATCTTGGCTATTGTAAAAAGTGCTGCAATAAATATAGGGGTGCATATGTCTTTTTGAATCTGAGACGTTGTATTCTTTGGGTAAATTCCAAGGAGTGGGATTCCTGGGTCAAATGGTATTTCTATTTTTAGTTTTTGAGGAACATCCATATTGCTTTCCATAATGGTTGAACTAGCTTACATTCCCACCAGCAGTGTAGAGGGTTCCCCTTTCTCCACATCCTCGCCAGCATTTGTTGTTCTTAGTCTTTTGGATGGTGGCCATCCTTACTGGTGTGAGGTGATATCTCCCTGTGGTTTTAATTTGC
Source organism: Phataginus tricuspis (assembly GCA_029783875.1). Lineage (NCBI taxonomy): Eukaryota > Metazoa > Chordata > Mammalia > Pholidota > Manidae > Phataginus > Phataginus tricuspis. The sequence goes on along the minus strand of JAQQAC010002837.1, from coordinate 90,011,427 downwards.
ATTTCCCTGATGATTAGTGATGTGGAGCATCTTTTTATGTGTCTGTTGGCCATCTGAATTTCTTCTTTGGAGAACTGTCTCTTTATATCCTCTGCCCATTTTTTAACTGGGTTATTTGCTTTTTGGGTGTTGAGGTATGTAAGTTCTTCATATGTTTTGGCTGTTAACCCTTGTCGGATATGTCATTTAGAAATATATTCTCCCATACTGTAGGATGCCTTTTTGTTCTGTTGATGGTGTCCTTTGCTGTACAGAAACTTTTTAGTTTGATGTAGTCCCATGAGTTCATTTTTGCTTTGTTTCCCTTGATCGAGGAGATTCATCCAGGAAGAAGTCACTCATGCTTATATTCAGGAAATTTTTGCCTATGTTGCCTTCTAAGAGTTTTATGGTTTCATGACTTACATTCAGGTCCTTGATCCATTTTGAGTTTACTTTTGTGTATGGGGTTAAACAGTAATCCAATTTCATTCTCCTGCATGTAGCTATCCAGTTTTGCCAACACCAGCTGTTGAAGAGGCTGTCATTTCCCCACTGTATGTACATGGCTCCTTTATCACATATTAATTGACCATATATGGTTGGGTTTATATCAGGCTTCTCTAGTCTGTTCCATTGGTCTATGGGTCTGTTCATGCGCCACTACCAAGTTGTCTTGAGTACTTTGGCTTTGTAGTAGAGCTTAAAGTTGGGGAGCATAATCCCCCCAGCTTTATTCTTTCTTCTCAGCATTGCTATAGCTATTCGGGGTTTTTTGTTGTTCCATATGAATTTTAGAATGATTTCCTCTAGTTCATTGAAGAATGCTGTTGGTATTTTGATAGGAATTGCATTGAATCTGTAGATTGCTTTAGGCAGGATGGCCATTTTGATAATATTAATTCTTCCTATCAATGAGCATGGGATGTGTTTCCATTTATTGGTATCTTTTTAATGTCTCTCATGAGTGTCTTGTAGTTCTCAGGGTATAAGTCTTTCACTTCCTTGGTTAGGTTTATTCTTAGGCATTTTATTCTTTTTGATGCAATTGTGAATGGAATTGTTTTCTTGATTTCTCTCTCTGCTAGTTCATTGTTAGTGTATTGGAATGCCACAGATTTCTGTGTATAAATTTTGTATCAGTAACTTTGCTGAATTCAGATATTAGATCTAGTTGTTTTGGAGTGGTTCTTTAGGGTTTTTTATGTACAATATCATGTCATCTGCAAACAGGGACAGTTTACTTCTTCCTTGGCAATCTGGATGCCTTTTATTTCTTTTTGTTGTCTGATTGCTGTGGCTAGGACCTCTAGTACTATGTTGAATAGAAGTGGGGAGAGTGGGCATCCTTGTATTATTCCTGATCTTAAAGGAAAAGCTTTCAGCTTCTTGCTGTTAAGTATAAGATTGGCTGTGGGTTTGTCATATATGGCCTTTATTATGTTGAGGTACTTGCCCTCTATACCCATTTTGTTGTGATTTTTTATCATGAATGCATGCTGAATTTTGTCAAATGCTTTTCAGCATCTATGGAGATAATCATGTGGTTTTGTCCTTCTTTTTGTTGATGTGGTGGATGATGTTGATGGATTTTCGAATGTTGTACCATCCTTGCATCCCTGGAATAAATCCTACTTGATCATAATGGATGATATTTTTGATGTTTTTTTGAATTCCGTTTGCTAATATTTTGTTGAGTATTTTTGCATCTATGTTCATCATGGATATTGGTCTGTAATTTTCTTTTTTTGTGGTGTTTTTGCCTGGTTTTCGTATTAGAGTGATTCTGGCCTCATAGAATGAGTTTGGAAGTATTCCCTCTTCTTCTGCTCTTTGAAAAACTTAAAGGCAGATGGGCATTAGGTCTTCACTAAAAGTTTGATAAAATTCAGCGGTGAAGCCATCTGGTCCAGGTGTTTTGTTCTTAGGTAGGTTTTTGATTACCAGTTCAATTTTGTTACTGGCAATTGGTCCGTTCAGATTTTCTGTTTCTTTCTGGGTCAGCCTTGGAAGGTTGTATTTTTCTAGAAAGTTGTTCATTTCTTCTAGAGTATCCAGTTTGCATATAATTTTTCATAGTATTCTCTAATAATTCTTTGTATTTCTGTGGTGTCCATTGTGATTTTTCCTTTCTCATTTCTGATTCTGTTTATGTGAATAGACTCTCTTTTTTTCTTGATATGTCTTGCTAGAGGTTTATCTATTTTGTTAATTTTCTTGAAGAACCAGCTCATGTTTTCATTGATTATTTCTATTCTTTTATTCTTCTCAATTTTATTTATTTCTGCTTTAATCTTTATTATGTCCCTACTTCTACTGACTTTGGGCCTCATTTGTTCTTCTTTTTCTAGTTTTGTTAATTGTGAGTTTAGACTGCTCGTATGGGTTTGTTCTTCTTTGCTGAGGTAGGCCTATATTGCAAAATACTTTCCTCTTAACATGGCCTTTGCTGTGTCCCACAGATTTTGTGGTGTTTATTATTGTTATTTGTCTCCATATATTGCTTGATCTCTGTTTTTATTTGGTCATTGATCCATTGGTTATTTAGGATCATGTTGTGAAGCCTCCATGTGTTTGAGGGATTTTTCATTTTCTTTGTGTAGTTTATTTCTAGTTTCATATCTTTGTGGTCTGAGAAACTGGTTGGCACAATTTCAATCTTTTTGAAATTACCAAGGCTCTTTTTGTGGCCTAGTATATGATCTATTCTTGTAAATGTTCCAAGTGCACTTGAGAAGACTGTGTATTCTGCTGCTTTTGGGTGTAGAGTTCTACAGATGTCTGTTAAGTCCATCTGTTCTATTCTGTTGTTCAGTGCCTCTGTCTCCTTACTTATTTTCTGTCTGGTTGATCTGTTCTTCAGAGTGAGTAGAGTGTTGAAGTCTCCTAGAATGAATGCATTGCATTCTATTTGTCCTTTTAATTCTGTTAGTATTTGTTTCACATATGTAGGTGCTCCTGTGTTGGGCGCATTGATATTTATAATGGTTATACCTTCTTGTTGGATTGACCCTTTTATCATTATGAAATGTCCTTCTTTGTCTCATGATTTTCTTTGTTTTGAAGTCACTTTGTCTTATACAAGTACTTCAACTCCTGCTTCTCTCTTTATTAGTAGCTTGAAATATCTTTTTCCATCCCTTCACTTTTAGTCTGTGTATGTCTTTGGGTTTAAAGTGAGTCTCTTGTAGGCAGCGTATAGATGGGTCTTGTTTTTTTATCCATTCAGTAACTCTATGTCTTTTGATTGGTGCATTCAGTCCATTTACATTTAGGGTGATTATCAATAGGTATGTACTTATTGGCATTGCAGGCTTTAGATTCGTGGTTACCAAAGGTTCACAGTTAACTTTCTTACTATCTAAGAGTGTAACTTAACTCACTTAATATGCTATTACAAACACAACCTAAAGGTTCTTTTCTTTTTTTATTCCTCTGTTTCTTCCTCCTCCATTCTTTATATATTAGGTATCATATTCCATACTCTGTCTATTGCTTGATTGACTTTGGAGATAGTTATTTTATTTTTTGCATTTGCTTATTCATTAGCCGTTCTACTTTCTTTACTGTGGTTTTATTACCTATAGTGACAGCTATTAAACCTTAGGAACACTTCCATCTATAGCAGTCCCTCCAAAATACACTGTAGAGATGTTTTGTGGGAGGTAAATTCTCTCAGCTTTTGCTTATCTGGAATTGTTTAATCTGTCCTTCAAATTTAAATGATAATCTTGCCTGATAAAGTATTCTTGGTTCAAGGCCCTACTGCTTCATTGCATTAAATACATCATGCCACTCCCTTCTGGCATTTAAGGTTTCTGTTGAGAAGTCAGATGATAGCCTGATGGGCTTTCCTTTGTATGTGATCTTATTTCTCTCTCTGGCTGCTTTTAATAGTCATTTTAATTACTATATGTCTTGGTGTTGTCTTTCTTGTGTCCCTTGTGTTGGGAGAGCTGTGCATCTCCATGGCCTGAGAGACTATCTCCTTCCCCAGACTGGGGAAGTTTTTAGCAATTACCTCCTCAAAGACTCTTTCTATCCCTTTTTTTCTCTTCTTCTTCTTCTGGTATCCCTATAATGCAAATATTGTTCTGTTTGGATTGGTCACACAGTGCTCTCAATATTCTTTCATTCTTAGAGATCCTTTTTTCTCTCTGTGCCTCAGCTTCTTTGTATTCCTCTTCTCTAGTTTCTACTTCATTTCTTGTCTCCCCCACCATATCCAATCTGCTTTTAATACCGTTCATTGTGCTCTTCAACGATTGGATCTTTGACGGGGATTCTTTCCTGAATTCTTGAATATCTTTCCATTCCTCCATGAGCATGTTAATGATTTTTATTTTGAAATCCCTTTCAGGAAGATTCATGATGTTGATGTCATTTAAATCTTTCTCAGGAGTGTTATTTATAATTTTACTCTGAACCAGATTCCTTTGGCATTTCATATTTGTATATGGCGCCCTCTAGTGCCCAGAAGCTCTACTCCCTGGAGCTGTTCAGCCCCTGAAGCAATGTCAGGGGTCACAGGGGAGTGGTATTAGTGCCTGGGGGAGGAAAGAGCTCTTTCCTGCTACCCAGCTGCTATGCCTGTCTCCACTGCCTGAACCAGTTGGCCTAGCACACAGGTATAAGCCTCTATGCTTTGCGTTTGTAGTTGCTATAGACAGGTCTTCCTTCCGGCTGGGCTAATGCCAGTGTAGGTTGTGCTGGTTTGCAAGCCAGGTGGGGCTGGCTGGGAAAAAGGCTGCGTATCACAGAGGCGGTCCTTGGAGCTGTGTAGCCAACCAGGGAGCTGGAGCACCTAAAGATCATCTATGGAGGAAGATTTCTTTTTCCTCCTTAAATATGAGGGTCTATATGGCAAAGCTCCCAACCTGCTGGCAGAGTGCACCCAGACAATTGTGTCTACCTGTCCTCTCTCCTGAGCAGTAAGCTCTGTGCAATCCTTGCCCCTTTAGCAGCCCTCTTGCTAAGGGCTTCCTTGTTAGGCAGTTTCTCTGACTGCCTACCTTTCTTTTGTCCCAGAGTAGCCAGATATGGATCCCTACTTTTGACAAGCATCTGGAATCTCAGAGTCTCCAGGAATTCTGCCTGTCTTAGCTTTCCAACCCCATAATCATGAGAGTATCATACAAGCACCATGAATTGTAGGTTTGTGCTTCCAGAGCAGATCTCCGGAGTTAGGTATTCAGCACTCCCGGCCTCCACTCCCTTCCTGCTCTGTTTCTCTTCCTCCTGCCGGTGAGCTGGGGTGGGGGAAGGGCTTGGGTCCTGCCGGGCCACAGCTTTAGTATGTTACCCTGTTCTGTGAGGTCTGCTCTTTTCTCCAGGTATATGCAGTCTGGCGCAGGCCTCTTTCCTTTTGCTCTTTCAGAATTAGTTGTATTAATTATATTTTCATGTTATGTGTGGTTTTAGGAGGAAGCCTGTGTCTCACCTCTCATGCCATCATCTTTAATCCCATATATTTCATTTTTTCAAAAATGAATAAAAGTGAGGGACTAATGAGAAGCTTAACCATTTGTAATGAAAAAATAGCATTCCATTTTTATTGGTTCATTTTCTAATAAAAAGTTCTATAGTTTTTTTGTGCACAATTTTTTTATTTTGCTATTATTAATGTACAATTACATGAGCAATATTATGGTTACTAGACTCCTCCTATTATCAAGTCCCCACCACATACCCCATTACAGTCACTGTCCTTCAGCATAGTAAGATGCTATAGAATCACTACTTGTCTTCTCTGTGTTATACTGCCTTACCCATATCCCCCCCAGCTGCATTATGTGTGCTAATCATTAATGCCCCTTCTTCCCCCTTATCCCTCCCTTCCCACCCATCTTTCCCAGTTCCTTTCCCTTTGATAACTGTTAATCCATTCTTGAGTTCTGTGAGTCTGCTGCTGTTTTGTTCCCTCGGTTTTTGCTTTGTTCTTATACTCCACAGATGGGTAAAATCATTTGGTACTTTCCTTTCTCTGCCTGGCTTATTTCACTGAGCATAATACCCTCTAGCTCCATCCATGTTGTTGCAAATGGTAGGATTTGTTTTCTTCTTATGGCTGAATAATATTCCATTGTGTATATGTACCACATCTTCTTTATCCATTCATCTACTGATGGTCACTTAGGTTGTTTCCATTTCTTGGCTATTGTAAATAGTGCTGCAATAAGCATGGGGGTGCATATGTCTTTTTCAAATATAGCTTTATTTTTAAATAGCATGTTAAACTCCTTGCCAATCCTTTCATCAATACAAAATAATATTAAGGAAAACTCTTAACATATTTGGCTTTCAACATCACTCAGGATCAGTAACCACAAGATCTACCTTCAGAGACAGAAAGTCAGCAGGGTTAGTTCCTGCTGGAGACAGAAACTCTGAGAGAGAATCCACTCCATGCCTCTCTCTTAGCTGGCAGTCCTTGCCACTTCTTCACAGCATAATTCTTATCTCTATCTTCACTTTCACATGTCCCTCCCTTCTGTGTGTCTGCATCTCAAGTCTTCCTCTCCTTTTTCTTATAAAGACCCTAGTCATTGGATTTTGGTCCCACCATAATTCTAGGATGACCTCATGTCAAGGTCCTTAATTATCTGCAAAGACCCTATTTCTAAATTAGGTCCACATTCACAGGTACTAGGGGTTAGGACTAGCACATGTCTTTTGGGGTCCACTATTCAACCCACTACAGCTCCATCTTACAACCATGCACTAAAGTAATTTAAAATGTATTATTGAAAGTTATTATGAATTCCAGGGGGGGAAACATAGAACACGTTAGTTTCATAGAACATCTATGAAAAGCTAAGTTTTCATAGAAAATGCACAAATAAGCTTGAAGGATAAAAGAAAAAAAACTGATAAATTGCCTTCAAGACAATAAAAACTTCTGATCTCAAAGGCTACCAATAAGAAATTTTACAAGTCATGTCACATACTAGGAGAAAATATCTGTAGCATATATCTTACAAAAGAATTGTACCTAAAATTTTTCAGTACTTCTTATAAGTCATATGCATGAAAACAAACACATGAAAAGGGGTTCAATATCAGTAGTCATAAAGGAAATTCACATTAAGACTGCAATGAGATATTGCTCCACACCTGTAGAGGTTGAGGGGGTGATTCAATAAGCAGATCTTAGTGAGGAGCCACAAAACCAGAACTCCCATAACCTAGCTGGTGGAATTGTGAAATGGTGCAGAAACTCTGAACAACAGTTTAGCTGTCTCTTAAACATACATTGTGTATAAATGATTCACCATTTTCATACCGAAGTATTTATCCAAAGAAATAAAACACATGTTCATATATCCTCTGCTTTTTAAAAGTTCATGTTACACAACTTCACTTTTACAGAAGATCCACATTAGTACCTATTTTTGCTAACGGAAAGAAAACTGATGATAATTTTTGCTTTTACAAAACAAAAGCAAAAGTAGCATTCAGTGTTGGTTTTACAGTTACAGAGACAGCGTGCACCCCGAGCAGCAAGAGTGGCTCTGCAAAGCTCCTTCCCCAGCAACTAGTGTCTCATCATCAAGCTCCCACCACTTTGAACTATGTCTGTGAGTATCTGTGCTTTATCTCAATTTATTTTGTGCATCCATTAGCAAGGTAAGTCCTAAGGTATCAGTAAAGCCTAAGAGAGACTTTTTGGGGGGTCAGGGAACTTTCCAAATCTTTTCCATATAAATTAATGGTAACTGCTTCTTTGCAGTATGGCATTTCAGCTTATGAAAGGTTTCATAGGCATGGCCTACATACTTTCAAACAGTGGGGGAAGGCTGTAAAGACTTATACACAGATGTTGAAATCCAAGATCAAGATGTCTGCAGAGTTGGTTCCCTCTGAAGCCTCTTTCCTTGGCTTGCAGACAGCTGTCTTCCTGTGTCCTCACACTGTCACCCCTTGGTCTTTGTTGTCTGCATTCTAATCTTCTCATCTTATAAGGACTCCAGTCATAATGGATTAAGGCCCACCCATATGACCTTATTTTACCCTAGTAATCTTCTTAAAGTCCCTATTTCCAAATATGTCACATTTTGAGGTACTGGGGGTTAGGACTTCAACATATGAATTTCTGAGGGGCATAATTCAGCCTATGACAATGACTTTATATGACATGAATAAGACTGGACACAGAGGAGTCTATACTGCATGATTCCACCTATATTGAATTATGAATCAGCATAAGTTATCTATAGTGTCAATTGGGTCAGTATTTTTTGGTGTGTGGGAAGGTGGTGGTGGTATAAACTGACTGCAGTGGAGCCCGAGGGAACTTTTAGAGAAGTTGGAAATGTTCCATATCGTATAATGCTAGTTAGGTGTACATACCTATCTAAATTATATACCAGTGTGATTTTATTTTATGTAAAGTATGCCTCAATATATTTGACCACAAGAAAGGATCTTCACATTTTAGGTGAGTAAACATTTAGCACTGTGCTAATCTCTGGGAAAGACAGTGTCCTTCAAAACTTATTGAGTCACCCTGTGTTAGAGCTGTGCTACCATTAAGCTAATTTGATAGTTATTTTTATCATTCCATATTACAAATAAAGAAATTGAGGCTTAGAGAATGCACAGTGCACAGCTAGAAAAGTGTTGATAACAATATTCAAACCTTGGCAGTGTAATTCATACCCCATGCTTATAAACTACACTTTTGTTTCAAGGAATTCTATTGAATGCATCATTTCCTTACCTTTGATTCCTATATGGATTGGGGTGGGGGGGTCACATTGATATTGTGTCCATTTTCTTATTTGTAAATTGGAAATGATAGCTAATTATAATGGACAGGTCTCTTTTAGAATATGTTAAAGGCCTAAAGTATTTTCTCAAAAATCCTTGTCTTTGCTGAAGTTGAATACAGCATTTTTAAACTATGAACTTCAAACAGGATGCAAGTTAATTCAATTAAATGTTCCTTGCTTTGTCTATTTTCAAATATGAAATAATGAAGAAAGTTTTTTTTTACCAAAAACTTGGAAATTGTTATATGCTTTCCTGGTTATTTGTAGAAAAATGCTGGTAATCTTACCCACTTCTTCATCATTTCTGTAACAAGGTGCAGTATATAATGTATAAGTTGGTGCTCTTTTAAAGGCAAAAAATCACACTTAGCCAAATTTCAAGAAAATAGCATATATGGCACAAAAGCTAGAAAATATATTAAACAACAAAAATCCAGTGACTTAATAGTGCTCAGAAGAATATTTAAAAGCAGTATTGAATATAGGGCATATTTTGAGTTTTGAAAACAATTTTGTATGCTGACCACCAAACAACATATAGAACTGTTTCTCTATATATCACATATATAAATCATCTGTGTTTGTGTGTGTGTGTGTGTGTGTGTGTGTGTGTGTAGTAATCTCTACCCTTAAATAAAAGGAAAATATAATTTTTGCTAATAAAAAATATCAAAGATAATTGTTTACAGTAGTAGATATACTAAATAGTCTTTATCAGCAAATCTCTCAGTTTTATCTAAGACTTTAGCATATAGTTTTGGCAAGTAAGGTGGTGGCATTTTTTCATAATTTATATGTGGATATACATATATGAATGTATATAAATATTGTTTTCCATATAACAATATTTCCATGTTTCTTGGTGAATCAGTTCAAGTTACAAAATGGAAGCAGAACCAGGACCTACACAATTAGCAATTTTTCCCCTGCGGTAATGATATCATCCAGCATCTTGCGTTGTTGATTTTCTCAGCCACATATTTCGTTCCTGTACATTGCCATTGTCAAACAATCTTAAGAAAATAATACTTTATTTTAAAAATGTGTAAAAATATTATGTCATATTTATCCACACTCATTGAAGGCAATTCTGTCCAAAAACATGGGGTCATTTATAACAACCACCATACATAAATAATTAAAAAAATCTTTTCAGATCTCAATTCAGATCTCATATTGCAGTTTGTACTGTGATTACTCATATTTTTTAATTGATTCTTAATTATTTAATATTTTATGTTGTATTTTTTTTAAATCCACTTTCCAATTGTTTTGCTACTAGTATACAGATATACAGTTTATTTTTATCAACCCTGTATCCTATAACTTGCAAAATTCACTTCTTAGTCCCAGCAAGGATTTTTTTGTACTTACATCAAGTGTTTATAGTGTGGAATCTCATGCAGTCTCTGAATAAAGACAGATTTATCACTTCTTTTTCTAATTTTATGCATTTAACTATTCTTGTCTTATTGCACTGAATATGATCTCGAGCAAATACATAATTTTTGGGAACAGATATCCTTTCCAAATATCCTGATCTGAAAGAGAAAGCATTGTCTTTCTTTCATCAGTATGTATGATGTCAGATGTAGGTTTTCAAAGATGTGCTTTGAAGGTTGAAAATTTATTGTTATTCATAGTTTGTTAAGAGTTTCCACCATTAATAGGTGGTGAATTTTTTTTATAATTTATTTTGCTATCATTAATCTACAATTACATGTGCAGTACAATGGTGATTAAACTACCCCCTTCATCAGGTCCCCCCCACTAACCCCATTACACTCACTGTCCATCAGCGTACTGAGATGCTATAGAATCACTACTTGTCTTCTCTGAGTTGTATAGCCCTCCCTATACCCCCCCAACATTACTTCTGCTAATCGTAATGCCCGTTTTCCCCTCTTATCCCTCCCTTCCCACCCATTTTCCCCAGTCCCTTTCCCTTTGGAAACTATTAGTCCGTTCTTGGGTTCTGTGAGTCTGTTGCTGTTTTGTTCCTTCAGTTTTTTTTTTTCTTTGTTCTTATACTCCACATATGAGTGAAATCATTTGATACTTGTCTTTTTCGGCTTGGCTTATTTCACTGAGCATAATACC
>JAQQAC010002837.1:89921435-89985577 GCA_029783875.1 Phataginus tricuspis | reverse complement strand
ATCTACGTTCATCAGGGATATTGGTCTTTAATTTTCTTTTTTAGTGAGGTCTTTGCCCGGTTTTGGTATTAGAGTGATGCTGGCTTCATAGAAAGAGTTTGGAATTTTTCCCTCCTCTTCTATTTTTTGGAAAACGTTAAGGAGAATGGGTGTTATTTCTTCTCTGTATGTCTGGTAGAATTCGAGGTGAATCAATAAGGTCTGGGGGTTTTGTTCTTGGGTCGTTTTTTGATTACCGATTCAATTTCGTTGTTGGTGATTGGTCTGTTCAGTTTTTTTGTTTCTTGCTTGGTCAATCTTGGAAGGTTGTATTTTTCTAAGAAATTGTCCATTTCTTGTAGGTTTTTCAGCTTGTTAGCATATAGATGCTCATAATATTCTCTTATAATTCTTTGTATTTCTGTGGGGTCTGTCGTTATTTTTCCTTTCTCATTTCTGATTCTGTTTATGTGTGTAGATTCTCTTTTTCTCTTAATGAGTCTGGCTAGGGGGTTATCTATTTTGTTTATTTTTTCAAAGAACCAGCTCTTGGTTTCATTGATTTTTTTCTATTGTTTTATTCTTCTCAATTTTATTTATTTATTCTCGGATCTTTATTATGTCCCTCCTTCTGGTGACTTTGGGCCTCATTTGTTCTTCTTTTTCCAATTTCAGTAATTGTGTCTTTAGACTGTTCATTTGGGAATGTTCTTCCTTCTTTAAATAGGCCTGGATTGCAATATACTTTCCTCTTAGAACTGCCTTTGCTGCATCCCACAGAAGTTGTGGCTTTGTGTTGTTGTTGTCATTAGTCTCCATATATTCTTTGATTTCTGTTTTGACTTGGTCATTAACCCATTGATTAATTAGGAGAATGTTGTTAAGTCTCCATGTATTTGTGAGCCTTTTTGATTTCTTTCTAAAATTTATTTCTAGTTTTATACCTTTGTGATCTGAGAAGTTGGTTGGTAGGATTTCAATATTTTTGAATTTACTGAGGTTCTTTTTGTGGCCTAGTACGTGGTCTATTCTGGAAAAAGTTCCATGTGCACTTGAGAAGAATGTGTATCCTTCTGCTTTTAGGTGTAGAGTTCTGTGGATATCTGTTAGGTCCATCTGTTCTAGTGTGTTGTTCAGTGCCTCTGTGTCTTTACTTATTCTCTGTCTGGTTGATCTATCCTTTGGAGTGAGTGGTGTATTGAAGTCTCCTAAAATGAATGCATTGCTGTCTATTTCCTCCTTCAATTCTGTTAGTATTTGTTTCACATATGCTGTCGCTCCTGTGTTGGGTGCATATATATTTATAATGGTTATATCTTCTTGTTGGACTGACCCCTTTATCATTATGTAATATCCTTCTTTATCTCTTGCTACTCTCTTCGTTTTGAAGTCTATTTTGTCTGATACAAGTACTGCAACACCTGCTTTTTTCTCTTTGTTGTTTGCTTGAAATATCTTTTTCCATCCCTTCACTTTCAGTCTGTGTATACCTTTGGGTTTGAGGTGAATCTCTTGTAAGCAGCATATAGATGGGTCTTGTTTTTTTATCCACTCTGTTACTCTGTGTCTTTTGATTGGTGCATTCAGTTCATTTACACTTAGGGTGATTATTGATAGATATGTACTTATTGCCATTGCAGGCTTTAGATTCGTGGTTACCAAAGGTTCAAGGGTTGCTTCTTTACTATCTAAGAATCTAACTTAACTTTCTTGTTAAGTTATTGTGAACACCGTATGATGTTTCTTTATCTCTCCCTTCCTATTCTTCCTCCTCCATTCTTTATATATTAGGTGTTTTATTCTTTGCCTTTAGTTAGTATTTGGATGGTTTGCCTTCTTTGCTATGATTTTATTTTCTCTGGTGACATCTTTTTAGCCTTAGGGGTGCTTCCCTCTAGAGCAGTCTGTTTAAGATATCCTGTAGTGGTGGTTTATGAGAGGCAAACACTCTCAACTTTCATTTGTCTGGAAATTGTTTAATCCCTCCATCATATTTAAATGATAATCATGCTGGATACAATATTCTTGGTTTGGGGCCCTTCTGTTTCATTACGTTAAATATATCATGCCATTCTCTTCTGTCCAGTAAGGTTTCTGTTAAGAAGTCTGATAATAGTCTGAAGGGTTTTCCTTTGTAGGTGATCTTTTTTCTCTCTCTAGCTGCCTTTAATACTCTGTCTTTATGTTTGACCTTTGTCGTCTTAATTATTATGTGTCTTGGTGTTGTCTTCCTTGGGTCCCTTGTGTTGGGAGATCTGTGGGCCTCCTTGGACTGCGAGTCCATTTCCCTCCCAGGCGTGAGAAAGTTTTCAGCAATTATTTCTTCAAAGACACTTTCTATCCCTTTTTCTCTCTCTTCTTCCTCTGTTACTCCTATAATGCGAATATTGTTCCGTTTGTATTGGTCACACAGTTCTCTTAATATTCTTTCATTCCTAGAGGTCCTTTTATCTCTCTCTGCCTCAGCTTCTCTGTATTCCTGTTCTCTGTTTTCTATTCCATTAGCAGTCTCTTGCACCTCATCCAGTCTGCTGTTAAGCCTGTCGATGGGTTGTCTGATTTCTGCAAAGTCTTTCCTCACTTCCCTCACTTCCTCCCTCAGCGCTTGCACATTTCCCTGTCGATTCGTCAGCATGGTTATGACTTTTATTCTGAAATCTTTTTCAGGAAGGCTGCATGTCCATCCCTTCAGGTTCCCTCTCTGGGGTTGTCTGAGTCTGAAGCTTTTTCTGTACCATATTCCGTCTTTTCATGGCTATAGAATTGGTTGCTGGTAGTTGCCGTGTATGTCAGCTGGGCTCTTTATGACTTTAAAAAGGAAAAAAAAAAAAAGAAAAAAAGGAAAAAGATAATAATTAAAAAAGAAATAAAGAAAGAAAGAGAAGAAAAAACAACAACTAAAGAAAAAAAAAATATGCCCACCGGGAGTGGATTTTGTGGGAATGCAGTAGGTGGCGCTGTTGGTCCACTACTCCAGAGGTGTCGCCCCATCACTCTGCAAGGCCCTTTATAGCTCTGGCCAGGGTGGGAATGAATGGGACGCTGTTGAGCTATGTGGAATGTCTAAGTGTGGCCACCCTTTACCAGCCCCAGCTAAGGGGTCTGAAGCTCCCCAGGACTCCCAGCGTGCTAGGCTGAGTGTGCCGGGGCCATCTGTTGTTCCGCTGGGCTCCTTTCTCTTTAAGACCGCTGAAAAAAGCGCACGCGTTTCTTCTTTTTTTTTTTCCTTCCCGGAGCCCGCTGCAAACAACCTGGCGCATTCCCCACTGAGACCCTGCCCTTGCTGTCTCTCCAATCTCCGCTACATTGCGCGCTGTGTGTCGGCCCTCCCGGCGCAGATCACCGGGGCTTGTTATTCCCCGGGCCTGTACTTCCAGTCCCTCCAGGCTCTGACCCCTCTCCTCCCGCCGGTGTGCTGGGGTGGGGGAGCGATAGCATCCCGCCGGGTCGCGGCTCCGTATCTTACCCGCCTCGCGGGGTGCCAAGTCTTCTCAGGTGTAGCTGCACGCTGTGCACTTTCCTGTGTATTCTGGTCTCTCTTTTAGGAATAGTTGTATTTGCTGTGTTTTCGTGGATAAATATAATGTTGGGAGGAGATTTCTGCCACTCCGCTCATGTTGCCATCTTCCCGGAAGTCACTACCTATGTTTTTTGATTCTCAATTATCTTATATGTAAAATATGATTAGTACTTGCCTTGTAGAGTTATTCTGATGAATTAGTAAAAGAATTAAATGGTATTCTGTAGGACACATTTTGAATACTCAAAGGTATTGTTGATGATACTCATTTTAGATGGGTGGACTTTAGCAAGATACTTAACCTCTCTATGTCCCATGTTTACAGCTTTAAAGGGAGTATATGAACTACCTTATAAAATTGTTGTGATTAAACAAGTTAATGCATGCAAAAAGAAGGAAACAGCAATTGCCTTTAATTGTTCCATAAGTGTTACTTTGGTTGTTTGAGGTGACGGTATCAAATAGTGTTTAAGAAAACATGCTTTGGACCTTCCTGCCAGAAACTGAATACCAGTTCTACCATTTACTTTATCTTTGCATACTTCAACTTACTAATTTCTAAAATTTGCATTTATTAATAACATCTGTCACACAGTACCTGTGAGAATTAAATGGGCAATAGAGGTAATTGAACTTAGAACAGTCTCTAGCACATAGTAAATGCATAATAAATGATTTGGTCCTGTGTATGTGTATTTGTGTGTGCACATGCATGTGTATGGTTTTCAAAAAAATAGAAAAAATTGTAAAGATTTATATAACAAGCATCCACATACACAGTACCAATAAATAGCATGTATCTTTCTAACAAAATATGTCAATATCCTTTTTATGCTGAATGAAATATTGAATGGATTTTATTTCCTTTTTTCTGTAATCTCACTGCACTGAATTTTAAAATACAACAATACTAAATATTGGGAAAGAACGTGTGCCCTTGGAATAAGATTTCCTGTTTTCTAGTTCTACTACTAAATTCCATTCAATCCTGGCTAAATTTCTTAGCCTTCCCATAGCATGGTTTCCTCATCAGTAAAATACTGATAATAATATTTTGCTTACAAGCATGTCACAAAGTTTTTATATATATATATACACAAGAGAGGTTCTGAGCACAGAGCCTGCCATATATTAAATGCTCCTTTCATTGAAAAACAAATTCCTGAAATCTTGTCTTAAAGTCATGTGGTTAGGATGGATTTGAAAAGATAGGTAATCTACCCTCCCTCCTATACAACTTTAATATCTTGAAATTAATTTCTAGAAGGGCAAGATTTTTGCTAATTTGTTTATTTTGGATGTATTTGTATATCTCCAGTGCCAATTAGAAAGGACATATTGAATATTTATTGAGTTTTAAATGAATAGGAAAAAGACTGTTTCAGACAAATGATTACTTTTTTAACAACATAGATTTCAGTTATTTCATTAATTTTCCTTCTGATCTCAGCCCTACCAACACTGATTTATGTGTATAGATTGTAATACCTAATTATTTAGTAATAAATAAATAAAGCTATTTACAGTAGTCCTATTCTAAGCACTTTGCCTGTATTAGCTCATTTATTCTTCATTGCAATTCTATTAGGGAAGTGTTATTATTAGCCAATTTTAAAGATGGAAGCTGAATCACAAAGAACTAAGTATTCTTCCAGTATCATACAGTCAATAAATATTATTGTCAGTATTCAAACGATCTCAAACCCTAGCTCTAAAACTCTTGCTCTGCCCAGAGTCTATTTCAGCCTCTCTTTTATTTTAGACAAAAAGAACAACTGATCATCCTTGTGATTAAACAAACAAAAAAAAAATTGGTGACAGATTCATTTCTCCTAAAATCTGGCCAGTTGACACAATGTTCTGCAGACCCAGAAAGAAGAAGTAGGAATGCATTCTTCCCTCATACAGAATAAAAGAATAGGGAAATCATTTGAAGATGGACCTTATTATTTAGAACACAATGTTCTAAAAGCATTATGTATGGTGCAGTGTGATTTTTTTTACTCTTTTTTAATTTTTTAATTTTTTAATTTTGCTATCGTTAATGTACAATCACTTGAAAAACATTATGGTTACTAGACCCCCTATTATCAGGTCCCGCCCACATACCCCACTACAGTCACTGTCCATCAGCATAGTAAGATGCTATAGAATCATTACTTGTCTTCACTATAAATACTTCCTTTCCCATGTCCCCCACCGCTGCATTTCGTGTGCTAATCATAATGCCCCCTTCCCCCCCTTATCTCTCCCTTTCCACCCATCCTCCCCAGTCCCTTTCCCTTTGGTAACTGTTAGTCCATTCTTGGGTTCTGTGAGTCTGCTGCTGTTTTGTTCCTTCAGTTTTTCCATTGTTTTTATACTCCACAGATGAGTTAAATCATTTGATACTTGTCTTTCTCTGCCTGGCTTATTTCACTGAGCATAATACCCTCTAGCTCCATCCATGTTGTTGCAAATAGTAGGATTTGTTTTCTTCTTATGGCTGAATAATATTCAATTGTGTATATGTACCACATCTTTATCCATTCATCTTATGATGGACACTTAGGTTTCCTCCATTTCTTGGCTATTGTAAATACTGCTGTGATAAACATAGGGGTGCATATGTCTTTTTCAAACTGTGTTGCTGGATTCTTAGGGTAAATTCCTAGGAGTGGAATTCCTGGGTCAAATGGAATTTCTCCATGCTGCTTTCCACAATGGTTAAACTAGTTTACATTCCCACCAGCAGTATAGGAGGGTTCCCCTTTCTCCACATCCTTGCCAACATTTGTTATTGTTTGTGTTTTGGATGTTGGCCATCCTAACTGGTGTGAGGTGATATTGTGGTTTTAATTTGCATTTCTCTGATGATTACTGATGTGGCTAATCTTTTCATGTGCCTGTTGGCCATCTGAATTTCTACTTTGGAGAAGTGTCTGTTCAGCTCCTCTACCCATTTTTTAATTGTCTTATTTGCTTTTTGTTTGTTGAGGTGTGTGAGCTCTTTATATAAGTTGGATGTCAACCCCTTATTGGATATATCATTTATGAATATATTCTCCCATACTGTATGATGTCTTTTTTTTCTACTGATGGTGTCCTTTGCTGTACAGAAGCTTTTTAGTTTCATAGTCTCACTTGTTCATTTTTGCTTTTGTTTCCCTTGCCAGGGAGATATGTTCATGAAGAAGTTGCTCATGTTTATGTCCAAGATATTTTATCTATAATTTTTTCTAAGAGTTTTATGGTTTCGTGACTTACATTCAGGTCTTTGATCCATTTTGAGTTTATTTTTGTGTATAGGGTTAGACGGTAATCCAGTTTCATTCTCTTACATGTAGCTGTCCAGTTTTGCCAACACCAGCTGTTGAAGAGGCTGTCATTTCCCCACTGTATGTCCATGGCTCCTTTACCATATATTAATTGACCATATATGCTTGGGTTTATATCCGGGCTCTCTATTCTGTTCCAGTGGTGTATGGGTCTGTTCTGTGCCAGTACCAAATTGCCTTGATTACTGTAGCTTTGTAGTAGAACTTGAAATCAGGGAGCATAATTCCCCCTACTTTATTCTTCTTTCTCAGGATAGCTTTGGCTATTTGGGGTCTTTTGTGGTTCCATTTGAGTTCTAGAACTATTTGCTCTAGTTCATTGAAGAATGGTGTTGGTATTTTGATAGGGATTGCATTGAATCTGTAGATTGTTTCAGGCAGGATGTCCATTTTGACAATATTAATTCTTCCTAGCCAAGAACATGGGCTGAATTTCCATTTATTAGTGTCCTCTTTAATGATGCAGCATGATTTTTAGATAAAGTCTTCTCTCGGTGCCACTAGGGAGTCAGAAATAGAAAGAACCGACCAACTAGGGCCTGAATTATTTTTCCTCAAAGTCTTTCGTTAAGAATAAAACTGTTCCTGCCACCATTTTAAAACCCTAAACTAAAGTCCATATCACCCAATTTGGGGGTATCATTTACCCACTTGTATTAAAAATCTTGTTAAATTATGTAACTATATGTCTGTCTCCTCCACTATTTCAAGAAATACTCAAGAATTAGTTATTTTCTCAAATACATTTTTATCCTAGCACTTAGCATAGCCTAGAACTTCATGGACATTCAATAAATATTTGTTTAGCCTCCAAAGGAAGGATGATAATTGTTTTAAGAATCAGGTACTCTGTCTACATTCTCACTAGGCTCATTGCACTACTCATCACTTACTTAAGTGGGCTGACATTTAGAGAAAATTGTGGTTATTGTTAACCATAGGTTTAAGTTCTTAAATGAATAACAAATGAAGACCTGTACCCATGTTAAAGGAGGCTATTTCATTATTATTATTAAGATGCATTAACACATGTAGCCTTTGATTGAAGTATTCTCTACTGAGATGACCATTGAAGCCTTTAAGCTTGAGAACTGCTAAATTGTGAAAGGAAACACAAAAGATAAAGGTTTGCATTTTCTTTGATCTACTCAGAGTGTCTGATTGAGTTTTCATTTTCCTTAAAAATTGTATCAGACTGAACTTTAATTTAGAAAAGAGCAATAGAACAGACTAATGTTTTAGAGATTTTCCTGTTATTTTACAGAAGTAAAGTGATGATAGGGTCACACATGCCAAACTCATTCAATTTTGAATTTAAATTATATGTGAATGCCAATTTCTCTTCATTGTAATACCACACAAAATACACAGAAACATACATTCTTTATGTTCCTCTCTCTCTCCACTTCCCCATTTTAGGTCCCTTTTAATATGCTCTACTTATTTTTATGATTATGCTGTTGATGCTTCACTAAAAACAATGTCATGATCAAGGAGTGAAGTCTCCTAAGAGTAAGAAATGTTTTGTTTAGTTGCCTGTCTTACCTCTCCCTATTGTTTCATTTTCTTGGGTTTTCTTATATAAGCCTTCTTGTGGATTAAGCAACTGAAACTCAGAAAAATCAAGTGAATTGCCTCAAATATGCACAGATTATAGGTTTAATTGCTGGATACCATGCAATGGACCATCATATAGTTTACTGTTTGTGTAAAATGGAAATAGTCTAGTTTAAACCTGGTGGCATGAACAGAAACAGGCTGTGTTGAACTATATACTTGCCAAAGCCACTCCATTGTTGCTTTCAATTGATTATTTATAAATCCATACAGTAACAAAATCAAAAGGAGAAGATGCATGTGGTATCTTGTGGTGGAAAATTTTATTTTTTAATTTTCCCCAGGTGTATTTGCTAAGGAAGAAAAAAGGTGATGGGAACAGCATAAAATTAATTTTGGAGAAACCTTCCAACTAAAAGTTGCTCTCCTGATTTTTGTTGCTTTGTATGTCCACAGACTAACTTCTTCATAGTGCTTTATGGGCTCAACAATTTTTTTTATAACAAAGGGATTCTTAAGCAGTAAATCTTATATTTTCCCTTCCCAATCACTTCCCTAAAAAAAGAATATCCTAAACAACTTGGGCATAGGAATTAAAAAAAAATCCAATATTTAAGTCACTCGGGGGGGGGACAAATTGCTTAATTTTTGAAGGTAAATGAAAGCAAGTAATTAGGGAGCCATTATGTGGTAGAAATCCATTAATATATCTCCAAAAGGAAATATTCTCCCACTTAGTTTTCTTGACTTGATCAATAAATCCTACAGAAGGTGATAGTGAAATCTTGTTTATTTTGGGAAGCATAATTTTGATATAATTTTAGTCAGAATCATTGTTAAGATGTAAAGGAACAGCCACATTTTGCTTCATTTTGAAATGCCCTCTTTTGGAAAATCTAAGTCACTCCAAGAGAAGGACAATTTGCTATCTATAGCCCTTGAAAAATGAAATCCTTCCCCAGATCTTAACTCCTTCTGAAGCTCAAATGTGTTTTTGTTTCTGACACTGTTATAAACCCACACTCGAATTTATCCAGTATTTCGAATTAATCTTTATGAATAGCCAAGTAATTTCCCCTTAGCGTTCTCCTGGTTATTGATCAACAATTCCAGAAAACAAAATATATAAAGACAGCTTTCTAAATTAGCGTGTAATAGTAGATTGAACAAGTGAATACTCTGCAATTTTGCTTTGTCAGTAATCACATATCACTGCAAAATACCAATGGAGATCAAGGTTCAAATTCTGATTGCCTGATGGTTTTCCAAACTGATAGTGAAGAGATTTTATTAGTTAATTATACCATTCTTATAAATATTTTAAGAAAACTTTGAATAAATAAATATTGTATACACATCAGGTATATAAAATATAAATTAAAATAGGTCAGATTTTTCATTCTCAGTTTTCCATGGATTGAGATTCTAAGACTGTTCAAAGAGAAGGGTACTTACCGTCCAATGGAACTGGTTTCAAAGTCATTTTTATAATAGGTACCCATAGTTCACATGCTGTCTGGTGAGGAAGAACAATATGAATAGCAGGGAAGCTTCTCTGGGTTAATTGGAAGGTAAATGGAAGACACAAAACTTCACCCAACTTCCTCCCTGCTATGGTTCTCAAGAACTTTGTCAGGTACGGTTTGAAAACTAATGATCTAGTCAAATACCAGTTTATAAAAAAAGGACAAATATCTGGAGATGTTAAAGGGACTGAATTATTCAGGATCATACAGAGAAGTTAAGGCAAACATTTCTAATTGATAGTATTCTCGTAGAATAGCCTTCCTCATGAAAACAAACTGAGAAAAATTTGCCTTGTTTATCATTCCATCTTCCTGTCTTCTTAGCAACCACATCACTTATTGGCTATGTTTATTGTGACATAATGTAATTTGTGAAAGGTTTGGAGTAAGTGAAGTTATTTAACTCCTAGGAGAATTGAAAACAATTTGAGGGTAGACACTATATAACACATCTCTTGAAATCCTGCCAAGTGCTTTTGATCTACAGAAAACATACAGTGGATAAAAGATAAGAGAAGCAATAGAATATAATATGGTATTGTTTGTTGGATAATATATCTTATAGAACACTTTTATACAGATATGAATGTGTGTCTCATGAAAAATAATTCTATACACAAATAAATTGAGAAGGCTGGATTACACAAAGTTAAACAATACCGTTGGACTTCACACAGTTTTTTGTATGCTAATATACATTGTGAATCTACAGTAATTGTCATTTTTCAAATTTATTTTCCATAAAGGCTATTAAAATATGTTTAATACTGCATCCTTCAGGATGGTGGTTTGGTCTGGAGAATATATTTCGTAAAATGTAAGAAAGGAACAAGACTAGGAGTCAGAACTTTGGTGATTTTAATGCAAACACAGCCATATCACATACAGTTTGGGAAATAACTTCTCAGAGACTCAGTTTCTTCATCCATAAGATGCCATATATAACACCAACAATGCCAACTTAAAAGTTATTTAAGTATCAAATGGGATTATGAATATAAAATACTTTGCAAAAAGATAACCACTATTTAAATATAAATAATGTTTATTGTGCTATCAATTTAACAATCATTAAACAATTATGATTAACAAAAGTTTAAGCAATCATAACTTCACTGATAGATTTGAATAGACACACGAAGAACATATCTTCAACTAAACTTTTCAGAATAAAAATATTTCTTGCCAATTATGTATTAGATGATAAATCACAGTTTTATTTAAAGGACTTGCAATCTGCAATTTGATAGGCATTTTTCAACTGTTTTGAATAGCAGAGAATTTGTATGTTAATTACTTTTATTATAAACTTATTTCTCCTATGGAAAATCTAATTGAAAAATTACCAAATTCTATATATTTGTAAACATATCAAAAAGAAAGATTGAATAGATATATTAAATGCACCTAAGCCATTTAAAATTTTTCTCTATGAAAAGTTACTATAAAAAAGTCAAATTCACATTTCAAAGAAAGAACAATGTGGCTCTCTAGATACATTTATATAATTTAATATTCAATCTAAGGGATAAATTCAAGGTATTTGTTTTTTTAAAAAATCGGTTAGTTACCATATTTTATTCAGGAAATAAAGTCACTTTTGAAACAACTAATATTTTCATTTATTCTAATTTTTCCTGCCTTCATCCACAAAAGACTTGCTATAGGTGCCTATAGAGGGACCCCATAATTTATACCTTCATTAGAAGTATTTTTAATGGATAAATGCAGTCATTTAAAAGGACATGATTTTCTATGCCAAAAGAGTGTGGAAGTGATATAGAGAAAGTAGAACAAGTTTCCCCATATTGAAAGTTTGATAAATTCTAAGTAGAATATAATTTCCATGAACACAAGGACTCTGTAGATTTAGTTTACTACTACATTCTAGAGTCCAGAAGTTTAGTTGGCATCTAATTGGCACTTTACATATTATTTTTCTCACTAAGATCCAGGATTGATGGTGCCCTTGTGCCTGACAAAAGTCAATAAAAGTTCTTCTGGAAGAAGATAGCATTACCCAAATTCTCAAATCATTTCTACAAATTTGATTTCAACTACATGTCCACAGAATAAAAGATAACTAGGCAGATGAAAAAACTTTTATTATAAACAATAGATAGAAGAACCAGAAGTACAGGTACTCCACGTATTAGAAATGATAAATAACTATGAGACACAGCCAAGAGAATGAAAAGACAAACTATGACTGGGAGAAAAATATCTGCAAAAGACACATTATAACAAAGGACTAAATTCAAAAAATTCAAAGAACTCTTAAAACTCAATAAAAATAAAACAAACAACCTGATTTAAAAATGGGACAAAAGAGATGCTCCACATCATAAGCCATTAGGGAAAGGCAAATTAAAGCAACAATGAGACACTACTACAGAATGGTCAAAATTCAGAACACTGACAGTTTGGTTTCTTGATGGGTCCAACAGTAATATCCAATAAGTCATAAATGAATTAAACTTTTCCCTACCAGAAGGCAATCTCAAAATAATAGTAGAGCCTTTCTAAATTAAAGAATTTGACCCTGCTGACTTAGAATGAATGACTTCAATGAGTGTCACAAACCAAACTAGTTCGTTAGTTACTCTGTGGCTTCACCCCTAAATAATATGATTGAAAACTTATACTGTGCCAGTGCTCTTCAGATGGACAAAGCTTTGAAAAGCTATGTATTTAGTGTGAGAAAGTGAATAAAATTTGTATAAGTATCTGGGCTTTATAAGCAAGTCTAATAATTGTTAAGGTGGGTTATCATCTGTAGGTTAAGATTCTTGTAAGCTTCTCTGCATAGCTATAGTTCCAACTTTCCTGAAGAATAAACAGCTACCACTGAATGGTAGTTCCCCATGCATTCCAAATGACCATAAACATGTACTCTATCCACAGAAACTTTGCCAAGCCTGGCTAATCATCCTGATTTCAAACCAAGTGCAGCATTCCAAAAAAACAAGTGCTCTAGAATTATAAGAGCCAAACATTTGCTTTAAAAAGTGTGTTTAGAAGAAAAAAAAAGTGTGTTTAGCTAATATTAGGGCATACAAGTACTTTATTGCTAAAAGGTAGTCCTCCTGATAGCTCACTATTTATGAAATATATTATTTGTATATTTAAATCCATCTATATGTATATGATTATTTGCAATCTGCAGGTAGTTATAATTAAATGCAGCCAAGCAAAAGCATGATGAGATTTGTGACACCTGCAAATTTGTCTCAAAACCAAGTATATTCTACTGATTAACTAGTCATCATTAGCTAGTGATTTTTTCCTCCTTGCTTTATATCAGTACTTTTAGTATCAATATATGCATATTTCAAACATCCTCAGAGTAGTTTATTTCTCTCAGTTATACTCTATTATGGTTGTAAGCTTTTGGATGGAACCAGTGAGGGAAATTACCCAGGTATGTAATAAGCACATATTTAACATGAGGTGACAATAAGTATGTCATTTGACCAACTCTGCAAATAATGTAATATTACTTACATTTCTGACCAAAAAAGTCAGCTTATTTACAACTTATCCTGTACAAACAGTTGGCAAATGCAAGAGCTTCTGGAACAAAAGACAGATTTGAAATACCAATGGGGCGCAATGGATAGAGAGTCCCAAGAGGGTTTGGAGTGAGTGAGGCTTTCAAATCTGGGCCTGTGATGCAAAACGGAAAATGAAGTGCATGTTCCCTGGCTTCATTACCAAAATAGGATTGTTTCAGATGCTGTTATCTCTAAAGCATAGTGTAGAAGCTAACATCCAGATTTTAAAATTTGGAAGGTTCAGGGAAGTTAAGGGGCTTACTCAAGGTCACTAATGTGAAAGAAACTGTACTTGGAGTTAGTCTAGCAGATGCTTTTTGCAACGTTCTTTCCTTCACTCTATGAAACCTCTCATTATTATAAGTACTTTATTGAGAATTAAAAATATTTTTTAAAAAGAGTGTAACAAGAACAGCACATGGTTCTCCTCATATGTCTTTAAAATACTTGAGTATTCAAGATATGCATAGCTGAAATGATTAAAGATTAAAATTATATCTAAGAAATGTTAATTATGAGTAAAGAGGAATGTTTGCCATCAACAAAGGAAGATCTATCATATATTATTGTATAAGAAATCCCCAAAACATAGTAGTTTAAACTAATAGGCATTTATCATTGCTTTTATATCTATGAGTAATCTGCATGGTTCTGCTGACTCAAGCCAGGCTTGGCCCATCTTGGCAGGGCTCAATCATGCATCTGTACTAAGCTGGTGTGTGAACTGGAGGCTAGGTGTCCTAGAATGGACCTCATTCTCTTCTGGCGCTTGGCTGACAGTCATCTGGCACAATGACTAGGCCTTGTGTCTTTCATTATCCAGCAGATTATACAGAGCTTGTTTTTATGGTAATTGCAGTGTATTAAGAGAGTAAGCAATGGTTTGCAAGGCCTTGGAACTGACAGTTTCACATACACTGCATTTTATTTGACAAAACAATTCGTGCAAACAGTCTAAATTCAATGGATAGAGAAATGTACTCTACTCATGTCGGAAAGAGATACAAAATCACACTGCAAAGAGCTTGGATAGAGTAAGAGATGATGAATTGGCAACATGTTTTTAACCAGCCTACGAAAGTGGAAACTAGAATGTTTTGGAGTTTTCAGAAAAAAGAAATCCCTCAAAAGAGGTCACAGGAGAATTAAGCTAAGAATGAAATGAAGGCTACATATACAACAATAAAAAAAAAGAATGATTTGGCATATGTGGAGATAAAGAAATAGAGTGCCAATAATGTAAATAATGGAAGCTTTTGTAATATTAAATTTATGAATCAAAGTGTTCTGATTCTAATTTGTATTAAATGTTAATGATTGAAAATAAGTAAAGAAGAAATGAAATTTATTAAATAAGCTAGTTAATTATAAAATGTAATTTTAATATCATTTATCTTCTATTTGTAAAATCCATATTTAGCTAAAATTTAGCCCACAGAATTCAAATGTGGATCTAGCGAGAGAGGTTTTACAAGTGTCAGACAGACACAATTAGGAATGTCACAGGGATATATCATCATACCTAGTTAATTGCACTTAAAAGAAAGTAATTGTCAATGTAACCACTTGTGCAAGTTTCCTCTTTTCACTAAAAATTTTTTATAATGGAAGTTTTTATCATCCTAATACACAAGAAAACAAAAAGAATGGCTGCTTACATCAATACAAAAATAAAAACAAATGGTCATGAACTTTTACTTAGAATTATTCAATAACCTTTGGAAAATATCATTTAGCTGTCTTGAAAGATTATGAAAGGTCATCTGGTTCATCCTTCTGACTTTAAATTGAATATTCCTTTCATCAGATTTCTAAATTTAGCAACATTTTTTAGATCCTGTACACAAAACAGCATGAGTCATTCAGAATAGAGGTTAACAGAAGAGACTTTCAGTGAATACAATTGATACTGCCCCTCCCATTTGAACTCTATCTGTATCTACACACAAGCATCTCTACTCTTTTGAGTCGAGTTTCCACATTCTAGTTTCCACTTTGGTAGGCTGGTTAAAAATATGTTGCCAATTTATCATCTCTTACTATATCCAAGCTCTTTGCAGTGTAATTTTGTATCTCTTCCTGACATGAGTAGAGTATGTTTCTCTATCCATTGAATCTAGACTGGTTGCATGAATTGTTTTGTCAAATAAAATGTAGTTTCTAACTATGTAACCCAGGGACAAGTCACTCAGTGTCACTGGATTCATTTTCTGCTTTCATGAGCAGGAGACTTATAAACTGTTAAAGTTCTATGCTATATATGATTATACTTGAGAGCCAGTATACTGTAAATGTTAACTGTGGATTCTGCAATCAGACACACTGGCCTTCAAATCCTTCTTCTGCACTCTAATTTTGTTTTGTCTAGGCAGTTCTTGAGCTCTCTCTGTTCTCAATTTCTTCATATGCAGAAAGCAGATAATATTACCGCCTTAGTTCCTATAAAAATTAAATGAGAAATGTATTAAGTGAATCCCTTGCACATATCTAGCACATGGCAGGGGCTTTCACATTAACCACCAAATGAATGAATGGTTAGCTACCCCTGTTTTCTCTATATGATTAGAAATAATTGGTAAGCTAAATATCATGATTAAAGGTAGATGAAAGATAATGGTGCTGAGATTTGACTGAACTCTGAAGATCAGTCACCTGAGTACTGTATTCAACTGTAGATCATCTTATAAACTTAGTGTTGGGTCAAAATGAATGTACACTGGACTTGATATTATTCAGTCATTACAAAGAAAAACGTAGATCTCTTTATAAGTATTTTGGATTATTTTAGTGTTTTGTTTACTATAACAATCAACTATTAATTATTAATAAATTTCCAATTGAATATTTTCCTTTCCAAATATTAAGAACATTCTTAATAATTTCTTTAAATTTTTAAAATATAACAACATTCTCTTTACAACTCTCTTTTGCTATTTTAACTCTTGATATGTAGACTGAACTGTGGTATTATTTATATTCATTTGAAAGTAACTAAAAATACAGAAAACAGCTGCATCAATGTTTCCCTATGCCCATTATGTAATTATTTCATCCCTATTTGGAAGAATTCATTTACATTGATTTTTTTCATACATCAAAAAAGAAAAAAAAAATCATCCAGCACAGTAAAATAAGATTTTTTTAAAAGAAGAGTTTCTAGTGTTTTGTCCATCAGAGCAGAAGTAAAATATTGAGCACTAAATTGATTTCAGGAGATAGCAGCCTTTACCTGAGTAAAGCATATATACATATATCTGAAAAAGTGATGAAATCATTTATTCGGTTCACCTGCACAAGGGAACTGGTAATAAAAGCTAGCAAAGATACAGATCAATTTTTAAACATATAAAGGACCAGGAGATTCTCTAGTCCAATTCCTTTATTATATAGTTGAGGAAACTGAGGTGCAGAGTAAGTAATTGACTAAGGTCAGGAAGCTATGACAAAGTCTGGATAAGAATGGAGGCCTTCTGACTTCCTGATCTCGTACCATTTTCTCTACAGCCTGACAGAAGGAAGGGAGGTGCTGAGTGGAAAGCTGTGGCTCCTCTGTGGTTATGCAGCCAAGAGCCTGGACCACGATGGCCAATAGGCCACCAGTTGGAAAAAAATAGTGGACACAGAGGGGATGAGAGAGAGGATACCTAAGGACTGCATTTGATTAACATAGCCTATAGAAAATAGCTGCTACTTCACTTATGATGTCCACCTCTTACTCAAGTTCCTCTTTTGGCCAAATTTAACTTGTAACCATACAGTAAAGGGGGTCCTGGGAAATTTAGTTTCAAGCTTAAATTTGCTAACCCAGTAAAACCATCCCAAATGGTATCCTTGACCTACCTAAATGTAAATTTTTCAAGGTATCAGTTTGCTAAATTATTTTTAGAACAACAAACTTCTAAAGTAAATAGAGTGAAATGTAAGTTTTCCAAATATATTTTTTTAATTCCATGTTACAGTATCATTATGAACCTCAATGGGGCTCAGTTATTTTCTTCAACATTTCCCTTCAATCAAACCTTTAAAAGATGTGCAATGCTCATTACTGTGAAAATGTTCATAAAATAGCTATTTGGATCCCTTTCTGCCTTTCAGTCTCTCTCTCTCCCCCCTATTTCCTTCTCCCCCTTCCTTTCCTTTCTCCCTGCCTCACATTTTTCTCTCCATAGCTAGCTGGGATGAATGGATGGATGCATGGATGGGTGGATGGATGGATGGGTGGGTGAATCAGTGGATGGATAGATCGACAGACACATAATTTTAAACTGCTTCATTATATAGTAAGTTATTAAAATTCTGATAGTAGATTTTTAAGATATTTTATAAAAGCACTCAGACTTTGTTTTACTTGAGTAAAATTTTTGGTTCTGTCTTTGCAGCTGAGCCAGCATTGGTGCTGAAAGGTTGTCTTTGATTATCATGCTTTCTTCCCTAGTATTTTCTTATGAGTGTTGAACCTTCTTGTAGATGAAATGAACTCTCAAAGGCACTGTTTGCACTGCCAACAAGAGGGAAGGTTCCTTCCACTAAACACTAATGTTTTCTCAGAACAACTCAGCACTCAAAAAAATGGATGGGAACATGGAAACAGTTATCCTAGTTGTCCAAGGAAATGTCTCCTGGATACTTCAGTCTACAAGCATGTTTGGCCTGATCTACCCCAGTAATTTCCTCCTAGCTCCACGGTGGACATGGTTTGAATGTCAAATTAAGTTAATATCTCTCTTCCCTTTCCCTCTGTCTGCCCAAATACAATATTGAGATCATCCCAGGTGAGTTTTTATTATTCTTTGTTTGGGTCTTTGAGGGAGTCCACTCCTGGTAGAACCAAGGGACACCTGTCAGGCCAAAAGAAGCCTCTGCCTCCAATTATTCCTGTCCTGCAGGCACTTCTCATAAAGGAGCTTTATTTGCCAAGGTCTAGTTATTTCCTGAGGTTTTTTTTTTGCTTTCCAAGATACCTCTTGAGACCAAAACTTCTGACAGAACTGCAACTTTGTGACACTAGATATTACAAGAATCTCTCATTATTTTGGCTTTTTCACTTCCTGACTTTTTATACACTTATAATTGCATTCTTTGCAGTCTTTCCATTAAGATTAAAACAGTATTCTTTAAGAGATTTCTTTCTTTCCTTTATTTCTATGGTTATTATTGGAAAGAGAGGCTTCCAGTAACCTTGCTGCAAGAAAGTACCAATATGTCTCATTCATATTTAATGTTGTCTTAAATTCAGTCTTTTTTCTTGCAATTTGCTATGTTCTGAATGTCATGCAGATTTCTAAGGATACTATGACAGCAAAACTTTCACCCTCTTTGCACATTCGTAGACAGTTGCATTTAAAGGGAAACTTTCCAGGGATGATAGTGTGCATGTGGAATCACACTTTTTCTGTTCTTACTTGCATGTCTAAACAAAGTAAGAAATATTGCTTAGAAAGAGAATGTTCAAAGGAACATAAGTTCCAGATATGCCAACATTTTGCATGATTCTGAAAATACTTTCTAGTGGTATCTTTCAGGCAGATCAGTGAGAAGATTAATCATATTGCAGCATAATCAGTGAGTTCAATATTTCTCTTGGGTCATATAGAAGGAATATGTATC
This sequence comes from Phataginus tricuspis, assembly GCA_029783875.1. Lineage (NCBI taxonomy): Eukaryota > Metazoa > Chordata > Mammalia > Pholidota > Manidae > Phataginus > Phataginus tricuspis. The sequence continues at coordinate 89,966,517 of JAQQAC010002837.1, read as the reverse complement.
TGACTGGCATAGTTATAAGAATCTAATTAGTTCTGAGACTCCCTTTATGATTGAGAATCTGCTACATCTTAAGGCTATTTTATAGGTCTGGCCTGCTAAAAAGTTCAGGCCAATAGCTCTTTTGTATAACTTAAAAGTACTCCTTTAGAGTTACAGATTTGTCTACCTGGTTTCCATTGATATGTGCATGCATGTCTGCATGCATACATTTGTGCAATATAAAAATTCATCTAATTCAAAACAAACTAAAAAATGACAATTTTAATTATACATAAATAAATTTTGGATAATTATACAACTTTAATTGAAAAGACCATTGGGACACTAATAAAGCTTTGGAACTAAAGGATTTGGAAGCTTTAAATACTACTTACACTTCTTGAACATTATTTTCTTTTAACTTAAATGAAGGGAAAATGGATGCTGATTAAAGAATTGCATCAAAATGGAACTGTTGATGTTAACTAATGCCATCTATTACTGTGAACCAGATTTTTGTAATTTATCTTTTGGGGGAATGACGTAAGATGTAGATCATAGGGAAAACTTGAGGAAGCCTGCCAAGGCAAGATAATTTTGCAATTAGAAATCAGAAAAATCTTGTTCAAAACAAGGATTATCCCACAGAAGACCTCAGTTCCGACAAACATACACACACACCCATTGTCAATTCAGAAACGAATCTAAGATCACAAAACTTGTATAGACATCATCTTCTGTCAGGTTTTAAACCGTACACATGTTATTTTCATTTAAATTCCATTTTACATCTGTAAATTAGACAGAATCATTGAGTCAGCTTACTTTGCCATTGATATCCAAGGTTACCACTTTAAAATACACATTCAAAAACTTAGTAAAACAAACTCTTAGAAGAAAACATAGGCAAAACTCTCTTGAATATAAACATGAGCAACTTTTTCATGAACATATCTCCCCAGGCAAGGGAAACAAAAGCAAAAATGAACAAGTGGGACTATATCAAACTAAAAAGTTTCTGTACAGCAAAGGACACTATAAGTAGAACAAAAAGACATCTACAGTATGGGAGAATATATTCATAAATGACATATCTGATAAGGGGTTGACATCCAAATTATATAAAGAGCTCATGCACCTCAACAAACAAAAAGCAAATAAGCCAATTAAAAAATGGGCAGAGGAGCTGAACAGACAGACACTTCTCCAAAGAAGAAATTCAGATGGCCAACAGGAACATGAAAAAATGCTGTAATGGAGTATGAGGTGGGGATTTGATAATGGGGGGAATCTAGTAACCACAAATAAAAAAAAACTTAGTAAAACACAAACATCCTTAATGAGCAGGATGTCAGTAGGATATAGTAATAGTTGTGTGTCTTTGAAACCACAACCACCAGCATTCAGAGCCTGGCTCTGTCATAATTTAAATAAGTAACAAATTCTATCTGAGCCTCAGTTTCCATATCAATAAAATGAGGATAACTATATCGAATGTTTTATAACAAGTAATCCCACATAGGTTAAATCCTTTTTTTGGACTCTGTCATAGATGTTAATATTATGGTACATATGACCTTATATTTTTACCTTCTGATATTACAAATGAGGTAACAGATGACTTATCCAGAATCACACTAACTATAGAATATTTGAGACTTAAAAGTGAATTTTCTTATTCTTTCTTACTAAGGAGATTGGAGACAAAACATACAGTTTTAGAGAAACATCTCTCTGACAATCATGTGATCTAAAAGATGTTCTGAGGCAAATGGACAGATGAGCCATGGAGAGCAGCCATTGATCTTACTCAGTCTGGTTGACTAGGGACCTTCCCAGCTTTCTATTAAAACCAGCCATTTATAGTCCCTTGTCTTGTGGCTACAACAGCAAACTAGTACCCAGTAGCAGTTGACAGTCTGTCATTTTATACTCTTGGCTTCAAATCCCCACCAAAGACCAGAAGATTCAGTGTGGTGAATAGATAGCCAATTCTCAATTTTGTGGCTCAAACTAGATGAGTTCTGTTACATTAAAAAATATCCCACATCATCCTTGAGAGAGGATTCTGCCACATCTACTCTGCCATTTGCCCACAGTTAAATCTGATAGATACAGACAGTAACTAACAGCCAGACTGCCAACAAATGATTCAGGAATACTGTATGGAGAAATTTTTCTCTTTATTAAATCAATATCAGCTAAGGTTCCTGCTGAATGATATTGCATATAGCATTATAAACACCATGATCAAGAATTTCAACTGGAACCTCGTCTATCAGGATTGCTAATAAGCTTTCTCATAGCTAGAAGATGAACTAACAGAAGTAGTGTGCATAAAATGTCTACAGGCATTGATGCCTAGGTAGGGCATTTCACCTTGTTATATAAATACAGCAATTTTCACTGGCTGTCGGTCAAGAATGAAGTAAGTAAAACTACTTCCATCACACCTGGAAGCCTCGAGTTCAAGACCTGGCTGTACTCTTGGTTAGCCAGCTCTTTGATCTTGATCATGGATGTTAGTATTGGAGACTGCAAAAGAAGAAAATTAGACAAAATTATTTCTGAATTCCTTATCTAGGTTTCTAAGATTGTCCTTCTCCAACCCTAGTATAGGAACACAGATATCTCAAATTTCCATTCACGACACAATACTAAGGTTGCTCAATGTTTTATTTTGTTTGTTTAATTCAGTTATTCAAGAAACTTGCTATTATATGCCAAGCACATAATTTTGGGGGATAAAACAATCATCCACAGCTTTAATAAGCTTCAGTACTGCTAATGACCCAAGCTCTGAATCTCTATGATATGCCTTGTTTTATGCAGACCCCTGGGCTCAGTTTTCTAAGGTAACAATTAATTATCTAGATGGCCAAATCCTGATAATGAAGGCTGCTTACTCTGGTCCTTTGTTCCTTATGAAATGAAATTCTTAACAGTAGTAATGGGGTGCGAGCAAGCTCTTATTATTTCAAGAAACTGTAGGAAAAATGCTCTGCTTTAGAATGCTATTAATTCTCTGATGTTTCAGTAAGTGATACATACTGATAGAATTTCTGAATGTTAGGTACATGTGACTTTGGTGAAAAAAATAGGAAATGAATTAATAATTAGTCCATAAATTATAGTTTATAGAGTAGACAGGATATATCAAAACATGGAATCCATAATGAAATTGCATTATGAGTGAATGGGGTGATTTTTAAAGTCCCTTTGAGGTTTATTAAGATTCTTTATGCCTCTGGGTTACATCTCTAGGTTTTAGAATTTAAAATTCCTACTTCCAGTTCTTGGATCCGTATGTGGTCTCAAATTTCATATAGGATCCCAAGGCAGATTTTTTTTCTAGGTTTAATAAACAACATTGCAGAGAGAGCCTTCAAACTAAATAAAAAAGAAATGTTTCAACACTAGAGCCCATGTAACACTGAAGTAATCAGAGTCACACATTATAAACCACCACAGCAAAATAATTAATCACTTCCTTAAAAAGCCCTATGAAACTTAAGACTGCAATTCCAAATGGAACTTAGTACAAGAAGCAGCCAAAATGCTGCCATAAAACTCTTTAATATTCAAATTAAACTTGAAGTATTTTGTATCAGACTGAAACAACTGTAATTAAAAAAAAGTGGGGAGAAAATTACTAATAAGATTCTGATGCTGACTTATATAGCACTAAATAACTCTGAGTGTCCAGGTATTAATTTTAGCTACAAAGAGTATTACACAAGTAACACACTGGTTCCCAGGAGTGCATAAAGAGAAATTTTTCTGCTTTTTCCCTTTTAATGTAGTATCATAGATTCATTGGCAGTTTGCATTTGCACCTTACAGTTTTTTTTTTTTTAGTCAAATGAATGACCCCAGCCCTGAAAAACCTGTTTAAAGTGTTTCTCAAGTTGGGGTGGGGGAGGAGGTTATATTGTTTATGATATGTGCCTATTTATAACCCAGTTATCTGTGACTGCAACAGGAATTAATATGCCAGTAAAGTGTTATATTTTCTATCTAAATTCTAACTTACAGGCTACCACATTATATTTCTTTTATCTGTACTCAGAAGTGGACTTTAAATAAATTGACTAGAAAATTGTCTGCTGCAAACTTACAATAATGGAAAACAGAGTCAGGGACTAAATTTTGTAACCTGGGAAGGTAGGGGAGTATACAAAAGTGAACAGAACTTAATACCTTCCTGAGAAGCCTCTGTAGACTAGTGAGAATCGTTAGCAAAAATGAGATTTGAGACCATACTTCACAAAATAAGTATTATGAATATTGAATTAACTAGTGTTCACCACTCCTTTTCTGTTGCCTAAATAAGCAGCTCCTTTAGAACTACTCACATAGAATGGATGGTCAAGATATATAAAAATCCAGAATCAGTCAAATGATTTTTTTGTGGAATAAAAATGCCACAAGAGAAAAATATAAATTCAAGACCAACAGCTATTTCTCCTTCTCCTTTCCCTCTCCTTTCCCTCCTCCTATTTTTTTCTTTTCCTTTTTTTGTGTTTGAAATGAATACTAAAGTTCTTCCTTGAATATTAAAAAGAAAATAAGGTACATTGTAGAAAACATGAAACTCATATATGAAAACTCTGGATTAATATATTAATTGCAAAATGTTCCTAGAGGTCATCATTCCAGAGCATTATTCTCACTTACATAAAAGGAAATTGAGACCCAATCATTAAGGATAATACAAAGGAAAATTAATATATGAGTTTGGCTTAATGAAGACCCATATATTTCAACCTGGGGAGCAATAAAAGCTAGAGCAGAAGAGGCACCCAAAAACAGTTATGACCTTTACTATCAGTCAAGTTCATGGTTGCAGAGAGCATACTTGACCAACACCTGAAAGTAGCAGTTATTCTGACTTCATTACATCCAATTTTTTTTCAATAACTTTTATCATAATGTGTCTTGAAATTATGTGTAGGAATAGTTTTAAACATATATTTATTTGTTCACTCATCCATTCCAGCATTCAATGACTATTTCTTGAACATTCCACAAGCTAGAGTCTAAGAATTGGAGATAAAGAGGGGAACCAGATTACGCACTCAGTGCCCTGAGAGAGCTTCCAGAATGGTGGGAAAACAATGTTAAACATATAACCCAGTTAAGTTTGATATGTGCTGTCATCAGTTATTATATAAACATATGTCATAACCCATTTTAAGCAGTATTGACAATTTCATACAAGAAATAATTTTTAAGCTAAGTCCTGAAGGACAAATATTTATTAATTCAAAACCAAAAGGCAGTGATTGAGGACATTGAACTCAGTGAAATACTAATGTGTTCAAGTGCCACTTATATTTGCTGCAGTGTAAGACTAACACTTGACCTACTTTATTTACTAAACACATGAACTTCTTAAAATCAGTCAAAATCTGCCCTTTAACATAATTGTTTCATAGCTTAAGAGGGACCGTTATCATTTCTACACATTGATGATTTTCAGAAAGTGCTTCATGTTGAAATGAAAAATCTGTTCAATTACATAGTAAATCACATTGTAAATTATAGAAAACACATTACATAACTAAAATGAAAAAAAGAAGTATGTACCTTTCAATGAAATTGCAAATTTTCTTAACAATGTTTAGATTTTTGAAGCATTTGGATTTTAATAGAAGAATTACATGCTGAACTATAAGTAACTAAAGATAGAGTGCATGAAAAATAGCTTTTTCTACTTATTTAAAAATCTTCTAATGTGAATGAAATAGATTAGACTTTATAATACAATCTAGTTAAATGATGACAAAAATTAAAAAGTGTGACACTTCTGGGAAGATGGCAGCATGAGCAGGGCAGCAGAAATCTCCTCCCCAAACCATATATGTATGTGAAAATACAACAAATACAACTATTCCTAAAAGAGAGACCAGAAGATACAGTACAAAAGCCAGGCTACAGCTTCACCTGCAAGAACTCAGCAACTCACAAAGCGGGTAAGATACAAAGCTGCGACCCGGAGGGACCCGAGCACTCCCCCATCCCAGCGCACCGGCGGGAGGAAAAGAATCAGCATGGGGAGGGAGAGGAAGCACAGGCCCGCCAAATAACCAGCCCTGATGATCTGCACCGGGAGCACAGACACACATCGCATGGTGTAGCAGAGATTAGAGAAATGGAAGGGCAGGATCTGAGATGGAGACTGCGAGCGGGTCCCCACAGCCGGTTCCCGGGGACAAAAGAAAAGCGTGCGCTTTTTTAAAAGTCTTAAAGAGACAAGGGCCCAACAGCGGAAAAAAATCATCCCAGCGCACTCAGCCCAGCAGGCTGGGAGTCGTAGGCAATTTTGGATCCCCTGGCTGGTAGCCAGGCAAAGCAGCTGTTCCAAGACTTCCCACAATGATCAGCAGCCGGCCATTCATTCCCCCCTGGCTGGCAGAGCCACCACTGCTGCAGAACAGCAGAGGAGCGGCCCTGCCCACAGCAACCTCACAGAATCCTGTCCCGGCTGGCACAAGCTAAGCAGGAAAGCCCCAGAACCCATAACAAGGGCTGGAAAGCACCAAGGGAACCAGAAGGCACCCAGTGAGACTGCAAACCCCTGCAGTGCTATAGGCTAGGCTGTGGGCAAACCCACACACAGGCAGCTCAGAGGATTATCCCAGAGACTGCCTCCCAGTGTGCGAGAAACAAGTTCAGGCCCCGGAGAAGGGCAAGGAGAACAACAAGCAGGAAGGGACTTTGTTCTCCCAGCTGACACACGTGGCACCACCAGCAACCACTTCTATTGCCATGAAAAGACAGAGGAATATGGTACAGACAAGGATCACACAGACAACCTCAGAGAGAGGGCCTGATGGGATAGATGACACAATCTATCTGAAAAAGAATTCAGAATAAAAGTCATAATTATGCTGATGGATTTACAGAGAAATATGCAAGAGCTAAGGGAGGAAATGAGGAGAGATATTACAGAAATGAGAGAGTCAACTGACAGGTTGAAGAGGAGAGTGGACGAGGAGAGATTGTTAATGGAATAGAAATCAGAGAACAGGAATACAGAGAAGCTGAGGCACAGAGAGATAAAAGGATCTCTAGGAATGAAAGAATATTAAGAAAACTGTGTGACCAATCCAAATGGAACAATATTTGCATATAGGAGGACCAGAAGAAGAAGAGAGAAAAAAAGGGATAGAAAGTGTCTTTGAAGAAATAATTGCTGAAAACATCCCCAGGCTGGGGAAGGAAATAGTTTCTCTATCCATGGAAGTCCACAGATCTCCCAACACAAGGGACCCAAGGAAGACAACACCAAGACACATAATAATTAAAATGGCAAAGATCAAAGACAAGGACAGAGTATTGAAGGCAGCGAGAGAGAGAAAAAATATCACCTACAAAGGAAAATCCATCAGACTATCGTTAGACTTCTCAACAGAAACCTTACAGGCCTGAAGAGAAAGGCATGATATATTTAACATAATGAAACAGAAGGGCCTTGAACCAAGAATACTGTTTCCAGCATGATTACCATTTAAATTTGAGGTAGAGATAAAACAATTCCCAGGCAAGTGAAAGCTGAGGGAATTTGCCTCCCATAAACCACCTCTACAGGATATCTTAAAGGGAGTGCTCTAGATGGAGGCACTCCCAAGGCTAAAAAGATGTCACCAGAGAAAATAAAATTATAGCAAAGAAATCAGACCACCCAAATACTAACTAAAGGCAGAAAGCAAAATCAACTATCCACAAAAACTGTCAAAGGACACGTAAAAGAGTACAGAATAAAACATCTAGCATATAAAGAATGGAGGAGGAAGAATAAGAAGGGAGAGAAATAAAGAATCATCAGACTGTGTTTATAATAGCTTAACAAGAGAGTTAAGTTAGACTATTAGATAGTAAAGAAGCTACCCTTGAACCTTTGGTAATCACGAATCTAAAGCCGGCAATGGCAATAAGTACATATCTATCGATAATCACCCTAAATGTAAATGAACTGAATGCACCAATCAAAAGACACAGAGTAATAGAATGGATAAAAAAGCAAGACCCATCTATATGCTGCTTACAAGAGACTCACCTCAAACCCAAAGATATACACAGACTAAAGGTGGAGAGATGGAAAAAGATATTTCACGCAAACAACAAGGAGAAAAAAGCAGATGTTGCAGTACTTGGACAAAATAGGCTTCAAAACGAAGAAAGTAGCAAGAGATAAAGAAGGACATTACATAATGATAAAGGGGTCAGTCCAACAAGAGGATATAACCATTATAAATATTTATGCACCCAATACAGGAGCACCGACATATGTGAAACAAATACTAACAGAATTAAAGGAGGAAATAGAAAGCAATGCAGTCATTTTAGGAGACTTCAACATAACACTCATTCCAAAGGACAAATCAACCAGACAAAATAAGTAAAGACACAGAGACACTGAACAACACACTAGAACAGATGGACCTAACAGACATCTACAGAACTCTACACCCAAAAGCAGCAGGATACACATTCTTCTCAAGTGCACGTGGAACATTTTCCAGAATAGACCACATACTAGGCCACAAAAAGAACCTCAGTAAATTAAAAAATATTGAAATTCTACCAACCAACTTTTCAGATCACAAAGGTATAAAACTAGAAATAATTTGTACAAAGCAAACAAAAAGGCTCACAAATACATGGAGACTTAACACCATGCTCCTTAATAATCAATGGATCAATGAGCAAATTAAAACAGAGATCAAACAATATATGGAGACAAATGACAACAACAACACAAAGCCGCAACTTCTGTGGGACACAGCAAAAACAGTTCTAAGAGGAAAGTAAATTGCAATCCAGGCCTATTTAAAGAAGGAAGAACATTCCCAAATGAACAGTCTAAAGACACAATTACTGAAATTGGAAAAAGAAGAACAAATGAGGCCCAAAGTCACCAGAAGGAGGGACATAATAAATATTAGAGAAGAAATAAATTGAGAAGAATAAAACAATAGAAAAAATCAATGAAACCAAGAGATGTTTCTTTGAAAAAAAGAAACAAAATAGATAAACCCCTAGCCAGACTTATTAAGAGAAAAAGAGCATCTACACACATAAACAGAATCAGAAATGAGAAAGGAAAAATCACAACGGACCCCACAAAAATGCAAAGAATTATAAGAGAATACTATGAAAATCTATATGCTAACCATCTGGAAAACCTAGAAGAAATGGACAACTTCTTAGAAAAATAGAACCTTTCAAGACTGACCAAGCAAAAAACAGAAAACCTAAACAGACCAGTTACCAGAGATGAAATTGAATCGGTAATCATAAAACTACCTAAGAACAAAACCCCCGGGCCAGATGGATTCACCTCCGAATTTTACCAGACATATAGAGAAGACATAATACCCATTCTCCTTAAAGTTTTCCAAAGAATAGAAGAGAATGGAATACTTCTAAACTCTTTCTATGAAGCCAGCATCACTCTAATACCAAAACCAGGTAAAGACCCAACCAAAAAAGAAAATTGCAGACCAATATCCCTGATGAACATAGATGCAAAACTACTCAACAAAATATTAGCAAACCGAATTCAAAAATACATCAAGAGGATCATACACCATGATCAAGTGGGATTCATCTCAGGGATGCAAGGATGGTACAACATTCAAAAATCCATCAACATCATCCACCACATCTACAAAAAGAACAAAAACCACATGATCACCTGCATAGATGCTGAAATAGCATTTGACAAAATTCAACACCATTCATGATAAAAACTCAAAAAAATGGGTATTGAGGGCAAGTACCTCGACATAATAAAGGCCATATATGACAAACCCACAGCTAACATTATACTTAACAACGAGAAGCTGAAAGCTTTTCATCTAAGATCAGGAACAAGACAGGGATGCCCATTATCCCCACTGTTATTCAACATAGTACTGGAGGTCCTAGCCACGGCAATCAGACAAAACAAAGACATACAAGGCATCCAGATTGGTAAAGAAGAAGTCAAATTGTCATTATTTGCAGATGACATGGTATTGTACCTAAAAAACCCTAAAGACTCCACTCCAAAACTACTAGAACTAATATCTGAATTCAGCAAACTTGCAGAATACAAAATTAAAACACAGAAATCTGTTGCTTTCCTATACACTAACGATGAACTAACAGAAAGAGAAATCAGAAAAACAATTCCATTCACAATTGCATCAAAAAGAATAAAATACCTAGGAATAAACGTAACGAAGGAAGTGAAATACCTATACCCTGAAAACTACAAGACACTCCTAAGAAAAATTAAAGAGGACACTAACAAATGGAAATGCATCCCATGTTCTTGGCTAGGAAGAATAAATATTGCCATAATGGCTATACTACCTAAAGCAATCTACAGATTCAATGCAATCCCTATCAAAATACTAAAGCATTCTTCAATGAACTGGAACAAATAGTTCTAAAATACGTATGGAACCACAAAAGACCCCGAATACCCAAAGCAATTCTGAGAAGGAGTAATAAAACAGGGGAATTATGATCCCAGACTTCAAGCTCTACTACAAAGCTGCAGTAATCAAGAAAATTTGGTATTGGTGCAAGAACAGACCCACAGACCAGTGGAACAGAATAGAAAATCGAAACATTAGCCCAAACATATACGGTCAATTAATATATGATAAAGGAGCCTTGGATATACAATGGGGAGATGACAGCCTCTTCAGCAGCTGGTGTTGGAAAAACTGGACAGCTACATGTAAGAGAATGAAACTGGACTACTGTCTAACCCCATACACAAAGGTAAACTCAAGGTGGATCAAAGACCTGAATGTAAATCATGAAACCATAAAACTCTTAGAAAAAAACATAGGCAAAAATCTCCTGGACATAAACATGAGCGACTTCTTCATGAACATATCTCCCCAGGTAACGGAAACAAAAGCAAAAATGAACAAGTAGGACTATATCAAGCTGAAAAGCTTCTGTACAGCAAAGGACACCATAAGTAGAACAAAAAGACATCCTACAGTATGGGAGAATATATTCATAAATGACATATCTGATAAGGGGTTGACAGCCAAAATATATAAAGAACTCATGTGCCTCAACAAACAAAAAGCAAATAATCCAATTAAAAAATGGGCAGAGGACATGAATAGACACTTCTCCAAAGAAGAAATTCATATGGCCAACAGACACATGAAAAGATGGTCCACATCGGTAATCATCAGAGAAATGCAAATTAAAACCACAATGAGCTATCACCTCACACCAGTAAGGATGGCCAGCATCCAAAACACAAACAACAACAAATGTTGACGAGGATGTGGAGAAAGGGGTACCCTCCTACACTGCTGGTGGGAATGCAAATTAGTTCAACCATTGTGGAAAGCAGTATGGAGGTTCCTCAAAAAACTCAAAATAGAAATACCATTTGACCCAGGAATCCCACTCCCATAGGAATTTACCCTAAGAATGCAGCAGCCCAGTTTCAAAAAGACATATGTACCCTATGTTTATCACAGCACTATTTACAATAGCCAGGAAATGGAAGCAACCTAAATGTCCATCAGTAGATGAATGGATAAAGAAGATGTGGTACATATACACAATAGAATATTATTCAGCCATAAGAGGAAAGCAAATCCTACCATTTGCAACAACATGGATCGAAGTAGAGGGTATTATGCTCAGTGAAATAAGCCAAGAGGAAAAAGACAAATATCAACTGATTTTACTCATATGTGGAGCATAGGAGCAAAGAAAAAAGATTAAAGAACAAAAGACCACCAGACTCACAGAACCCAAGAATGGACTAACAGTTCCCGAAGGGAAAGGGACTGGGGAGGATGGGTGGAAGGGTGAGACAAGGGGGAAAAAGGGGCATTACGATTAGCAGACATAATGTTGCAGGGGCACGGGGAGGGCAGTACAACTCAGAGAAGTCAAGTAGTGATTTTATAGCATCTCACTACTCTGATGGACAGTGACTGTAATGGGGTAGGTGTGGGGGACCTGATTATGTGGGGACTTTAGTAACCATAATGTTGCACATGTACTTGTACATTAATGATACCAAAATATAAAAATTAAGAAGTGATCTAGCAACAAACACATCTGTTCCCTTCTGTGAATACAAGCCTTAGCTCCTATTATATTATCTAAGTATGAATGAACTTTTAATAATAGAGCAGCTGACCTGATGTGGAATGATCCTCCCCTATTCCCTAAAAGTACATAGAAATTCTGGATAAAATATAACAGAAGCAAACAAGTAGCACCAAATAAGTTAGTTTTATACTGCAGAAGGGAGGAAGGAAAGGAAAAATAAGGAAAGAAAGAAAGAAAGAACATCTTAAGATGCTACAAGCAATAAAGAAACTAATCCAAGTGGTAAAAAGTTTCTGATGCTAACCTGGGGGTGGTGGAGAGTCCAATAAAGACAAGCTTACAGTGAAAATCACAACTGCAATTATGACCCACCATGAGCCATAATTAGCAGAGTCAAGAATTGGGAGATTCAGTACCTATTCCCCCCAAGATCAACAAGTACAAAAACATAAAAATGATATTTTAATTATACATGCCAAAGCAACTGAAAAATAGGAAGTTTTATGACTGGCAATTAAAAAATAATCAAATATTAGATTAGGAGGTGCAATAGTTTTGGAGAGGAAACTCTAGTCTGGAAAGTTAAAGTGAAGAAAGTCTATACAGGTACCAGAGGATGGTCCCCAAACCATGTTCTTACAATTTTAAAACAATTTTTTTACAATTTCAAACATGTTCTTACTATTCCAATATTTAGAGAAGGACTTTTCTGCTGTAGTCACGTTCTATCTTTTTTGTCATTCCCAAGTAGTAACATATATTTAATAATATTTTAACTGACTCAATTAGTATTCTTAAATTTATCTCAAATGGAGATTTTATATTCCTCAAATATAAAATCCTTGTTATTTGCCATAACTAAAAGTTAATTATAAATATATGTGCAATGAAAACATAACAATATTATTATTTTAGTAATTATTGAGCTACATAATATAAAGTAAAGTAAATATAAGTAATAATAGGTCTAGATGATTTTAAAAAGATAGAAAATAAAGTCCCCAATGAGAAGGATATCATTGTATGGGATCAATACATTTGGCACACTGATCCTAGTTAAAAAAAAAAAGAACACAAAATAAAGTGAGACAGTAGTTTGGGCTTAACCAATGTAATGATATAATTTTATTCAACAATGCTTTCTTACAAAAGTTATCTGGAGTAATGCAGAATCTGAATTTTCTCTGAATATGCCAAATTTGGGGAGAATATTTTTACAATGATAGTAAAATGACATTTTATATGTACATAAAAAAATATATATATACATATATATAAGTTAATATACCAGTAATGTGTTAATTTAATAATGCAAATCTACAATTGAATATATTAAATAATTTTTCTAAAAAAAATTAATGAAAAAACTCTTTCTATAGTAGTCTATTTGTTTGGTCATTTTCCCAAACTGTTTTTGAATAGACTGTATTCCTTGTTATGTGTGATCATAGCAGTCTCTTTCTCTTAGCTTGTGTTCAGATAGAGTTTTGACAATGATTTCCTTAAATGCCAGAATTTTAAAAAGGGGCAAATATCCAAAAGAAAAAACTACCTGTCTCAGTCTTTGCATTATGATTTTGTACCATAGCACTCCCTGAACACTTAACTAGGCTTTCACTGACCCTAAGGTTTAGCCCAATGTTAAAATTAAGTTCTTTACCAATATTTTTAAGCATGCATCTTTTTCTGGGCTGACTTCAAAATTTTTGCCTTTCTAAATTCTCCATGCACAGAAGTCCTTTTGAATTTTCTTCTGATTTCCCAAGGAAGTTCTCCCCAACTTTTCCTTCTGGGCCTGTGGCAGTCTATTTTATGTCTTGGCTGTAATCATTTGCCCCAGATATCTGTGGTTCGTTAGTTTACCTTGCAATATTTTTGAGTAATGCACACCACCACTTTTCCAGCTTGAATTCTGATCTAGGTGAAACAAAGATGAGAGCTTTGCATCAATTGTTCAGATACCCCACAGATACCCCACAGAGCAGAGATAAATAATGATTTGTGATTCAAGGCTTCTCTACTCATGCTGGAATGAGGGATCAGAGTTCTGCCCTGGGAACATAGGTCTCTCTCTTCTGTAGTGGTGCCATGTCCAGAATGGGGTGGAATACATGCAAGTAAAAAAGCTCTCCTACGATTTTGAAATTGTCTTTCTTGGTTCAGTGCTTGCTTGGGTGTTATAAATCCTTGACTCTACTCCAAGGTTCTGACAAAATTGGTTCTGACAGTCTTTCTTGGCTTTTGATGTTTCAGTTGGAGGAATAAGTCTTGGAGCAGTCATTGGTGAAGATGCTCCTCTTTCCTATGGTGAAAAGTGCATCATAGTGGCTTAAAGAAATCCAAATGTATCCTTCAGAGCTTGAAATAAGCCCATCCAACCCCAAAACACATTGTTTTGAAGAGAAGTATAACCACCTGTGACCATTGCTTAGTTTTGTGTTAAGGAATCATTGTCTAGGAAAAAACAGAATTTAGACCACCAAGGTTAAGATGTCTTAGTTACGTTTTTCAGAAAACCTTTGCTCAAGAAAGATAAAACTACATACAAATAGTATTTTCTTCAGGAAGTTCTTGAAAATCAGTTTATCTGAGGTAAGAGTTTATTTATCTAATCAACCTGCTTACTTTTTAAACAATATTTTACTTATCAAGAGTTATATAAAGACCCTTGCCTCAGTATGTCCTTCAAGTCTAAATAATTATCTTAACATGTTGCCTATCTCATTCATTTTCCTGTCTTAAAACATTTTATTTCAGACCCCAAGTACTGTAAATAACCCACTTAAGACTTTCCCCTTCTGAGAAACTGGTAAAATTCTGTTAAGATAGTGTTCTCATTTACTGTGTGTTCTTAAACATGTTAGTTTTGGCTTACTAACAGATTGGTGATATTTTAGACAATTCAGGATTCAGTAAATTGTGTATACAATGTTAAATAGTAAACGGTAGAGGTTGCTCAAGTTTTGATACATCCAAGAGTGTATTTGAGCTCTGTATGTGCAAAGAAGTTTTAACACCTGCTTAATTTGGACTCTTCAAACCTGAGTACTTCCTAAACTACAGTGTGCATATTATAGTTTTCATATGCTAAGTACATTGTTTTATCTAACTCTAAATATTGTGTATTTTACTTCTTTTACATAATATCCTTGTTCCACATAAAATTATCATAGGTACCTTATCTTACTCAATTTTTGAGAAACTTAGGACAAGATTCTTTTATAAAGCACCAGCCAGTCAGCAATTGCAACCAATTAGCCAGTTGAGTGAGTCATTGCTTGAGTCATCCAAATTTGTCAAGTAAAATTCCTAGAGGATGTGATGTGAATCATAAAGCAGCATTTTTGTATTGATAGATGTAATTATCTAGCCACTGGAGATAGTGACATAAGCAGTGGCATCTCCTTACATTCTGAATAATTGGATAGCTAGACTTGGGGAAGATAGCTACAGTACTTAAGAATAATAACTGAGCTCTTACATAGATTTAAATTTAAGCATTATGTTTACTTAGCCATCAATTTACTTCATTTAAAATTTCCCTGTGGATTTTTCCATACCCACTGGTCAATTTCAGCGTCTCCTATGAAATTCAAAAGGAGAGAACCTTTTTTGGAAAGGAAAAATGTAACCAGACTTATTTTATTATTTTATTGTGGCTTCATATTCAATTTTCAACAAGTGTTTGAGGCACACTTACCATGACCGGCAAACCAGTAATTCCACTGATATTCATAATTGTTTATTAGTCCATTTATTCATTTATAGAAGCCACCTGATAGTTAGCAGGCTTTAGATGTAAACTGATGGATAAATGTTTTTAGACCTTTCTCCTCCTATACTGTAATAAGTACATGAAACAGAAATGCAAGCTCTGGCCTTAATGAATATAAGATAAATCAGAATCTCTAAATCACAATATAAAAAGATGGAGAGTTGAATTCATGGAAATACAATAAGCAAGGCAGAAAAAAAAGTCAGATCTACAGAACAGCTGAGGGAAATACTAACAAGGTGGAAGTTGTCTTACTCCACTGAGCTCCTGGAAGGCTGAAAGTTTCGAAGGCACACATTAGTGAAAAAGTTGTACTTGAGATTGGAGACAGGTATGCATCAAAGAGATGTTGTTCAAAAGTTTATATAGAGAGCACCCTGAATCTAAGTTTGCCACTTCCATTATTCATAGTCAGGTGGCTATACCTTCTACAACCTAAGAGATGGGAATTCTAACCTCTGAAGTAATTGAATATTTCCAACTCTAGGATCCCAGAAAGGTGGGATGCTGCTTAACAAACTGAGAAAATTAAGCTCGCTTTTCCTTCCTGGTTTTTATAAAACTGGCTTGTGATCCTCAGTGAAAGATACAGGGGATTGCTTTTCTGGCCCAACTTCAGAGAAGAGACAACTAAATATTGACATTAGGCAGTACCAAATGAAATGTAAACAAATAGCCAAAGTTGAGGGACACATTTGAGGAACCTCTCCAAGGGGGAAGATGACCAAATGAGTAAACTTTAAAAACAAAAGCAACAGCAAAAATAAAAATTAATTCAGAATGAATAAGGCATTGCAGAAACTAGAACACTGCAAAGAAAATAGTGTAATCTATATCTCAAAAAAATCCTAGAATAATAGCAGATGAAGCTTTACAAAAGCTAGACAAATTGTAATTAGAGAATTAGATAGGGTCTTAGAAATTAGACAAATGATTAAATAAAATTAAAAAATGTAAATTTTTTATAAGATAGAAACTTGTAATTGTTTTGGAAATTAGTGGGGTAGAAATCTGGATAATAGTGGGGAACATATAAGAAAATTAAGTGAATCAATCGGACAGCCCAGTATCCTTCTGAGGGATATTCTGGAAGGAGAGAGTGAAGGAAATAATGGGAAATTAACAAATAATATAGGAAATAACAATCTAAATACTGAAGTATAGGTTTCCATATTAGAAGGGTCTATGAAGTGTCCCCAAAAATGAATTTAAAAAAATACACTCTATGGCATGTGGTCATGATTCATTTGTCAAAATACTGGTTACAAAAAGAAGATCCTGAAATCTTCCATATATTAATAAAAATAATGGCACAGCCACTCTTGAAAACAATATAGAATTTCCTCAAAAAATTAGAAATAGAAATACCATATGATCTAGCTATTCCACTTCTGGGTATTTACCTGAAAAAAATTACAACACTAATTTGAAACTATATATGCATCCCTACATTCATTGCAACATTATTTACAGTAGCCAAGATATGGATTTTTAGCAACCTACATGTCCATCAATAAATGAATGGATAAAGATATAATATAGATATATAAAATGGAATATTTCTAAGCCATTAAAAAGGAATGAAATCTTGCTGTTTATGACAATATGGTTGGACCTAGAGTGTATTATGCTATGTGAAATTAGTCAGAGAAAGACAAATATTGTATGATTTCACTTACATGTAGAATTTAAAAAAACAAAACAAATGAACAAACAAGGCAAAACAAAATAACTCACAGATACAAAGAAACTGATGGTTACAGAGAGAAGGGATATGGGCAGATGGACAAAATAAGTGAAGGGGATTAAAAGGTACAATCATCCAGTTATAAAATAAATATAACACAGGGAAGCGTGTATATCATAAGGAATATAATCAATAATATTGTATCAAATTTTGTGTGGTGGCAGTTGGTAAATATATTTACTGTAGTGACCATTTCATAATGTACATAAATATCAAACCAGTATGGTATACACCTAAAATGAATGCAATACTGTATGCCAATTATTCACATAAAAAATGAATATTGCATTATTCAAGATTGTGATATAACTATATTTGGAGTATAGAGGTAAGAAAAGTAGAGAGTAGGACAGCTAAAATCTTCATCTGCTGTAGTACAAAACTTAATAAATATCAGTGTCCAGATACTCATACAGAGACAGCAATATAGACATGTTATTCAGAAATACAGAAGAAAGATCCAGAAGATAGTTTCTTCTTCCACAGTAGGGATAAGAGTAGCAGGAAATTATGATGTTTATTGTAAGCACTTGGAACTATTTAATTATTCAAACCATAAGTTGTTTTACCTTGATAAAATATCAACTCATTAAAAAATATTTAGCATCATTACATGTGATTGGCTACTGTGATAGATGCTAAGAATAAAATCTTTTCCTCAAATAACTTTCCAAAACTGTTGAGAATCTTCAGATTTCCATCATCATCACCCCTTGAGTAGCCTATGATTAACATACTTTTGAAGAACTTTTACATGAAGAAAATTTCACATAAAGCTTCATGGAACTGAATTAAGAAATTGGATTGAAAGTAAGATTCAAACTGCTTGGGATTAAATTTGGGTTCTATGCCAGTAATTTCTGTGTCTAAGCATATATTTACTTCCCTTGACTCCGCATGCAAATTTAGATGACTTTATTACCTAACTTATGGATTTGTTAAAACCTCTTTTTCCTACTTCTTTGTAAGGTTAAAAAGATAATATATGTTAAGCACTAAGCATAGGACTTGGTACATAGTAGCAAATGAATGGCGCTATGATGAAGATGGTGATGATGACAGTAACAAGGATGAGGGGTTTGATGGTGTGATACAAGTGTGTACCATGAAAACATTATTTCTCAATCCTCCTCAAAGTAAAAATAAATTTCCCAACTTATATAATAACCTACTTTATCCCTTATTCTTTCATAAATTGTACCTGGTCATATCATGTTTGTTGTCATCAAAGTGAATGTTAAGTTGGGAAGCAGTCTCATAAGGAAAAAAATTTTTGCATCATTCTAATAATTGAAATGGAAGTTATTCAAGTATGTATATTTTTATCATTATTCTTAATTTTGACTCTGGTTTTTTTCTGTGTGTGTGTGGAATTCAGTTCCCATCCAAGTCCATGTTTTCATTTGCTCTGACTGTTCCATTCTTTTTATAATATATATCTCTACTTAAAGTTGAAGGAACTGCATGCATGAAAGATATGCAAAAATGTGAGGGTGGGAGAAAGAAGATGCCACCAAAGGGCGGATTGCTTGATAAGTAGTGGCTTTGGATGAGGCAGATAAATTATCTGTTACTGCCATATTTTTCACAAAACATTAGAGAAGTCAGGAAAGGTTGAAATTTAATGGTTCTTTGCCTAGTGAGATCCTGCCCTTGTCATTTTGAATGATGTTTTTCTTGAAGGGACACCAGTCTTCTAAGGCCGTGAATTCACAGGAAAGGTGCAGCTCTATTTTGATGTTCAATCTTGTTTAATTACTAAATCCTGAAAGAGGTATGAAAAACATAAAGTGGTTTTTGTTTTCCTTTCTATTTTACAGATTTTTCTCTTAAAAAATAAGTTTCAATCACTTATAGAAAAGAAAGAGTCACACTGGTGTTGTAAACCAACTGCAAATAGAATTTTTCCCCCAGTCATGGTTTGAGATAACCTAGTATTTTTTTAAAAGACTACCTATATTTTAAAGGCATACTAGGGAAATATCATGTGTTTAGTATGTTGTGAACTTTTTCTTGGTTTATTTATTATCTTAATGGCACTTAAGAAAATTAGACATAATCCCACACCAACCTGATACATAATCAATCCCTTCAATGATTCCCCTCTTTGCTTTGACCTCCACAGGTCACTCCATTGTTTGGCAAGTTTTGATACAAAATCAGTGATTCAAAGTTAGACAGCTGGATAAGCCAACTGCATGCAATAGAGACATCCATTTAAGCACTTTTTCAATTCTTTGACCTTGAAAAATTTCCCAATCACCAACTGTGTCAGTGGTCTAAACTTCTTGAGTATCTGACAGGTTCTGGAAATTCCTGTTTCCTTGCTTCTCTCTAAGAATGATTAGAGATAGAAAGACATGGAATTCATTTTAAATGTGTAAGTGACTGTATGGTCACAATTCAACATACAGGCTAATAATATCTCTTATGACTAATACCTTTGCTGTTTTTTCTTGCCCCTAATTACCAAAACATCTCTCCTTTCAATACAATGTGAAAAATAATGTAGAACTAGCAACATATATTTGGGGGTTTTGAATTCATAATCAACAGTAAATGTTTAATAACTGCATGCTTAATGATAGCACCACAATGGTATTTTAAAGTATATTGTCATTGTCTGTGATTCCTAGTTTTTTGTTGGCTGTTTTTACATAAGTTGCTGGTCATCAACCTATCCACAGATTGTTCCCCAAAGTAATTGTCTTGAGCAAGCAATTTTGCAATGATTTTAAAAGGCTCTCGCCTTTTGACTGTGTTGACCGTAGGCTTCCTAATTTCAAAAACTTGTTTCTGAGAAGCAGCAAGAGAATTATAACTACATTTCAAGCACAACGAATATCCATGTCAGCTCTCATGTCTACATGATAATACATAAGTGCTTAGGAGGAAATAACCTCATGCATAAGGTCTCAAAGGAGTTTCTCTGCAAAAATACAAGATGTTTCTCATAAAACGCTTCATTTGAATGCCTCTTTTTAATGGTGCTAGAGAAAAGTTTCTAGCTACAGTGTTTTTAATTCCCCTGAAAAAAGCTAAACATTTTATAAAGATTGGGATTAATTTTTAGGCTCTCTCCATTCTGCCCTTTGGAAACAGGACTATGTGTTGGAGAGGTTTTCACTTCAGAACAAGTGGTTCAAGTTGATTTCCTGGATGCTTTCTGAATTGGTGTTGAATGAGCAATAGTGTCAAATGACTGAACATAATAAACATAAGGATTAGTGATTCACAGTGACTTAGATTCCAAAAGACCATTCTATCCATGAGTAGTTAGACCTCTACCTTTCAGTTGCAAGAAACTTAAAGACAACTCTAATTTAAAAGAGAAATTAATCGACTCATATAGTCAAGGACAGATATGGGAGTAGTCCACTGAATTGAATGAAGGACCAGAAGACTGATGGATTAAACCAGGGTTTAATAGTTCCAAGATTCTCTTTGACCTTCTCTCATTTCTTTTCTTTTGGTGTGCTGACCCAATTTCCTTCTACTGTACATAACTTATCAATAATTCATATCAGGAACTCCAGTCGAAAAGCACATGGTATCTAAAATCTATAGATTAATACCAAGGAAGGACTCTGATTTGTCCATCCTTTGGGTCAATCACATTTGTTTGGGAAATAGAACAGTTGTCAAGTCCTATTGTTCATCCCTATAACTAGGGGTGAACATCAATTGTAGGAAAAAAGATAGAAAGCTAGCTAGACATGAAAATGGGTAACACAGTCTAAGGCACTATTCATTGCTGAAACACCTTTACTACATCAATATAAGTGCTTCTGTAGAGAACTGGAGACCTTGGCCCATCCTTTCTGTGTTTCTAAACAGCTTTGTGATTATGAAAAAGACACTTTTCAGCTCTAGACTTCCTTATCCATAGGGTAACTTCAAACTTGTTATTCTATCAAGTTCAATTTCTATGAATAGAAATTACTACTACTGACAAGCTCATTCTGTTTTTAGAGAACTCAGATAAAGTTGTATTAAATTGAATTTTGCCTCTTATAATGTAGTTTAGAAATTAAGAGTGGACTCCGATAACAGATAGCCCCGAATTTGAATCCTGTTATACAATACTAAGCAATTTACTCAATCTCCCTATGTTTCAGTGTCCTCATAATTGTTCATAAGGTTGTTCAAAGCATTTAATTAGAAAATGTATATAAAGTATTTGGCAAAGTGCCTAGTACATACAAGCACTGAATAAATACTAGTCATTCCTGTTGTTATTATTGTTTTCATTTTTCTTCTTTTTAATTTATAACTTGCTGTCAAGAGCCATACAGAATTAATGAATCTCTCTTTCATGTCACAGATCATTTTTTGTCTCATACTATTTCTACCTTCCTATGGTTTTTATTCTTTAGTAAATAAGGCCTTTAATGCTTCTTTAGGGTATAGAAGACATTTTTCCTTTCTAATTGTCAAAGATTAGAGATTAACTGACTTGCCACATTAATTGTGTATTAAATAATTTATAATCCAATGATATTGCAACATTACAAAATTTTAAAAAGTGGCAAAAGGCACTTGGAGAACATGGATATAAGGGGTTGTAGTAGTAGTAGATAATTGAGCATAGACCACTTAAATATCCAGATCATATGAAAGTACTTACATGGGAGCTGACCTAAGTAATTTGATCACCTCACCTTTTTTTGCATGATGAAAGCTGCTTTGATAATTAGCTTTTGGCATATGCTGTTATCTGGGAGAATAGAATAAAAGGTGAGGAAATAATTGCTGTTTTAAATGATGCCTTCAGGATGCCAAAACATCCCATCAGTTGGGTCAAAAATTCATTAAAACCAGTTCATAATCAGGTAGACAAAGTCTACTTATGGGGTGGGCATCCTTCACTGAATTTGCCAAATAGTTTAACTGTTTTCTGCTGTTTTTTTTTATTTTTTTTTCTGCCTTGAACTTATATGTTTTTATAAATAGTGATATCTTAAATTCATTTTAACATAGAAATTTAGCATGGAAATTATTATTTCATAATTCTTACAACCTCAGAAGATAGGTAAGGAAAGAATAATAATTATCACCTTTATTTTACCAAAGGAATTTCCTCAAAAGTCACCCAGCTGGTAGATGGTAGATTGCGACTTACACACAGGTATTGTTTTTAATAGAAAATAGTGTAATGCATTCATTCTATTTCTCTAATTTTACTTGAAGTTCTTTAGACAAATGATCAGTATTAAGGTTGCTCTGAAATACATCTGAAGATCAATGAAATTAAGTTGGGACAATTCTAAAATGAAAATTCAAGTGATGATATCCCCCAGAGTTCAATTATCTGAGGTAAGCGTTTGCAATAATAGGTCTTGGTACACAGCTGGAACTATTCTCTGTTGTGTTTTTCCTCTTCCCATCACCTTTCAGTTTCTATTAAAACACCCTTAGGAATATTACTAATAAATCAATTATTGCAAAAGCATATATAGCCTCAAGGTACATATACTAGCCATTAGCCACAATATGCTAGAATAGATATGCCATTTCCCTGTTGAAATGCCAATCAAGTAGAACTAAATGAACAATGTTCAGAGGACATGTTGGGGGGAAAAAGGGGAAAAGATGTATGCAGATTCATTTGGGGCACTTTACTCCATGTTTGCTAAAAAAGAATGAACTCTTGCCAGACCTGCACATGGTTGGAACCATGATGTTAAGAAATTGAAAGTTGTTTAATAAATATATGTTCCAGTTTAGGAGCAGCCTCTCTTAAGAACAATCTCCTTTCAAGAACAGCATCTTAGGCACTTTATCCACAGAGGGAAAAAATTAAATTTAATAGACGTAATTCTCATTTTGAGGATATCCTCAATTTAAAGTAGCAGGAGAGCATAATTAAGTCTAATATAAACCATAGCTTAATGAAGATACACTAGCAAGCAAACACAGACCAAGTCTACACAGTACTAATTACCTGGGCAACGAGGGTTACCAACTGTCTTTATTTTATATTATTCAATCAAAGCAAAGCTTGAGGGTTGAGATTTATTTATTTTAGATTGTATTATATTTATAATTGGAATTGAGTGAATATAAACCATAATATTAAGACAAGCTTGAGGTTCACACATATCCAACACAAAGTAAAGTGAAGAAGTGAGATAATTAAGCCCAAAGAATATATCTGAAACAAAGATGTTTGACTTAGAAAATGGATAGCCTAAACTGCTGTCATTATTATCAGTGTCTCTCTTCCCAGTCTTCCACAATTTACTTATTAATATGTTTGAAATTAAGGGAAATCCCTGTGATTTACAGTGTTAGATCATAATGTAATATCTGTTGCCTGTTAGTTATAGATGAAGTCAGCTTAGTGCGACGGAAAGAACCCTGGCCTGGGACTTAAGAGTTCTCAGTTTTTATCCCATTTATATTCATTTATGCTTCTATTTGTCAAACTATATGTTAAGCCAATGATGTGCCAGTTGCATGGAAAGAACTGGGGGAAATAAATCCACACAATCCATTTATCATCATTGAAAAGCTTACAGAATATTAGGAGAGATACAGATGTAAAAATAATTATGGCCAAATGTATTTAGTATTAGAATGGATGTATGTAGAATGTGTCTTAAGAGATAAAAGAGGGAAACATAAATGTAAGTCAACTGGAAAGAAGTGCATCAATGAGCGAATGTTTTTTTTCTAAGTCTCAGAGGATGATAATAAAAAGCCCAGATAATGGCGTTAGAGTGGTAGAAGCAGTATGTGCAACAGTATGATGAAGGACCCAAGACATTTCTTTCTGAGATTCAAATGTGTATGGAGGATGTGTGTTGAAATGAGAGAGAAGTAGAAGACTCTAGTTGTTCAGAGCAGGTGGGACTTGAGGTGCAAAAGAAAAAGTGAGACCAGACAGCAGGCAGCCTTGTAGGATATGTTTAAGGGTTTGACTTAATCCTTTGGAAAGTAATCATTTAAGCCAAAGAGCTATATATGTTCTGTCTGCATTCTTACCTAAACTGCACGATCTTATACTTTCTCTGTCCAAACAGCATATAGTAAGTACACCATGTATTGAATGAATATAAATTATAAAATAATTGGCTTTAGTGTGTTTTCAATTTTATGTCATAATTTTTAATTTATTATTTTAAGATGAATAAAGAATTATAACTTTAATAAATTTGTCACCCAGTGGCATTACTGGAATGCTTTTATGCTCATACAAAACACTGCAAGTATTGGGATAGTATAAATTGACTATATTAAAGAAATGGCACACATTTCAAGAACCAACAATGTAATCAGCTCTGCCCTCAGGAAAGCTAGAGCGGGGTGGATATAGTCTAAGAGAAGGCTGTGTATTGGGAAGAAATAAGGGAAGGAAAAGGATAATGTAATCTCTAAGTCAGGCTCTGACACAGTCTGGCTATGAGATCTGATATGTCACTCCAGTCCTCTTAAGTTTTTTCATCAACTCTTCAAACATTGAGCACTTGCTGTATTTCAGATACTGGCATGAAACATGGTAGACACATTTCTTGTCCTAAATGAATTCTTATTCAGTGGGCTAAAGTCAACAAGGATTCTTTTGAGAGCAAGCAATAAAAATCAAGTTGAGCTCTCACCAACCAAAAATGACTAAATTAAGATCCAGGGTCATTGACAGACTTGAAGCGGTGTTGGAGGAAGTGGGGAGGCTGGAAATCCAGGCCTTGGGCAGACCAAAAACCAGTAAGTTCCAGAAAACTAGGTAGCAAGAACTAGGAGAAAATGGACTGTGTGCTGTCAGGGTCAGGAGAAGAATAATTTAGGAAAGGAAAATAGAATTATGACTAAAAGAAAAGATATGGATACTGGAGAGGCTACAGAAAATATTTGTCACCAAAAGGTCCTCTTACTCCTTAGATGATATCTAAGGTTTCTATGAGTTGTAAAAATTCTAGAAATAGATATAAGATTGTGATTTGGTGTTTCACATTATTTTAGGTATACTTTCTTTTCTTTAATATATAATCCTGCCTTATCCAAATAGAATCTCATTAAAAAAAGAAGACAGCTTTCATCTGAAAGTGAAATGAAAAAAAAATTAGTGAAAATACATATTTTTTTCAAAAGAAGGCATGATTCTATTCAAAGTAGTTCTATAAATAAACATTCTGCAATGTGCCACACACTTTAGGGAAAGAGCAAAGTTCAGTTCTATAGCTCATTTAAAAATACCTTTCTTGAGTTGAGATGGCCCCAGAGAGACTTATTGTCATGGAATTGTAAGCTTTCAGGAACTGCAGGTTTAACATGTGTTAGCTAAAAGATATTTAATTGCTGACTTTGGTCACTGCAGTGATGACATTAGTTCTCTCGTTAAAGAAATGACAGTGTGATCAAAACTAACCTGAGAGCTTTATTAAAACTATCTTTGATAATCTCTTTTAAGAAGCATTGTTTTTAATTAGACCTTAGGTTTGAAAGCAAGAGGGTCCATGAAAGAAAAATGAATCATACCCTAGCTACTCTGCTATATCTTTAAAAAAATTCAATTATTTCAATCCAGTGCAGCATAAGAAACATTTGGCAACTGATTAAAACAATTCTTAAAGCAAATTATAGCCCTGTCAGAAAACAAGAAATCAGAATGTCAAAACACAAGGACATTTCTATGTAAAATGTCTTACAAGTGTCTTTGATAGACAATTTCTGTCTGCTTGTTATATTAGTTTCATTAATTTGGTCCAAATCAAGCAAATGCAAAAAAATGTATTTCCATATATTTGCTATTTGAAATGAAAATCTTCAAATGAATAATATTCCCAAAGATAACCAAAGTAGCCATGTGAGGAAATTTTATGCTTTAATTTTATCCAAGCTTACTCAGCACTGTAAAAATCTATGTACAGGTTTATAGCTGTAGAGATCCCAAAATAACTGCCTTTTTTTTTCTTTTGCAATAAAAAAAGCTGCATCTATAAAATTTCAGCTACTACTAATATGTAAATGTCATTAGATATAGATTTTATTTATGACTTTCTGGGCAGAGCCAAACATAACAATATGTTATTTGCAGGACAGTCAATGCACATTTTTATAAAGTGAACTTACAAGCTACATAGATTTGATCCATGTGTCCTAAAATATATTGTTAATTTGCCTCCCATTTAAGTGTTATTAGTACTTTGTTTATTGAAGATTACAGATTTTTCTTCTCTTTTAAAGCTAAAGAGGAACTAAAGATCCACATTACAGAATGACGAAACTATAGGTTAATAGTGAAATAAGGTTATCCACAAGAAATCTGGTTTCTTATTAATAATTTCCTGACACACATCAAAATTCATGCACTGGAGTCTTGTATCCAGCTTTATAAAATTAGTTAACTGACTCTGTGCTTTGCACATATATGAATGCTTGTTTCAGAGAAACAAAACCGTGACCATAGTAGTTATTCCACACATTGGTGAGGTATACTGAAATGAAGAGATGTGAGAGCAATCAACTAACAAGTGCTCACTGAATTACTTGGCAAAGAACACTACACACTGTATCCACAAATTTTAAGGGACTATGTCTTACTTGAAATAGAGAAAGAAATTGAATTGGGTTTTTATAATTATAGTTTCTATATTGGCAAGTATAATACCATGTAAATCAGATTTCTTTTAAGTAATAAAGTCTCAGTTGAGAAGGCTTAAGAGATGTGGTAATGATGATGTTTGATGATTGATAGATAGATAGATATAGGTTTTTTTGGCTCAGGAAATAGTCTCAGATGGAATTAAGCCTTGATTTAGTAACTCAGGATGATGTAATCTGGATTTATTCTCTTTCTTACACACACGTGCAGGTGTGGGCACACACAGACACTTCTGTGTTCTTTGGTGTTGACTGCAGTCTTCAATAGCTCACCTACTCTCTGTAGCTGACCCCCAAATTCTAGGCTCATGCAGTTATATCTTTGCAAGTATCCCTGGTGGAAGAGAGGTCATCTGATTTGAATAGTTACAAAATGGTCCCAGAATTGAGATACTTCCTTTTAACTTACTTGCTCTCCCTGACTGTGGCTGATGGGGATGAAATACACTGGTTGGCATTGTAGGTCTGTCTCTGGTTCCAGGGATGTAGTTCAGTCTCTTAAAACACAGGAAATGAAAATACAGATGGCTTCTCACAGAGAACATCAGTGGGCCGATTCCAGAAGAAGGGCCCAAAACCGTAGACACAAACAAATACCATAAATGTCCACAGATGGGAGGAAACACAGTAGTAAAAAAATGTAAGGGAAAGTATAACATCACACCTGGTTTATGTTATACCTTACTAACTCATTCAACTTTGATATCTGTGAATTGCACAAATCTCTTTAGTGGTCATGAAACTCCAGTATCCTCCATTCATCAGAATTCCCCTCTTAAACAGCAGGAGTAGTCAGGGTTTATGGTTTAGGCTGAGCTACTCAAGATAAGGCTTGGCATGAGTATGAAATGGAGATAGATTAGTGTGTAGGTTTGGAGTAATGTGAAGCTAAAGAATCTCACTATTCTAAACCCACATTGCCAGCTCTCTGCCCAGACAGCTCTCCCTACATTCATATACCCCCAGCATAATGAATTCAACTGTTCTAAAACTAAACATGTTCATTGAGTGCCAGGCTGAACTGAGTCTCTGTCCTGTCAAGTCAGTTATCTTTTACCTTTCGATTAAACATTTTATATTAACATTGGAAGCTTTTCCTTAGTGTCTTCTACAAGTTATTCCTTTTTGTTTGTTTAATTTAAATTTTGATTTTAATCCAATTGATTATGTCTCCATTTTATCAAATTAGTTAAAAATGCAGGCTCTTTACTTCTGCTAACTTTTATCACTGCATTGTGTACATAATCACCGTCTTACCTTGAACAAGGTAGCAAGATCCAGCTAATAGTATTTCCTGAGCTCCTACTTGAAATCCCTTTGGTAAATATTGCCTCCTAGCTCCCTGTTTACTTAACAAGCAAAACAGAACAATACCAGACGCCTTGACATGTTAGTCTTTTCAGAACTCTCCCTTTTGGTGGAGGTAATTAGTCACTAAAGAATAGGGAGCGCCTCACCTACATAAAGGGCAATATGTTTGTCAGCATTTGGGGAACAGCATAAACAGAAGACTGGACCCACAAGGAGAAAGCCGTTTCTTCAATTCAGAGGACAGTAAGCCAAAATGTAAACAACTTAATTTAATATGATTACATCCAGAAAGAAAGTTAAATCCAGTGTGTATGGATATATGTAACATAAATAGAGAAAGGCAGATAGTATACACTTTTTTTCAAAACTTGTGTGTGTGTGTGTATAGTGGTGGTGGTGGCATACCTTTGCTGTGTAAGTTCTGAATCATACTTCTATCAGTTTCAGTTCAGCAACCTTTGCAATTTGTTGAGAAAAGCCAGGAACTGTATGCTGTAGGGTCGCGATGGCTGAATTCACTTCATGCTTTCACTTGGGTAACGAGGTTAGCCATCAGAATTAAGGGTGCAATGTGAAGGGGAAGTTTTGACTCTAAAGTCATAAATCTCAGCAGTGGAAATAATCAAATGGCTTAGTTCTCTTTCCAGGGCATGTCTGTTATCTGCCCTCTGCCCAGTTTCCAAGTATAATGTATCTCTTGGGTATTCCAAGTCAGATACAAAATCCAGTTTAGAACTCAAGCAGTGACCCTGATCATTACTGAATGAAGTGCTTGGTTCTGTACTGTCCAGAAATACCAGAAGATGTCTCTCTGTTTAACAGACAACACTGATACTATATTTGGTTCTTCCATTTGGCCAGGCTGGGGATGAATCAGCTGAGGATGAATTTGCTTGCCCCTCATCCCCAGGAGACATCTCTCAATGTTGGGGGACATTTTGGTCATCCCGCCTAGCATCTAATGGATAGAGGCCAGGGACCCTCCTGTACCACCCAAGTGTCGGCAGTGTGAGGCTGAGAGATCCTGGGCCAGCATTTGAGTTGAGCCACAAATTCAGATAAAAATTTAACCAAGTTCCTTGAACCAAAAACTTGATAAAGGAAAAGTACCAAGTATACTGAAAATGTATTTTAACAACACCGAGATTTTGTCATATAAAATCATGTGGGCACAGAGTTTCTACTAGATTTAGCTTTAATTCTCTTCTGACAAATGGATTTTTCTAACTGAAAGAAGAATCCAATTGATCTCTGGGGGGACAACTGTAACTTAGTAGGTTATATGCATTGCAGTAGCTCAATTTTGAATTATCTATAATTTTCCAACTCCTGAGAAATGCCTTTTAGCTATTTTTCTTCTTTTTAAGAAAGTGTTGTAAAATTAAAATGGCTTTTGCCTATGCAGGTACACCTTGCCTTAAGCAAGTTATATATAGGAAAACATGGATTTATTAAAAAGATTAACCTGGGCCAAATGTTTGTTTTAGAAGAATTTTTAGTTTTATAAAAGACAATACAGGAAAGATTCTCACAATACTCCACACTTTACAAAGTGTGATCCAGTTTCCTCTTGGGGAGACACATATATATTAACTTAAATTTTTTTATTTAAAATCAGTTACTCATTTAAATAAATAATTAATTACTAAGTATTAATCATTTAATAATTTTATAAATAATTTACCCATTTTAATACAATAATCTGCTAATTTTATAACAAAAAAAGCCTACTTATCTTCTGCTAATAAAATATAATTGTTAAAATACAGGTTTTATATAATTTCTATGTCTAGTAAAAAGGTCCCAAAAATGGGCTTTTTATCTCTTTACTACTATCATTCTTATAAGAAATGCTTTCAACAGTAAGACTTTTGGTTTTCTAATCAGTTTAAGTTTATAGAGGTGTTAACCAAACTAAACAGGTATATATTCATGCAGCATTGTGTCAGGTATGTTGAACATATACTGAAAAACAAAAGAAAAATTAGAAAGGCACCATTAAATATTAACCCAACATAAAGCCCTAGCAATCATTTAAAATTTTTCTGCAAAATTCACAATTCACTCATTCGATCATTCATTCATTCATTTCTATCATCAGTAGTATTTCTGGTACCTACTAGAATTTAGTGCCTATAAAATGTATTCTTTATTCAAGCCCTAGTTTATGGTGATAAATTTTTTAAACCAGATAGGCAGTGTCCTTCCTTCTCTGAGCTTAAAGCAAAGGAATAAAGAGGAAGAGCCGCACTCATTCTGCTAAGTAGGAAGGTGATGGAGGGCAGAGCCATCAGACTGCACAGAAGTAATGACCACTAGCTTTGTCCAAGGGTAAGAGGGCCAGGGATAGCCTCTGGAGAAAATGACATATGGAAACATCCTTTGTAGACCCCCAAGAAGAAAACAATGACAAAAAGCAGATAACTTCCCCTCAACTATCCCTAGACACTTGAAGTCTATTTCATGTTATGATGCTTTTCACTTATTATACCTTTTATTTTAGTAAGTTCATCTTGAGACTTATGGGGAAGCACTCATTTATCATAGAACACAGAAGCTAGACCAGAATATGTACAAGAACACTTTTTAAAGTAACCATTATCTAAAACTGTATCAATAATATAATCTGTAGAATGCAATTTAGCCATTTTGTACTGACAGAATCTATCTTTTGACTATAGTCTAGATTCAAACAATAAGTCCATAACCTATCAACTGCAGTCTTGGAGAATTTACCAATCCATATTGAGTCTCATGGTTGTCATTTTGAAAATGGGTATAATAATATCTACATTTAGAATTTGTTCTGATAATTTAAAATTTGTTACCTATAATTTCTAGCACATAGTAGGTACACACAAAGTGATAGTTTAATTTTTCTCTTAACAACAAGAAATTGGTCATCATACTTGAAAAATAGGTCTAAGATGAACTTCACTATTTACTTTTTAAAGACAAATTATATGCATGTAACATATATTTTCTGTGCAATGCATTATAAAATGACATTATTTTTGTGAAAGAAAATGAATTTTAAATGACAACTTGGTAAGATGGACTGACAAACCTGCATAATACCTTCATTTTTATAGTATAGAACTGGAATACTTTAAAACAAAATTGTTACACATTTCAAAAATGAAAGATGAGGAATGAACAAAGATTAATGTGATATTTGCATGGTATTATATGATGTGGAAAAGAAGCAGTTCATACATGAGTTATAAGGTTTTACAATAGTCTGAAAAATGGGCCCCCAAAGTGTCTATTCCCTAATCTCCAGAACCCATCAGTATGTTAGCCTGTGTCGTAATAAAGACTTTACAGTTATAGTTAAGTAAAGAATATTGAGAGGGGAAGATTTTCCTGGATTATCTGGGTGGACCCAAGGGTCCTTGTATGAGGGTTGCAGGAAGATCAGAATTGGTAGTAGGAAGTGTGACTATGGAAACCGGAGGTTGGAGTAATGCAAGGTAAGGGCCAAGAGCCAAGAAATGCAGGAAACTAAAAAAAAAAACAAAAAAAAAAACAAGGAAATGCATTGTCCCCCAAAGCATTCAGAAAAATTGTATTTTTTCTAATACCTTCATTTTGGATTTCTGACCTCTAAAATCTTAAGGTTATAAATTATTTTAAACCATTGATTTTGTGGAAATTTGTTACAGCAGCAATAAAAAACAAGTATAGGGCTAAATATGTCAGATTTTGAGAAATATAAAGGAAGACTGAAAATGACTGATACACTGAATCATATAGTCAAATAATGTTAAATGCCAAATGTATAATATATATTTATATTTTTCATTGCAAAAGCTAATGCAATTACTTTTTTATACATACAGAATTACTATAAAAATTTCAAAGTGTGTTCAGCTCATTTAAAAGCAGCATGAAATGAGACTAATTTGTATACAAATACTCTTGAGACATTTGTGGTACAATATGGAAAAATTGTAGAAATATTTTATTCCTCAGTGAAAAGCTTATTTGTTCTTTTGTTTATCAGTGAAGTCTTTTTTCCTGGTCAAATATAAATTCATCTAGAAGTTAACTCTTTATCCTGTATGTATGTTTGTTATTTTGGAATTAATTGTAGGTGTTAATGTCTTTATGGTTGGTATGTAAGTAAGTTTGAAGAAGCCTTAGTTTTTTCCCATATGGCAGTAAAATCTATTTCCCTGTAGGCCAATATCACTCTGTGTGGTTATATTTCTCTACTAATATAGTTTTGTTTTAAGCTGCATGCCAGGAATCAGTGCCTATCATATTGTATATGATTAGACAGATATCTTTTAAAATTCCCCAAAACTTTAGTATTGTCTCCCTGTGGTGGAGAATGTCCTCTTGTTTGACCCTACTACATGGAAGTAGAATGAAAACGATACCTGTCATTGAAATAGTACTTTAGAAGGAAGCAGTGAATGGAAGTAGAGGTTGGGAGAAGGGAAAAACAACTGCTGGAAAAATCTCCCATCTTATTTAATGTCCAGAATGCTGATTGCTTTAGGGAAGAAACAAATTTGCTTTGGCTTAGGGGAAATCAGTTTGTGGGACACACTGCTTTGGGGAATTTTGTTGCATTTTTAATTCCCTGACCTGGGTCACTCCAATCAAACAAAATTTTATTCTTTTCACTTGTGTTCCAGATGGAAGAAAATGTAAACAGCTGTCCAAGTGGTGATGGAGCCTTTTCTTCCACATTCTTGCATGTCATTATGTTAGAGATTTACTTTTTCAGCAAATTGAAACCTCTAAAACCTAGTAATCAAATTTTCCCCCTTTCCCTTGCTTTGTATTCCAACTATCATCAATTGCTTACTTTCAGAAATAGTTTCCCAAAGATGAAGCTATGATGAGTATGCACGGTCATTATCATATTTACTCTTGTCAGTAACATATAGCATTATGTTGTTTACAATAATTAGCTGCTGGAAGCAATCCTGTAAACACAACAGTGTGACAGTCCGCATATAGAAGAGCAAGTCACTGTTAAGAGAGGGAATGGGTGCATGCTAGTTTGGCTACTGTGCTGTGACTATTGGTTATGGCAGCAATGTACAAGTCCAAAAGAAAGCACACAACACTTTTCAAGATGATGAATATATGTGAAATAATATATGAAAGAAAAGAGATGTGAGGGAATTTGGAAGTTACATAAAGCCAATGGGAGACGGTGTTTTTTTTTCTTGTTGCACTATTTACGAAGCAATGTGATGAAATAGCATAAATGATGAATTTAACTTATGCATAGGTTATGCCTCTATTTCCCTACTCATATGAAATAGGCAATGGATGTAAACGAAAAACAATGAATGCAAACTATGGAAACCTATGGGAAGTATGTATAAAGGTTGTTTCAGGGTTTCTGGACCATTGGCAAGAATGAAATGTATTGCTTAAATGATCTTCAATTAGGTAGTGACAAATCACTTCCTCAAGGAAGAAATTGAATAATTGAGAAGCATAAAGAAATCCTAATATGTAATGAGAGGAGTTGACACAGGGATATATACACAAAACCATGTATGTTATTTAATGGGAGTTTTATAAGGTTTTCAAGGATAATTTTAATTGTATGGAATTATTGCTTTCCTTATTATCTTTAGAAAGCATCTCATAAAATGTAACTTCACTGTCTAGTCACCAATTCAACACACATTTATTGAGCATCTCCTATATATCACTACATGGAGAAAAAAAATGAAGAATCAGACACTGCTACTTTTAGGACCTGACTGTCTCAATGGTACAGATATTTGAAAGTAAAAAGTGATGTGACTTAACTCTGGAATCAACAATGTGTTCACAAAGCATGAAAACATTTGGAAAGTGATGCAAGGGGAAAATCTATTTATGATTTCTCCATTAGAATATATTGGAATTTTAGACTTCCATTGTGTTTGTTAAATTATTAATAGAAGTCTAAATATGCAAATTAGAGGATAAAAAATTTTAATGTACATGCTTATTAGCATATTTAAGAAAAAAACTATATTTCTGCACATTCTTTTATGTTTTACTTCATTTTACTGGTAGAGAGGAAATGGGTTTTCAAAATTATTTTATGGCAAGATAATATACATTATAAAAAGAATAAACAATTTAGAGAGTGAAACAATCAAGCCAATTCTAAGTGCCAAAATTTTACATTGGCAGTTGTGTTTAAGGGAGTATTTATTTTTAGGAAAATCTTTGAAAAATACTAATAGTAATTTTTCAAAAAATTGCAACTCTTTACTTTTAGAAGTCATTCTTATTAAGGTTTTTTTTGTTTTTTTTTTTTATCCTCTAATACTGAATAATCCCTCTGTGTAGTTAGGTTAATAGTCTTCTGCTGCCATACAATAACTGCAGCAAAGGCTTCTATAGTGGATGCTATTGTCACCCTGCACAAATCACTTTTCCAGGCAAGTGTATATGCCCATAGAAACTGTGAGGATTGGCTGCTGAAGGCTTGTGTCTTTTTTCAGAAACGTACCCTCAGTTTAACTGTAGCCATTGTGCCTAGGAGATTAAGATTACTGCTCTGCACCCATCCTCTTCCACACTCACAGCCAGGACTAACTGACTGACTGTTTTTCTTCCCACAAAGTGAAATCAACTCTCTGTTGTGATCTATGCTCCAGAGCTTTCTGTTGGAACAGGCTGGAGTTGGTTTATAGCAATTTAGCTTTTTTCCCCTGCCCTATCCTGCTTTCCTCACTCCCTTTATTCAGAGAGCCCTTAGCCTATAAATTACTTGAACAAGAATTCCCATCCCAGATTTTTTCTGGGAACCAAGCTAAATCAGTATCTCTATATTCCCAGTACCTAGCCCAATACCTTACACATAGCAAATGATAATTAAATGAATAGTGAATGATGTTTGCATTCATAGTATTAGTCATTAAGTGACACTCAAGATTATTGGTTTATTTGTGGGCATATGTCTTGACGGATTTCTCTACACTACAACATTCAGGAAAGAGATAGTTTTAGAGAATACTTAACAAACTCATGAATTATAACATTGCAATTCAATTTTTATTCTTGTTTCCTGTATTTTTTCTGTTTTTCCTCCACTTGAGAAGGTCAATTAAAAAGGTAACCAACTAATCTGTTACTAGATTCAGTCAAGTTGCAGTAACAATAGCAACCACCAAAAAAATAATCTGGACTTAAGAAACCAACCTGTTTTAGACTGTAGATTGTTAAAACAAAAAGTTGTGAAACACATGCTGTGAGTATATCAGAAACTGGCTAGCTACAACACTTCTATAAAGATATTGAAGACAGCTAAGATGGTACTGTTGCATGATGGTTTATAATTTACATATGATTGTTCTTTTTAAATTGTCCAAAAATAGAGCCTTATTAAATGACTTCAGAGTTTAACCCTTCCCACATTTTTTTCCTGAAAACATGTCCAATTATCTCCCATCAGTCCTGACAGTGAGTTGTCTTGCTAAAGAGCTTGCAATTCCATTACAGATAAGCTCCAAATATTGATTTGTGCCTTTTATTTCCTTGGTCTGAGATATCATGGTAGTGCTAAAAACAAATCTGTTGCTCCATGACAAAAAAGAAATGGTCTCAGAGACAGGCAGATTTCACAGGCATGTGCAAAAGTAATTAATTTCTACTTTACTGTAAATTTTATAGACTGTGCCTATATTGGTCCCGAAAAGAAGGAGGTACAAAAGTGTGAGCAATGAATGCAGCTCTGGGACACAGTAAGTGTTCAATAAATATACATTGGAGGTGATTGTTAACAAGGTCTCTGTAGAGTGGTCTCAGAGTCACACTGACATTTTGGGAGTCAGCAGGAAAGAAAGATTATGCATGACAGGATTCAATGCCTACTTGGCAGGCATGCAAATTAATGTTTGTTGTATAAAAGATTTAATGTGAGTTCCTCAGGGTAAAACAAACACATAAGCAAAACTCTCTAGTTGTCTCTTCACCCTCAGAAATCTGTATCACAATGAATAGCTAGAAAAATGCTCATTAAATGAATAAATGAGTGACTGAATGATAAACTGAGAATAATTACTATGTATTTATTTGGCATTGTGTAAGGGCATCAAATGTTGGGAAGGCACTCTAGCCGAGCCTGTCCCAGTGTCCCCCTTTTTGCTGCTTCTCTGTCACTCTTGCCCTCTTTTAATGTTTTGAATACCTATTGCTTTCTTTTCAATGCAGGACCTTTGTCCCTACTCTTCCCAGTGTTGGTCTTATTTTTCTTTCCCTTTAGTGCAATTAATTATTACCCATTTTATAGACCTTGGCTCAAAAATTTTATTCTTAGGGGAGTTTTCTCTAAACTCCAGTTTTCATAATCAGTTTGCTTATTTTCTACCAATCATTTAACTTGCTTTCAGGATTTTTAAAAAATTTGTAAGAGATCTATTTGAAAATTTCAGGTTTTATCATTACTTAAATATCATTATCACTATTATTATCACTATAGTCACATTCTCTGAAGTAAACATGGAATAATTGTCTAAATGAATTCCAACATTGTGAATAACTATTTTGATAACCACCTTGAAGTACTTTGTATTTTTCCTTTAAATTCTTTTAATTTATGTTTTATTCATCCAAATGACTCTACTTATTAACCTAAGATAATAGAAATAGTATTGTTGGTATTGACGAATCAAATGTAGAACTTTTCTGGTAATAATGTTCCTACCAGATAAGCAAGGTATTAACTATATGGGGGGTTTGAAAGTTATTTTGCTCTTACTCTACAACCACATAGACATATATAGATATTGGTCTATTTCTTTCATTTTTAGATTTAATTAGCTAATACTTTAAGTAAGAAAAAGTAATTTTACAGAATTTTGTAGGATGCATATGACACTAGAAGTCATGTAAGAATTGACTTAAAGGGAAGTAAAATCACAAGACCTTCTTGTCTGCTGGTGAACCAGTATTTGTTAGCAGGTTCTTAAGAAAGTGGACGTTGTGATCTGAGACTATTAACCCAACTCTCAGCATCTTATATAAGGCATGTGACATAAACTCTTATTGTTCACCCAATATCCATTTCCTGGGCCCATGACTCTAATTGGAATCAAATTCTTCTGGGGGAGAGTGAGCAGAGCTGATGTATTCTTTCTGGTCTTCACATATATATATATGTGTGGATGTATCTTCCCAAGCTTTCTCTAGCCTCAGCACAGGTATAACCAAAAGACTGTGAGGTGACAAAGTTGAGAGGTAGAAGTACCTTGGCTTCTGAATTATTTGTTGAAAGATAGCCAGAGCTGCCTAACCATGACTAGGCTTGGGTCATGTTATGCTGGTGAAATTCTGGGTTTCTTTATTACCACAGCATTGACTTGCCATGCCTGGCTGTAGCATGTCTTAAAATTTACCTAAATAAGCTACATACATCATGCTTGGTCAACAAAATTGATCCAATCAAATTCTATTCAGTGTGCACTGACCAAGTAGTGTCCTGAAGGCTGGAAATATAGACAAATTGTATCACTTCTCTCTAGGACCAAAAAAAAAAAAAATGCAGCAGAAGAGGTCTGGCTTTATAGATCAATAACAAATACTTTTTGCTGTTTTCATGATAAAAAAAAAGTATTTCTGTTGGCCAGCTGAGGATACCATAACAAAATACCTTAGACTGAGTGTCTTAAACAACAGTAATTTATTTTCTTACAGTCTGGAGGTTGGAAGGCCAAGATCAGGGTGCCAGCAAAGCTGTGTTCTGTCTTCCTGGCTTGCTGCTTTCTTGCTGTGTCCTTACAAGGCAGAGAGAGAGAAAGTGAAATATCTCTCTTCCTCTTCTTATAGGGCCACAGTTGTATTAGATTACTACTTACCCTTATGACCTCATTTAAACTTAATTGCCTCCTAACAACCCTGTGTCCAGAAACTTTCACATTTGGGGGTTAGGGTTTCAACATAAGAAAGAGGTAGGAGGAGTCAGAGTTCAGACCAAAGCAGTATTTTTCTAAAATTAGGAATTAAGTGCTATATTCAGAATCATGGAGACAAGGAAAAAAATGCTTCCAGAGAGGAGGTGGGGTTTCTTGGCCAAGTCAGATTGTGAGGTACACTAGAAAGTAAAAATTATTAAAGTTTAATACCATTAAATATATACATAAAAGCACAAACATTTTGAATGAAATAATATGGAGATAAAAAGCATAACATAGAAAAGCTAAGGGGATAGTAAGACAGAAAAGATATAAATACAAGATCAATCAAAGAAATGCAACAGAACCCATCATCATTTTTAGAAATAAAGAGCAGAATAAAAGGAGGGGGAGAAGTTAACAAGAAATAATAATATAAAATTCCCCAGCACATAAAAAACACAAATTCAAAGATTAAAATAATTTAAACCAACAATGAGGGGAATTAAAAAAAAAATTTTAATGGTATATCTAAACATACCATTATAAAATGTCAAAACACTAAGAGAAAATGCTAAATGCTTGAGGGGGAAAAAAAGATAATCTACAAAATATTGAGAATCAGGTTGGCATAAGGTACCATATCAATAAGACTAGTTTCTAGAAGATGCTTTTAAAGTTTTTGGGAAAATTATTTTGATTATAAATCCTATACCAGTCAAAGAAGAAATGCCAAAGTAAATATTTCTGAGACAAGAAGACTCAGAGGATGTATGTAGGTATGTACCAGAAAAAATGAAAATGAAAACCAAGGAAGAGAAAGATTTGAAATACAATAAGAATGGAAATAACGTAGAAGTACAATGAAAATAAGCTGCAGGATAATGGCCAGAAAGGGTCCAGTTTAGTAAAGGAAATTCTGAGAAGATCTAAGTTACATGTCTTTAAAAAATTGGAGTGGAGTCCATCAAATGAAAGAATGAATAAGAAGCTAAAAAGTGATACTTATATGGTAACTCACATTTGAAAAAATATTTTTCTTCTTTCAACAAGAAAAAAAATAACAGCAATGAGAAAATCGCAAAAACACTTAAGGCCATCCAAGGTTCAAATACAAAATAAATTTTAAAATGTAGCATGATCCTAAGCAATTGAGAAGTTCAGAAAATAAAGGGATTTACTTGAATATGACTCCAGAAATAGTTTTTATTGAATGACTGAGAAGTAGTGAGTGGACTTGGGAACCAGAGGGACGAAAAGTGAATCCAAAATAGTTATGCTGCTAATGGTTTTTAGTATTTCACATCAATCAATAGAAAACTCACAGAAGTCTTTGTGGTGTTACTGGATGAAAAAACAATGGTATTCTAACTAGCAAAAGGAAAGACATTGCTGAAAAAGTTGAAGAATGTGGAAGGGAAGGATAAGAATGCTAATATTCTTTTATATGGCACAGTGTGTAGAAATCATTTCTAAATATGATGAAATATAAGTATACTACTTATAGACTCAAAGGCAATTAGGAGAAAAACTAAAAATAATAAAACTAGCAAAAAACCCTCAAGATGTAGGGAGAAAAGTTAGATGATAAATTCTTGTATTATACTAAGTCTGAGGATACCATCTAAAGTTATTTAACTAAACCTAGGACTATAAATAAATATTTGTGAAATAAACATAGAACTTGGAAGTAAAATTCAAAGTAAGAGAAACCACAAAGTTGAAAATGTTTGTATCTGGGAGATCTGACCCAAGGTGAGGAGGGGCACAACACAGCCATTAATAAAGCACCCACATCTCTGCTGATCTATATTCATAACTACTAAAATCACCTACTTAAAAAGTGAAGCAAAGTCATAAAAATTACAACTTTGTTTCTATCCCTTTTATTTCTCAGAGCATTCATCTATCACATAGATCTTGGCCACCACTTCATATCATTTTAGCCTCATCTCTAGTGTCCACTGAATCTGTGCAGGATTTGACTAGATTCCAACAGGTGCCATTTGATATTTGCTTCAGTTTGTACAGAGAACCTTTTGCCTTCTGCTGCAGGGATTCTATGCCCTCATTGCTGTGGGACACCCATGGATACCTGTTCAGCACACACACAGGTATGAAGGGGTTAATGCCCTGTGAGACAGACTTTAAGCAGTGGGGTTCAGGAGCTTATGGATAGGTGATTCTGAGACTTATTTAAAATCTTAGAGTCCACTGGGTTGGAGTAGCCAGTCATTCCCACAGACAACTCAGTATCTCATCCTTTTCTTGACTTCTTTTTGCTCTCCTCATCTCTGCTTTTTGAGCTCATATTTCCTGATTTAACATCTCAGTGTAAACCATTGTCTCTTTTGCTTTGAAGAGAACCAGGGATGAGATCTGTGTAGGCAATGTAGAATATTAGATGAGAATAAATTGTAAACATAAGAGGAGTACTCATGTGTGAATCCATGGCCTGTTGTCTGAGAAGGACATCTGGAGTCAATTTTAATATTCCTTATGATAGCTTCTAGAAACTTGGACATAATAATATGCTTAATAAAAAAATGTACATGATAAAATTGCCTTGCCATTTATTGAAGAAAAATAAGACTCAAGAAAATGAGAAGTTTAAAATGTATCTATTATATAATACAGAAAAACCCACTCTCCCTTACTATGTTTCCTTGGATAACCAAGAGGAGAATCCCTGCACTAAGGCAATAAAGAATATCCTGCTTACGGGGCCACTGGTCTCTCATGGTGGCTGTCCTCTGTAGAACAGATCTGACAATTTAACATGCAATGGGACATGACACTTCCTAGTGTCAATAGGAGTTATGATATTCCAGAATGGCAGTGGTGTTTGTCTGTGGTTTACTTTTAAAGGCAAGTGAGATGCAGTTTCTGTAATTGGCAGCAAGCCTAAGTGACAGCCAAAATTCCTGAACTGTAGGGATGAGTGACAATGGCTAATAGAGCCTGGTGTTCCCTTGGATATCACATTGGTAGTCAACTAAGGATTTGCTGGACTTTTAATACTGAAAAAAGAAATTGAAAAGAGGGCTAGGGAGGAGAACATTGATGTCAAAGTTCACAATAGAAAAGCAGTTATGTTTTTAAGATCTAAGTTTCCAGATGTCAGTTTTAACCCAGGGCCCACTGCCTGAAAGTAGATTAGGAGGAACCCGAAATGACACTGCAACTGTACACAGTAAATATGCTTCTAATTTTTATTTAAAGGGAACAATGGCTATTTCTGGGAAGGGGAACATACAGAATTTTCAAGAATTGTTGGATATGAAGTCTGAACTGATGCTTGGGTACATGGCAAGCCATGAAGTCCCCTGGTTAGAGTGCAGACTTTGTAAGCCAGGTTAAAAAAATATATATATTGACCCAAATCTGTACACGCAGCATATGTATGGACCAATTATGTGGTTATTTTCCCAGGCTCTGAGTATAAAATTGGATAAATATATGTAACACCCGGCCAGCAAAATCTTCAAATTGGCTCCCCACCCTGTGGTAAAGGAGTCATTATGGTAGAAAGAGCCAGCTAGAAAATTCCTATATGTCCTTTCCCATCCTTACACGCTGGCAAAAATAAGAAATCTGAAAAAATAACGCATCCCAAGAGGAACTGTGGAAATCAGTACCACCATCAAAGACTTAAAGAAGAAGGGTTAGTAGTCCCATCATATCTCTGTTTAATTAACTTCCCTGGCTGGTGCAGCAGTAACAATAAAACATGTGGACTGGGAAGTTGGGACTTCCCAATAGTTGGAATTAGTTTATACATTTGCAAGTATTAGCCTCAAACATAGCTACTGAACTAAGCTGTGTTCTCCCTACTGGAATACATCAACACAGTGTTTGACACTTAGAATGTTACTAATGTAGTAACATTAGGAAAGCACATCTAGTGAATGTGCTTTTCTCAATCTCCAGCAGTAAAAGGAAGCAAAAGTAGATTGTCTTTTCATGTGCAGGATAATAATAATAGATATTCACTGTCTTGTTATGGGCTATGCTAATTGTCCTACATTGTTCTCATATTATAGCCCACAGGTACCTTGATTATCTTGGAATTGTGCTGAATATAAGACTGGTATACTATATGGTAGATTATCCTAATCGATCTGTTCAGCAAGGATGGGTAACTTAGATGTCCTAGTAATAGAAACATGCCATTTGTTGGGAAATAAACACACAATGTCTCTGAGACTGCTACATTAAACATCTTTAGGTATTCAAATATCTGTGGCATCCTAAGACATCCCTTGTAAGATGGGTCAGTTTATTTCACCATATACCCCCTATCATTAATAAAGAGCCACATCACTTGGTGAGCCTTCTGGACTTTTCAGCCAACATATATTGTACCTGGAAATACTGACCAACTAAAAAAAGAGGGGTAACATACTTCAAGCCTATGTAATAATTCAGTTGGTGCAAGATATTGGCTTGAGCCTAAAATGGGTTGCTGTCTCATTATATCCCATTTCAGGGGATATCACAACACAGTGATAAATGAAAATCTTTCTGGAGAACTGAGCAGTCCAACCATTGTTCCCTTTATAGGTAGGAAGAAGGGACCTGATGTGGGAATATACATGAACTTCTGAGCAATTGTGAATGGCTTGCTTAATTAGTGAAGGGTATAGAAAAGAACAATAGAAATTCAGAAAGAAGGAATAAAGAGTCATGGTTATGGACTCATAGGAGCAAGCATAATTTGTTTATTTTTTTGTGTTTCCCCATCAGAGGGCATCCATCACAAAAAAAGCACTCCATTAAATTGGAGCCAGTAACTTGTTCTTGAATGTGAGTCATGCCATCTCCTTGCCCATGTAAGTGCTAGTGCAGTGAGCCCATGAACTGAGTGGCCATGGCCTCATGGATGGAGACATGCATGAATTCAACAGCATGGACTGCTCAATGTATGGTTGACTTATCTACCGCCACTGCTGATTGCCTAGTCTGCTAACAATAGAGATCAATCATGACTTCTCAATATGGCACCATTTCTCAAGGAGTACACCCACTTGATAGCAAGTTGATTATAGTGGACATTATCCACCCTGATTTATTCTTATCAGAATTGAAAGCTACTCAGGATATAGATTTTCCTTACCAGGCCCACCATCTGAGTGAGGACTTACAAAATGCCTAATCTATCATTATGATACCCTCTATATCATTGCCTAACCCAAGGGATCCATTTTATATCAAATGATGAGTGACAATGGGGGAATGACAATGGAATTTTCAACATTCATATCATGCACCCTTATCACTCAGAGGCAGCCAGTCAAATTTAATGATAGAATGAACTCTTCAAGACTCAGCTAAATTGACAGTTCTAGGAACAAGCTTGCAGAGTTAAGAGTCCAGTCATCTAGGATGTGATATACACACTAAATCTGCATTTGACATACAGTGGTGTCCATAGCGGGTAGACTGTGGATCCAGGAAGTGAAAGGAAGTAGTACAATTAGTCTTTCTTATCATGCCCAATTATCCATTTGCAGAATTTGTGCCCCCATCCCTTATAATTCCAGATCCGTTAGCTTGGGGGTTTAATATCCTAAGGGAAGAAAGCTTTCACTAGGAGACAAAATAAATATTCTATGACTCTTTTAATCATCTTATTTTAGTGAACCTACACACAAAAAAAGAAGTTATATTGCTGGGACTAGTTAACCCTTTATACCATTAGAAACATTTGCTGCTACATAGTGGGATCTTGAAGAAGTATATCTGTAATGCTGTCTTTCATTTGAATATCCTGAGTTTTATTGTAAAATAATGGTTGTGAAAATGTAAGTACAGCTATGTAGTCTCATTAATACAAAGGATACCAGGATATAATCTGCCCAGGGAAGAAGTTCTGGATTATCTAAACAGATAAGCAACCTAGGACAGTCAAATTGCTAGCTAAATTTGAGGAAAGTCGAGATTTGGTGGTAAAAGAATGAGATGGTGGGTTTCAATTATGGTTTCATGACTAGATGTAGTAGGGCATTTGCTATTTTTCATTAAGCCTCTTGCCTTTAAGTCATTGCAGGGAATTTGACTCAGTCCAGAAGCTGAATCTGTTACTGATTGGATTTAATGAAAGCTGTGAATAGATCTGAGTGGTGCAAAGTGGGAACTAAATTCAATGCCTTTTCTGCATAATTTCAAATCTATCAGCCTGA
Organism: Phataginus tricuspis; assembly: GCA_029783875.1. NCBI lineage: Eukaryota > Metazoa > Chordata > Mammalia > Pholidota > Manidae > Phataginus > Phataginus tricuspis. The sequence goes on along the minus strand of JAQQAC010002837.1, from coordinate 89,921,967 downwards.
CCAAATATTCAAACCAATAGTTCATCTAGCTTAACACAGACATTACCTGACAGTTTTTCAACTCTCACAATTCTCTTTTCCCATTCAGGAGTTTCTGACTCCATGGTAGTGGGTGCCCATATGGACCTGACTGGCACTAATATATATAGCCATGGATGTGTAAGAGAACTAATGTCCCCTAGGACAGTCTTGGGCCAATACATAGGGTAACAATACATCCCATTGGCCCAGGAGAGATTTGAAATATACCACTTGTGCCAGCATTGCTATTAGTACTTTCTCCTTCTACAATTTCATAATTGTCCTGTTTGACATGAAGATGTATATGGTCACCTTATCATTGGGTATGTGAGCCAAGAGATAGATGCTTCCCCCATGCTCAAGCAAGATGGATGGCCCTGGAGGGATTTGACATGTTCGACTTCTTAGATGTTCCCATAGTATTGAACAGTCATCCATACTTAGTGTTGGAAAACTCAATGGTACTTTTTTTTTTTTTTTTTTTAATATTTTTTTTTTTTTTTTTTATTTA
>JAQQAC010002837.1:89854652-89921335 GCA_029783875.1 Phataginus tricuspis | reverse complement strand
TTTTTACAATTTATTTTATTTTAGTATCATTAACCTACAATTACATGAGCAATATTGTGATGATTAAACTACCCCCTTCATCAGGTCCCCCCCACCAACCCTATTACAGTCACTGTCCATCAGTGTAGTGAGATGAGAATCACTACTTGTCTTCTCTGAGCTGTACAGTGGAAAGCAGTATGGAGGTTCCTCAAAAAACTCAAAATAGAAATACCATTTGACCCAGGAATCCCACTCCTAGGAATTTACCCCAAAAATGCAGCAGCCCAGTTTGAGAAAGACAGATGCACCCCTATGTTTATTGCAGCACTATTTACAATAGCCAAGAAATGGAAGCAACCTAAGTGCCCATCAGTAGATGAATGGATTAAGAAGATGTGGTACATATACACAATGGAATATTACGCAGCCATAAGAAAAAAACAAATCCTACCATTTGCAACAACATGGATGGAGCTGGAGGGTATTATGCTCAGTGAAATAAGCCAAGCCAAAAAAGACAAGTACCAAATGATCTCACTCATATGTGGAGTATAAGAACAATGGTACTTTCTTTATTGGCTTTTCTTGCTCCCTTCTTAAGTCTCTGTTACTCATTCTTCTGAAATCACATTTTAAGATAAGTTAATCATATATGACAGAAAAACAGTCCATGTCTCCAGCTCTGCTCTAAGGAGAATCCAGAATATGTTGATTTGTGTTTTTTTTTAATTTTTTTTTGGTATCATTAATATACAGTCACATGAGCAACATTGTGGTTACTAGATTCCCCCCATTATCAAGTCCCCACCACATACCCCATTACAGCCACTGTCCATCAGCGTAATAAGATGCTATAGAGTCACTACTTGTCTTCTCTGTGCTATTCTGCCTTCCCTGTGCCCCCCCCATGTTATGTGTGCTAATCGTAATGCCCCTTATTCCCCTTTTCCCTCCCTTACCACCCATCCCCCCCGTCCCTTTCCCTTTGATAACTGTTAATCCATTCTTGGGTTCTGTGAGTCTGTTGCTGTTTTGTTCACTCAGTTTTTGCTTTGTTCTTATACTCCACAGATGGGTAAAATCATTTGGTACTTTCCTTTCTCTGCCTGGCTTGTTTCACTGAGCATAATACCCTCTAGCTCCATCCATGTTGTTGCAAATGGTAGGATTTGTTTTCTTCTTATGGCTGAATTATATTCCGTTGTGTATATGTACCACATCTTCTTTATCCATTCATCTACTGATGGACACTTAGGTTGCTTCCATTTCTTGGCTATTGTAAATAGTGCTGTGATAAAGATAGGGGCGCTGATTTGGTTTTAATAAGTATTAATATCTGTGTTGTTGCATGACACATCATCCCAAAACTTAGTGCCTTGAAATAAAAATAATTGATTTTATCTCATCTATAAGATAGCCAAAGTTCAGCTTAGTTAGACTGTGTTAGCTGGGCAGCTTGCTTATTACTTGCATCTGTGGATTAGCAGAAGTGGTGCTTCTCCAAGTACCTTTCACCCTCCTTGGGCTACAGGTAGCCAAAGCATATTTTTCTATGGCAGTAGCAAAGGGACAGAAGGTTAGTGGAAACACAAAAAGCGTACTTAAGACTTAGTCCTATAGCCAGCACACTGTGACTTCTACTGACAGTTAAAGTAAGTCACATGTCAAGTCCAAGACCAAGAGACAGGGAAATATACTCCACTTATAATGAAGCAAAAGAGTCTATATACAAGGAATTATAAAGGATTGAAGCTAATAAATCAATCTACTGTATGATTATGACAGAAATACCAGTATATTGTCCGGGAAACAATAAACCTGTGCGGTATTTCTTGTAATGATGCCAATGGGCCAATAGGCAAATTCTATTTAATGAGGAATCTCTTGAAACTCATGTTTTATTTGTTTAACTATCATTAAAACTCAGTGCAATAGTTTGTTTATTACACAAATGAATGAAGGACAAGAATGAGAAAGGCATAAAAGTTGTTTAAACAGTTAAACTGTTGATGAATATCTAGATTTTAGAGTTTACATGCTGTGACCTCTCCATTGTGTCTAAGAAATATGATACAATCATAATTATTGTGCATGGAAAATCTCTCAATATTCAGGGTTAATTTACAATAGAAGAACAATATTAATAAAATACATTTATTTTCACTGGGGCCTGAGCAATTTATCCTATAATTTAGAAACATCACAATGGGCCTAATGGTAAATAATACCCCTAAAATAGTGAGAATCTTGCAGAGCAATTGGTGCTCATTAAAATTCAGTGTTGGAAGCAGCAGGTGGCAGGCAGTTCCATGAACAATTTTGCAGTGTCCTTCTATGGTTGAAGGAAAACAATTCATGTCATAAGATACCAAGTTTTACATACTCTCTGTTGTATGTTATCATTGTGTGACAATTCTATTTTTATATGATTATATTCAAAGGACTTGAACTGAACTGTTGCAATAGCTTTCTAAAATATTAATTATCTTACCATGTGGTAGAAAGGAGAATATACATATTTCACTGACTGCTTTCCCTTTGAAAAGCAATACATTTCATGGCAAAATGTTACTTTTTTTCCAGAGGGAAGTGAATTTTTGAATATCTGTAAAATTATACATACATGAAATAAAGTGGAAAAACAATTTGTGTTGGGGCAACAGACTTAAGAAAATTGCTCTCACTCGTCCTTCAATGTACTTTTTCCTGAGGGAGAGTGAATGTATGTGTTAGGTGTAGTGAACTTCCCTTCATGATGCTCTAATCCCTAACTCTCCCTCCCCAAAAAGGAAAGAAAAAGGTAAGGGGGAAAAATGATTTAGATTTCTTGGGGCCATTCTGTCCTTTTCAAAGCACAGTGGAGAGCTGAGCCAAATATTTAGATTCAGACCATTTTCATGAGATATAAACAATTCTTTAAGTAATTCAGGGTTTAGCTACCTAATTAATTGTCACGGTCTGTGCAGTCATAGCTTAAAATATTGTATTGAGGAGAAACCTTTTATTATGTCCTAAAGAGTGGAAATAACCATAAAAATTAAGCAGTTATTCTTGCCTTCCATTTGATACACCAATGGATGTGGCAGAGAGCTCCTGACAAAGAGGTTTAGCAGACAGATGTTGAGGATAAGTGGGCCTGCATTCAAATCCCTGTTTGGCTTTTTACTATTTGTATGATCTTGGCATAGTACTTAATCTTTCCAAACCTCAGGTACCTCATAGGGTTTTCCTGAGGGTTAAATGAGATTTTACGGGTAGTATCGGGCCCATAGGAAGTGCTCAGGACATTATAGAAAGTTGTTTATGTTTTAGTAATATTAGGAGAATTGCCTATGATGGGCAGGGCTGTATAATTTTAAACATGGGTTATTTAGAACAGTTGTGCATACCAAAGTATCTATGTAAAAAAATCAACCAAACAAAAACAATAAACACTAAAAACACAATACTGCTTCTGTTGGCATATTATATATCTTTCAAATAATTGCGTGTGAGTTCAATGAAGTATTATGTATTAGTCCTTTTAATTCTTTTAGAGGCAAAATGTCATTAGAGGTTTTTTCACAGTAAGAAATTATATGCAAGTAATAGTTAGTAGTCATATTTTTCCTGCAAGAAGCAGAAGTAATCAAGATTTTGTGGGAGCTTATAAAATATGGGGGTTAGGCCTTCAAGAGGCAATAGATAGTGGAGTCTAAGTATTCTACTGGAAAGTGTTAAGGAGGCTGACACTGAAATTTGTTTTTTCTCTTTGGAAAAAAGCAGAGGAAATAGCAGTTGTGGAGGGAGATTCTCCTTGAGGCCTTGAGGGAACACATGCAGTGCTTCATAGTTTTCTGTGGTTAGTTTCACTGCTGAAGGAATCCTGGGACAGAATTCCATAAGAGAGACTCTACCACTATCAGCCTGTGCATAATGTGGGGGGCCTGCTAAATGATGCTGTCCCCACTGCACTGAGGAGAAACTCACAGCTGGTCTCAGTGTCTCCCAGACTATATGGGCATATGAGGGCTGCTTACACCCAGGGAGACCCCTGACTGTATGCCTCAGCAAAACTGAGAAGGAAGGAAGAATAATTAATACCAATATCAGCTACCACACTAAGTGCAAATGAACTAAGCAACCCTATCAAAAAAGACAGAGTCAGATAAAGTTTAAAAAAAATTTTGACTATATGATGATTATGAGAAAGGCACCTAAAACCAAGTGACAAAAACAATTTGTGAATGTAAGTATATGTAGGAAAGTGCAAACAGAAAGAAAGCAGGGTTGCAAAATATATTTGAAATATAAGGAATGTCTGCAAATTTAAAAGGATTCCTAAAGATGTTATAAAATAGTTGCAATTCACTGTATATAGTGATCTATATGTATACATACATGCACACACACACATATAACCTTTATCCATTAATCAATGTAGCAGCAGAATATTTAGTGCAAAAGCTTTTTGAAAAATAAGGATTATTGATGTAAAAAATCTTTGTGGGAAATATTTAATATAACTAAAAATTTGACATGTCAGGTAGAAAAAAATGTTAAAAAGAATATTTAAATAATTAGATCAATATTAATGTGACAGCCTAGGTTTGATCCCTCCTTCAATATCTCCTGATTGGATGCTCATACACAATTTAACCTCTATGTGCCCCAGTTTCCTTGTTCAGTACATGTGGAAAAGAATAATAAAACACTAACCAGGTTTTGAGGTTTAAATCAATTACTAATGTAAAAGATTTAAAATACTACCTGGCACATATTTAGAGCTCTAGAAGTCACTGCTCAATCTCATCATTCATAATCATCCCTTAGGAAAATATGAATGAATCAAATTGACCCAAGTAGATCAAAAAACCGAAATGACTAACCATCATAGAAGAGATCAGAAAGGTAGTTTTCATTGTCCACTAAAAGCAATAATAATAACAGTGACAACAGTATTTGTAAGAATGACAGGCTTGTCAGTTTTTACCTTTACAAAGTTTTTAAGAGAATCTACTATCTACCATTGTCATCATTCAGTTTATTAAAACAGCTTTATAAGGAATCCTTCATATGAAATAAAATATATCCATTTGTACAGGTTGATAAGATTTGTCAAACATATATGCCCAGGTAACCGCCATCATAAACAATATTTTCATCACTTTAAAATATTACCCAATGCTGACTTACAATTAATTTCTTCCCACCTCAACCTTAAGCAAAGATCTTTGTCTTCTGTCAGTATAGAATTACTTTGCCTTTTCTTAAATATCTTTCTCTTGACACAATATTTTTAGATTAATCCAAATAATGAGTATTAGTAATTTTTGTCTTTTCAGTACTAATTAATGTTACATTTATGAATGCGCCACAATTTTTATCCATTTACCTGCTGATAGGCATTTGTGTTGTTTCCAACCTTTGGCTATTATGAAAAATATTGCCATGAATGTTCATTATAAATCTTTGTGTGGACATATGCTTTAATTTCTTTTGGGAAAATACAGAAGAGTGAAGTTCCTTAGTAATAATTTAAGAAACAGCAAGTTGTTTTTCAAAGTAGTTCTAACACTTGACACTCCTACTGGCCAGTTGTAAGAGTTCCAGTTGCCTCACATACTCAAAAACCTTTAGTATTTTTAGTATGCTTAATTTTAACCAATGGCTATACAGTAATATCTCATTGGGGTTTTAATTTTCATTTTGCTAATGAATAATGATGCTGAATACCTTTTTTATGTGCTTAATATCAAACATATTTTTGGTGAAACGTCTGTTCACATTTTTTTCAATTTTTTTAGCCAGTTGGTTTCTTGTTAGTGAGTTGTAAAATTTCATTAGTGATGTATTTCAAAGATCAGTAATTTTCCATTTTGATGAAACCTAATATTTCTATTTTTTCTCTTATGTTTTGTGTTGTGTGTGAGTCATAACAAATCTTTGCAAGGTCTTGTATTATTTTCTATTAGAAGTTTTAAAGTTGTACCTTTAGGTTTGTGATCCATTTCAAGCTATTTGTGTGTGTGTTTGTGTGTGTGTGTGTGTGTGAGGGTCAAGGTTAATGTATTCCAAATGAATATACATTTTTTCAAGCACCATTTCTTAAAGTATGATGTTTTTATCATTGAATTATCTTGATACCTTTGTCTAAAATCAATTGACCATGTAAGTATGGTTCTATTTTCAGATACTCTATTTTCTATTGACCTATCCTACCAATACCATACTGCCTTGATCACTTTAGGTTTTAGGTTAATAGTAAATGATAAAATCAGAGTATAATTCTCCAACTTTGTTCTTCATCATTTTTATTTTACTTTTCTTGGTTATTTTCATTTCCATGTAAATTTTAGCATCATTTGACAGTTGCCACAAGAGAACCTCCTGAGACTTTGACTGAAAATACTTCAAATCTAAAGACCTATTTGGAGGTAATTGACCTCTTAGAAATTCTGAGTTTTCTGGCCATTGAATATGGTATACTTCTTCACTTTTTTATTTGATCTCTCCCAGCAATTCTTTGTAGTTTTTAGTGTACAGACCTTAATTTAGAACTTTGGTGTCCCCATTGGTTAAAGTTTAAGAAAATAAGAAGATACCAGCAAATGTTTCTGAGAAGGAGCAGCTAGTGAGATACGGAAGTGAGACAGCTATTGAGATAAAGGGACCAATCAAATTGGATTCAAGATAGAATTTATAAAAGATAATTTGTAGACAATGAGTATAGAAAATAATTTCATGGTGCATTACTATAAAAGGAAGCAAGGAAATGGTAGCTGGAGGAAATGTAAGGTTAAAACTGTTGCTGATTGTTAAGATGGACAAAACAGCCCCAAATTTCCACCCTGTAATGATACAGAAGAGAGGGAGAACTGATATTTCTGAAGAGAGATTGATGTGTAGCTGGAACAGTCTATTGAGAAAGTTAGACAGCACAGTAACTGGAGCATAGCGGAGGGACTGGCCTGAGGAAGGAATATGGTTCACCAGAGTAGCAGGAGTGAAGGTAGAGTCTGTAGGTACAGGGGCAGGATGTGACTAGATTAAATAGTAGGAGCTACTGAAGTTCTCTTCTGACTGTTGTTCCCTTTTCAGTGAAATAGGAAGCAAAGTGAATATCTGTTTTTAAATTATGGGCTGAAGTCTTGGAGATTTGTGTAAAGAGGTATCCTTTAAATTGAGATCCTCTTTATGGAAAAAAAATGACTGCATTGTGACTATTTTTCTCATACCTACACAGAAAAATATTCAGCATGTTGGCATTTTTATAAATAAATTATATTTTGATTTCATAAAAGGGAAGGATAACTTTAAGTCAAAAATTTTAGAGGTTCAATTAAGGCAAATACCATCCCTATAAAATAATTCATCCAGTTTGCTTTCTCATGAGTTGGAAGAAAGAACAGTATCCCATTTTGAGTTTATCTAGTGGTAAACATTCATTCCTGGGTCTAAAACTTCTTGTCATGACAATTAGACTCTATGTAGAAGTTAAGTGTGTGACTGATATATTTACAGAAACATGTAAATATAGAAATCCATAGAATGTAGTTATAGAAACCTTCAGGCTCATCAGACAAAAGCAAACTCAGCCCAAAAGATACTTTTTGACTTATCTACATTTCATTTGTGGATTTCCTTTTCCCAGTATTCATTTACATTAAGATACTAAGGGTGTAAGTTCTTTTTATTACAAAATGAAAATAAGTCTAAGCAATTATTCTGCTCTCATGTTGAAGCCATGTTTGTATGTGCTAGTGTCTCAGTGTGCATGTCAGTGCTTTTCATGTTCCTTTGGTTTTATTCAACAAGCAGTCAGTCCCTTCAAAACCAATGATAAGACCCAAACATGTTAAAAAGTTTAGTTGGAGGGCTGGGTGTGAAATACAGACAGCATTCTTTTCCTTACAGAACTGTTTTGCAAACACATACAGGCTTGTTCTCAGCTTCTTAGATTAAAAATAATATTGTTTCTGGATTTTACTTTCTTTACACACTTACCTGTCTTTTAGAAGGCTCACACATATTTTTAAAATACAATTTAGAATGTATTAGTGACAGTGCATAAGATCCTTTGATCTCATGTCTCTTTTTATTTTCACCTCAACTAGTAGCAGGAGTTACTAGCATGCTTCAGAAAGCTTACATTTGGTTACAGCCTCAATCAGTGCGGACCCTTGACCGGCTTAATCTTTGCTTGCAAATGACAATGCAGTGAAACCAGAGTAAGAAAAAATAATTACTTCCTTTCCTGTTGGAAACCTAGTAAGTAGTTACCTTGACCCAGTTTTCAATAAGAGAGATTTTCTGATGACCCAACAGGACTGACTATCTCTAGTCAAAGCAAGGGGAGGGTGAATTTAATCTTTCATGCCATTGGAATGGCAGCTGCTCTCAGCTCTCTGTGATTCTGTGAAGGATGATGAAGACAGAGCTGGCTTTGCAGTGTAGGGAGAATTTTCCTTTTGAATATTCCAAACGGGAGATTTGCACATGTGCCTCAAGAACTAATTGTCTAGGTTCCGTCAGGAATGCAGCAGGAGAGGAGCGTATTTCATGCTTAAGACCAGAGAAGAGCCACGCAATGCTCAGTGGATAAAAGGCTTGCAGTCCCAGCTGGGAAAAAGAGTCCCATTATCTCCCAGCTGCATAGACATTCCATACGACTTGGTTCTGCCTGGATGCACAGCATGCCTGGCTGAGAGCTTGAAACAGTTCTGCAGAAAAATTGTAAAGATCCCGAGACATTTCCCTGGTAAGATCTGTAAGTACAAAATTGTGCTGTCTGCTGCAATGAGAATATTGCTGGGCAAGCTGCAGCTTTTCTTCCTTTCAATGTCTTTGTATTAGCCTAACAGGTAAAAGCTGGGGTTGGGGGAGAAGTCACTGCTTTATTTATGCTGTGTTTCTATGATTCTGATGCTTAAAATGTATTTATTCCTTGTCAATGAAAATGTACTGAATCTGTATTCAGGGAGCTTAGGATCAAACCAGGGAGAGAGACTACAGGTATATTTTTCAGTGTTTCACTAGTCTTTGCTGCAGACAAACTAATGGGCAAGAGGCGATGACAGTGCTAATTCTGGTACTTTCAGATGGCTTCATACCCTTTCTTAAATGGGAAAATGGGATTGCTAATTTTTTTTCATCAAGCGTAGAGGGGTGTGGTTTGCAGTGTCTTATGGATGATTTAAAGGAATGGTTATAAAAAGTTTGCTGTGGGAGGGTTTTGGCTAGGAGAACAAATCAAGACTGGAGGTCAAGTGAGCTCATCAAATTTTATCTGGATTTTGCTTCTTACCCAGCTTCTAGATAATAGCATCTGGTGTTTCCATTTACAATAGTTAAGCTTGTATTTATTAAGGTACTGGCAATACTTTATGAAAAGTTTCAGAAGTTGATGACTTGGAAACAAAACTTTTAAAAGCTCTGAGATTAGCCACGTATAACCCATTATATTAATGGAATACTGTCAACATTGGGGGTTTGGGGGGAAATTGGAATTTATAGTTCTTGCTTCTCCATTTGAAAACTTATGTTTAAATAATCAACATCCTGACTACGTCCTCTGAGAAACATTCATAGAATGATTAAATAGAAGAGAGAGGGAGGAAAAAATAAAAAAGAAGGGAGAACATTAAAATTACACAGAATCCATTTGGGAAATAAGGTACTTGTAATCTTATCTACAGTGGCAATGCTTTTCAAAGATCTTTGTATAGGAAGAAGCCATATGTTGAATATTGACTTGCTTGTTATAAACAATTTTCATTTATCTGATGAGTTTATCTTCTTTTTTTAAATTGTAGTTAAAGGTTTTACCAATTTATGTGTATTGTATTTTATAAGGAAAGAGATATTTAATCACACCCTCCCTGTCCCTACCCCTCTTACACATGCGTAAACCTACACAAATTCAAAAAACATGGATAAAATACTGACACAATTGGTATAACAAACAGAAATACAGAGTCATTTCATCTTTGACGCTTGAGTGATTTTTTTTTTAGACAACATTATGGCTATACAGTCCAAAGGTTTTAAATATATAAATCTGCAAACTTCTATATAAGCTTTTTATATATGAGGTTATATAAATGCATAACTTATCACATCTTAGCAAAATGGCCCATCATTTATAAACTATATTGCATTACTTCCTTTGAACATTTTTAGTGAAGTATAAAATAGTTTTTTTAGAATTCTCTATGTAACTTGCCTTAATGAAAACGTACTCACATTGTCATCTAGAGAGTTATTATACATTTGGTCTAAGCTTAGACAAACAAAATCAATTATCTTATGAAAACAGTGTAAGGTGTATTAAGATATTTGCATACTTTTGGAATTTTTTGACAAAATGAAAACATTCAGTAGTATACAAGGAAATGTGTAGCTTTTCAATTCTTTCAGTGGAAGGAAAAGGGTTATGAAATATTTGCTTATTCACATATGTATTTATTTTAATATAATAATTAAAATGCAGTAAGGTAAAATATACTCACTCAAAAGAACTCAAGCTAAACATAAAAGTTCAAAATGAAACCTCATCGCCCATAAATAACAATCATGAAATTTGGAGACTATCATTGGAAGCATCTTATGTTTAAATTCAAATAACAATGAGAGAGACACAGAGAAAAAGACTTTAACAAGAATGGTTTCTCACCACACAGCTTTTAAATTTATTTATTACAAATAAGCATTTAGATACTATGATCAATAATAGATAGATGTTCTTTTAAAATAATGTGATCTTACCCTACTCTTTAAAAAAGTATTTAATTTAATATAGATTTGGATTAAGCGAGAAAAAAAGAAGCCAATATGAAACTAAAGAAATTCCTAAATTTTAGGCATTTGTTTCTTTCCAAAGGAAATAGTAGTTTCAGAAAAATAACTCTAGAATTTCAACAATTATGAAAATATTAATAGGAAGTCATTTGTCAGGATGCATGTTTAAATATTTAACAATCTCTTAAGTCCTTGTTAAGACACTTAAATTAGCTCAGGTACTTTATGGTTATCTCCCTTCTACATACTACATGAATTTTAATTATATTATCAGTTTTACCTTATTGAGATTTTTAGTATTTATATTCTGCCTTAATTTTCACAGTCTTGATGTAGACTTACTTCAAATTTGAAAGAATTCAGCCCTTACCAATATGCGTTTACTACACAATTTCTCATTCTCAATTTCTTTATTTTAAATTATTTCTTGGGTTTGGATCTCACTGGTAAGTAGTACTCCTTCACTGAAGAAACATAGATGCTGCATTTCTGTGTGGTTACATAGACCATTTCTTTCTTTTGTCTTACACATAGAAAACAAATTAATCTTTCTTAAATCAAACTTAATTTTTCCCTTCAGAAATGTGTAAATGTTTGTAAACAGTGCTGAGAACCCTTCCCATGTTTAATGTTGCTGTCCAGTGGTTTTTAGATATGTCTGGAAATTTGCATCATTGAATGTAACTTGCTTTTTTTATAATAGATATCCACCTGATTCATTGTTTCTTTTTTGCCAAAGTAAGTCCTAGAATTGATTAGTCTTTATCAACTTTGCTTGAATATAGGGCATTCTATTGTTCTGAGATTCTTTTATCTCAAATTTTTTGTTGTCAGACTATGTATTTGATCTTTTTTTCAGGGGTGGGGAGAGGGTTGTTATTTACGTCTTCCTTTTCCTCGGGCTCACCAATTATGGGCATGTTGGATGTCATTTGTTGTCTTCCACATCTATGATGTTATCCAAATTTATTTCTAATTTTACACTTTTTCAGATTATTTTGTTTAATATTATTTTTTAATGTACAGAATGATTGTGTTTTACAGACATTAAATCTTGTAAAAGTAATTGTATAAGCATTTTACCCAATCTATGGCTGATTCTTCTTGAGTTTTATATTTTTCAACTGCATTTCTCTTTGTTCTTTTCCTTTTAATCTTCTTTTCCTTTGAAAATGTGTGCATGAGGGATGAATAGGCAGAACACAGAGGATTTTTAGGTCATTGAAACAATTTTGTATGACATGATATTGGTAGATGTATGTCATTATATATTTGCCAAAATCCACAGAATATACAACACCAATATGAACCCTAAAATAAACTATGGATTTTGGGTGGTAGTGATATATCAATGTAGGTTCATCAATTGTAATAAATTGTGGAACCATGTTCCACCATGGTGGGGGGATATTGTTAGTTATGGAGGATGTGCATGTGTGGGGACAGGAATTATAAACTAGCAGGTTTGGAGGCAATCTGTACCCTGCTAAAAGTAAAAGAAAGAGAAAGCATTGTCACTTTTCCCTGATGCCCACCTCTGCCCACCACATAGACCCCTGCATTTTTAGCATTTGGCAGTAATGGAAATGTGCTTTAGTATCTGTGCTTTGGAGTTATGTCTACTCAACAGTTTTCTTTGAAGACAGAAGAGTTTTTGTTTTGCTCTTGTATCCCACCACCACATTTTTCTTTCTCTTTGGTGTTTTTTGTAGAAGAAGAGAGGAATAAATATCTCTTTATTTAATGAGCTTTAAGTAAAATCTTTCAATTTGGGAGAATTCTTTCAAATATAAATTTCACTAGAAAATTTAATTATTCTCATTATTCATACTGACAAGAGCTGTTCTAGTTAAATTAAGTTTGTGTGCACTCTGAATTCTAGTATTAAATATTTGCCATGATGAAGGCACAACACAGGACATACTAGAGGGAAAAAAGAACAACCAGAGCCATTGGGCATTCTTTTGATTTTCTCTTAGTCTTTAATAATAAAGTTTATAGTCAATTTAACTGTCTTGCAATGAATTCTAAGGTAATTTACAGTGACTTTGGGTACTCGTACCATAAGTCAAAATTAGCAGTCTCAAGTGTTTTATGGCAGCTGGGTGAATACAAAACATATGTACAGTAGGTCTCCAATTAAATGAATGAATAAATGATATTACTTGGATACTGAGATTTTAAAAAAAACAGTGAAAGAATTATACATCCTATGAAGTAAAAAACAAGTGATTTTACTGGTAAAACAAGTTCCATTCTGTGAGAGTGCATGAAGTGACAAAACAAGATTCTGGAGTTAGGTCACTTGAGCAGAAGTTTCATCTATTAGCTATGTAACTGTCCTTCTCTGCATCCAGTGCAGAATAGCTTTGTGGTCTTAAGCACGTTATGTAGCCTCTCTGTATCTCAGTTTCCCTCTCCATAATGAAGATTAAAAAGGTACTGACTTCATAGTATTACCAAGAGGATTAAATAAATTAACATGTGGAAATACCTTGGAAGAAAGCCTTGACATTAATAAGTACTCTATGTATTAGTGGTTTAATCATTTTTATATTATGACTACTACTATTATATTTGTCTATGAGCCTTGGGATCAATTGGGAAAAAATATATATAAAACAGTGAAAAGAATGAAAAATGATCATCATCTTATCAGTTATATTGGGTATTTGGTAGAGAATTAAATTTGGAGGCATAAATCATAATTAGATATGAAAATGGAGCTCAGGGAACATTGTAAGAAGATTTAGAGATGCTGATCTTTGGATTTATATAGCTTAAAAATAGAAATGATATTTTTGTAATAATCAGACCTTATCACTCAGACCTGATCAAGAAAAAGGGTTTAATTTTCTGATTATAAAAGCAATGCACAGAAAAACAAGAAAAAAATAAGCCATAATTCCTTTCACCAAAGAAAACCATCATAACATTCCTGTGTATTTCTGTTGTTAAGGTTTTTTTAATTCCTATTTTTTAAATTAAAATTTTAATGTCCTAAAAAATATCACATGCACCTTGAAACAATAATAAACTTTGAAACTACGGGGAAAGATAGTAAAATAAAAGATGAATATCTCCCCACATATTTCCAGTCTCAATTCCCAGAGATATTTTCAACAGTTTATTTTATTGTATTTATTTTTTACTTCCTTTTATTGAATTGATCAAGCATTCTTTATTTACTTTTTTCCAATTTTACTAGCTTAACAATTAGATACAGTATTATTGTTATTATTATTATTATTTTGGTATCATCAATATAAAATCACATGAGCAACATTGTGGTTCCTAGATTCCCCCCATTATCAAGTCCCCACTAGATACCCCATTACAGTCACTGCCCATCAGTGTAGTAAGATGCTACAGAGTCACTACTTGTCTTCTCTGTGTTATACTGCCTTCCCTGTGCCCCCCCCATGTTATGTGTGCTTATCGTAATGCCCCTTATTCCCCTTCTCCCTCCCTTCTCACCCACCCTCCCCAGTCCCTTTCTCTTTGGTAACTGTTAGTCCATTCTTGGGTTCTGTGAATCTGCTGCTGTTTTGTTCCCTCAGTTTTTGCTTTATTCTTATGCACCACAGATGAGTGAAATCATCTGATACTTGTCTTCCCCTGCCTGGCTTATTTCACTGAGCATAATATCCTTCACCTCCATCCTTGTTCTTGCAAATGGTAGGATTTGTTTTCTTCTTATGGCTGAATAATATTCCATTGTGTATATATATCACATCTTCTTTATTCATTCACCTACTGATGGACACTTAGGTTGCTTCCATATCTTGGCTATTGTTAACAGTGCTGCAATAAACATAGGGGTACATGTGTCTTTTTGAAACTTGGATCCTGCATTCTTAGGGTAAATTCCTGGGAGTGGAATTCCTGGGACAAATGGTATTTCTATTTTTATTTTTTTGAGGAACCTCCATATTGCTTTCCACAATGGTTGAACTAGTTTACATTCCCACCAGCAGTGTAGGAGGGTTCCCCTTTCTCCGCATCCTCGCCAGCATTTGTTGTTCCTAGTCTTTTCTATGTTGGCCATCCTAACTGGTGTCAGATGATATCTCATTGTGGCTTTAACTTGCATTTCCCTGATTATTAGTGATATGGGATGCTGTATTATATTTTAATGAACATAGTCTAACATAAAATATAACTTTATATTTTCTATTATAGCTAAAGATAATATATCTATCCTCTTTATAAACAGAGCTATGGCTTTAGATTCCCTCATGATATTTCTCCCAGTGTTCATGTTTCTACTCTTTTCTTTTCACTTTATTTTTAAACTGTTCCCAATACTTTTTGTCAATGTTATTTTGGATTTATGAAATGTGTTTCTGAGTTCTTTACCATTTTTTTCTTGCTACATATTTGCATCTCCTGGGTTCATTTTCCTATGTACTGAAACCATTTGAAGGCCATTCTAGAAACAATATTAAACTCCCTTAAAATGTATATATCTGAAAAATACTTATTTTACTTACATACTAAAATAATGGTATAGCTGGTTACAGAAATCCACACTGACTGATATTTTTCTCTGTATAATTTTTGTATATTCTGTTCCATGATCTTCTAGAATATAATTTTCTTCGTAAGAACATGGCTGGCTCATAGTTTAACCATAACATCTTCTAAGATACACTTGTCTCTCATTCATCTGAAATTCATTCATTCTGGTAGATTTAAAGAATTTCTCTTTGCACTAATGTATTTGGGTTTATTATATTGTATGTAGGTGTGAACTGCTTTTAAATTTATTCCATTTAGGCCTCTACAAGCTCCTAAATCTCTTCAATTCTGGAAAATCCTCAGCTACTGTATACTTAATCTTTCCTCTTTTCCATCTCTTCCTTTTCCCCTTCAGAATGCACATTAAGTATTTGAATCTTCTAATCTTCTGTCTTTGACTTATTTTATATATTTTATATCTACCATTTTTGTGTTGCATTCTGTGTGATTTCTTCTGATCCAAACTTCATATATTTCTTTTTAGAAAATGTTTTAAATTTCTGTAATTTCTGTGTTTTCTTTTAAAAATTCTCTTCCTATTTTTGTGCCTTACAGTTTCTCTTCCATCATGTAGCTTTTCAAAAATTTGAATAAGCTTAATTTAAAGTTGAATTTTAATGGTTTGACTAGTTTTTTTAGGGACAAATTAACTCCATTACTTGTGTCCATTTCCCTCATGGTGGCTCATTCTTTCTGATGTTTATGGTGTTAATCATTTCTTTTTAATGACAAATTCATCTTCAGCAGATACTGCTTCCCATGAAAGACTAGTATCTGAATTGAAGATGTTTCTCTATAGCACTCTTTTACCACTACAGGTGCTCTGTAATTCCCCCCTTGTTTTTGACTAGTTTCTCTTCTAATTTGGGGCCTAAAATTACCTTACCATGCAGATGCTGTAAATTTGTGCCCTACAACCAAGCTTGGCACGAAATTGGTATTTTGGCACCTCTGGGAGTTGCCTTTTCTCCCAGATAAGAAGAGTCCTATAAGGTCCCCTGTTTCATGCGGGGTCTTTTTAACCTTGGGCTACTCCAGCTTTACCACATCTTCACCAGTCTGACTTTGAGTTTCCTTTTCATTTTGGGCCCCTGGGCATTTATGTGTCTGTGGTGGAATGATGTCCTTCTGTACCATATTGCATGGCATCATATACTACCAAGCTGACTGGAATTTTCCCCATATGCTTTCCATCTTGTAGGAAGTCATCCAACTTTCTGGCTTGCTGGTATTTTCATTTTTTTCTGGTCCTCTTATGATCCCATATATTTCTTTGGGTATGTTTTCTATTGTTCAGTGGTGCTTTAAAGGTCAAGGCATACATTCATATCAAAATCTTGAGCCAGAAGTTATTTTAGAGATTTAAAAACAGAATTTTCACAGAAATTAAAGATGGCTAGGTCCCTTATTTTTCAGTATTTCACTAGATCATCACATAGTTAATAAAAAATGTTTAAAGTCAGTTGTATCTGTCTTTTCACTGGTTCCACAAACATTAACTTACTAAAATGCTGATTTAGTTCAAAAGGATATTTCATCTAATGAGTGAATAGTCTAGGAAACACTCTAGAAATTAGTTAGAAAACCTGGCCAGTGGATGCTAATAGTTTATATATTCTTCAGGAGTGGTGTATATTAATTCCTTAGGTTTAATGGTGTGCAAATTCTTAAACTGTAGAAGCAATTATTCAAAATTTTTGTTAGCACAGCAATACCTAATGACACAGTAAAGCTGAGTGCTAATCAGACCATTCTTCTTTTAGATGGATTCTGCTGATTAAAAGTGAGAATATTGGGTGAATTTTTTCAAAGCCTTTTTTAAGTCTACTTTTAAGGCAGGAAGGCAAGGCCCAAATAAAATATTTTGCCAAGTTCCTAGCAATTTATCATTCTTATGTGTGAGAGGCCAATATGGGCATTTCATTTTCAATGTTTTCATTTGTGCATTACTTCAGCATTTAATTTTGGGGGCTTCTTTTACATGTGACTACAAGGGCTATGTATGAAGACTTTTGTAGTGTCTGTGTAAATATCAGGAGTGCACAGCACTTATTGGAATAGGGTTCTTAGCAAAAGAACATAATTTTCCTCTGGCATCTGTTAAAGTCCTCCAATCAGTAGAGAACAATAAATTAAAGAGAAGGTCAGCAATCACATACACTGCTAATTTTCTATTGGCTGATATACAGTAAATTAAAGAAAGCCCTGAAAGTTTTGTTGGGATGAAAAGGTTACACATACTCAAGGGTTGATAGAAAGTATTTTTTTCAATGTATAACATGAAGATGTTTTCTAGGCATTTTATGTTGTTAACAAATTATTAAACTTGCTTAATTGTGTCTGTAGTGCTGACAGATATGTTAATTCTGGCATTCCTTTATATAGATTAACACAAAAGTATTATTCAAGAGTTCTTTTAAAATCATCAGTCATTATAAAATATGTATTTTTCAGAGGTGCAAACTTTAAGTTGTTATTTTGTACAAACAATTTCTGTATGGATAGCAGACAAGAAAATGAGGCCTCTATCTCTACCTTGCTGTCAAGATACATTGCACTTGGGTGGGAAAAGCGTTCTCTTTGCTGATTTTACTCTCACTCCATCCTTTCTCTTTAGATCTTCAGAGTAATTATGCAATGACAGAAACAGCTCCTGTATAGAAAAAGAGAGGCTGGAATTTAAAAGAAAAATGACCTCTTTGGCTCATTCAACATAGAAAGCCACATAGAAGTTTTCGTACATTTACACACACACATTCATTATCTGCATAATACTTGAGACAATTCCTTTTATCATTAGTGAATTTTTTACTTAATAGGTAAAATATAATAGGTAAAAGGGATTTTTCACAATGAAACATAGAACAGCAGCAAATATTGTTTTGTGCTATTGAAATTTCAAGAATCATAAATTAATCTTTGGATATCCTAAAATATTTCTTTTTATTCTCAGAATTTTAGCCCCTGAATATACTTTCTTTCATGCTTTCATTTGTACATGAAATTATCTCAATTTATCCAATAATTTTAGTTAATTAGGATTAATAATTTAACATACTTAATTACCAATATTAATAATACTGTAATTCAATAAAATGTACTGATAAAGCAGTAGTAGTTTTAAAGTTCAATTAAATAATATTTCAGAACACTGAAATTTGTCATTATCTTTATAGATGATTTAAAAATTTGATGCATATATTTACTATTATGGGCTTATAAACAGCATTACAGTTTTTTAAAGCTTTTTTTTTAACACTTCGTATTCATGGGAGTTTCGGTCATATTTTAACTTATTTTATTATTAGCTTTGGTTGTGTTCTCCCCCAGAGTCTAAGTTCCTGAAGGTTTGGACCCTGATTTATTCCCTTTTGTATATTCAGTGCCTGATTAATAGTAGACAATGTTTTTCACTATTTTATTAATTCCACATATATTGACTTAATATTTACTATGTGACTGATGCTATTCCAGGCATTGGGGTGTAACTATAAACAAGGTAAAACAGTCCTGCTGTTGCAAAATTAAAATGATAGTATGTGTTCTTGAATTCAGTTAAATACTCATCTCTACCAATTGGGGGACTAATATTGTTTATTTTGTATCTTTCTTGAAAAATGACTATTAGAAGTTAATAAATTACTTAATTCCAAGATAATTTTTTAAATGAAATAACCTTGTATATTAAGAAACACCCAAAGGGCTACATAAAAAGAGATACATATTTGCTTGGAATAAAAATTGTCCCTTTATTATTATAGATAGTGATATATTGCAGATTATCCAGGAGATGCATAATCTGCCTAAAAAAGAGGGAATTAACAAAAAAATAGCATCTCATATTATATACATGTTCACATAATTTTCTGATCACACGTCTCAACTCCTTTACTTGAATATTATTCATTTTTATCAAGTAAATGGTACTTGTGGGCTTACTAAGATGAAATCTGTTCAGAATTTGCAAACTACACCAAGTTCTTCAATTACTTTCATAAATTCTATAGTAAGAGAAAAAATCAAATACAAACAAAAATTTACTTTAATACCTTTTTATGATAATAGAAGTTATTTATATATTTATTACACAAAACTAGGAAAATGCAGAAAAATTAATATTACTGATTTTCCTGTCACTCAAGATATGGCATCCTTTCAGTAACCTTGCAGGTATGTGTGTATGTGTATGTATAAAATACACCATTGGGATGATTCTGTATGTTCTGTTTTCCTCAACTATTTTGGTTAATTAACATATTGTGAGCATCTTCAAAAACCATAAATATTCCCCTAAACCTGAAAGATATTTCACCATATGGATGTGCCATAAATCTTCTCAAACCAGTCAGATAATTGGCTTTTTCCCATTATTTGCTACTTAGGAAAAATGCTATGACATATATCCTTGTACCTGAAACTTTTACCTGTGTCCCTGGTATTTCTTTTTTTGCCACAAAACAGTGTTTTACTCTGGTTCCCAGAACCCGCTACCAAGTCTGTAGGCAGAATGTGTCCCCCACTTTTTTTTTCTTAACCTGGATAGTTCACACAGATGAACCGGAAGCCCACTAGGCTCCAAATAGCTGCCCATCCCATTCTGCGCCAGGTGCTGTGTTGATGAGTATCCTTTAAAACCCGTAATGGAAACAAAATGCAGGTAATTATCTAATTTTCAACTACATAGTTTAACTCTACAAAAATGTAAAGTTAAGCAAGAAACTGGGATATTATATCCTACGCATGCCAGTGAAAATATGGCCCTGCTGCCATGGCCCACACACCCCACTGGAGAGGGGCAGGAGACTTTTTGGAGCAAACAGGGCTCTCTGTGTCTGAGCTGCCATCCAGGAGCCTGGTATTTCTTAAAAATAAATTCCTTTACTACAATTTCAATATCAAATGATATATACTTTTTTAAAGGTTTCAGTGTGTGTATTACTAAATAGCCCTTTAGGAAGATATCTCCCTCTGTACTTCCAGGCAGATGAGTTCCTATTTCCCACACATTTGTAAATACTGCATGTTATTAATTGTAAATGCTCTCTGATTAGATTGGCAAAACAAACACACAAACTTTTTCAATATTGCTCTAAATTACCTCTTTTCCATCAATATAGACTGAGTATTTTATAGGTGTTTGGACCATTTGTATCTGCTTCTTTTGTTTGGGTCAGCTCATATTCTTTATCCATTTTTACGTTGGTATTTTACATTTTTTTCTTATTCTCAAGAAATTCATACACGTTTCAATTTTTTTTCCAAGTTTATATTTCTCTTACTGCATTGTAAGCTTGAAACATTGTAAAAATGTATGAAATATGATCTCAGTTTTCATATACATACAGTGGAGCCAATAATATCTGGCCTGGCTTTCACAAACTCAGAGGACTAAATTAAACTGAATGAGTTAATGAGTTAATGCTTTCAAATATACTCTTATAACTGTAAGTGCTATACAGTTATTGTTCTTAGTCTTATTAAATTTAAATCAATATTTGACCCAGATTGTCCATCAGTTCATAAATAAGTCTAAATTAGTAAATTTGAGGTTAATGAAGAATAGAGACTATGTTTTCAACTTTTAGCTCCTGCACCTAGCAGTGTCTGGCATGTGGTGGGTGCTTAATAATACTTGCTTAATGAATGTAGATTCTAAATATACTAGAGAAGCATAAATTTAAATACATCTGTGCTCATTCCAAGTATGCTATTAGAGTGTCATCTAAATCTAATGGTGTAAAAAATAGGACATATTAAAATGATAATTAATGTTAAACTTAAATTTACGCCTCTACCCTTGGCAACCATGGTAATCCACTCTATGATGAAGCAATCAGGAAATTTAAGTTGTTATTTATTACATTACTACAAATTGTATTTCACCTACCTTTGGAGTTGATGTATATTGTATGCTGTTCAGGGATTTGGCATAATAGGACACTTCGAAAGTCCATGTAGGTAATAGGAAATAGGTGATGGTAAAACCTGTCATTATAAATACCTCTCAATTCAGAAACAAATCTATAAATTACAGAGAGATAGAGTCTGTGTGAGGTGTGGGATAATTTCTTCTTCAGATGGCTCAAAGAATGTAAAATACATAACTAGCTTCTCTCAATGCTCAGAAATACTACTTATTTTTATGTTAACCTTCATTTAACTTAGTAAAACTTGTTAGGCTCATATATGATGGCATTTTATTTTGGATGAAAATAATGAAATGAGGTATTGGACTTTGCCAAACAGCATTTTTGGAATAAACGTTTGTTTGATTTAGAACTGAACATGTTTACACTTTGTTTGGTATATTTAATAATAAAGATAAAAGCCAATAAACAAAACATATTTTACTTTCAATTTAGAATTATGACACTTCTAAATCAGGTTATGCTGCAATAACCAACAGCCCCTAAATCTCCTTTTTTTTCAAGCAAGAGCTTTTGCTCATTGTATTCAATTATTTATTATCAGAAAATTTCAATATAATCTACTTGAAGTAGAGACAACATAGATGCAAACAAGAAGGCAAATAACATTGCATGCATGTTAGTGAGTGCACTATTCACATTTTTTTTCCAACTTCACTTAGATACAGTTGACATAATATTATGCGACTTTAAGGTTTACAACATAATGATTTGAAATATTGCAAATTTATTACATAATAAAGTTATTTAACACATCCATCATCTCACATAGTCACATTTTTTTAATGTGCTGATTTTTAAGATTTTAACAATTTTCAGATGTATAATATAGTATTGTTAGTTATAGTCACTATGCTGTATATTATATGCCCAGAATTCATTCATCTTAGAACTGGAAGTTTGAGCTCTTTGACCACTTTCACCCACCTCTCACTCCTGCCCATACCTTTCCTGGCAACCATTCATCTGCTCTCTGTTTCTGTGAGTCTGGTTTTTTAGAGTTCACAGGTAGGTGAAATTATACAGCATTTGTCTTTTTGTGATTGGCTATTTCACTTATAATATCCTCAGGGTTCATCCATGTTGTAGCATGTGTCAGAATTTAGCTCCTTTTTGAGGCTAAATCATATTCCATTGTGTCTATATTCCACATTTTGTTTATCCATTCATATGTTGATGGTCACTTGGGTTGCTTCCACTTCTTGGCTATTGTGAACAATGTTGCTGTGAACATTGGGGTGCAGATATTTCTTCAAGATAGTGATTTCATTTCCTTCAGATGTAAACCAGTGGTTGAATAGCTAGGTCATAGTTCTATTTTTAATTTTTTGAGGAACCTCCATACTGTTCTCTATAGTGGCTCTACCAATGTGCAGTCCCACCATCTCACTCAATACCTCAGGTGACTTTTTGTTTTGTCTTATTTGAATGTATTAAGGAGTGAATATTGATTTTGTCCACTGTGCACTAAGCAGGCACCTCTTTCGTTGCCTTTTCACTCATTGATTCATTCATTTGGTAACTGTTCATCTGGATCATCTATGATGCCCAAGACTCTTTTGGGGTATTAGAAAGACATAGCTTCCACTCATGAATCTTAGAGCATTTTGAGATCTATTTGAATTAAATTATCACATAAAATATCAGCCATGCTAAGTACCCAGAAGAACAGCTACAAGGTGTTATAAGAACATAAAATAACCAAATGAGGAGAGCCAGTGAAAACTTCCACAGAGGAATGATGATTAGGTGCTGACTGATTGGATGTGAGGGAAAATGTTCCTACAGAATGAAAAACAGATAAGCAGAGGGGGCATGGCAGAAATGAGAGACTAAAAAATGCAAGGTTTAAGGTCCAGGTGGATCAGAGGTCCAAGTGTAAGAGGAAGCTAGAGAATTCGTGTAGAAACTGACCAAGAGATATTATAGCTAAGGCTTTGGATTTTCTTCCTAAGAAAATGGGGAAGCTATTCATGACTCCTGAGAATGAAGTAACCATCAGACTTAGGTATTGAAATCATCATCCTGCCTACAATGTGGGAAACTTCATTTTTCATTATTCCAATATTGGCATAGGCAGATATGGAAATCAAGCAATGGTATAGGAAAGGGAGAGAAAAAACATCTATCCAGGATTTCTTCCCCTTGACAAGGCAAAACTTGTTTTAAATTATCACAAATTCTGAAATTTTGTTTGTTCTACATGTTACCTTTTTCACACAGTAGGCAGTTGAACCATTTGGGAAAAAAAGAAAGGAAAAGAACAGTTTACTAATTTTTTAAAGTCTAAGTCCAAAGTGGAAAGTTTGAGAAGTATATAAAATAATATTACAGAAAGATGAAATAACAAATGATGTATCTTTCCCAAAATTATTCATGAATAGTTTCCTAAACCTTTATGTTTTAAGGATAACAGGAGGTCTAACATCCATTTGTAAAACTTAATTTAAAATATACAGACATGTAAGAGTCTCACTGTGGTATATAACCTCCTAAGATAGTGAGCAACATGCCCTCTGCTCCCTGTGTACACCTGTCACCCTCCTCCAAAAGTAGTGTCTGTTTCCTTCTCTTTAACTGCTCTGGATTCATGACTTGTTTTGACCAAAAGTGGAAATGAAACTATGCCAATTCTTAGTCTTTCTTCAATATTCCAGTTGGTTGCAATGTGAGTGACCCCAGATAATACTATGTAGATCCTAAGAACTGTCCAGTGACTCTCAGAATTTTGAGAAATAATGAATTCTTTTAATTACCAGTTTTTTAAGTGACTTGTTATGGAGTATGAAAAAATGGAACAATCACAATCACTTGATTAATTTTTGCAAAGATAATAAAATGCTGTGAAGCATCTTCAAGTTTATGATTTTCTGCACATTGTG
Organism: Phataginus tricuspis; assembly: GCA_029783875.1. Classification (NCBI taxonomy): domain Eukaryota; kingdom Metazoa; phylum Chordata; class Mammalia; order Pholidota; family Manidae; genus Phataginus; species Phataginus tricuspis. The sequence continues at coordinate 89,897,244 of JAQQAC010002837.1, read as the reverse complement.
AACTGATAATCTCATCCCTAATTAAAAATATCCCAAGAATCACATGATACAAACATATCTCTGAAAGTTGAGTGTGGTTAATTTTGGACTTTCAAGTTTTTAAAATTATAAACTGCTAACCCAGACCAGTAAGATTTTTAAAAAAAAGGAATTTCTGTTTGATTCATTTTTACCTCCATGTAAATTATAAATGTAGATTTGCTTAGAACTTGAACCAAGACCAAAATATAGGACTTATGTGCTAATTTTGGCCTTTGGGGGAAGAAAATGAAGAGTAAAGTGGGGTTCACAGATACCCATATAATTAAAGAATATGGATGACTTCTTTTCATACTTTTATATTTCTCACAATTTATATTTCTTAAGTGATCTTTTTTTATTATTGAAAGCAGCATCAAGCAGTATTTACTATTGGATTAGATATAGGTTGTGAGGGAAAGGAGAATTAGGGATTCCAAAAATCTATACACTGGTTTTTTTTTTTTGCTATTATTAATATACAATTACATGAACAATATTATGGTTACTAGACTCCCCCTATTATCAAGTCCACACCACATACCACATTACAGTCACGGTCCATCAGCATTGTAAGATGCTAAAGAATCACTACTTGTCTTCTCTGCATTATACTGCCTTCCCCATATGCCCTACACCCCGGCTACATTATGTGTGCTAATCATAATACCCCTTTTCCCCTCCTTATCCCTCCCTTCCCACCCATCCTCCCCAGTCCCTTTCCCTTTGGTAACTGTTAGTCCATTGTGGGATTCTGTGAGTCTGCTGCTGTTTTGTTCCTTCAGTTTTTCCTTTGTTCTTACTCTACAGATGAGTAAAATCATTTGGTAACTGTCATTCTCTGCCTGGCTTATTTCACTGGGCATAATGCCTTCTAGCTCCATCCACATTGTTGCATATTACAGGATTTGTTTTCTTCTTATGGCTGAATAATATTCCATTGTGTATGTGTACCACATCTTCTTTATCCATTCATCTACTGATGGACACTTAGGTTGCTTCCATTTCTTGGCTATTGTAAATAGTGCTGCGATAAACATAGGGGTGCATAAGTCTTTTTCAAACTCGGCTGCTGCATTCTTAGGGTAAGTTCCTAAGAGTGCAATTCCTGGATCAAATGGTATTTCTATTTTGAGTATTTTCAGAAACCTCCATACTGCTTTCCACAATGGTTGAACTAATTTACATTCCCACCAGCAGTGTAGGAGGGTTCCCCTTTATCCACATCCTCACCAACATTTGTTATTGTTGTCTTTTGGATGTTGTCCATCTGAACTCATGTGAGGTGATATCGCATTGTGGTTTTAATTTGCATTTCTCTGATGATTAGGAATGTGGAGCATCTTTTCATGTGCCTACTGGCCATCAGAATTTCTTCTTTGGAGAAGTGTCTGTTCAGATCCTCTGCCCATTTTTTTTTTTTTTGGTATTGTTAATGTACAATCACTTGAAAAACACTATGGTTACTAGACCCCCTATTATCAAGCCCCCACCACATACCCCACTACACTCACTGTCCATCAGCATAGTAAGATGCTATAAAATCATTATTTGTCTTCTCTATAAATACTGCCTTCCCCATCACCCCCCCCGCTGCATTATGTGTGCTAATCATAATGCCCCTTATTCCCCTTCTCCCTCCCTTCCCACCCATCCTCTCCTGTCCCTTTCCCTTTGGTAACTGTTAGTCCATTCTTGGGTTCTGTGAGTCTGCTGCTGTTTTATTCCTTCAGTTTTTCCTTTGTTCTTATACTCTACAGATGAGTGAAATCATTTGATACTTGTCTTTCTCCTACTGGCTTCTTTTACTGAGCATAATACCCTCTAGCTCCATCCATGTTGTTGCAAATGGTAGGATTTGTTTTCTTCTTATGGCCGACTAATATTCCATTGTGTATATGTACCACCTCTTCTTTATCCATTCATCTACTGATGGGCACTTAGGTTGCTTCCATTTCTTGGCTACTGTAAATAGTGCTGCGATAAACATACAGGTGCATATGTCTTTTTCAAACTGGGCTACTGCATTATTAGGGCAAATTCCGAGGAGTGGAATTCCTGGGTCAAATGGTATTTCTATTTTGAGTTTTTTGAGGAACCTCCATACTGCTTTCCACAATGGTTGAACTAGTTTATATTCCCACCAGGAGTGTAGGCTGGTTCCCCTTTCTCCACATTCTTGCACATTTCTTGTTTGTCTTTTGGATGTTGGCCATCCTAACTGGTGTGAAGTGATATCTCATTGTGGTTTTAATTTCCATTTCTCTGATGATTAGGGATGTGGAGCACCTTTTCATGTGCCTGTTGGCCATCTGAATTTCTTCTTTGGAGAAGTGTCTGTTCAGTTCCTCTGCCCATTTCTTAATTGGATTATTTGCTTTTTGTTTGTTGAGGTGGGTGAGCTCTTTATATATTTTGGATATCAACCCCTTATCAGCTATGTCATTTATGAATATATTCTCCCATACTGTAGGGTGTCTTTTTGTTTTACTGATGGACTCATTTGCTGTACAGAAGCCTTTTAGTATTATATAGTCCCACCTGTTCATTTTTGCTTTTGTTTGCCTTGTCCGGGGAGGTATGTTCATGAAGAAGTTGCTCATGTTTATGTCCAAGAGATTTTTGCCTATATTTTTTTCTAAGAGTTTTATGGTTTGACTTACATTCAGGTCTTTCATCCATATTGAGTTTACTTTTGTGTATGGGGTTAGACAGTAATCCAGTATATTCTCTTGCATGTAGCTGTCCAGTTTTGCCAACAACAGCCAACAGCTTTTGAAGAGGCTGTCATTTCCCCTTGTATATCCATGCCTCCTCTATCGTATATTAATTTACATATATGCTTGGGTTTATATGTTCCATTGGTCTGTGGGTCTGTTCTTGTGCCAGTACCAAATTGTCTTGATAACTGTGGCTTTGTAGTAGAGCTTGAAGTCAGGGAGCATAATTTCCCCCTGCTTTATTCTTCCTTCTCAGGATTGCTTTGGCTACTTGGGGTCTTTTGTGGTTCTATATGAATTTTTGAACAATTTACTCTAGTTCATTGAAGAATGCTGTTGGTATTTTGATGGGATTGCACTGAATCTGTAGATTGCTTTAGGCAGGATGTCCATTTTGACAATATTAATTCTTCCTAGCCAGGAGCATGGGACGTTTCCATTTATTGGTATCTTCTTTAATTTCTCTCGTGAGTGTCTTGTAGTTTACAGAGTATAAGTCTTTCACTTCCTTGGTTAGGTTTATTCCTAGGTATTTTATTCTTTTGAATGCGATTGTGAATGGTATTGTTTTCCTGATTTCTCTTCCTGCTAGTTCACCATTAGTGTATAGAAATGAAACAGATTTCTGTGTATTAATTTTGTATCCCACAACTTTACTGAATTCAGATGTTAGATCTACTAGTTTTAGAGTGGATTCCTTGGGGTTTTTATGTACACTATGATGTCATCTGCAAACAGGGACAGTTTGACTTCTTCCTTACCAATCTGGATGCCTTTTATTTCTTTCTGTTGTCTGATTGCCATGGCTAGGACCTCCAGAACTATGTTGAATAAAAGTGGGGACAGTGGGCATCATTGTCTTGTTCCCGAACTTAAAGGAAAAGCTTTCAGCTTCTCACTGTTAAGTATAATGTTGGCAGTGTGTTTGTCATATATTGCCTTTATTATGTTGAGGTACTTGCACTGTATACCCATTTTGTTGAGAGTTTTTATCATGAGTGGATATTGAATTTTGTCAAATGCTTTTTCAGCATCTATGGAGATGATCTCGTGGTTTTTGTCCTTCTTTTTGTTGATGTGGTGGATGATGTTGATGGATTTTCGAACGTTGTACCATCCTTCCATCCCCGGGATGAATCCCCCTTGATCATGATGGATGACCTTTTTGATGTATTTTTGAATTCGGTTTGCTAATATTTTGTTCAGTATTTTTGCATCTATGTTCATTAGGGATACTGGTCTGTAATTTTCTTTTTTTGTGGTGTTGTTGCCTGGTTTTGTTATTAGAGTAATGTTGGTCTTGTAGAATGAGTTTTGGAATATTCCCTCCTCTTCTACTCTTTGGAAAACTTTAAGGAGGATGGGTATTAGGTCTTCACTAAATGTTTGATAAAACTCAGCAGTGAAACCATCTGGTACAGGATTATAGTTCTTAGGTAGTTTTTTGATTACCAGTTCAATTTCTTTGCTGGCAATCTGTCTATTGAGATTTTCTGTTTCTTCCTGGGTCAGCCTTGGAAGGTCGTATTTTTTCTAGAAAGTTGTCCATTTCTTCTAGGTTATCCAGTTTGTTACCATATACTTTTTCATAGTATTCTCTCATAATTCTTTGTATTTCTGTGATGTCCAGAGTGATTTTTCCTTTCTCATTTCTTATTCTGTTTATGTGTGTAGACTCTCTTTTTTTCATGATAAGTCTGGCTAGGGGGTTATCTATTGTGTTTATCTTCTCAAAGAACCAACTTCTGATTTCATCGATTCTTTCTATTGCTTTATTCTTCTCCATTTTATTTATTTCTGCTTTAATCTTTATTATGTCCCTCCTTCTACTGACTTTGGCCCTCATTTGTTCTTCTTTTTCTAGTTTCATTAATTGTGAGTTTAGACTGTTCATTTGGGATTGTTCTTCTTTTGTGAAGTAGGCCTGTATTGCAATATATTTCCCTCTTAGCACGGCCTTTGCTGCATCCTACAGATTTTGCGGTGTTGAATTATTGTTGTCATTTGTCTTCATATATTGCTTGATCTCTGTTTTTATTTGGCCATTGATCCATTGATTATTTAGGAGCATGTTACTAAGCCTCCATGTATTCATGGGCTTTTTCATTTTCTTTGAGTAATTTATTCCTAGTTTCATACCTTTGTGATCTGAGAAGCTGGTTGGTACAATTTCAATCTGTTTGAATATACCGAGGCTCCTTTTGTGGTGTAATATATTATCTATTCTTGAAAATGTTCCATGTGCACTTAACAAGATTGTGTATCCTGTTGCTTTTGGATCGAATGTTCTGTAGATGTACATTAGGTCCATATGTTCTAATAAGTTGTTCAGTGCCTCTGCTTCTTTATTTATTTTCTGTCTGGTTGATGTGTCTTTTGGAGTGAGTGGTGTGTTGAAGTCTCCTAAAATGAATGCATTGCATTCTATTTCTCCCTTTAATTCTGTTAGTATTTGTTTCACATATGTAGGTGATCCTGTGTTGGGTGCGTAGATATTTATAAACTTATATCCTCTTGTAGGACTGACCCTTTTATCATTATGTAATGTCCTTCTTTGTCTCTTGTGACTTTCTTTGTTTTGAGGTCTATTTTGTCTGATACAAGTACTACAACTCCTGCTTTTTTCTCACTATAAGTTGCATGAGACATCTTTTTCCATCCCTTTACTTCCAATTTGCGTATGTCTTTGAGTTTGAAGTCTCTTATAGGAGCATACAGATGGGTCTTGTTTTTTATCCATTCAGTAACTCTATGTCTTTTGATTGGTGCATTCAGAACATTTACATTTAGGGTAATTATCGATAGGTATGTACTTATTGCCATTGCAGGCTTTAGATTCGTGGTTACCAAAGGTTCAAGCGCAATCCCCCTACTCTCTAACAGTCTAATTTAACTCATTTCATATGCTATTACAAACACCACCTAAAGGTTCTTTTATTTCCCTCCTTTTTCTTCCTCCTCTATTCTTTGTATGTTATGAATCATATTCTGTACTCTTTGTCTATCCCTTGGGTGACATCTATTTAGTCGTAGGAATATTTTCATCAGTAGGAGTCCCTCCAAAATGCACTCTAGAGGTAGTTTGTGGGAGGTAAATTCTCTTCGCTTTTGCTTATCTGAATATTGTTTAATCCCTCTTTCAAATTTAAATGATAACCTTGCTGGATAGAGTATTCTGGGTTGGAGGCCCTTCTGCTTCTTTGCGTTAAATATATCATGCCGCTCCCTTCTGGCCTGTAAGGTTTCTGTTGAGAAGTCTGATGATAACCTGATGGGTTTTCCTTTGTATGCTAGGTTTTTTCTCTCTCTAGCTGCTATTAAAAGTGTATCTTTATCCTTGGTCATTGCTATTTTAATTATTACATGTCTTGATGTTGTCTTCCTTGGGTCCCTTGTGTTGGGAGATCTGTGCATCCCGATGGTTTGAGAGATGATCTCCTTCCCCAGATTGGGAAACTTTTCGGCAATCACCTCCTCAATGACACTTTCTATCCTTTTTCTCTCTCTTCTTCTTTTGGTACCCCTATAATGCGAATATTGTTCTGTTTGGATTGGTCACACAATTCCCTCAATATTCTTTCGTTCTTGGAGATTCTTTTTTCTCTCTGTGCCTCCACTTCTTTGTATTCCTCTTCTCCAATTTCCATTCCATTTACCATCTCTTCTATTACATCTAATCTGTTTTTAAATCCCTCCATTGTATGTTTCATTTCAGATATGGAATTTCTTAATGATTGAATCTCCATCTTAAATTCATTCCTGAGTTCTTGAATACTTTTCTGTACCTCCATAAGCATGTTTATGATTTTTATTTTGACCTCTCTTTCAGGAAGATTGGTGAGTTCAGTTTCATTTGACCGTTTTTCTGAACTTTGTGAGATTTTTGTCTCTACTATGTTCTTTTGATGTTTCATATTTCTGTGTGGTGCTCTCTATTGCCCAGAAGATCCAGTCTCTGTATCTGCTCAGCCCCTAGAGTGAGGTTGGGTGTCGTATCAGGGCGGAGCTTGTACCTGGGGGGTGGAACAATCTGTTTCCTGACTCCCATATGCCCTGCCTGTCTCTAGTATCACAGCCAGTGGGCTGAGCACACAGGTGTAAGCCTCTGTGCTTGGTGTCTCTACCTGTTGTAGGTGAGGCCTCTATCTGGCTGATCTGACGCCAGAGCAGTGACTGGTGGTTTGCGAGCCAGTGCTGTCAGACCAGGAGGAAGGCTCAGCAGCCTGGGTATCACAGTGGGGAGCCTTGGAGCTGAGCAGCCAGCCAGTGGGATGGCGCACCTGGAGCTCCCTGAAGCTCCCAATCTGCTGGGCAGCGCATGCCCAGACAACCTTGTCCCCCTATCCCTTCTCCTGCGCAGCAAGCTCCATGCTAACCCCATGCCCTCAGCAGCCCTCTCACTGCTAGAAAGCTTCTTAGACCACCTGTCTTTCTCTTGTGTCAGAGCAGCCAGCCGGGTGTGGATCCTGTCCTCCACAAATGTCCGGAATCTGTCTCTCAAGCACTCTGCCCCAACTCCAGCTCCCCATCCTCCAGTGCACCACACAATGTAGATTTCTGCTCCCAAAGCAGATCTCCAGGGCTATGTATTCAACAGTCCCAGGCTTTCACCCCCTCCCCCACTCCATTTCTCTTCCTCCCACCGGTGAGCTGGGGTTGGGGAAGGGCTTGGGTCCCACCGGATCAAGGCTTTCATACGTTACCCTGTTTTGTGAGATCTGCTCTGTTTGTGAGGTCTGTATGCAGTCTGGTGCAGCCCTCTTTTCTTTTGCTGTTTAGGGTTAGTTGTGTTACCTATATTTTCACACTATCTGTGGTTTTGGGAGGAGTTCTCTGTCTCACCTCTCATGCTGCGATCTTGAATCTCTCCTCTTAAGTGATCTTGTAAAATACATTTTGTACTTGAGTGTTATTTTTATATCAGGTTATAAATATTATTGGTTAGAAGTCTAGCAAATGAACTAATATATTTCTCTGGAATCATGGTTAGCCAGAACAATTTAGAGGTGAAAATGAAGCCAGGGAGAATTATGTGTTTTTTTGTTGTTTTTTTTTTAAGCATAACTTCACTGTTACAATGAGTGTTACCACATGGATTTTTGTTTTGTAGACTTTTGGTTTACTAAGGTGTATCCTCTGGTCAATAATGAGAATAATAATAAAAAGACATTCAGTTCCTCTGGTGTTACAATATTAGCAGGTAAGAGAAATTCAGATGACTGGATTGATAAAAAGGTACTTTTCACATGAAAGTCAGAGAGATGATCATCAGATATGTTACAGGGTTTAAAATTATAGTCATTGCATACCCATTTCCCTAAAAGGTACATTGTTATTTTGAAGATTAAATGCTAAATTGAGTCCATTCTTTATATAATTATGATATGACTGCATATTTACTCATAGCAAATTGAAGAATGTTCATTTGCAGTTGCCGTTCCTGCAGATGTCAGAAATTCCACTTTTTATTGTGTATATTGTGAGAGGGCAAAATGAATCACCTTTCCTGCTTAAAGTTAGATGGCTTTTTCAATATGTCATTAATCATATTTCAGGCTCCAAAAGATCAAAATGAAATGGCCCAGAATTTAAAATTTTCAAGGATGATAAACATTTAGCAGTTTAGTAATGTTGGACTGCACTCCAGATGTGTTGGTGAATTCTGAAGATAATGGATGCACTTCTCCCTTCTTTCAGTTTTTGTTAGGCGCTAGTGTGTGTAATTAGCATGACTACAGAGTTGTGACCCCAAAGACAAATATCTGTAAGATTTGTAGTCCAGCATGAGGATAACATGAAATGGATATGGAATTAATTTAGCTGCAAAGAGTATACTTAAAAAAGTTAGCCCTAACCTGGGTCAGGAGTTGCAAAATTAAATCACAGGAAGCTATTTAAGAGTGTAACTAAGACCCACAAAAATATCCATCTCCATCTGAAGGGTTTAAACTTGAAGTTTCCAATTGTTGTAACAAATAAAATTATAATAAAGTTTCAGTGTGTCTCTGTGAGTATTATGTAGACAAATATCCAAGACCCCAGCACCTGTACATCCTAAAATTTCTGCTCCCGTCAAAATTTTAATTCATTTGAGGTGGCAAATGAGGTTACAAAAACTCCTTCCAGGATAAACTTTTTTTTAACATGGGAAAGTTTTACCCAGGAAAATGTAGAGATAATGACATAAATCAAACCCATGGTACTAATACCTTTGAGTTAAATTTATATTTAAGTTTATGCTAATTAGGGCCACTTCTGTGTTTGGTATATAAAGTGTTTGTAATGCTTAAAACTCTGAGGATTCTCTGCCCAATTAGGCTTGTGTTTGTACTTTTAAGTTTGTAATTAAATAATTAATTTTAAACATAACAGTTTAAGTTGAAAAATATAAGAAAATTTATTAATTTTTAAAAGAGTGTTGACATTTTTTAAAGAAGTTAAGTTTTATTATTTTATGAGGGTAATATACAAGATTTAAATACTCCGAAGGATTTTTCTTACTAGGTTCCTAATGTTGACTGGTCAGATTTTTAAGACACTTAAGAAAACACTATATTTCCATTTTATAAATGTCATTTAAAATATTTAAAGAAATTGAAAAAAAAAAGCTTAAATATGTTTAGTTGACTCAACCAGAAATAAATGAGCACTAGTGAGGGCAAAAGTGAAGGTTTTTGCTTACAAAGATTATAAAAAGAATAATATTTATAGAAATTAAGCTTAACATTATAAGAGGAAAACAGCATTTACATTTAAAAAGCTAATAAATTGTATATTAATTTACAATCCTCAGTGGGCACTTAGATCTTGAGTTCTATGGAGATAGAGTTGCCCAAGATTATGGAACAGACACTGAGACTCAAATTTTAATATACAAATTCAGTGACTGTGGTTTCCATATTCATTCTCAAACAAAAATGATGAGTATTTCTAGATGTGTACAAAATTTTAGAGTAAAACCATGTAAAGTTGTGACACAGTCTGAATCTTGTACTGTTAATTTTCTTGTTTAAAATATACCAAAGCCAAAAGAAAATAAAACCTACTGTATATTAAGAAGATGTCAAAATAATGTAAATAAGACTTTATCTACCATTGTTTTTCTCTTCCCAGTTAAAAAAAGAAGTTTATCTTTATGGTCATGATTTCTAACTGTCAACAGAGACAGCAGTTCTCCTGCTGTTGACTTTTTTAAATGGTATAGTTATTTTGAGTATATTCACACTGTTTTCTTATCTAGAATACATAGTAATTCATTTTACATTATTTATTGCCTCTGAACAGATTTGAGGAACACGTCTGAGTAATATCTACAAAAATGATATTTTTTCATTATCCTCTTCTTACCAGTTTTGATGATGATCCTCTGATTCAAATCCAAATGGAAAGAAAATAGACCCATACTTCTATTTATATGCACACACATGCTTTGTATTTGTATACAGCTGTATCAGCTTCTTGGCAAAGGAACTATATAAACAGATTCCATTTTTTTCCAATGCCTCCTCTCACTTTGCCCTTTTATTATAATTTTTTTTAATGTTTAATTACTTTCATGTATTTCTTCTCTTTACGGTTCCTTTATAGCTCTTCTCACCAGTAGGTCAATTTTAAATACCTATGGATGGCCTGTTAAAATTGTTCTCTAGTATTGGAGCACTTATTTATCAGTGCTGTGTTACACTTAAATATTTCACATGGCCAAAAATGTACCAGACCAGTGTCCTTCTTCAAAAAAAGTGCCTTATGATCTCTACATCTTATATTTACATCAGAGATATTAAAAAAGCGGTGAACCAAGTCTTATTGAAAGAGATGGAAGAATCATCTTTTTAAATATTAATGTCAGAAAAGCAGAATTGCTTTTTGATTTAGCATATGTAAATATTCATTCTTAATAAAGGATTGACTTGAAAACATAAAACTCTGCTAAACAATTGATGAACCATGGAAGAACCTTCGTTCTTTTTCTTTGAGGAAACCACATAAAGCAGGCATAACATCATGGGGAAAGTAGGTAATTTCTATATCATTGTCAAAAAACAAAAATTGTTTCTTGATTTAGGATCCCATAAACTCGTACAGAGGTATGAGTGGCTGGAAGAAATCAATACCATCCATTGTTCCTTGGATGGTGGGCTATGCACATATTCTAGCCTCTGAACATTTCCAAAATAGTCTCTCAAAGATGACAAATTTGGGAAAAATAAATTCCTTTTATAGCTGACTCCTGCAGGAAGGTGACATATCTTATAATGACTCTGGTAAGATTTTCATTTAATATTCAGCACTCCTAAGGATTTCTCTTCTTGTCTAAGTCAGTACTTTAGGAAAAAATGAAGAGCAGGTGGACAATGTTGTTAGGATTGTGACTGAGATGAAGTTAGACTTGTGAATGATGTGAAATATAAGTCCCGCTGGGTTCCCCCAAACTACCCCTGGTTTCACAACCTCTGCTTCATCCTTCAGTTGTGAGATCTGAGATTCTTAGTGTAATGACAAAATCTGTCTTTCCCTTTTGGTCTATCAGAAGGGGCAGTAGTGAAGAATTCAAGTTGAGAGTCATGTACATCTGGATTTGAATATTGGTCTGCTAAGCCAATTACCAGCATATTGGGTTGACCTAGGACATATGTTTTGACTTCTCAGTTTTCCTACTTGTAAAACTGGAAAATAATAGTAGCCCTATCTCTTATTGTTTGGAGGACTAACTAACATTAATGAACCTAAAGGTCTTAGCACAATGCCTGACATATAGTAATTACTCAGGGAGTTTCAAGTAGTATAGTATCATTGTATTCATTAGGAATAAAGAAACACTGTATAGGGAAAGTGGTAGCCCCTGAGGACATTCATTGAACCCTATAGTATTGGCCAATCTCCATTACAAATGCATGATACTCAGTTCAGATTAGTAGTAATAACAAGAATATTCACTTACTTTATATAGTTGCAGACACTTTCCCAAGTTCTTTACACACTCACACATTTAATTCTCTTAGAAACCTTCAGAGATAAGTGATAGAAATCCACATTCTACAGATAAGTAAAATGGCATCCAGAGAAGTAAATTACTCAAACTCAACAGTCATTGATAGTAGAGCCAGAATACCAAAACTTTTGCCAAAATTAATGTGTTTTACCACAATATTCTACATCTCTAAGCTGAAAACCGAGGCACCCCCAAGCACTCCAGCAAACTCAAACAGGCATCAGAGGATATGATTCAGAGTTCCAGAGAAACACAGTCCTTTTTTGACCTCTGTCAGCCACATCATGAACTACTACTTTGAGGTAGTTTTGTTTCAACATTATATTGTACTACTTTCCTTTTGATACCATATCTTTGTTGAACCTAGGTTTCTAGCAGTTGCTGTGATAAAAAGCAAATTCTGCATGAAAATCAGTGTAGAAGAGGAAATAAGGCTGGGGATTCTTGTTCCAAGGTTTGAGAAGTTGTGCTCTGCCTAATAGGAGCATACTCAGCATAAATAAAAATAGTTATTTAAGATTTAAATAAAAATAGTATGCTTTCTTCCAATTTATACGTTATATTTTTAAACAGCCCCTACATTGTTGGAATGTAAATTCTTTTAACCAAACTGCTTTTTAAATGGAACTGTTAGCTATTTATTTTGGCCTAGGGATTCCATGTGAAAATTACTGAGACACTAAGGGCAACTTGATCATAAAAAGTTGTAGAACCTCTGTATTGCATTGTTCAACCCCTCGGGGAAAGCTATTTGACACATGGGGATCAGTTCAATCAAACCTTAATGAGCCTATAATTTCTCAGGTACTCCAAAATTCCTTTCTCAAAGAGCTCACAGCAAAATAAGGGAAATAGACAGAAAGGTTCATAAGGGAGTGCAGTATTGTCAGAAGGACCAGATCCTCCCAGGCAGTTCACACAGATTCAGAAAGGCTGTGGCTATTAAAAATGAGAAGAAATTTTACTGGGTGTAAAAGCACCATAAGACACACCCAAGAAGAGAAGGATGAATGAGAGAGGTCAAAATGTAAAGCATTTATAGAATAATGAGGACAGTAATATAATGGAACATTCACTAATTAAACGCATGATCACTTATTAAATACTTGTTAGGTCTCAGGCAATGTATTAGTCACTGCGTTGTGAAAATCAAACTCAGAGTGACTTTCCTCAGGGTCCTATATATCTTGGGGTTCCCTAAAAGAAAACTGTGTTTATGCAAATGCTAGGAGATGAGATTGGAAGGGAAGGATATAGGTGTAAGGAATATATTGCCTTTAACTTCTAAAGAGGCAAGGAACTTTTAGAATAATAAATACAGGTTCTAATTACTTTGGATTACCTAAGTAGCTGAATGCGTTCACAAATATTGATATTATTCAAATTAGCTTCATCTTACTGAAAAAGATGCTGAATTTTTGTGCCCTCCTGCTGAATAAATGAGAAGTACATGTATATTTTTTTCCAGAATCATGACTTATTCAGTTTATGGTCTAATTATTGGTTGAGAAGATAAGTAAATATCAAATTATCATATGAAAAATGTGAGCCTTGTAGTAATTAATGCAATAAAATAGATTGTTCAATACGTGAACAACTTCATTGTAAATTCTAGGAAAAGGACTTGATTTCTGAAGACAGATAATAACATCCAAAAATCTTGAGGATTAAATTAAGAGATAATTAAAATATTTGCAGGATGTAGTATTCAAATTCAGTAAATAAATTCAGTGACACTGGCACAATGAGACTGTTGAATCTGATTTGCCCTGTCTGAAGGGAATGACACAAATGGTTAAGTTTGCAATGATAACTCTCTTTTGTCATCTTGTTAATCCTAGATAGCCCTGGAGTGTTGACTGGAAACCTGTATTTCATTGCATATTGTCTCAGGCCACACACAGCAATGCATAAATAATTACACATAATTGGTATCATTAGTCATAAGTCCTCACCTACTTAGTGGGCTAGGAAAATCACCTTTCCTATAATATCTCTCTGATTCCGGGGTTCTTCTTTGCAGAGTCAAAGAATGAACTTAGCAAACAGTCAAGGTAGGGGAGCCAGGGAGACTTTTATTGAGAGATACAGTGAGTGGACAGACAGAGCTCCTGGCTCACGCCAGGAGGGGACAAGAGAGTCCATAGTGGTGTGTTGTCTAGGAGATTTATTGGCGGTTGAGAGACAAAGAGCTAGGGATGCAGACCTACCAAATGGTCTCTAAATGTTGATCTTTGAAAAGACACTAAGTTTCTTACCAGTTTTCTGGACTATTTTGCAGAGTTAACATAAGAAATTTAGTGCTTTGATTCTTTCCCAGAATACAGTTTCCTGGTTTGAGAGCACATCAATCAAGGCTACCTGTCTTGCTCTCAAGATGGGCTGAGTTGTTGTCTATTTGTTAAATACTAAGTTAAGAATCTTACTTCTTAACTTCTTGGGTGTTAAAATGCAATCTTATCTTTAAGGTGGAATCCTTCCCGCCCTTTGCTATGTTGTTTACGGCTGGGCCTGCCTGCTATATAATTGCCCAGGTTATATATTACTTGATTAGGGCTGGAGGAGGAAAAGCAGTATCTGGGGAAACTTAAAGAAGATAAGCTGGGCCTTTTAGCAGGCTAAAGTAAATTTTACAATAGCCTCATTTAACTGACACAATGGAGACATGGGCTATGCTGAGGTACTTTCTTATCTGGGGGATGTTCAAACATTCCAGGCCAGGTTATTCCTGGCTTTTTAGTTTTAACTAATCTTCACTGAAGAAAGCTTATATTCATAGTTTGATATTTTACTTTAGAGAATTAATGTAACTCTGACTTTGTTTAATTGTTTAATACGGAATTTTCTTAGGGGTCTTTTTCTAGAGACCCTCATCCTATTCTGACTACACCCACAGTCCCTTCCTCATCGCCATGACTGTGATATGGATACACAGCTAGAACAATCCTGTCCTCACATACAGGCACCACTCATTTATCTGTCCATTCAGGAGAGATTTTCATGCTTACTGCCAGCCACTGTGACTGCAAGAGTATTACTGACTCAAAAAGAAAGATATGCATTCAAGATGGTGGCGTGAGAGGTCAGACGGAGAGCTCCTCCCAAAACCACAAACAATACAAAAATATAGTTAATGAATACAACTAACCTTAAAACAGCAACAAGAAAGAAGACTGAACCAGACTGCGTACACACCTCACGAACAGAGCAGACCTCAGGAAACAGAGTAATGTACAAAAGCCTTAATCCAGTGGGACTCGAGCCCTTCCCCTACCCCAGTTCACTGGTGAGAGGAAGAGAAATTGAGTGTGGGAGAGGGTGGAAGCCTACAACTGCTGAACACCTACCCCTGGAGATCTGCTTTGTGAGCAGAAACCTCTAGTGTGTGGTGCTCTGGACTTTGGGGAGCTCCAGGCGGAGTGCTTGAGAAATTGACATTCCGGGTGTTTGTGGAGGAGGGGATTCTGGGTGTTTGTGGAGGAGGGGATCCACATCCGGCAGCTCTGTGTGATAGGCATGCAGGCAGTCTGAGAGGCTGCCTATTAGTGAGAGGGCTGATGAAGGGGCGGGGTTTGCATGGAGCTTGCTGCACAGCAGAAGGGAGAGCTGGACAAGGTTGTCTGGGTGCACACTGCCCAGGTGGTTGGGAACTTTGAGGAGCTTCAGATGCTCCATCCCCCTGGCTCTCTACTCAGCTCCAAGGCCCCCCACCCACTGTGACACACAGCCTGCTACACCTTCCTCCTAGCCTGCCAGCACCGGTTCACAAACTGGCAGTCACTGTGCTGGCATCAGGCCAGCCAGAGGGAGGCCTGGCCTACAACAGCTAGAGACGCAAAGCAGAGAGGCTCACCCGTGTGTGCTTGGCCCACTGGCTCTGACACTGGAGACAGGCACCACAGATGGGAATCAGAAGCAGATCTTTCCTCCCCCCAATCACTAGCTATGCTCCGCTATGACCCCCAACCTCACTCTAGGGGCTGAGCAGCTCCAGAGACTAGAGTTTCTGTGCACTAGTGGGCACCACACAGAACTATGAAACGTCAAAAGAACATGGTTCAGATCAAAATCTCACAAACCCCAAAAAGAGGGCCAAATGAAACTAAACTCACCAATCTTCCTGAAAGAGAGTTCAAAATAAAAATTATAAACGTGCTTATGGAGGTACAGAAAAATATTCAAGAACTCAGGAACGAATTTAACTTGGAGATTCAATAATTAAGAAATTCCATATCTGAAATGAAACATAAAATGGAGGGATTTAAAAGCAGATTAGATGTAGGAGAAGACATGATAAATGGAATAGAAATTAAAGAAGAGGAATACAAAGAAGCTGAGGCACAGAGAGAAAAACGAATCTCCAAGAATGAAAGAATATTGAGGGAATTGTGTGACCAATCCAATCGAAACAATGTTCGCATTATAGGGGTACCAAAAGAAGAAGAGAGAGAAAAAGGGATAGAAAGTGTCACTGAGGAGGTAATTCCTGAAAACTTCCCTAATTTGGGGAAGGAGATAGTCTCTCAAGCAATGGAGGTGCACAGATCTCCCAACACAAGGGACCCAAGGAAGACAAAATCAAAACATATAATAATTAAACTGGCAAAGATCAAGGATAAAGACAGACTTGTAAAAGCAGCTAGAGAGAGAAAAAGATCACATACAAAGGAAAACCCATCAGGCTATCATTAGACTTCTCAACAGAAACCTTACAGGCCAGAAGGGAGTGACATGATATATTTAATGCAATGAAGCAGAAGGGCTTCCAACCAAGAATACTCTACTTGGCAAGGTTATCATTTAAATTTGAAGGAGGAATTAAACAATTTTCAGAGAAGCAAAACCTCAGAGAACTTACCTCCCACAAACCACCTCTGCAGTGCATTTTGGAGGGAATGGATGGAAGTATTCCTAAGGCTAAATAGATTGTCACCCAAAGGATAGACAAAGAGTACAGAATATGATTCATAACATACAAAGAATGGAGGAGGAAGAAAAAGGAGGGAAAAAAAGAACTTTTAGGTTGTGTTTGTAATAGTATACAAAGTAAGTTAAGTTAGATTGTTAGATGGTAAGGGAATTACCCTTGAACCTTTGGTAACCATGAATCAAAAGCCTGCAATGGCAATAAGTGCATACCTATCCATAATCACCCTAAATGTGCTCAATGCACCAATCAAAAGACATAGAGTTACTGAATGGATAAAAAAAATAAGACCATCTATATGCTGCCTACAAGAGACTCACTTCAAACCCAAAGACATACACAGACTGAAAATACAGGGTTGGAAAAAGATATTTTATACAACTAGTAGTGAGAAAAAAGCAGGAGTTGCAGTACTTGTATCAGACAAAATAGACCTCAAAACAAAGAAAGTCACAAGAGACAAAGAAGGGCATTACATAATGATAAAAGGGTCAGCCCAACAAGAGGATATAACTATTATAAATATCTATGCACCCAACACAGGATCACCTACATATGTGAAACAAATACTAACAGAATTAAAGGGGGAAATAGAATGCAATACATTCATTTTAGGAGACTTCAACACACCACCCACTCCAAAAGACACATCGACCAGACAGAAAATAAGAGACAGAGGCACTGAACAACATATTAGAACAGATGGACCTAACAGAGATCTACAGAACACTCCATCCAAAAGCAACACATTCTTCTCAAGTGCACATGGAACATTTTCAAGAATAGATCATATATTAGGCTACAAAAAGAACCTTAGTAAATTTAAAAAGTTTGAAATTGTACCAACCAGCTTCTCAGATCACAAAGGTATGAAACTAGAAAAGAATTACACAAAGAAAATGAAAAAGCCCACAAACACATGGAGGCTTAATAACATGCTCCTAAAATCACTGGATCAATAACCAAATAAAAACAGAGATCAAGCAATATATGGAGACAAATGACAACAATAATTCAACCTGGCAAAATCTGTGGGACACGGCGAAGGCTGTGCTAAGAAGGAAATATATTGCAATACAGGCCTACCTCAGGAAAGAAGAACAATCCCAAATGAACAGTCTAAACTCACAATGAAACTAGAAAGGAAGAACAAATAAGGCCCAAAATTAGTAAAAGGAGGGACATAATAAAGATTAAAGGAGAAATAAATAAAATGGAGAAGAAAAATATAATAGAAAGAATCAATGAAAGCAGGAGCTGGTTCTTCAAGAAAATAAACAAAATAGATAAACCCCTAGCCAGGCTTATCAAGAGAAAAATAGAGTCCACACACATGAACAGAAATGAGAAAGGAAAAATCACTATGGACACCACAGAAATACAAAGAATTATGAGAGAATATTATGAAAAATTATATGGTAACAACCTCGATAACCAAGAAGAAATGGACACCTTTGTAGAAAAATACAACCTTCCAAGACTGACCCAGGAAGAAACAGAAAATCTGAATAGACCAATTACTGGCAAAGAAATTGAGTTGTTAATCAAAAAACTACCTAAGAACAAAACCCCTAACCCAGATGGCTCACTGCTGAATTTTATCAAACATTTAGTGAAGACCTAATACCCATCCTCATTAAAGTTTTCCAAAATATAGAAGAGGAGGGTATATTCCCAAACTCATTCTATGAGATAAACATCACTCTAATAAAAAAACCAGGCAAAGACACCACAAAAAATGAAAATTACAGACCAATATCCCTAATGAACACAGATACAAAAATACTCAACAAAATATTAGGAAACTGAATTCAAAAATACATCAAAAAGATCATCCATCATGATCAAGTGGGATTCATCCCAGGGATGCAAGGATGGTACAACATTTGAAAATCTATCAACATCATCCCCTACACCAACAAAAAGAAGGACAAAAACCACATGATTATCTCCATAGATGCTGAAAAAGCATTCGACAAAATTCAACATCCACTCATGATAAAAATTCTCAACAAAATGGATATAGACGGCAAGTACCCCAACATAATAAAGGCAATATTTGACAAACCCACAGCCAGCATTATACTTAACGGTGAGAAGCAGAAAGCTTTTCCTTTAAGATCAGGAATAAAACAAGGATGCCCACTCTCCCCACTTTTATTCAGCATAGTTCTGGAAGCAGAACTTGCCACAGCAGTCAAACAACACAAAGAAATAAAAGGCATCCAGATTGGTAAGGAAGAAGTCAAACTGTCCCTGTTTGCAGATGACATGATATTGTACATAAAAAACCCTAAAGAATCCACTCCAAAACTTTTATAGCTAATATCTGAATTCAGCAAAGTTGCGGGATTGAAAATTAATACACAGAAATATGTTGCATTCCTATACACTAACGGTGAACTAGCAGAAAGAGAAATCAGGAATACAATCCCATTCACAATCGCATCCAAAAGAATAAAACACCTAGGAATAAACCTAACTAAGGAAGTGAAAGACCTATACCCTGAAAACTACAAGACACTCTTAAGAGAAATCAAAGAGGACACTACGAAATGGAAATTCATCCCATGCTCCTGGCTAGGAAGAATTAATATTGTCAAAATGGACATCCTGCCTAAAGCAATCTACAGATTCAATGCAATACCTATCAAAATACCAACAGCATTCTTCAATGAACTAGAGAAAATAGTTGTAAAATTCATATGGAACAACAAAAGACCCCAAATAGCCAAAGCAATCCTGAAAAGGAAGAATAAAGCAGGGGGGAATCTCGCTTTCCAACTTCAAACTCTAAAACAAAGCTACAGTAATCAAGACAATTTGGTACTGGCACAAGAACAGACCCATAGAACAGTGGAAAAGAATAGATTGCCCAGAGATAAACCCAAGCATATATGGTCAATTAATATATGATAAAGGAGCCATGGATATACAATGGGGAAATGACAGCCTCTTAAACAGCTAGTGTAGGCAAAGCTGGATAGCTATATGTAAGAGAATGAAACTGGATTACTGTCTAACACCATACACAAAAATAAACTCAAAATGGACCAAAGACCTGAATGTAAGTCATGAAACCATAACTCTTGGAAAGAAACATAGGCAATAATCTCTTGGACATAAACATGAGCAACTTCTTCATGAACTTGGGAAGGGAAACAAAAGGAAAACAAAAGAAAAAATGAACAAGTTGGAGTATATCAAGCTGAAACGTTCTGTACAGCAAATGATACCATCAATAGAACAAAAGATATCCTACAGTATGGGAGAATATATTCATAAATGACATATCTGATAAGGGGTTAACATACAAAATATATAAAGAGATCATGCACCTCAACAAACAAAAAGCAAATAAGCCAATTAAAAAATGGGCAGAGGAGCTGAATGGACACTTCTCCAAAGAAGAAATTCAGATAGCCAACAGGCTCATGAAAAGATTAGCCACATCTCTAATCATCAGAGAAATGCAAATTAAAACCACAATGAGATGTCACCTGACACCATACCAGTTACGATGGCCAACATTCAAAAGACAGACAACAACAAATGTTGGCGAGGATGTGGAGAAAGGGGAACCCTCCTAAACTGCTGGTGGGAATGTAAACTAGTTCAACCGTTGTGGAAAGCAGTATGGAGGTTCCTCAGAAAACTCAAAATAGAAATTCTATTTGCCCCAGGAATTCCACTCCTCGGAATTTACCCTAACAATGCAGCAGCCAAGTTTGAAAAAGACATATGCACCCCTATGTTTATTGCAGCACTATTTACAATAGCCAAGAAATGGAAGCAACCAAAGTGTCGAACAGTAGATGAATGGATAAAGAAGGTGTGGTACATATACACAATGGAATATTATTCAGCCATAAGAAGAAAACAAATCCTACCATTTGCAACAACATGGATGGAGCTAGAGGGTATTGTGCTCAGTGAAATAAGCCAGGAGGAGAAAGACAAGTATCAAATTATTTCACTCATCTGTGGATAGTGAACCAAACAGCAGCAGACTCCCAGAACCCAAGAATGGACTAACAGTTACCAAAGGGAAAGGGACTGGCAATGGTGGGTGGGAAGGGAGGGATAAGTTGGAAAAAGGGCTATTACCATTAGCACACATAATGTAGCGGGGATGGGGGTGGAGTGGGGGAATACTGGGAAGGCAGTATAACACATAGAAGACAAGTAGTGATTCTATAGCATCTTTCTACGTTAATGGACAGTGACTGCAATGGGGTATGTGGTGGGGACTTGATAATAGGTGGAGTCTAGTAACCATAATATTGCTCATGTAACTGTATATTAAAATAGTAAAATTTAAAAAAATGTGAAAAGTCAGATATGATTTCCAGCTAGGAAACAGGAAAATGAAGTCTTCAAGATGGTTGTCAAATATAATCCATGTATTAAAGAATGGTCTCTTCATTTATATGTGCTACCATGAGTATCTACCATTCCAGTCATAGACTTTGTAGTTACAGGAGGGTAGAAATATAAAATACATGAGAGGAGTATTTGCAAAGGCAAGATGACTGGTAACATTAACTGTAGAGCTCTTTGTTTGTATTCACCAGTGTGAGCCTCTTTCTTATTTAGCCATCATATAACTTGAATGAAGGTTGTTATTAGTTGCTGTTTATTTGCCCAGTGAATCAAGCCTTAGAGATGTTAAAAGCTGAGTTTCTGTGTGTGGCAGGAAGAGATCAAGAGAAAATGGATGTAATGAAGTAGAATAACATCTTCTTACTTCCTCCATTATTAGTTAAGTTCTGCCAATGATTATTAAGCACTGTCTGTGTGCTGGGTTTTCTGTGAAGTTATGTAGATACAAATTCAAGAAAAGACAAACTTCCTGTCTCTCAAATCAATAGGAACAGAAGGATCTGTAAAGAATCATGATAAATAATAAATAAAAAAATGTAGACATAATAAAATGGCAGCCCAGAAGATAATGATGTTGGCCAAGAAAAAGACTTCACAAAAGTAGTATGCTTAGTCTCAGTATGTTAAGCAAAGACATTTCTTGTCCTGTGCCCTACATTAAATGATTCACAAATAACTAGAACAAGAAACAGAAACCAAAATTCCAATGTCAGTGAAACATGGGGACAAGTATAAATCAAAAAACTACATCAAACTAGAGAGATAAATGGTAAATGTAAATGTAGAGAGGAAAAGTCATACCAAAATGCTTTCACAGGAGATAACTGCAAGAAGTAAGTGGCTTTGCAAATTATCCACCAAAGGATCAGGAGCTAGAGCCTCCTTGTAGCTTAGAAGGTAGTGGCAGGGATGCTGAAAATAAAAATAGAAGGCTCATTTGACAGTCTCTCACTTGGGTTCCCAGGTCTCTCTCTCTCTCTCTCTCTCTCTCTCTTTCTCTCTCTCTCCCTATAGAAGATTAGAGGACTATCTGAAGAGAAATTAAGTTAGAGAGGCTCCAGAGTTTCAGTCTTAAAACAGAAAAGAAAATAGCATGAGGTTTGAGATAGGAAACAGAATTTAGATGATCCTCTATGAACAGGACAAATTGAAAGACCCCAATTATAGACTCAAAAATATCTGTGTTTAGAAATTTTTCAATAAAAAATAGCATTCATAATCTAAGAATTAAGACAACCATCCCATAAATACAGATATTTGAATGAATAGCTAGATTTACCATATCTTTGAGGAAACCCTTGGTATAAAAGAGTAGAGCTTCCAACTAAATAATAGCTATTGAAATAGCATTATGAAGAAACAAGAAAACTGAAAAAGGAATCATCATTTCCTCATAAAGATTATAAAACGTTTTCACCCATGAAAAGTAGGTTGAAAAAATAAAAGGACACAAATATGGAAATTAGAAATACTTTTTGGGAATTTAAAATATGACAGCTAAAATCAAAACAACAAAAATGACAATAAAGTAAAACTACATTCAGCACAGAGTTATAAGATAAAG
The DNA here is from genome assembly GCA_029783875.1 of Phataginus tricuspis. NCBI lineage: Eukaryota > Metazoa > Chordata > Mammalia > Pholidota > Manidae > Phataginus > Phataginus tricuspis. The sequence goes on along the minus strand of JAQQAC010002837.1, from coordinate 89,874,640 downwards.
TTGAGGGAATTACCCAGAAAGGAAATTAGAAATAAAAATAAGTTGATAATAGTAGCAATAAGATAAAAAAGGCAAAGAATTATTCTATGAGGTACAACATCCCAAGGAACTTCTAAAAGAGATAAGACAAAAGAAAAAATGGAAGGGGAAATAATATAAAATATTATCACATAAAGATATAGTATATATACACAATGGAATATTACTCAGCCACAAAAAAGAATGACCTCTTCCATTTGCAACAGCATGATGGGCCTAGAATGTGTTATGCTAAGTGAAATTAGAGAAAGACACATACCATATGATTTTACTTATATGTGGAATCTAAGAAACAGAGAAAACAAACAAATAAATAGGTAGCTCAGAAATAGACTCACAAAAATGGATAACAAGTGAGTGTTCCAGAGGGGAGAAGTGTGGGGGAGATAGGTGAAATAGGTGAAGGGAATTATGAGATCTAAACTTATAGTTATAAAATAAGTTACTGGATAAAAGGTACAGCGTGGGGAATATAGTCAACATTATTGTAACAATTTGGTATGGAAACAGCTGATAACTACACTTATGGTAAGCATTTTATAATGTATAGAAATGTCAAATCACCATGTTGTATACCTGAAGCTATTATGTCATCTAAACGTCAATAAAAAAATACCAAAAAAAATACCTAACAACAAAACACACACACACACACACATATATATATATGTACTCCCTGTAATAAGACACCTAAGGACATGCTCCAAAAACCATGGACTAAACAAAGGACTAAAGACTGGAGTATAATAAACAGAAGAACCAACAAGGAAAGAAGCTAAGAGAATCTCCTGAATAACAGCAGTTCTGCAGGCCAAGAGAAGAACAAATGTATCTTGGAGCAATGAATGAAGGGCTTAAAAGGAATAGCTCTAGGAAAATCAGTGGTCTGGACAAATTATTTGACAGCATTGACCATTAGAACAGTTGTTCCAAGCTGGTTTTATAGACCTCTTGAAAATCAGACAGGACTCACCTGCACATGTTAAGACAGCAGAGGAAATGAAGCTATGAAGAAATTAAATAACTCTTGAAGAAATGAAAAGTTGTTAAAGAAAGAAAATGTGGTCATACTATTTGGATCTGCAGTAGACAGTGTTTGGATAGACATAATCATGAGAACATTAAATACGGGTTTAAAATAGAATTATGCTGAGAGACATGGAAAAGGTCAATAGAGATATAAAAGTTATATTGTCACCTATCATAACTGGATGCCAATAGAGAATGCTAAATGTTATAAATCAAGATATTTTCATGACATGATATTATTTAAAGATGGAGAGGTAAATGCCTATAGGAACAGCTGAAAGACTGAAAGAGAATGCCTATAGAGTGTAGGCAAGGAGATCTGTAGTTTTTTGTAGTTCTTACTGTTCTCCGACTTTCAGCACTACTTGGCTTCTGATAGAGATTTGGAATACTACATATTTAAATTATAATCCTAAATACTAATACTATTTGACGCTTACAACTTTAACAAAGACAGAGGAAAATGGTAGCCAGAGATAAGGAAGTTAAAAAAAAACATCAAAAAGTTAAAAAGTTAACAAAAACATCACAGTCCTGTTCAGGGAACTGCACTACCACTGAGAATTAAAGAGGCAGACATGCAATGTGGCATAATGGTTTAGGGGTTCTGGCTCTGGACTCTATTTTCCAGGTTTTGTATTATGGATCCAAAACTTGCTATGTGGCCTTGCTCAAGTTATTTAAAGTACTTTCTTATCTGGGGGATGTTCAAACACTAAGATCCTCTTAAAGTTTCGGTATAATTTCCATATGAGAAATCAGAGCTCTTACTTAGTATTGTAGAAGACTAAACCACATCCTGTCAGTATGCCTCTAAGTTCACCCACAGATGCCAATGGAGAATTCCAAGCTTCCCTCCTTCAAGATCCTATTTTATGTTGTCTTGAGAGCCCTCACGGGGTTGCTCATCAACACATAGGCAAGCTGAAGATGCTGATGGATGTACCAGGATATTTATTGTCCTCACATGGAGGAAAGTATTAGGTCAATAAATATGCCATCTTCTGTATCCCTTCATGGGACTATCCTAAGATGCATACTATATGGTTCCTCAGAGGGTCTGCAAAGGAACAATGTGACTCATTCCATTTTACACACTTACTAGGTTTTCTCCCTTTGTCTCATTTTTCCCATACCTCACTGGGCTTCCTGTGATCATTTCCCAAATAAGTCTTTGTCTCAGGGTCTACTGTTGAGTAAAGCCAGTCTAAACAAATATGTACCTCATGTTTTCAGGAGGATTAAATGATATAATCCATATGCAGCATAGTTAAGTGCTTACTGTTCTAGGCACATAGCAATGTTTGTTTAATATTAATTGTTAGTCCATTATTGTTATTGTTATTGTTAAATGCCAGAATATAAGGAAAGTCCTTTTGCAATACAATTATCAGCTTAGATTGTACTAAAGGTGAAGACAAGAATTTGGTAGAGTAGGAGTTACAACTACATTTAATGACTGACTGTGTGAGGGAGTAGGGGTGAAAAGGGTGGGGCTTTGAATGATTTCACACTTAACTAAGAATACTTAGACTCCTACATGTTAAGTTGTATGATTCATGAAGCACTAATGTCAATAAACAAGAAGAATGGAGGAATTGTTGTTTCACTTAAAATCAAATTGCCTACTAAAAAGAAGTAGACATTTTAAAAATATACTGAAAAAGATTTTCTTAAGCTATTTAAATACATGATAGAGGTATCAGTAAAGAAAAGTCAGGTTTGGTCAAAAATTGGGAGTCAGGTGCACACTGACTACAAAACCAAGAAAGCAGGGACATTAGTCTAAAGCCCTTTTCATAAATACAGAAAATAAGACCTTCTAGGTAAGTGACTTGCCCACAGTTAGACAATTCATTGATCCAAAAGTCCTTAGACCCCTAATTACATATTTTTCCATTTTTTGAACTATCATTATCATTTATAATTATCTTCTCTTCTTGAAGTTTTGTTGGTGGACTGGTGGTCAATATGGGTAGCAAAATTGCTGGGGGAATGAATATTTATTTGTTTCCCAAACCAATCCAGATCATGTTGTTTCCTTAGTTCAAGTATTGGTTACTTTGTCTTTCATACAGTTATCTGTCTAATTTATAATTAAATGGAAATGATTTGGCGACTCCAAGTGACATCTGAGAGTTAAGTTTAGCATTTGTGTTGTTAATGTTTTCTGCCAGACTGATGACCTTCATGTTAATAAGATGGCTGCTTTCCAATTCCTTTATAGAAAATATCATTTCTCTCTCTCTCCTTTTTCTTTTATTTACAAATGTAATCTCTGATCCCAAAATTCATAAATGAGAATGGTAAATGGCTAGTTTTTTATAGGATCATCCATAAGGGTTGAATTCACTGACCCATTTCATATCTTTCTTCCCACTTAGGGAAGGATTTTTGAAAAGTCAGTGTGGCAGAACTGAAGCAGGGAGCTGTTGGAAAGTGTCACAGGCTTTTTCAGATAATCTCTTTCAAGTAATTCTAATATGATTTTTAAGCTGAACTATTAGTAAAGAGGTAGTTTCAGTCCTTTTCAAGTCAGTAGATGTAGATCACAATATGACTATCATTTGATTTACTTGTTGATGATTTTAACCCTTGGAACACTAATTTCTAGGCACATCTGAGAAAGAGAAATATTAGAAAAACTCTACATATGTGTGTGCATGTGTGTGCAATAGGAAATTGCAAAATCTAAGGAGAATGCCCCCTTGGCCCAGCTCAACTCTTAGGAAACTTTTAAAAACTCCATGACCAGAGACTAAAGATGGCGGCATGAGAGTTGAGACAGAGGCTTCCTCCTAAAACCACACATAATACGAAAATATAACTGATACAACTACTCCTGAAAGAGCAACAGGAAAGAGGACTGCGCCAAACTGCATACACCTGGAGACAAGAACAGACCTCAGAGAAAAGGGTAACATACTAAAGCTGTGGCCTGGTGGGAACCATACCTTTCCCCCACACCAGCTCACCAGCAGAAGGAAGAGAAATGGAACAGGGAGGTACTGGAGACCTGGGACTGCTGAGTACCTACTCTGGAGATCTGCTCTGGGAGCACAAACCTACATTTCATGATGCTTGCATGATACTCTCATAATTAGGGGGTTGGAAAACAAAGACAAGCAGAATTCCTGGAGAGACTGAGATTCCAGCTGCTTCTGGTGGGCAGGGATGCATATCCAGCTACTATGGGACAAAAGAAAGGTAGGCAATCTGAGAGACTTACTAACAAGGAAGCCCTCAGCAAGAGGGCTGCTAAAGGGGCAAGGATTGCACAGAGCTTATTGCTCAGGAGAAAGGACAGATAGACAAAATTGTCTGGGTGCACTCTGCCCAGCATGTTGGGAGCTTTCACGATCTTCAGGTGCTCCAGCTCCCTGGCTGCCTACACAGCTCCAAGAACCCCCTCTAGGATAGGCAGCCTACTGCGCCTTTCTCCTGGTCAGCACCACCTGGCTCACAAACCAGCAAACCCTACCCTGGTGTTAGTCCAGCCAGAGGGAAGCCTGGTCTACAGCAACTATAAATGCAAAGCATAGAGGCTTATACCTGTGTGCTCAGCCCACCGGTTCAGGCAGCGGAGACAGGCATAGGAGCCAAGAAGCAGGAAACAGCTCTTTCCTCCCCCCAGGCACCAATACCACTGCCATGCGACCCCTGACATTACTTCAGGGGCTGAGCAGCTCCAGAGAGTACAGTTTCTGGGCGATACGCAAATATGAAACACCAAAGGAACCTGGTTCAGAGTAAAATTATTAATAAAACTCCTGAGAAAGATGTAAATGATATTGACTTCATGACTCTCCCTGAAAGGGAGTTCAAAATGAAAATCATTAACACGCTCATGGAGGTATGGAAAGATATTCAAGAACTCAGGAATGAATTACGGTTGGAGATCCAATCATTGAAGAGCACAATGGAGAGTATTAAAAGCAGACTGGATACAGTAGAGGAGATGATAAGTGAAATAGAAACTAGAGAAGAGGAATACAAAGAAGCTGAGGAACAGAGAGAAAAAAGGATCTCTAAGAATGAAAGAATATTGAGAGAGCTGTGTGACCAATCCAAATGGAATGATATTCATATTACAGGGGTACCAGAAGAAGAAGAAAGAGAAAAAGGGATAGAAAGTGTCTTTCAGGAGGTAATTGCTGAAAACTTCCCCAATCTGGGGAAGGAGATAGTATCTCAGGCCATGGAGGTGCACAGATCTCCCAACACAAGGGATGCAAGGAAGACAGCACCAAGACATACTAATTAAAATGGCAAATATCAAGGATAAGGACAGACTATTAAAAGCAGCTAGAAAGAGAAATAAGATCACATACAAAGGAAAGCCCATCAGGCTATCATCAGACTTCTCAACAGAAACCTTACAGGCCAGAAGGGAGTGGCATGATGTATTTAATGCAATGAAGCAGAAGGGCCTTGAACCAAGATTACTTTATCCGGCAAGATTAAACAATTCCCAGATAAGCAAAAGCTGAGAGAATTTACCTCCCACAAACCATCTCTACAGTGTATTTTGGAGGGACAGCTATAGATGGAAGTGTTCCTATGGTTCAATAGCTGTCACCAGAGGTAATAAAACCACAGTGAAGAAAGTAGAACAGCTAATTACAAAGAAATGAAAAATTAAATTAACTATCCCCAAAGTCAATCAAGTGATAAACAAAGAGTACAGAATATGATACCTAATATATAAAGAATGGAGGAGGAAGAAAAAGGAGGAGAAAAAAAAAAGAACCTTTAGATTGTGTTTGTAATAGCATATTAAGTGAGTTAAGTTAGACTCTTAGATAGTAAGGAAGTTAACCTTGAACCTTTGGTAACCATGAATCTAAAGCCTGCAATGGCAATAAGTAAATACCTATCCATAATCACCCTAAATGTAAATGGACTGAATGCACCAATTAAAAGACATAGAGTTACTGAATGGATAAAAAAAACAAGACCCATCTATATGCTGCCTACAAGAGACTCACTTTAAACCCAAAGACATACACAGACTAAAAGTGAAGGGATGAAAAAGACAGTTCATGCAACTAATGGGGAGAAAAAAGCAGGACTTGCAGTACTTGTATCAGACAAATTGACTTCAAAACAAAGTCACAAGAGACAAAGAAGGACATTACATAATGATAAAAGGGTCAATCCAACAAGAAGATATAACCATTATAAATATCTATGCACCCAAAACAGGTGCACCTACATATGTGAAACAAATACTAACAGAATTAAAAGGGGACATAAAATGCAACACATTCATTCTAGGAGACTTCAACACACCACTCACTCTGAAGGACAGAACAACCAGACAGAAAATAAGTAAGGAGACAGAGGCCCTGAACAACACATTAGAACAGATGGACCTACCAGACATCTACAAAATTCTACACCCAAAAGCAGCTGAATACATATTCTTCTCAAGTACACATGAAACATTCTCAAGAATAGATCATATACTAGGCCACAAAAGAGCCAAGGTAAATTCAAAAAATTGAAATTGTACCAACCAGTTTCTCAGGCCACAAGGGTAAGAAACTAGAAATAAATTACTCAAAGAAAATGAAAAATCCCAGAAACACATGGAGGCTTCACAACATGCTCCTAAATAACCAATGGATCAATGACCAAATAAAAACAGAGATAAAGCAATATATGAAGACAAATGACAATAATTCAACAGCGCAAAATCTGTGGGATGCAGTGAAGGCTGTGCTAAGAGGAAATGTATTACAATACAGGCCTACCTAAGGAAAAAAGAACAATCCCATATGAGCTGTCTAAACTCATAGTTAACAAAACTACAAAAAGAAGAACAAATGACACCCAAAGTCAGTAGAAGGAGGGACATAATAAAGATTAAAGCAGAAATAAATAAAATCAAGAAGAATAAAACAATAGAAAGGATCAATGAAAGCAAGAGCTTGTTCTTTGAGAAAATAAACAAAATAGATAAACCCCTAGCCAGATTTATCAAGAAAAAAAGAGAGTCTACTCACATAAACAGAATCAGAAATGAGAAAGGGAAAATCACTATGGACAGCACAGAAATACAAAGAACTATTAAAGAATAATATGAAAAATTATATGCTAACAAACTGGATAACCTAGAAGAAATGGACAACTTTCTAGAAAAATACAGCCTTCCAAGGCTGACCCAGAAAGAAAGAGAAAATCTGAACAGACCAATTAACAGCAAAAAATTGAACTGGTAATCAAAAACCTACCTAAGAACAAAATGCCTGAACCAGATGGCTTCACTGCTGAATTTTATCAAACATTTAGTGAAGACCTAATACCCATCATCCTTCAAGTTTTCCAAGGAGTAGAAGAAGAGGGAATACTTCCAAACTCATTCTATGAGGCCAGCATCACTCTAATACCAAAACCAGACAGACACCACAAAAAAAGAAAACTACAGACCAATATCCCTGATGAACATAGATGCAAAAATACTCAACAAAATATTAGCAAACCGAATTCAAAAATACATCAATAGGATCATCCATCATGATCAAGTAGGATTTATTCCAGGGATGCATGGATGGTACAACATTCGAAAATCCATCAACATCATCCACCACATCAACAAAAAGAAGGACAAAAACCACATGATCATCTCCATAGATGCTGAAAAAGCATTCAACAAAATTCAACATCCATTCATGATAAAAACTCTCAACAAAATGGGTTATAGAGGGCAAGTACCTCAACATAATAAAGGCCATATATGACAAACCCACAACCAACATTATACTTAACAGCAAGAAGTTGAAAGCTTTTCCTTTAAGATCGGGAACGAGACAAGGATGCCCACTCTCACCACTTTTATTCAACATACTACTGGAGGTCCTAGCCACGGCAATAAGACGACACAAAGAAATAAAAGGCATCCAGATTGGCAAGGAAGAAGTCAAACTGTCCCTCTTTGCAGATGACATAATACTGTACATAAAAACCCCTAAAGATTCCAGTCCCAAACTGCTAGATATAATATCAGAATTTAGCAATGTTGTGGGATACAAAATTAATAGGCAGAAATCTGTGACATTCCTATACACTAACAATGAACTAGCAGAGAGAGAAAGCAGGAAAACAGTTCCATTCACAGTTGCATCAAAAAGAATAAAATACCTAGGCATAAACCTAACCAAGGAAGTGAAAGACCTATACTCTGAAAACTACAGGACACTTATGAGAGACATTAAAGAAGATACCAATAAATGGAAACACATCCCATGCTCATGGATAGGAAGAATTAATATTATCAAAATGGCCATCCTGCCTAAAGCAACTACAGATTCAATGCAATTCCTATCAAAATACCAACAGCATTCTTCAATGAACTAGAGGAAATCATTCTAAAATTCATATGGAACCACAAAAGACCCTGAATAGCCATAGCAATGCTGAGAAGAAAGAATAAAGCTGGGGGGATTATGCTCCCCAACTTTAAGCTCTACTACAAAGCCAAAGTACTCAAGACAACTTGGTAGTGGCGCATGAACAGACCCATAGACCAATGGAACAGACTAGAGAAGCCTGATATAAACCCAACCATATATGGTCAATTAATATGTGATAAAGGAGCCATGGACATACAATGGGGAAATGACAGCCTCTTCAACAGCTGGTGTTGGCAAAATTGGACAGCTACCTGCAAGAGAAATAAACTGGATTATTGTTTAACCACATACACAAAAGTAAACTTTAAATGAATCGAAGACGTGAATGTAAGTCATGAAACCATAAAACTCTTAGAAAAAAATATAGGCAAAAATCTCCTGAGTATAAGCATTAGCAACGTCTTCCTGAACGCATCTCCTCAAGCAAGGAAAACAAAAGCAAAAATGAACTCATGGGACTACATCAAACTCGAAAGTTTCTGCATGGCAAAGGACACTATCAACAGAACAAAAAGGCATCCTAGAGTATGGGAGAATATATTTGTAAATGACATATCCAACAAGGGGTTAACATCCAAAATAAAGAACTTAGATGCCTCAACACCCAAAAAACAAATAACCCGATTAAAAAATTGGCAGAGGATATGAAGAGACAGTTCTCCAAAGAAGAAATTCCGATGGCCAACAGACACATGAAAAGATGCTCCAAATCACTAATAATCAGGGAAATGCAAATTAAAACCACAATGAGATATCACCTCACACCAGTAAGGATGGCCAACATCCAAAAGACTAAGAATAAAAAATGCTGACGAGGATGCAGAGAAAGGGGAACCCTCCTACACTGCTGGTGGGAATGTAAGCTAGTTCAACCATTATGGAAAGCAATATGGATGTTCCTCAAAAAAGTAAAAATACAAATACCATTTGACCTGGGAATCCCACTCCTTGGAATTTACCCAAAGAATACAACTTCTCAGATTCAAAAAGACATATGCACCCCTATGTTTATTGCAGCACTATTTACAATCGCCAAGATATGGAAGCAACCTAAGTGTCCGTTAGTAGATGAATGGATAAAGAAGAAGTGGTACATATACACAATGGAATACTATTCAGCCATAAGAAAGAAACAAATTCTACCATTTGCAACAACATGGATGGAGCTGGAGGATATTATGCTCAGTGAAATAAGCCCGGTGGAGAAAGATGAGTGCCAAATGATTTCCCTTATTTGTGGAGTATAATGACGAAGCAAAACTGAAGGAACAAAACAGCAGCAGACTCGGAGACTCCAGGAAGGAACTAGTGGTTACCAAAGGGGAGGTGTGTGGGAGGGCAGGTGGGGAGGGAGGGATAAGGTGATTAAGGGGTATTATGTTTAGTACACATGATGTGGGGTGTCACCGGGAAAACAGTGTACCACAGAGAAGGGAAATAGTGAATCTGTGGCATCTTAACTACCCTGAAGGACAGTGACTGCATTGGGGTATGGGTGTGGACTTGACAATATGGGTAAATGTAGTACCCTGTGAAACCTTCATAAGAATGTATACCAATAATACCTTAATAAAAAAATTTTAAATAAATAAAAATAAAATAAAAACTCCATGACCACAATTATTTATTTATATACAAATATACAGATATTTATATTATTTCTTAAAAGTTCTGAAAAATGGCTAAACTGAATTATCAAGTTCTAAGGAACTTTGAAAGACCATGTCAGTAGAATAGAGTGCATTAAAAAATGTTAGGCCAGCAGCGAAAAACAAAAGCCTAAAAGAGAATTGCAAATGTGCATAAATACATGGGTTTCGAGTACTAGTTAAGCATATTTGTCTCATTATTTTCCTACTGTTTTCTTCATTTGTATATTTCCTTTCACTCCATTTTACTTCCCTCCAGAATATGCTTTTAGTTAACTCTATTTTGATATAATACGCATGTAATGAATACACACGTTTTAAGTTCAATCAGTTTAAAAAATGTATATGCCCATGTAACTGTCCACCCCCCATCAAGATACAGAATGTTTCTATCACTGACAAAAGTTCTTTCTTGCTTTTTTGAAATCAACCCTATCCTATCTCTTACCCACAACCTTTGATCTGATTTTGATCCAGTCTTTCACCTCTTTGGTTACATTTATCCATGGGTATTTTCTTCTTTTGAATGCTGTTGTAAATGGAATAGTTTCTTAATTTATTTTTCAAATCATTCATCACTGGTGTATAGGGACACAACTCATTTTTGTGTGTTTATTTTGTACCATGCAATATTGCTGAATTAATTGATTAGCTCTATTAGGTTTTTTGAGGATTCTGTAGGATTTTCTGTATGTAGGATTATGCCATCCACAAGAAAATGTAGCTTTATATTTTTCCTTCTCAATTTGGGTATCTTTTATTTTATTTTGTTGCCTAATTGCTTTGGTTAGAACTTCCAGTACAATATTGAATAGCAGTGGTGAAGGAGGGTGCCTGTGTCTTGTTTCAGACCCTATGGGGAAAGCTTTCAGTCTTTCACCAGTGTGTGTGATATTAGCTGTAGTTTTTTCTTACATATTCTTTGTCATTTTGAGGAAGTTCTTTTCTGTTTCTAATTTTCTGAATGTTCTTATCATGAAAGAATGATGGGTATTGTGAAATCCTTTTTTTTGTGCATCAGTTAAGATAATATATTTGTTTTCCTTAATTCTTTTAATGTGATGTGTTCCATTGATTGATTTTATGTTGAACTATCCTTGCACTACTGGTTTAACTCTCAGTTGGTCATAATATATAATCCTTTGAATGTGCTTTTGGACCAGTGATGATTTTGTCCCTAGATGGATATTTGGCAATGTTGAGATATTACTGATTATCATAACTGGAGGAGCATGGTACACAACAAAGGGTTAACCATTTCAGTGTGTCAGGTTTGTTCAAGTTGAGAAATTTTGAATTATATCAAATCCACTAATATTCATCCTCCATTTTCCCTCTAACCTGTCATCTGGTCTCTCCCCTCAGCCTCTTAAAAAAACCCTGCTCTCTTCTCTCCATAGTCACCATTCTGAATCTCACTTATTTTCTTCTGTCAGCAAGACAGAAGAAAATTATCTTCTGACAATTCTTTTACTTTAATTTTCCACTCACATACTTCCCTTTGATCAAAACATCCTTTCCCTTTCCTCACACTCCAACATCATCACTAGGTTTTATTTCTACTCTTTCTTCAGTTCTCTGCTACTTCCTGTGGGAATATATTTTTATCCTTTGACTGACAAAGGTAGTTTTGCAGCATTTTCCCCATACCAGAACTGATTATGGCATAGCATTTATCAGGGTTTATTAGAATCACATGTTAATTTCTATAAAGTCTTGGATCCTACCCAATCCTATTTGTTCACTATTATATCTTCAATACCTGGGCCTTTGCCATTTATGCAGTAGGGTTTCAGTTTATTTGATTTTGTTTTTGTGGGTTTCTTTGCTTTTTGTTTCTTAAGTTATAGAATGAACACAAGAATAAATATATGAATCAGTCCAAATTCCTTTTCCATTATCTGTAACATTCATTCAAGAAATGTGGTAGTTAAAAAACTTAATGTTTTGTGTGTATATACTGTAGACATGTCTGTGAAACAGAAATAACCAATTAAAATATTTTTACTTTAGTTATCTAGATCTTTACTACTCTGCCTTGCCCATAATTAGCTGCTAATTACCTGATTTTTTAAAATTAAAGTATCATTGATGTATAATCTTATGAAGGTTTCACATGAACAACACTGTAGTTTCAACATTCACCCATATTATCAAGTCCTTACCCCCCCCATTGCACTTACTGTCTATCAGTGTAGTAAGAAGCTATAGAGTCATTATTTGTCTTCTCCATGTTATACTGCCTTCCCTGTGAGCTGCCTATATTGTGATTGGGAATTATAGTGCTCCTTAATCCCCTTCTCCCTCCATCCCCACTCACCCTCCCCAAACCATCTCCTTTGTTAACCACTAGCCCCTTCTCAGAGACTGAGTATGCTGCTATTTTGTTTCTTCAGTTTTGCTTTGTTTTTATACTCCACAAATAAGTGAAGTCATTTGGTACTTGTCTTTCTCCACCTGGCTCATTTCACTATAGCTCCATCCATGTTGTTGCAAATGGTAAGAATTCTTTTCTTTTTAAGGTGGAATAATATTCCATTGTGTTTATGTACCACATCTTCTTTATCCGTTCATCTATTGATGGACACTTAGGTTGCTTTGATATCTTGGTTATTTTAAATACTGCTGTGATGAACATAGGGGTGAATATATCTTTTTGAATCAGGGGTCTTGTTTTCTTTGAGTAAACTCCTAGGAGTGGAACTACTGGGTCAAATGATATTTCTGTTTTTAGTTTTTTGAGGAACTTCCATACTACTTTGCACAGAAGTTGAACTAATTTACTTTCCCACCAAAGGTATAGGAGGGTTCCTATTAGCATCCTCACCAGCATTTGTTGTTTCTTGTCTTTTGGATGTTGGCCAACTATGGGTATAAAATTGCAGTATTTCCAGAATCTCTTGCCTGGCATTATGCATCTACATATCAATAAGTGTTTCCAAGAGGTGAAGAAAAGTAGTCCATCTCCATATCAATAGGTGATTACAAGGGGGAGCGAGAGCATATCTGGACAAGAGAGGTTGGGTGGGGTGACTTTTTGTGCAGCCAGCTGGCAAGAAACACAGGCGAGCAGAAGTGAACAACTGCTTGCAAGCAATAAACGCGTTTCTCCCACTTTATTGCTCCCTTTGACTGATTTCAGTTTCAAACATAATTTTCTACAGGCTAGGAACATATTTTTCCCCTGGAGTTATTTTACACCTGGAGTACCTGGTGTACTCAGGAGGATCTCTGAACCCATAGGTGCGACACTTGAGCCAGCTGCCCCTAGAGAAGTGGGAAGATACCCAGAACCCCCCCCCATGGATGATGGGGAGGTCCCAGTGACTGCTGCGGTGGGGGGTGACAACTCATCCTTACCTCCAGCATCAGAGGAGGGTGCAGCTTCACCCAGAAACTCCTTGTCCATGCGGCTTCCACTTCAGGAGCCCCTAGTGGGAAATTGGTAAAGCACCTCCTACAGGGGTGGAGCCTGCCCCAGAATTGGGGAAGGGTGGAGACACCGGAAACTGTGGAATTAGCCCTCCGTGAGACAGAAGACTACATAGAGACCCTAAGTGGCCATGTAGCAGCCAGGATTGTGGGATGTCTGTTTCGCGAGATAGTGGAAAGGGTTATCAAAGAGAGATATGCTTCGGCAGGAGACACACTTCAACATCTCTTGGAGTAGTTGGGTGATGACCTATGGGATGCCTTTAAGAAAGAGAGACAGTTACTGAGAAGACAGTTCATGCTCCTGGAAGATATGTTAGCAGCAAGGGAGGAGGCCACAAGAAAATCTGTGTTGCAGGCCTAGTCTGGGAGAGGGAGGAAAGAGTGGTGCCTTCAGCCCCAGAAATGGTAGAGGAGATGTCAGGGAAGGATGAGTGAGTGGGGCCGAGTGTGAAACTGTTGCTGAGGCCACCGCCCAAGTCACCAGCCTCTCTCATATTAAAGGCCCACTTGGTTGTAATTAAGAAAATAAAAATGCAACAACCATGGAGCTCCTCAGGAGGAGGAACAGTCCCCTCCCCAGGTGAGCACACCATGCTCCACCCCTATACCAAGAATGAGCTGGTGGACATGAGCATCCAGTTTGGGCAGAAACCATCAGAACCTCTACATCCATGGCGTTTGCGTTACTGGGATATGGAGGTGGAAAACATTGCTGTTGGGTTCTGAAATGGGTAGACTGACTTCCTTGATGGCTTATCCTTCCCTCCAGCAGTGGTTGCAAAGTGCCCATCAAACCTCAAAGAACCAGGTGCTTCTGAATTGGCTGACAGCAGCTATCATGGCAGTTTGGCCTAATCAGGGTGATTTACCATCATAACCCACTACCTGGAAAGCATATGCAGAGCTCTAGCAGGTGTTAAGGGAGTGGGGCATGAAAAATATCATCTATAATATGGACCACCAGGGCCCTGATGAGGAGTTGTTCACCATAGGAATGAGAAACCTAGTGTTCTATGCAGCTCTCCCGTCTCTCTTTGGGTCCCTGGTCACTTATTCTTGCCCTTCACATAGGGCAAGAACCCATAAGTGAGGCTATTGGTACTTTAGCAGATCTGGGGAGGTCAAAACAATAAAAGCATGGAAGGTACAGGCTATGACTGAAAGGAGAGATATAAAGGGCCCCATGAAGGTCTCAAAGACCTAGATGTGGGTTGATTTGATAAAGTCTGGGGATGTGAAAGAAAAACTTGATGGGCAGCCCAATAAGATCTTGTTAGAACTGTGGCACCAATTAAAGCCAGAGCAGCAGTTCCAGCCACTGAGGTCCAGGACACAGAAACCAGAGGCAAAGCCCCAATGGTTGGGTCCCTGCAAGACTTCCTGGGGGATGGTACTCAGGCTCCACCTGGGCCCTCATCCCAATGGGAGGATGAATGGGTGTTGTGGTTTGACTGAGGGGGCATCAAGGCCCCCACCTTGGGGGGCATGGTGGGAACCGGAGGCCGCATGTAGAATTAGCTATTCATTGGTCCCCTGTGAATGTACAATGTGTCTTGGCACTGGTGGACACAAGAGCTAAATGTTCTCTGACTTATGGCAACCCTGAGCATTTTCCTAAGACCCCTGCTGTGATAGATGGTTATGGAGGTAAGGTAGAGTGAAGAAAGCCTAAATCCCATTGGAGATGGGATGTTCACCCCAAAAGGAGTATACTATGTTCATTTCTCCCATCCCTGAATATATTTTGGGGGTTGATATTCTGCAGGACTTGTGGTTACCACTGCAGGTGAGTTCAGACTGAGGGTATGTGTTATAAAGGATCTAAGGGTACATAGTAGGCACCTGCATGTATCTCAGTGGGTGACAAATACCAAGCAGTATAAATTGCCTGGGAGACACAAGGATATAAAAAAGAACTCTTCAGGAGTTGGATATGGTGGGCATCATAAAGCCCACTCATAGTCCTTTTAATTCCCTGGTGTGGCCAGTGAAAAAGCCAGACAGCTCCTGGTATATGACCATGGCTTACAAGGAATTGAATAAAGTCACACCCCCTTTGCATGCTGCTGTGTCTCTATAGCAGTGCTTACAGACACCCTCAGTCATGAACTAGGGACATATCATTATGTTGTGAACCTTGCTAATGCTTTCTTCTCTATTGACATAGTTCAGGAAAGTCAGCAACAGTTTGCCTTCATGTGGGAAGGCTGGCAGTGGACATTCACTGTCCTTCCACAGGGATACCTCCACAGTCCCACCATTTGTCACAGACTTGTAGCCCAGGATTTGGCCACATGGAAGAAACCACAAACAGTGCAGCTGTATCACTACATTGATGATATGTTCACGTCTGGTTCTCTTGCAGATTTAGAAGGGGCAGTTCCTAGACTGCTGCAACATCTACAGGAGAAAGGGTGGGCTGTGAACACACCAAGGTTCAAGGATCTGGTTTGTCTGTAAAGTTCCTGGGGATTGTCTGGTCAGGTAAAAAGTTATCCCAGAGGCAGTCATAGACAAGGTCTAGGCTTTCCGTACCCCTATCACTGTGGCAGTATTATAAGAGTTTTTAGATCTTTTGGGCTACTGGAGAGCGTTTATCCTGTACTTGGCACAAATTCTGAAGTCCTTATACCGGTTAGTACAAAAGGGCATCAGGTAGGACTGAGATGAAATGTTCAGCTGCTTTTACTGCTGCTAAGTGAGGAGTTAAGACTGTATAGGCCTTAAGTGTAATGGATTCATCAAGGCCTTGTAAGCTAGATGTTCACGTAACCAAAGATTGTTATGGATGGGGCCTTTGGCAGTGGCTTGAATGGATCCACCAACCTACTGGATTCTGGTCACAATTATGGAAAGGAGCAGAGGTCCAGTACACGTTGATAGAGAAACTGCTGGGTGCTGTGTACCACACCTTGCTGGCTACAGAACCCATCACCAGAACAGCTCCAGCCAAGGTAATAACTACCTATCCCATCGCGGGGTGGATGCGAGACAGGACCCAAAGGCCAGGAAGTGGTGTGGCACAGATACATACACTGGCCAAACAGGGTGTGTATTTACAGTAGCATAGCACCCTCTCCAAAAGCCCCTTAAGTGGAGAACTCCAGTGCTTATTGGGGCCAGTGACATACCAGTGGAAAGAAGGAAGAACTTGCTTTTGAGCCATTTGTAACCAAGAGTTCTTCTCAGGAGGGAAAAGCCCCTATACCTGAAGACGTTTGAGGTACAGATGGCTCCAGTCATGGGCAGCCCCCGAAGTGGAGGGCTGTGTCTTTCCATCCTAAGCCTAAGGCAATATGGATGGAGGATGGAGAGGGGGAGAGCAGCCAATGGGCTGGTTTGCAGGCAATATGGCTTGTGATCACCCAAGAGCCCTCCCCAATAGTTGTCTGCACTGACAGCTGGGCCCTCTATTGGGGCTTGATCCTGTGGCTACAGACACGGTACCATCCAAACTGGATGGTTGGTCACCAGGCCCTTTGGAGGCAAGAGTTGTGGCAAGACCTATGAGCCTCTGGTCAGACTAAGACAGTTACCATATATCATGTGACTGGCCATTTGCCTTTGGCATCCCCAGGGAATAATGAAGCAAATACATTGGCCCAGGTGCACTGGCTAGAAGGAAAGCCTGCCTCTGATGATGTAGCCCAATGGCTACATCAGCATTTGTTGCACATGTGGCAAAGACAATGTGGGCTGTAGCCCATTGGTGGGGCTTGCTGTTGACCTTTGAAGAGGTCAAGCAGAGCCTGGGAGGAGTGCCTTGTGTGCTCTAAGAGGGATTTACACCAAGTCCTGTGGCAACATGGGACAATAGTAAAGAGGCCAATACCCCTTGCCAGGTGGCAGATAGACTATTTTGGTCCTCTGAGCATATCAGGAGGATATCGGTATGCCATGACTTGTGTGGACACAGCTACTAGACTAATGGTTGCTTTTCCTGCATGTTGCGCAGATCAGCAAATGATCAAAAGGGTCCTAGAATGTTTATTTGCAGCCTATGGCCAGCTGCAGGTGATTGAGAGCCATCAAGGCACCTACTTTACAGGACATGCATTACAAGAATGGTGCAGCAATTATGAAGAAAGTGGACGTTTCATGTTCCATATAACCCTACTGGGGCAGGCATGATAGAGAGATACAATGGTTTGTTGAAATCTGGCCTAAAGTCAGACACCAATAGTCTACATGGCTGGTCAGTTTGCTTATGGACAGTGCTATGGCATTTGAATGAGAATCCCTGGAAAGGAGCCTTGAACCCTGTGGACATACTAAAACACATTGCTGCCTCTCCTGTACAACTGTTATGTATAAACCAAAGCAGATTTGAAGCCAGGATATGGCCAGCAGAGCAACATCCTGCTGCCAGCCCAAACTGCATTTTACCCTGGAGACACTGTTGAGTGGACATGTCCCTGGACAGTTTGACACATGGACCAGAAATAGCTGGCCCTTCTGGCACTTGGGGAAAAGGCCAGGAAGCTGGACTCCTGTGTGTTTCTACAGTAACAGCAGAGTAGCCCCAAAGATTACATTAGAGTACCCAAAATGCCCAGGAGGGAAAAGCATCTTACAGGGAAGTTTTGTTTTATCTTTTTGACCAGTGCATGTACCTCCCACAGCCCTATATTGACCCATCTGTAACCCCCCCAGGGAGGGGGGTGAAGTTCTAGTGTACTAGACCAGGACAAAATCCTATTCCTGCCACTGTCCTACCATAGAACCACTCTCTTGCATACATCCTACCTAATGGACAAGATTGCCTATGGTGGTGTCATTAAAACATGTATCTTAAGGTTATTTTCTTCTACAGTCCCTATGACCTGGACCCACCCCCTGGCTTCAGCTGCCACCTCCCTACCCGTTCAGCTACTAGTTCCTGTGGAATGGATGAGCTATGGACTTAATCTGCATAAGACTTTGAACCTAGCTGAATCCTCTGGCTTGAGAATTATCATAATTTGATTGTTGCTGTTATTGTATATTATTAGTCTGGTTGCAGTGCTCCAGTTTTCTCACAGAGGCCATTGCAGAAGATGGTGAGCAAGTAGACTATGAGGCAAGATATCTAGAGGGGTGGGCTGTGGGTGAATTGCAGTATTTCTGGAATATCTTACCTAGCCTGAGTGCATCTCCATATCAATAAGTGTTTCCAAGGGGTGGAGAAAAGTAGTCCATCTCCATATCAGTAAGTAATTACAAAGGGGAGTGGGGCTCTATCTGGACCAGACAGGTTGGGTAAGGTCTCTTTTTGTGCAGCCAAGTCGCAAGAGACACGGGCAAGCAGAAGTGAGCAACTGCTTGTAAGCAATAAACAAGTTTCTCTTACTTTATTTCTCACTTTAACTAATTTTGACTTCAAAGGTAATTTACTCCAGTCTGGGAACACCATTCTAACTGGTGTGAGGTGATATCTCATTGTGTTTTTAATTTGCATTTCCCTGATGATTAGCAATGTGGAGCATCTTTTCATGTGCCTGTTAGCCATCTGAATTTCTTCTTTGGAGAAATATCTATTCAGGTCCGCTATCCATTTTTTAATTGGATTACTTGTTTTTTGGGTGTTGAGGCATGTGAGTTCTTTATATATTCTGGATGTTAACCCCTTGTCAGATAAGTCATTTACAAATATATTCTCCCATACTGTGGGATGCCTTTTTGTTCTGCTGATGGTGTCCTTTGCTGTACAGAAGCTTTTTATTTTGATGTAGTCCTACTTGTTCATTTTTTATTTTGTTTCCCTTTCCCAGCAAGATGTGACCAGGAAAAAATTGCTCATGCTTATGTTCTAGAGATTTTTGTCTGTGTTGTCTTCTAAGAGTTTTATGGTTTCATGTATTACATTTAGGTCTTTGATCCATTTTGGGTTTTTGTTTTTTTTTTTACAATTTATTTTATTTTAGTATCATTAACCTACAATTACATGAGCAATATTGTGATGATTAAACTACCCCCTTCATCAGGTCCCCCCCACCAACCCCACCACAGTCACCGTCCATCAGTGTAGTGAGACGGGAATCACTACGTGTCTTCTTTGAGCTGTACAGTCCCCCCCGTGCCCCCCCACCCTATGTCTGCCAATCGTAATGCCCCTTTTACCCTCTTATCCCTCCCTTCCCGCCCTTCTTCCCCAGTCCCTTTCCCTTTGGTAACTGTTAGTCCATTCTTGGGTACTGTGAGTCTGCTGCTGTTTTGTTCCTTCAGCTTTTTTTGTTGTTGTTGTTATTGTTGTTGTTGTTCTTTGTTCTTATATTCCACATATGAGTGAGATCATTTGGTACTTGTCTTTTTCGGCCTGGCTTATTTCACTGAGCATAATACCCTCCAGCTCAATCCATGTTGTTGCAAATGGTAGGATTTGTTTTCTTCTTATGGCTGCGTAATATTCCATTGTGTATATGTACCACATCTTCTTAATCCA
>JAQQAC010002837.1:89784018-89849652 GCA_029783875.1 Phataginus tricuspis | reverse complement strand
TTTGGGTGCAGAGTTCTGTAGATATCTGTTAGGTCCATCTGTTCTAGTGTGTTGTTCAGTGCCTCTGTGTCTTTACTTATCCTCTGCCTGGTTGATCTATCCTTTGGAGTGAGTGGCATGTTAAAGTCTCCTAAAATAATTGCATTGCTGTCTATTTCCTCCTTCACTTCTGTTAGTATTTGTTTCACATATGCTGATGCTCCTGTGTTGGGTGCATATATATTTATAATGGTTATATCTTCTTGTTGGACTGACCCGTTTATCATTATGTAATGTCCGTCTTTATCTCTTGCTACTTTCTTCGTTTTGAAGTTTATTTTATCTGATACAAGTACGGCAACACCTGCTTTTTTCTCTTTGTTGTTTGCTTGAAATATTTTTTTCCATCCCTTCACTTTCAGTCTGTGTATATCTTTGGGTTTGAGGTGAGTCTCTTGTAAGCAGCATATAGATGGGTCTTGCTTTTTTATCCACTCTGCTACTCTGTGTCTTTTGATTGGTGCATTCAGTCCATTTACATTTAGGGTGATTATTGGTAGATATGTACTTATTGCCATTGCAGGCTTTAGATTCATGGTTACCAAAGGTTCAAGGGTTGCTTCTTTACTATCTGAGACTCTAACTTAACTTTCTTGTTAAGTTATTGTGAACGCCGTCTGATGTTTCTTTATCTCTCCCTTCCTATTCTTCCTCCTCCTTTCTTTATATATTAGGTGTTTTATTCTTTGCCTTTAGTTGGTATTTGGATGGTCTGCTTTCTTTGCTATGATTTTATTTTCTCTGGTGACATCTTTTTAGCCTTAGGGGTGTTTCCCTCTAGAGCAGTCCGTTTAAGATATCTTGTAGTGGTGATTTATAGGAGGCAAACTCTCTCAACTTTCTTTTGTCTTGAAATTGTTTAATCCCTCCGTCATATTTAAATGATAATCGTGCTGGATACAATATTCTTGGTTCGAGGCCCTTCTGTTTCATTACGTTAAATATATCATGCCATTCTCTTCTGGCCTGTAAGGTTTCTGTTGAGAAGTCTTATGACAGTCTGATGGGTTTTCCTTTGTAGGTTATCTTTTTTCTCTCTCTAGCTGCCTTTAATACTCTGTCATTATCTTTGATCTTTGTCATCTTGATTATTATGTGTCTTGGTGTTGTCTTCCTTGTGTCCCTTGTGTTGGGAGATCTGTGGGCTTCCGTGGACTGTGAGACTATTTCCTTCCCCAGCGTGGGGAAGTTTTCAGCAATTATTTCTTCAGACACTTTCTATCCCTTTTTCTCTCTCTTCTTCCTCTGGTACTCCTATAATGCGAATATTGCTCCGTTTCGATTGGTCACACAGTTCTCTTAATATTCTTTCATTCTTAGAGATCCTTTTATCTCTCTCTGCCTCAGCTTCTTTGTATTTCTGTTCCCTGTCTTGTAATTCCTTGATCGTTTCTTGAATCTGATTCAATCTGCTGTTGAGCCCGTCTATGGCTTGTCTCATTTCTGCATTGTCTTTCCTCACTTCCCTCACTTCCTCCCTCAGCTCTTGCACATTTTTCTGTAGATCCGTCAGCACGGCTATGACTTTTATTCTGAATTCTTTTTCAGGAAGACTGTGCATATCCATTCCTTCAGCTTCTTTCTCTGGGGTGGTGTTTGTCTGAAGCTTTGTCTGTATCATATTCTTCTGTCTTCTCATGACTTACCCGCCTTGCCGGGACTCCCGCCAGAGTGCTGGGGTGGAGGGGCGCTCTGGTCTCGCTGGATCGCGTTTCCTTCCCGCCTCGCCGGGTGCCGAGTCCTCTGTCCAGAGTGTCTGGCCGCCGGAGCTCTGGGGGGGGTAGTGCTCGGTCCCACCAGGTCACTGCTCCGTATCCCTTCCGCCTCACTGGGTGCCAAGTTCTCACAGGTGTAGCTGTACGCTGTGCACTTTCCTGTGTATTCTGGTCTCTCTTTTAGGGATAGTTGTATTTGCTGTATTTTCGTGAATAAATATAATGTTGGGAGGAATTTTTCTGCTGGTCCGTTCACGTCGCCATTTTTCCGGAAGTCCTTTGATCCATTTTGAATTTATTTATGTGTATGGAGTTAAACAGTAATCCAGTTTTATTCTCTTATACGTAGCTGGCCAGTTTTCCTTATACCAGTTGTTGAAGAGGGTGTCTTTTCTCCATTGTATATTCATGGCTCCTTCATCATATATTAATTGACAATATATGCGTGCGTTTATATCTGGGTTCTCTATTATGTTCCACTAATCTATGGGTCTGTTCTTGTGCCAGTACCAAATTGTTGTGATTACTGTGGCTTTTTCGTAGAGTTTGAAGTCAGGGAGCTTAATTCCCTCAGCTTTATTCTTCCTTCTCAGGATTGCTTTGGCTATTCGGGGTCTTTTGTAGTTCCATATGAAGTTCAGAACTATTTGTTCTAGTTCAGTGAAGAATGTTGTTGGTATTTTGATAGGGATTGCATTGAATATGTAGATTGCTTTGGGTAGAATGGCCATTTTGACAATATTAATTCTTCCTATCCATCAGCATGGAATAGATTTTCATTTATTTTTGTCTTTAATTTCTCTCACAAGTGTCTTATAGTTTTCATAGTACAGGTCTTTCACCTCCTTGGTTAGGATTGTTCCTAGGTATATTATTCTTTTTGATGCAATTGTAAATGGAATTGGTTCCCTGATTTCTTTTTCTACTAGTACATTATTAGTATATAGGAATGCAACAGATTTCTTTGTGTTAATTTTGTATCCTGCAATTTTTCTGAATTCATTTATTAGTTCTAACAGTTTTTTGGTGGAGTCGTTAGGATATTCTATGTATGGTATTATGTTGTCTGTATGCAGTGACAGTTTAACTTCTTCCTTACCAATTTGGATGCCTTTTATTGTTTTGTGTTGTCTGATTGCCATAGCTAGTACCTACAGTACTAATTACCTGATTTTTTAAAATTATCCAATGCTTGATCCAGTATCTGTGCAAAGATTGACACACAGACACAGAATTTTAGAGTGGTAATTTTTAGGATTAGTTCTTGAATATTTGCAAGTGTAATTTTGGACAAAAGAAAGCAGTTCATTTTAGCCTTTTACATCAATAGGGTTGGAGCATGGTTTTCTAGGAATCTCTGGTTTTCTCAGGCAGTGTTGAATTTCTAGAGAAAGAAACAAAATGTAATCTACACACAATCAAATACCTGAGGCAATGTGACTATTGTGCAAGTTCAAACCAGGTCAAAATAAAAATGACTACTAACCAGCCATCCAGCTTGTAAAATGATATAAGAACAAAATAAAAATGACTACTAACCAGCCATCTAGGTTTTCAAATGATATAAGAACTCATTCTTTCTTACTGCCCTTTACAAATATTAAAAAATAAGTCATAGTGTCAGCAAGATGCCTCAAGTTTCATTGTTGTTTTATGGACTCAAAGTGTTTTAAGTAAGAGTTGGCTATGATGTGAATTTCTGTAAATCAAAGCCTACTTTTCCACTTAATCTAATCACAGTACTGATACTATATCCTAATGGTTTGACAAGCCCTAGTATACTGGAATGGCATCATCTTAGGAGAAAAGTTTTAAGACAAAACCAATACCGTGTTATGGTGAGCTAGAGGAGTTCTGCCTTTTGGGGATTATAGTTTTCAGTGTGTTTTCTTTTATGTTTCATAGCATTTTTCAAATTCTAAAACCTCCTTTTGCCATTAGCTATACTCTAAAGCCTCTAGAATCATAGAAGTTCTCTAAGGACTAACAAACTTTTAAATCAATATTATGTTCCTCAGAGTATTTTTGTCTTCCTCATGTTTGTCTAAATATTTAAATTGCTAATAGTTTGGAAAAGTTTCAGATTTCATTAGTTTATTTTGCTTGCAGGCTTTCTGAGCCTCCATTTTCTTATGTAATGTGGAGAACTGTAGAGAAAAATAAATCAGTACTTGATGTTAATACATATGTATACAAATATATGCTAACAACTGATGCTTATTCAGATCGATATGATTGTGCTGGTTAATATAAATCTGATCCTCAGACGCATTCCCCACTTCTGTATTATCTTATAGTAAGGCAAAAATCCATTTAGCTTAAAGGATTTTTAGAGATTTGACTTCCCTAATCAATTTGAAGTAGCAGCAATGATTTCCCATACACCCAGATCACTTTCTTCCTCTATTTTCTTCTTCTTTCTTACCACAATCTTTATTTATTGTGATTCTATTTTCTTATCATCTCTGGCACCAACACCTTTAGAATAAATGCTCTAGGAGAGTAGGGACCATGTTTGCCATATTCATTTTTTTTTTAAATCACTGACAGGAAGATGTATGCCATTGATAAATATTTTTTTAATTACATATTTTTTTGGTTTCAGACACCACATTTTAGGGACTGAAAGCAACGCCCTAGGCCAAGTCAGATGAGAAAGACTTTCAAAATATTGCATGCTCTTCACATTTACAGCTTCTTCTTCTGTCTTTCCTACATGCTGCCTCCTCCCAACACCAACCAGGAACTTCCTATGGGACCAAAGGCAGGATAGAAGGAAAGCCATCTGGAAAATTAGTGCCTTTCTCATTGCTTCTGAAACCTCCTCTTATCGCCTGACAATATGATAGGTCATCACCATGTCACTAGTGCTGTAATCACCATAAATTTTACATAAACACACACACACACATATATATACACACATACATGTATATGTAATATAAATTATATAAAACTATCCTTTTAATCTATTTTATATGTACTACATATACTTTATATATACTTTTGTAAAAGTGCTTTTGTTTTGCAAACAAAAGAGAAAAGCTAAAAATGCCTGTTTTCCTCTAACAAAGGGTATAGAAACTCAGTTGCTTAAGAGACATATCCTAGCACAGTTTGATAATAATCATGCAACCAACACAAAAAATGAAAATTAATTTCTTAACTTTATATAAATGTTCCTATTACATATCAACATTATTATTATACAATGGACACAAGGAGGAAAATTCCATAAAATTGATACTTTGTATATTGTAAACCAAACCATTTTCAATTATATAAATTCTTTGAGTTCTAAACTTTATAAGTCAAATTTATCTGAACTAATATCTACTGTCAGAAGTATATGTAAACACACAGACCTATCTACATGACTGTATTTTATTCCCCTATAATTGTGAACATAGATTGTTCAAGAAAAAAAGGGACAAAAACTATCAGAGATGGAGAGCAAAAGTGTCTTTAAACTTGAGTGAGCAACCACTGCAGAAAATTAGTGACAGTGCCTACACCAAATTCAGATAAATAGGTGAATGATTATCCTGAAGAAACCTCAAGGGATGGAATCACTGGGTTTAGAAGTGAGAAATCTAGCTGTGCTGGTTTCAGGGAGATGAAGTCATAAGCTACTCACCTAGTTAATTTTCCTTTTGCATGTCAACAGCCATCTACAAATACATGTATCACTATAGAGCAACAGAGTTAGTGGTAGCTGTTTGTTTCTAAAGTTTTTGATCAAACAAATAACATTACAACTTCTGATTTTCCCTTTAGCAACCCAAATATATCCAAGTTATAAATTGAAAGATATTGAACTTTTAATAATTCAGGCTTTCTGAGCACTATTAAGTTCCATAAAACTATTTTGGATAGGCACTTTTTCTCATTTTTTATCCAATCTTCAGTTTAATATTGGAGCAACTAGGTATTTTGCCTTCTTTTATTTGCATGGGTTTCTTTTTGATATTTATATAAATGGATATAAATGGAAAATGAGTAAAATACATTCCAGCAAAGGTATTAGAATACCAATGTAGCTAATGCTATTCTTGTGAACCACTTAGGAACAAATGGATTAGTTTTAAAAAATAGGAATTATAGAATATTATCAATCTAAAGAGATCAACAGTGTACTGTTATAGAACTGTAGCTTTAAAGAACATCTGCAGAGCAGTATGAGCGCCAAACACTTCAGTGTATGCTTCTAAAATTATGCACATATATTAAATGCCAGAGGGGCTAACTTTGCCTGTTTGCCTGGGATGGTCCTGCTTATAATAGAACTCAAAGTATTACATCTCAGGAAACCCTCCATTCCCAGGCAACTCAAGAAATTTGGTCATGTTGGTCTGACCAGAAGTTCCAAATGAATTAGTTGCATTGTCTTTGTGCATGTAGCTGGAGAAAGGTGTGGGCTGATTTTTGGCTTCAATTTTCCCTAATTTTTGATCTATATCAAACCACCTGATTTTTGCACTATCACTTTCTACCTTTTGTAAATATAATACTTTTCTTACATGTATTTCCAAAGCTTAAGTGAAAATATGAACAGGACATGCATTGTCATATTCAAAATGCTGTATAAATATGTTTTTCTTAACTCCAGCAAGTTTGAACTATCAGTGTTGGTATATACGGTGCTTTCTATCTAACCACTGCTGGAGGCATATGCACTATGACTCAAATATAAAGTGTACATGAATTGGTTTTAGATGTGTATTGCATGAATTTGTCAATAGTTACTGATTTAAAGTCCCAGATCATAGTTTTGAAAACTACTTATTTCTATTCGTGTTCATTTGCATAAAATAACTTTTGTTTTCTTCCTTTAACTTTTCATCATTACTTTTATTAAATACTACATCCCTTTGAATATATACATACATAAATGTCTGGGTAGGCATAACTATGGTCCCTTGCTGTGGATTTTAAAAATTGACTTGAAAGGCTAAATCTTAATTTTTAGTGTGACTTATCTATTAAAAGTCCTATCTTCTCTATCCTCTCTTTACTTAATGAAAAGCCAATTGCAAAACAAGAAGATTGATTAGTAGCAATAATCTTGGTATTCTAGTAATAAAAATCTTTGCTGAAGTCTAATCTTTGTAAGTGGCACTGCCTGTATTTATTTCAAGGTTAAAGTTTAACTTTAGGTCTAATAGATGGCAGAGGTCTAATACTTGTAGCAGATGCTGTCCCTGCTCTCAGTGAATTTCCCAAACTCTATACCCATTCCCAGGATTCACACAACCTTACAACCCTGATACTAGCAAATACTGTGAAAACCTAACTATCTCTGGCTGTTTCTGGCCTAGGAAACATGCTTTCCTCCATTCAGGACAAGCTGGAATTGCCTAGAGTTAATGCTCCCAGAAGCAGCCCTCAATCAATAATGGATGAGGAATTAATAAAATAATCATCTTCTGTGCCCCTTAGTTGGGATAACTGAATACAGTTCTGTACCCAGTACTCCCCAGAGAGACTGAGGTCCAGTTGACCACACTGATAACTGGTCTGATAACAAGCCTTTACTGGCTTTGTTCTCTTAGTAACCCATTTTCCTTGTGGTGTTTCTTGGGACTACCTCCCAACAAAACTTCTTGCATCCAAGTCCTTGACTCACAGTTTACTTGGGGGAACTCAGAACAAGAAAATATATGATAAAGAAATTAGTTTATTACCTGTATGAAAAGATACACAGGCTATACAGGTAACCCTCTGACTCACTATGTCACCATACAAATCATTTCATCTTGGTTTATGAAAGCTGTTAGAAAAGGAAGTCAGCTAAGAGTTGGAGGGACTGAGTGCTCTCTTAAGATGGAACTTACTATTTTACTTTGTCTGGGAGGTTAGCCCATTAACATAAGAGGCAGACCCTTGAGATGTCCATAAAGCTAACTTCTGCTAAGGTCTGCTCTGATATGTCCTATGTGATAAAAGTTCCTGAGTAGATGTCTTGGTATTCTACCTG
Source organism: Phataginus tricuspis (assembly GCA_029783875.1). Taxonomy (NCBI): domain Eukaryota; kingdom Metazoa; phylum Chordata; class Mammalia; order Pholidota; family Manidae; genus Phataginus; species Phataginus tricuspis. Next base: position 89,841,921 of record JAQQAC010002837.1, on the reverse strand, counting down.
CAAATGGTAGGTCTGCAGGGGAGATGGGGCACTATGACATGTACCCTGAAATTCAGCACTTTGAGCTCAGAAGTAGGTGGAGTGTGAATTATCAGCCACTAGTCACATAAGTCTGATGGTCATGTCTCTTACACAGTCCTGCCCTGGGATATGAGACGCCCAGAGAGGTTCTTGTTGATGCTAGAGGAAGCTGTTTGCAAGCTTCCAAAGGAACAATTAGTCCTTCAGACTCTAATCAAAGGCTACTTAGTGGGGGTTGTTCTCCTTGAGTTAATGGGAATATTAGCATTCAATGAAGGAAGATTAGCCCCAGAAGACAGGGAAGGAAATTAAACCTTTATTTTGATTTGAATTGGGAGTGAATAAAGTGTTCACTGCTGACTAAACTCAAGTGAAGTTAACATGTAAGAATGAATGGAGACTAAGTTCTCTGTGTGGCAAAGAAGACCTCAGGGCACTGTGTACCTGGGAACCTCCTGGGGCAGAGCTGAGATGTAGGTGGCCATTCATTGTACTCAGTGGGTAATGGTGATTTTTAGTAAATGCTGTACCAATGTAGTTAAATATTCCCAGAACCAATAAAAATGCCCTTTGCCTTTTCCACCCTCTATTAAAAGTAATTGCTCTTCATCTAGTTATGGATATCTTGGAAGTAGTCACAGAGTACTTGGAGTGCCTGGGGAATGAAAAGTTTGAAGGAAAAATGTAGCTGTATATCATTGGCATTCATGAGAAGATTCGCATTAGATGTTTGAAAGGCAGGTCCCCAGGAGGCAATAGAGAAATCAGGAACAATATTGTGCCAAAAATACCACTCTGGACTAGACAGCAGGGAGTTTATGTCAGGTAGAGTGAAGTAAAATGATTTGGAAAGAAAAGATGTATGTGCTTTTCCATATGCATTTAGTTTATTTATATGTGTATATCCTCCAAAAAAACTAGTATGTTCTGGGAACTGACAAGCAGATTGGGCCTGAAACTTTTGAAATATACAGCTGTGTTTTGTATTTCTTTTACTCTAAAACCTCTAAATAACATCTTGCAAAAGGATCAATATGTTCTCAAACTCCTATCTTTTGGAAATTGGTTTAGTGACCAATAAACCAAAAATGTTTTTTTCCCACTTATCACTTTACTCTTGGGAGGCTGAATTTAAGTCATTGGAGATTCAGAGGCAGAATCCAAAGTCCTTGTTCTTTTTCAGATATGTACTTCTTCTGGGGGCCTAAAGATCAGTTCTCCCATCTATATCACTCCAGATGTGTAGGTTACAAAAGACATGAAGAAGTGGGTGGCTGGCATTATCCTTGTCTAGAGTCACATTAGTGCAGAAAGAATCTTTATCTCACCTATTTTCTTATTCTAGACTGTTGGGATAATAGTCTAGGTTCAGCCTACTTACTTATTCCCTTTATTTAAAAGGTCTAGCAAATAACCTTTCAAGGAGATTGTACTAAATTCTATCAAGATAACAAAGAGAACAATAACTCTCAAAGTTATTATTGCTTCTGGATAGCTTTTTCTGTAATACCCCTGAAATACATTTAAGTCATTCATAAGCAGCAACTGGTCACCCATTCACCCAGTGAATTAATATAACTTAATCTTATCTTCCTGTGCACAAGGACACACACACACACACACACACACACACACACACACACACACACACACACACGAACACACACACAATTCTGAAAAACAGGCATACCTTAAATATTTCATTCATTCTTTCATTAAAGATAAATTGATTAGAAGTTGAAAGTGAAAGCATTTCTAAATGAAGGTATAATAAAAGTCTTCATGAATTAAAGGTTATTGAATCCTGGCAGAATGCTAAAATGCCAGGAAGATGGAGCAATACAACCAAAGAAAGAAGCATCCTTGAAAATGACCTGATCTTTTCCATTTTCTTGTTTTGTACTTAATAATGACGATGATAATGATAACAGCAGCTATTATTTCAGCCTTGCCTTCATATGAGATCCTGTTCTAGGAAGTTTATATGAAATAACTTATCCTCATCTCAAACTTAGGCAATAGCTACTATTATTATCGCCATTTTACTGATGAAACTAAGGTACAGAAGAGTTAAGTAACCTTACCAAGTCCCTTTCCTAGTGAGAGGCAGAGGGTAGATTGAAAATAAAGCATCATGGCTACAGAGCATGGACTTTTAGCTACTAATGTCTCCTCATACAGAGCTCGCAAAACCACTGGGTCAATGACTCTGTTTTCCTTTCCATGTCCCTTCAGACATGGGTGGACTGATAGAACCAGTGCCATCTTAGATGTAAGAGCTTAGGGTAATAGTGGCACCTATCTATACACAAAATGAACTGCTGGATTAGGTTGGGAGAATGCCCACAGTACCCCAGAATCACAGCCTTTTGTTGGCTTCATTCAGAGACTGAACTAGTGGAATGGAAATGTGGCTGTCTTCTGGTGTTTTCTTTCTTCCACTGATCCACTTACTCTCATAGACAGCCATTAAGACTGGAAGAAAGGCAGTTTTCAGAGCAACACTCTGACCTTGGTCATGCTACAGCCTCTCCCTCCCGAGATATTTTCCAAAAACTACCTTCACATTCTACTTGCCCCTATGGAGGAAGCCAATTAATATTGTTTTCAGAATAATTCTACTTACATATGTCCAGATAGCTGACAACAATCCTGTGCTTCCTTCCTATATATAATATGGAAAGGACCCTAGTCTTGAAATCAAAAAATCTGGGTACAGTGTAGTGGCCCAGCTTGGTCACACACTATTTATATGAGTTTGACCTAATACTTGAAGTAGTGTTGCATTTTTTAGAAGTCTGCCTCCTACTTGCCTCTGTTGAGTTGCCTGCTCTTCCTTCTCACTATAGAATTTTGAGACCAGAAATGCTGTTGGATTTATTTAAGTTATATCACTGATTACAAGCCATGGCAGACTGTCTCTGAGCCTGGTTCAGTGTTTTGTTTTTTTTCACTGGGCCAGTCTGCCCTTGGGGAAGCTCTGCAGAAGGCACAGCTCCTTCCGTCTAAGTATGGTTTTCCATATCCTCCCATTGTTGTCTCCCCGTTTTTAAGAGCACACAGTACTCTTGCCTAGATCTGGATACAAATTAGGATTACAGTTTTGTCACAAGTGACCCAAATTTAGAGGTTGCAAAATATAAAGGAATGTTTTTACGATCCAATGCACATTTTATCCTGTGTGGCTCTATGAGAGTTAGTTAATTTCTCTGAGCCTCACTTTTTTTTTCTTGGTAACTTAAAAAATTTAAATGACACATTTTATTTGAGAAAGCAGCTTTCACACTATGCATCACTTTACAAAAGGGAGTACTAGTTAAATCAACATGTGTTCCAGGTATTGGAAGGCAGCTATCCTGTTAGTAAGAAGGCAGGAAGCAGACAGAAAGTGGGGGAAGTCTGAGATAATATCTTAGTACACTGCCCGTGGGGAAATGTCTCATTCAGGTCAGTAGGTGAAATTATTTTGCCTGCAGATGCTATCTGTTGAGACAACAGAATGTGTCCAGGGTAAAAGAATGAGGCTGTAGCCATGTCCCATGCTACAGCGTCGCTCCTCTCAGGGCCTGAGTATTTCATGAGAATAGCACACCCTCAACAAAAAAGCAAAATAAAATCCGCATTTCTGCAATGTCAGACAGCCAAGGAATGGGGCCCTTAAGCAATAGAAGTGAAATGGCATTCCCTGTTCGCAAATGAATGATTTTTTTTCTCTCTCCTTTTTATTTTTATTATTTTCAAAATTCTGTCCTCCCAATACCACGTGAATTTCCCAGAGTTTTGCAGCAACAGTGTTGACAGGCAACTGCATTTTCCTCCTGAGACAACTCCTATTTCCATGAGGTCAGGGCTGCCAATGGGAGCACATACCAGGGGACAGGTTGATGGAAGAGAAGGCAAAAGGTCCAATTGTCCAGGGGCTGGGGCCTGTGAACCTTAGCCAAAGGGAACAGAATGGAATCAGTGTAGATCCTGTTTTTTTCCCCTTTTCCTTCCTTAATGGATAGCCTTGGAAGAAAGTGTGTTCTTTCTCAGCAGAGAGCTTACGACTGCATAGTTTTAATGCATTCAGGGCAATATGAATATAGAGATATTCTTTTAGTAATTCTTTTCCAGGTAGGTCAGAAAATTAAAATATCTATGGATTAAAAAAAAAAAGTATGTCATTCTATATGGTTAGAAAATCACTGATTGGCATGAAAGCAATTAACATCCAGTCAATTTTCCCAATCAGTTTTGCAAGAGAGAGGAATTTTAGGAATGTAATCCCTTACATATATCAAGGGCTTTTTCTAATCTAGAGAACTTTTTAAAATCCTTTATTTAGTTGATTCCTACAAAATCATTGATTAGGAGCGACCAGTAGGGTAGGTATTACTTTTCCAATATTTGCCATGAGCAACCTGAGAACCAAGGTTATAAGGCTTACTTTGATTACCTCAGTAACTGTTGGCAGAGTAGGAACTCTAAGACCTTTGTATTTCCGGTCCCAGGTTCTTTCCCTGGATCGACTTTTCCCAAAGTGTGCTCTATGGAACATTCCTTATAGGAAAAGCACTGCAGAAAACAGAATCCCAGGAACATGGGCGTCTGAGAATCCATATGTACTATGCCCTTCTCTTCAGGTTTTCTAGTGTACATTAGGATAATAGACACATTGAGACATCCTTAAGGAAAGGACCTTCTTCTCCTTATTTAACTGCACTTTGCATAGTATTTGACTGCATGCTAATTGTTCTAAATCCCCAAAAAGCATATTGTGGGAACCCTTGCCTGGTCCCAGATAGCTTTTAACAGTTCGGGCTATTTACAATGAAGGAGGAATCTGCCATTTGCAGCTCTAATAGACAGAGATGTTTCTTTTTCAATGCTCAGAAGTTTGAACTGAATATCTCAGGGCCAGCTTTTGGTAAAATCATAAGATTGGCCACAGTGATGGAAAGCACAGGCTTAGGATTGGAACAGTCCTGATCTGATAAGGGATTTCTTCCACTTACTTGCTGACTCACTTTGTCCAATTACAGGCCCCACTCAGCTTCAGTACCCTCCCCTGTAAGATAAGAGCCATCATTTATACAATTTATAGGACTGCTATGAAGATTAAATTAAATTATATATAAGTAATCCTTGGCATAGAGCCTGGTACTTGGCCAGTATACAAAAAAATCATGTTATTATTATTATTTTTGTTATCGTCCCTTTCAGCCAGACTTCTAGGAGTTTATTTTTTCTCTTCTTCCTATTTCTCTATCCTGTCACACAATCTGAAAGGAATCTGCCTCCAACTATCTTGTCTTGCTGGTGTAGGGCAGAGAGGGCAAATATGCTGCCTTCAGAGACCAGACAGGTGACATGGATGTGAGCTGGATCTTAAACAATCGGGGCTCCCCCATTGTTTAAGAACTGGGACCCAGGTACAGGATGACAGAGGGCCAAGCATTTCTGGTGCTTATTGCCATTAATACCTTTTTGTTGTGTTGTCACTATGTGGAAATGTGGAATCAGTGATGCCAAAACTTTAGATATTTAATGAGAAGCCAGAATGTTCATTTCTACCTGGGTTTCCCAATTTTTAAACATTCTGTTAGGGAAATCTAGCTTTTGGACCACCACCTAATGACCCTGGGTCAGAGGATTTTTGGTTTCCTTCTCTTATATAGAAATAAAAAAGCTACAAGTTTAGGAGGGCTTAAGGGAACATCCAGTTTTCCCTTCTTGATGCAGAAATGCCCTCTAAATATGCCAGAAAAGGTATAATTTCGCTACTCCTTGTGTACTCCTAGTCATAAAGATCTTGATATCTCATGAAGAAACCATTTCACTTTTATTCTTTTGCACAAAATCTCACTGAATCTTCATATAAACTCCAAGCAGTAGGTACTACTTTATCCATTATAATTTTCATAAAAGTGAGGCTCTCTAGAGAGTCTGTTTTACTTCCCCTAAAGTCACAAAGCTATTAATATTAAGTACCTGTAGGTTTTGAGATAGAAACCCAGGCTGCCTAGGTTTCAAAGAGAGTGCACTTAACCACTGGCTGAACAATTCTACTTGTTAAAATGCTCTGGGCTTTGGTAAACTGAAATTTGCTGCCCTGAAATGTCTAACCTTTGGTCCTAGTTCTGTTCTTCTGAGACACAAATAATAAGTCTAATCCCTCTTCCACAGGACAGCTCTTCACTTATTTGAAGATGGCTCTACTCTGCCTGCTAAAGTCTCTCTTCTCTAGGCTAAACATAGTCATTTCTTTTCATTGACCCTCAATCTTCTAGCCACTTCATCATCCCTGCCCTGCTCCCCAGGAGAGGGTTCCAACTTGTCAAAGTTTCTCTTAAACCATGATGTTTAGAAGAGAATACAGCCCTCCTATGTGCTTACACAAGTACAGGTTAAGACAAAATAGCACCTCCCTTGTTTTGGTCGCTATGCTTTTATTAATACAACCTCGGTTACTTCTGATTTTGACAACTGCGTCAAAAGATAAGCAAATATTGAATGTTGAATTAGAATCACTGCACGTGTGTGTGTTTTTTTTTAACTTGAACAATTGTAAAGTCATTTGATCCCACCCCACTCCCATTCTAGATCATTTTTTTAAACCTAAGTGTAAGACTTAGTACATATTCTTATTAAATACCATCTTATTAGATATAGGTACTTTTTTGGCCTATGATGATCTGTTTTGTTTTGTTTTTCTTTAATTTGACAAATGTAGCAAAGCAGGAAAAAAGAAAAAAAATTCCCAGTCCATATTTTTTAAGTACAGAAAGAAGTAAAAGTATCTTTTCCTCTGGTGCTCCCCCCATAGGTCTATTTATACTTCCCCCAAAACAAAATAAAAAAAAATGCTTCACACACATACTTGCTTTAATAGGATCTTGCTATTCATATTCTTGTTTGGTTTTTTTTTACATTGAGAATATATGAAGCAAAAGAAGTAATAAGAAAAATCTGTTCCTTGTTTGACACATACTATGCATATCATAATGTATCATATATATAGAGAGAAAGAGAGAAATTCAGAAATAACCAGATAAAAAAGATTGGAGTAATATACTATCTAATATAGTCACTATCCCTCCCAGCTTTCTGTCATTCCAGAGGTTAACCAAATATTCAATAGACTTGGACTGAGAACTTACCACTAGAAACTTCTCTCTGTGCCATTATTTAGCTAGTAGTTGGCTGACTGTGGCCTTGGATTAAATCCTATACTTGATCTTTTTTTTTAAATAAAGTTTTATTAGAACACAGCCACTCCAATTAGTTACTGTCTTTTCCATGACTGCTTTTGTTCCACAACAATCCAGTTTAGTTGTGGCCACAGAGGCTAAATGATCTGCAAACCTGAAAGTATTTACTATCTGGTTCTTTATAGAAAGTTCTGCTTCAGTAGTTGGTTAGTAGTCCATACATTCTTTTATTCAACTCATTATACTGAGAACTGAAGCTGGCGTAATTTCCTATCCCCATGTTTAATGATATTGACTGCAAAAATAACTTAGTTTTTGCTTCAGAAAGTATTTGCTTCTACAGAATAAAACTTACATATTATGACCTACATTGAGTCTTACCTCACAGTATCTATCAATCTAAAGCTATCATGCTATAACCTCTGCCCAATCCTAGTCGGTTTCTCATATTGCAAGAACAACCTTAAAGTCACTCAGCTCAGGCCATAAAATCCTATAACCATCACCCATAACTTCACCTTCTGAGACAGTGCAAAGACAATGTTAAGTTATATTCTCCTTTTCTGTAGTAAGTCAAAAAAACTTAGGTTTACCTGAAAAACAACTTTTTCTTGTCACCTTTTTAGGAGTGGAGAGTCAGTATTACAAATCCTTTAAGCTATAGTATCACCCACCCTGCATTCTTTTATTCTGATTAATATAAATCCCAAGAGAATTTCTATGAAATATAATTACCTGTGTTTTATAGTTGGGAAAACAGGCTTAGAGACTGAAGCTATAATTAAGTGACATGACCAGTGCCACAGATCAAGAGAAACATACAATGTAGTAGGGTGAACCTCCTATCAGGATCTGCCTACAAGTTCCAGGTCTCATTCCAGGTCATGAGCTGAATGGGGATAAGCATTTACCTTTTTTTTTGCTTCATCTCCCTCACCTATGAAAATAAAAGACTGACTTCTATTATATGTGTAATTTATTTCAATTCTGAAATCCACTGAAAGCATGATTTTCCAGCAGTTAACAAACCCATTTCTTCACACTGGTCCCTTTAACAAGTCTCCACTGCCTCAAGCAAAAGGCATCTGAGATAGACTGTACTGATGACTGATCTAAGTTCTACAGTTTGGTTGCTCTGATACAAAAATTGTAGAAATAATTCTATTTTCATAACAAATATTTGCATTTATTTCATGCTGTTAACAACATAACATGTAATCATGCTTGTTCTAGCAAAGAAGTAATGCTTCTTCTGTGATTGCATTAAACACACTGTGTTATATCTTTCTACTAATCTATCATCTATTATGACTGCGTATTTTGAGAGCTGGCATAACAGTTATAATAAGTGATAGCAATATTTTCTGAAAACAAAGAATGTGATGGAACAATTTTTCTTGCTACTTTGCCTGACTTAATGGCAGTTAGGCTTTCCTACTCTAAACCAGATTTTTTCAGATCATAAATATTTCATTTTTTAATTTATTATTGATTTAGTTTGATAGTAAATAACTCCGTGAATGCTGAGGTTGGAAATCTGTTGAAAAAATTATTAAGCATTTTCTCCTCTGTCTGGCCATGGATTTTTATCACACTGAAATAAACAATGAAGCCACCTGAAGAAAATGGATTTGGGGATTTTAATTTATCTGATATAGTTAATTAACTGGTCAATTAAAAACAAAAGGGCAACTAGTGCTGAGTATATTTGTTCTGATGATGAACATGCCATTCAGAAACAGATCTTGATCTCTGCTACGAAATTCTTTAATGTCAAAGCAATGTTGCTTTAAGTAAAGGAAAAATAAAGCCCTTTAGGAGTAATGCACTTCTAACAGTGGTTTCCTTTCATGCTAAAACAACACAAGTAAGATGCAGAGAGAGAAGTTGGCTATTATTTTAAACAGTATTTCTCCACTGACTATTCTATAACCCATACTTAGAGCCATCACCAAACCCATTCAACAATAGTTTTTTTCTTTTTTTCCTACTACCAAAGTGAGAAAATCATGTCAAGTAATGCAAAAGGGGTAAGAAACAGGCATAATTTGTAATTGACTTGAGGTTTTTTATAAAGAGTATGTATTAATGAACATAATTTTCCATCACCCCCATTGGTGTCACATAGATAGATCTACAGATAGATATTAAAGAACATCAGGTTGAGAGGGCTGGACAAGAATAACTTCCCTGTTTTTCTTCTGTCAGTCAATGTGATATATTGGCATTCTCTGAAGTTTGTAAGTGTGGTTGGTGAGTACCAATGAGAATCCTTCATGATCCCTTTTCAAAGGCTTATTACAGACCTATACATACACATCTACCCTGCCTTTTTATTCAAGTACATGTCTCTAGTTCCTGCAAGAAGTTGGAGAACTCTTTTGTAAAAGAAAAAGAAGAGATGCCATCTCTCTTTTGATAACACTACTCCCATTTCTCCCATTGTCTTCCGTGTCTCCTGGACATACCACAGTTAGACATAGCAACAGCCTCCCAGAATCCCCCTGCTGCCTGAAGTCTAGCCAATACTTGACCTTCCTAATCATTCCTAGTTTCCTGGCAATTGTGTCACATTCATAGATAAATGAGTGTTTTTATAGTTTTGAATTGTGTGATAGCTTTCCACTTCTAAAGAATTCATTATTCTGAACCAAAGAAACTCTTAGTGTTGACTGGGTTCAAAATATCTAGTGTTGGATATGATCTTATAGTCACAGCAATAATCTCTGAATTCTTCTCCCATCTGCCTTCTGGGGTCAGATGCTAGTAAATGACACATGTATTTAGGCAACACCTCTAGTGAGCAACAGCTTTTATTATCAACCAACATTTCTGGTTTAGCAGCAAAACACATATATATTCATATTAATTTGGATAAAGTGGGCTAAAAAATCTCCCATTAATTCAGGGCAGGTTTTCCACCCATTTTACAAGGATATTTCAACTTTCAAAGATTAAAGAAAAAATTGGAATTGCAAGAAAGGGATTGTAGACCTAACATATTCTTCTGTTGTAGTGTTTGAAATTGATACTTTGCACTGAGAAATTCCATGAGAGAAAAAGGAAAAGTGGGGACAGTGTTTGTCTAGTAATAATAGCAGTCAGGTCTTGAAGCAAGACACCCACTTCTCTGGGCCAAAATAATATTTAAAGAATTTCATAGTGTATAAACCTCATTTAAAACAAAGTGCTGGTGATGCATTTTTGAAATGTTTTTAGAACTTCTAGAAGTTATTTTAACTTAAGTATATATACTGGTCTCCTTTGTTTTGCCTCAAGCAATCTTTAGGATTCCAGGAATCTAGAAATAATTTCTGTGGCTATTTTGTGTCTCAGTGACCAGCATAAATTTTACTTACTGTATATTTCTACCCCATTTTGCCATGAGTAAATAACCAGACTCTTCTTATCTGGATTTTTATAATTGAGCCAGAGTATTCTCCTTCCTTAGGAAATTTAAACTTTTACAAATAAAACTCTTACAAATGGCAACTAATGTATAAATAGTCTGTTTAGCCTATCTTTATGCAGCATTGCCAAATAAAATATCTCCTGAGCTTTGCCCCCATTATAGGATGTTGATAAGCAATCAGATGGTAAAGGGCAATATTTGCTATGAAATTATATTGGGTTGACTCAAACAATTTTAGAATACCAGAGCAAGCAGAAATTTGAAGGTGAACTCTATGTCAAACCTATCCATTTTCAAAGGAGGAAACTGACAATTGATGTAATTATAGATGAATTACCTAATCCAGCTGGTTAAGAGAAAGATAAAATAGTAAAAGTGACATCTCTAGATTTCCAGCTTAGTATTTTTCTTCATAATACTAGATTGTTTAGCTGTTTTTTGAATAACTATGAGCTCTGCATTACATACCACCCTAAGTATTAAGAGCAAGTGTTATATATGGTGTTCATCTTCAAGGTAAGGTATGAAAACTCTGGCAATATAATGGAACATTTGATAAATATGACTCAAGGGGTATACCTCATGTCAGTTTGCACTGGGATCTTTAAGAAAAAGTTCTTATAAATTCAGGATGATGAATGAATATGCTAGTCAGATGATTTTCATGGCAAGAAATAAAAATACAACACAAACAACATTAGGCAATAATTTTCTTTTATTGGTTTACATCTCAGAATTCCAGGGGTTTAAGCCTAGTGGGAGGCTTCATTGATTTCATAATTTTAGGTATGATTATAAATTATTTGAATGGTGGAACACAACATAATAACGCTCAGATATACAAAACTGGGATGTATAAGACAGAACTCTTGTTTCTTACAGATTCAAATGAGAGAAGGACTGTGCAGAGGAGTGTACCCAGGGTACAGGACAACAGCAAGCTGGGACTGTAGGGAGCAGCTTAAGTATGCAAATGGGGTAGAGTTAGTTAGTTTTTTGTGGACTTCTGGGAGATAGAGTATTTTGAATAATTCCACCAGCCCAAGGTAGAAGGGACCATTCCTGAGTGTTAGGTATCTGGAGGCTTCTCGAAATTGGTTTTGTGTGAATTTATAACTCAAGAGTATTAAAGCCCAGTAAGGGAAGTAGTTGGAGTGGAGATTTAGCAAACTGCCTACAAATGGGAATTGAAAGTTTTTAGCCATGTCTTCAAAATTGGGTCAAGACAGCACTTGTGAAATATTATATTACATCAGATCAACAAATTTATATATTAACAATTTAATTGTCCTAATAATAATGACAAAATTCTTGGCCTTGATTGCCATTGCTTTGTCTTAGGTCACGTACCCATCCTTTTACAAAACATTGTAGGCAGTGGAAATAGGTACCTGAACAACAAAGCCTTGTTTACATCCTCATCCCTGGAACCAGGAGGTAGAGGCAGTCGCTGTAGTGAGGTGGTTCATCAAAAGAAAGCAACAGAACTTTTATTACAAGAAGGGAGCAGAATTACTGGGAGAAAAAATAATGAATGATCAAATAAGTTGACCATATAATTTATCTTGTAAACTAGGACATTTTTGGGAAAAGGGTTTGCCATTTACTAGTTATGCCATGACACTTGGCACACTTGGGTAAAAGAAACTTCACTGGGAAAATTGGTAGCATGACCATGCATCCCCTTACATGGTTTTTAAGAGAGAAGTACGCCATAAGGGGGATTTCTTGCAAGTCAAAGAACATCCATATGGAGATAATGTACAATGCATATGAAAGTGAATAGAGAATAGATCTGTAAGACTAGACTGGAAGGATTTGCAGAGTAATCTTATTGAAAAAAACAGAAATTCATTGTGTATTACCTTGAATACCATTCCAAAGAAATTATACGTTTATGCCGTGGAGGGTGACCAAAGGTTTTAGAATACAGATGTATTTGAACCAAATATTTGTTTTAGAAAGTTAATTTTGGTTGTAATATTCACATGAGTAGAAAGAACATGAGATTTTAGGCAAGGAGACTATTCAGAGAACCAATTTTCTATGTCTTAGATACCACTGCTCTTGTCAAAACCATCATCATTTTCTTGGACTATAAAAATTGTCTCTTAATTTATCTGTATAATTACACTTTTTACTCCATCCCTTCCATTCTCCACATGAGTCAGAGAGGTATTTGTAAGATGTAAATTAAATTGATTCTGTCATGATTAAAATCCTCAATTATTATTTTAAAAGTGCAACATCCATACTTGTTAGCATGGCTCATAGGCCTTGTGTATTTGAGCCTCTTTCTCCTTCTCCACACTTGTGACATACTGCTGTCCTTCTGAGTATCAAACTGGATCTTTTTCAGGTCTATGAAAAAAAAACTTAGTGCTGCCTCAGAGCCTTGTCATGCCCTCTACCTTTTGCTTAGACAGCTAGTGTCACTTATTATTCTTACCTGTTGTAATTCTTCAGGCCTATACTCCCCATCCCATGTGTTGCCAGGCGGCTGCGTCTGGGGAGGTCTCTCCCTACACACCAGGTGAAACCTTAACACACATACCAGCATTACCATATTTACCACAGGTAACTATTTTCTTGTGTGAGTGTGTGTGCACACATGTGCATGTGTGTGTTTGATTTTTTGTTTCATTGAAAGTCTGTGTCTCTCATAAGATGGCAATTCATCAAGGGTATGTTCACCACTAACACCCAAGGACCTAATGCCTTGCACAGAGTAGAAATAAATAAATGCATAAATAAATAAATATTTTTTGAAAAAATTATAAATGAACAAATGAATATAGAGCATGATTTCATTTAAATGCAAGAGTTAAAGCCTTAGAGTCTGTGGTGTCAAAGGGAATGGAAAAATAATGTAAAAGGAAAGATGAAGGAAGATGTAAGAGAATGTGTGAAAAGACATTATCAGTTCAATATAGCATATTGACCTGAATGTTGTTCATTTGTCCTTTGACTTTTATTCTTTGATTAAACTTGAAAGCAGTTAACTTAGATTTTATAAAAACTTGGAAGTTGAATTTGGCTAGTGTTTTTGGTTTATGTGGAAATAACTAATAACGGGAAGAAACGAAAGATTTCTAAAATTTAAAAATGTGTCAGAAAAAATTTCATTATTTACTAGCTTCACATTTAAAACATATTTCCAGAAGGTATTTTAAATTGTAAAATAATATATTTCCATTAAGTTAAAAGTTCCCAAAGGGCGATATTATTTCATACATAACATTTTTATCAAATATGACCTACGTGAGTTTGTTCTAAACTTACTCTATATATTTTTTGATATTATAAGTTTTAAGAGCCTTTTATTAGATTTTCCTTTTGGAGTAAAGGCCTAAAAGACACTTTTTCTTCATTTCATTTATCAGTATATAGCTTAAATTTCAAAATAAATTAGAGAAAATTATGATGTACCCCATAGGGAAAACATGTCTCATTCTTGAAAGATAACACTTCCAGAAATTGATATCTTGCAAAAATTTTGTAGTACCATATTAATTTTAGTTCTAGCAATATTAGGAACAATGTTTCCTAATGAGTATATCCTTGCAAATATTGACAAAAATGCTTAGAAAAAAATTGTGAACTCTAAAATCACTGTGAAAATATATAAGATAAAGCACTATTTTATCCTATTCCTTATGGTGTAAAATCAAATTTTAAAGCTGACAGCAGAATTATGGAAATTGTTTTAATATGTTTTTAGCCCTCATTAACATTTCAGAAACAACTAAACTTATAATTACACTAATGAGAGTTTTAATCCACATAATACAGTCAATTGAATTGCATTCCAACCCATTAATTACTACAGCAAATTTCATAGCAAATGACTTATATATCTGAGGTGTGAACTGAAATTATGGAAACTGCAAAATATATTTATATGCAAGAAGTATGTATTTAGGCTGCTTTATTTTAGATAATAATATCTTAATATTAAATTGAATAACTGCATCAATTTTTATACCTTTTATTAATCTTTATTCATATTTGTATATTTGTCATTTCATGATAATTTTGTTTCTTTCAGATTCTTGAGATACTGACTGGAAGATAGACTTTTTTTCCCTCTGCTGATTGTATGGGAGAAATTTTGACCTTAGAAAGTGGAAATGAGGTTGCTATGGAAACTGATAATCCTTCTGCCACTCATAAATACTTCTGCAGGTAAGATGTTCTATTATTATGAGTCTTGACTAATAATCTATTGGCATTTTACTTTTTTCTAAGGTGAAACAATTTTCAAATGTATAACATTTACATTATTGGAATGACTAAATGATAAACACAATTTTGAAAGTAATCTCTATGGCTAATACACAGTGTTTAATCCTTAAAAAAATACATCAGTGCTGTTTTTAACCAGAGATAAATTATTCCAATTATAAATTGTCAAATATGAAATTTTTTTAGTAAAATAATGTGACTGATTTTTGCAGTAATAACAATAAAAACTCATTGTTCTTATTTCTTTATAGATAAGTCTTTAAAAATTAAAATTGAAATACATTCGTTCCCTCAAATTTTAAATTTGGTATGGAAAAAAAGCTATATTGAAAAGAAGAAAAAATGATATAGAATGCTGCATCATAACTAGAAATAACCTTAAAAACATTTTCTTTCCATTTCAGTGATACATGTTCTTTCACCCAACCTAAGTATTAATATGTTTGCATCAGTTACCTTTTGCTGTGTAACAGGCCATCTGAAATCTATGTGGATTAAAATAATAAATATATATGTCTTTAGTTGCCATATATATTTAGTCATATATAGTCTGTAGATTGGCAATTTAGGATGCACTCAACTGTGCTATTCTTTTGTTTTTGTTGGGTATGATACATCTGTAGTCAGCTACTAGGTCATCTGGGACCTGACTATTCTGGGACATTCTCTGCTGAGACAACTGGGCTGCCTTGGACCTAGTCCAAGTGGTCTCTCATCCTCTGTGGGTTTGGGCTCTTTCACATAGTAGCTGTTCAGAGTTTCAAGAGAAACCAGAAGTGTGCAAGATTTCTTGATGCCAAGGCTGGTAGCTAACACAATATTTCTGTTGCATTTTTTTAACCATTCCAAGTCACATGACTAGTCCAGATTCAAGGGGTATGGAAAATACACAACTTCTCTTGATAGAGGAGCTACAAAGTTATACTTTTATGAAGGGGCATGAAAATAGAAAAAGGAATGATTGTGGCCATTTTTGTAAGTAATTAACCACAGTCTGTTAAGATTAGAATTTCATTCTTAATTTTCAATCTTACCTATGTGAGTTGTCACAGAGAGTGGACATTGCCTAGGTCATGTGATTGTCAGAGCAGCCCTTCTACCCTATCATTCTGCTTCCCAAAAATTGTGTGATAATGGGAACTCTTAGAGTTTTATATACTTGTAACAAAGCAAAAATATACTGAGAAAAATATAGTACCAAACATAATAACTTATAAGCTAGAGAAACAGTAATTGTAAAAGACACCTATTTAATAGAAAATCCAAGAAATGTGAAGATATACTCATCTTAAAAGCTATGAGAATACTAAAATATGCAGAAATCAACTCTTAGAATCATAAAACCATATAAATAAAAGCATTTTTACTACCATGAGATACAGTGTTTAGAAGTGCTACAGGGATATTTATTCAAAGTGATTATATCATTTTGATTTGTGTCACTTCTCTCTGTAACAAATATTCACAGTTAAATAACAATGTCCCTTTTTTGTAGTTTACTACACAGACAGAGCAGAGTCATCAAGGTGCCCCAAATTATACATGAGAAATTATACATAAGAAATTCTATTTCTACCCTCAAGTTGCAGCTTCCTGTCAAAATTTAACATTAACATTTTGCCCTTTAAATACATATATTGAATCAGCATAGCATCTCTAAAAGACCTTTTGTATTACATTAAAATAAATTATTATTCTCAGAATGCATAGCAGATCTGAGAAATCCTCTAAGTCTTTATTAACTTTTATTTATCCAAATTGGATGTGATTCAACAAGTCCTTTTGCCTTATTCTAAAGGGATAGATAACCATATGTCCTTGGTGCACAATATCCTTGTGAATAAACAGACTGAATTTTTCTTAAACTGTAGCTGTTTAAATAATATACTCTGAGCTAAACATTGCCCCAGAAATAAGGATGCTGATAATGATATACGAAATGAGCATTGCTTTAAGCCATTTTTTTTAGAGAGATTCCATGGTGTGTCTCACTACTTGTAGATACTATGTTAATTTAGAAAATTAGATTGTCTGATGATAAAGTGCTATTTCTATACATATGTATAATATCTTCTTTGTTTTCCCAAAACTTACTTTTTATTCATTCTGAAAGGCCTGCAAATCCCTAACAATTATTTGCTTTTCTCTTTTTATTTTCACTGGTATAATCTTAAAAATGTTGACATTTTAAATCTCCCCAGACTTTAAATTAAATCTTAAAATTTTACCCTTAACCTCTTCTACTTTTTTTTTTAATTAACTTTATAAATTCTAGTACCTTCACTGTAGACATTGGCTTTTGAGCTTCTATTATGAATCATAATCCATCCAAGCATTTATTATGATTCTGGAATATTTTTGAAAGGATGAGTGTTTAAAAGTTTTGTTGTTCCATTTTAGTATTTTAAAAATATTATGAGACTAACGCCCATTTAATCAATAAACCTAATTGCTAATTACATACTTTTAAATTATTGCATTAATGTGTGTGGTTGAATAAATAATGCCTGCCCCCACAAAAAATACCTAGATCCTAATATCTGGAACCTACAAATTTTGCATTAAATAGCAAAATGGACTTTTCAGATGTGATTAAGTTAAAGATCTGAAGAGGAGTAGATCATCTTGGAATATCTGGGTCAAAAAGTACCAGTGCCCTTATAAGAAGACTGCTGACTTTAAATATAGAGGAGGGACCATGAGTCAAAGAATGAGAGGGATGAAGTTCTTACTAGAAAAGGCAAGGAAACAGATAGATTCTTCCCGACACAATGGGAGGAATAGATACCTTGGCTTCCACCACCCTGTAAAACCCACTGTAGTCTTCTGACCTCCAGAACTGTAAGAGAATAAATGTGTTATTTTAAGCCACCAAGTTGTCGTTTTTACAGAAGAATAGAAAAGTAGTGCAACATACCTCTTCCTCACTAGACTTTAAGCTCCAGGAGGGACTATTTCTTCCTGACACCTCTTAGAGATTCAGTAAATATTTGTAGAATGAATGAATGAGATTCAATGTTGTTCTTAATTGGGTTATCATCAAGTAGAAAAAATTCAGTCATGTAATTTACTCTGAGAAACAATTGGTCCAATCTGTCACTACACCATTGCCCTATAACAGTGTTCTGATCTTAATGTCACAGGATTATAGAGATGGAATTCTAGTAACATTTAAAAGTTTCAAACCATGCCCTATTTGAAGAAAAACTCCAGGGAGGCAGGGATTTCCATCTGCTTCATTCTCTACTATTTATGACCTAGAACATGGTCTGTAAATATTTATCGAATGAATTAAAGAAAGTTCTATTCAACTCAACAAATATGTATTAGTACCTCAGATGTGTCTGTAGCACTGAGCTAGATAATGACCTTCACAACAAAGGTGGCCATGGTCCCTGCCCTGTTGAGCCTACAGCCTAAAAAAGGAAACCAGCAAGTCAATAATTGCAATAGAGAAAGTAGAAGTTGCTCTCTGAGGAACATAATAGGTAGTATAAAATGTGGAAATGTTCTAAGAGGACCTTTGCTGTTTCTGTCAACCCTTGATCTATTTCTGCTTCTTCTGGTAATATCTGGCCTTTACTGGGAGCCCCTCTTTCCTGTCAGTCTGTGTTATTTGAGTGAGTACAACCTTATGTATCAGCCAATTGGCATATGCCATCCCCCCTCACCATACTTATTGGTTCAGGATATATTATATCCTGAGCCAGGGATTTGCTACCATAAAAGGACAGAGGGGCATTCTCTCTGTGTTGGTCTAGTTAGTGTGAGGATGTGTCAGGAGTCATGTGAGGTGAGAGTCTGCCTAAAAATGAAATTAACACAGAAACAGGACAATCCAAGGAGAAAAAGGCACAGCTTCTTCACTCTGTCTTTGAAGCTTCAAGTAATATAAACCAACAAAATATCCTTTTCCCATTTTAGGCTAATTTCAGTTGAGATTCTACCCCTTGTGTCCGAAAGAATCTTGTCTAATACAGGGTTACAAAATTTGTTTTTGATGTAATATCCTGAAGATGCTGAGATTAGGTTAGAAATAGAACACTTGGAATAAATGCTTACTCACTACTGGGAATGAGGGACAGAGCAAATAAAGGAATGAAAAAAAAGGCAATTTCTTTTCAGGAAGAAACAAAAAAGCATGAAGAGATTTAGTACAGACTCAGAAGGTTGATTCTCAGCCCCTAATTACTAAACCATGTACATGGTGCAGGATAGGAAAAAACATAAACATTAATAGGGTGATTTGGGGTAACACACTGATAAATGGAGAAAAACTTGCAACTCTAACTTTCTTTTTTTTTACCCAATGCATGGGAAGTTTTCTCAAAGAAATAGTTTATTCTTAAATAAATATTTAAAAAGAAAGGTGGCTGGAGAAAATCTGTAGTGGGTGTAAAGCAGAAGCTAAAAATCCATGTAGGATCAGATTTTGTTGGTCCTAGAAGGTCACATGTGTGAGAAATCTAAGGTTTACTGATGTGGTTAATTGTTAAATTTTTCAAATGTGAAAAAGGCTCAGAGTATACCAAATGTTATTTCTTTATACCTTTCACCTTGCTATGATTGATATGTAAAACTTGAGAATTTATAGCCAAATTTCGAAAAGCAAGTTCAAATCCTTAAAAATCAGACAATATTTTAAAACATTAAATAAACACTTCATTAATAGGATAAAGTGATAATGAGATGGATCATATGCTGTGTCTGTTATGAATTATCCAGGCTTAGAGATATAACAATTTTAAACCCAGGGCCAGTAGAAGTTCTGCAGTCCATAAAAATAGTGTCAGTGAAGGTCATGACTTGTTTTTGATAATCATATCATTGAAATGACTGTTTTTCTCAATATTCCACTTGATTCATAAATGGAAGTGGCTTATCTATATGCCATTTATATTTATTTTGCTGTGGACTAAGCAATTCTGTACATATCTTATAAAATGATAGTCTGAGCAGTAATTTGGTCAGTCCTGAAGAAGTAATGGTTATTCAGTGTGAGACTCAGTTTTTTTAAGAGAGAAACTGCAGAGCTCAAGGACATGAACATGGAGATAGTCACATTTATTAGCAGAGTAGCACTGAAGGCCTCCTTTTGGCATTCTAACTATTGTATTATGTTATCAGGGCCTAATGATCTGGTGTTCCTGACATCAGTTGCATGCCATGTCTACTAACAAATGTGGTTATATTATTTTCAAAACTTCTCCCAAAGTAATTCTTTCTAAAAACTTGAATCAAGTTTTTTTTAGGGCTTATACCAATAAAGGGAAAATTTTTTTTAAGTTCATTAGCATTTTTACATAGCTTGCCATTTTGCAAATGGAAAACCTGCAGGTAAATCTGGGAGAACATCTATCTCTTAAACACTCCCAATCAAAGGCCTATGATAAAGGGAGGTTGAAAAGTATTTATGATTGCTTGAATTTTTACTTATTTCAAACATAACCTTCTATTGAATTGGGAACCAGAGTTAATGAACTGCCTGAGAAAGCCACAAGAATGGAAATATGCACTGTGACCAAGATTTCTTCAAAGAAGATGATGTATCACACAGCAAATCCATGAAAATTGGCAGGTGTAATAAACCTGCTTTGCTCTAGGATCCCAGAAGCACATAATGGATATTCCTTTGGGTCAGAGTGTGATGAATATTAAGTACATCAGAAATCACACTGTCTATGGTCTTGTTTGGATTTATTGTTAGCATAATAGCACCTTTAGGAATGGAACCCCAGGCTATATATTTAAGTCAAGTGACATTTTTGTTATTTCTAATAGAGATGGCCCAATTTAGAAATGCTGAAAACACCATTTTTATGCAATGCCTACTGATAAAGTTGGTTATATGATTATCAAACCTTCCTTCAAAGTAATTGATTCTTAAACCCTAAATGAAATAGTTTTTTAAGACTGATGACAACGTTGGAAATAAAGAGTTCTGTTTTGTCAGCATTGAGAGGAAATGACTGGTATGCAGACATGACATTGTGTGAGAAATGTAGGCCCTTCACAGAAGGGAATGTGGGAAATTGTGTTTTCAACTTGAAGTCTTTGAAGGAGGTCAGTTTTTCAAGAGAGGTAGTGTTTTTAGTTTAAGGATACCTTAAGTAGCTGTACCACAAATAGCATGCATGGATTGATAGTTTTTCATCCCCTACTTTCCTGAGATTTAAAAATCTAACTCCTCACCATGGCCAGAAAGAAACTAGGCAATCTGACTTTTGTCTTTCATCTTAACTGTACTACACTCCCCTTCGCTCACTACACTAGAGCTATCATTCTTTTCTACACTCACAGAAATACCAAGATATTCCCTGCTCAAAGCCTCTGCATTTGTTCAGTTGTCCAGAAAATTCTTCTCCAAATCTTTCTATGGCTGGCTCTTCCCACTATACCCATCTCAGATTAGTTACCTCCATAAAATGACATTCTCTTAGAACCCTACTGAGGTAGCCAGTTCCTGGTCCCATTACCAGCTCCAGTCAGCAACAGACCTGTACTTGTCACTATCTGGAATTAACTTATTTGTGCATTTGTTTATTACTTGTCCATTTTTTGTCTACATCTAGAAGAAAAATTCTGTGTAGGTAAAAGTATTTCCATTCATTTATATGGCTGCATCTCTCATGCAGACATATAGCACTCAATAAACATTTTTAATAAATGAATAATTTTGCAAGTAAGCCCCAAGGCTACTTAGAGGTAATCCAATATTCCCAAACACTTTAAGAATTTTATTGTATATTATTAGAATCCACTTTAGGCATAAGTGCTTTAATCATAATATATCATGTTGTCTCAGGCACTTTTTTACTTAAAAAAAATTGTGATATGTACTAAACACACATAGCCAGTCCTAATTTTTAAAGTTAACTAATACAGTTCGCTTAGACACACTTGACTTTAGCAGGCATGATTATAGTGTTGTTTGTTCAGGGAGTAGCATATTCAATATACAGCCAATGCCATTTTAATATTATTGGGTAACTGATACCCATTGATATTGGGTCACAAATAATCTACACATTTAAAACCTTTTGGGTTGTATTTTACCTCAAGTTGTGTTTGTCCATTCCTTTCCAGTTTCAAGTTTATCAGTCAAGTCGATGTCCCTGTCTTCTCCCCAGGACTTTTATAGTAGCCTCCTTAAGTGTTCTCCTTATTTCCAGGTGTCCCCTCTATCCTTTCCAAGACACAGTTTATTGACACCAACTCCTGTGCAGACAAATCTTCATAAAGTGCAGCTGATTTTATCATTACTCTGTGTCAAGACCTTCACAGATCCATTTCCTATGAAGTTCAAACTGTCTAATCAAGCATTCAAATTCAATTTCATTCAACAAATATTGAAAGTTCTTCAATTAATTCAGTTCAACCTGTGTCATGAGCCATGTCTTCTCTTACTCTCCTTCATGTATCCTTCATTTAAGTACTACTAGTAAGAGCACAGCACTTTGTTTTTATCCCCAAAACTCTCATATGAATGTCTCCACCTGCACTGTCCTTTTAGATCCATTTCCTCCTACCGAAGTCAAATCCAACCTTTATCAGCCAAATTCAAATGTGACCTCTGCTCTGAATAATTTTCCAAGCAACAAATAACTCCCCTTTCTCCTTAACTCTTATTCCATGAAAAGGAATTTTATCATTTGCTTTAAAAAACAAAAAAGGATTTTTCTTAAATACTCATTCTGAGGTATATATGTAGTATTTATTCCTATTGAAAATGAGTTTGCAATCATGGAATGCTCAGTTCTAAAGGGAAAATAAAAACTAATCTTTAATATTTGGTTAGTTATACCTAGTGCTCTATAGTTTATAAAGTGCTTTATATGCAGTGTTTCATTTGTGCTTGTGAGTGGACAGAGGAAGGATTTTTATTGTCTACAGCTGGAGAAACTGATATTCAGAGGTACAAGGCTTATCAAGGACAATAGGGCTAGAAAATGTCAGAGTTTATGATGAGAATCCAATACTTGGAAAAAAATTTTGTTCAGTATCTATTCAAGACATTGCTTCTTGACACAGACTCCAGTTTATGTAACAGTTAGTTTTTTAAAGTTGGTGTCAGTTGTGTTTGGAGGCCAGCTTCTGCTCAGAATGTAATATAATTTAAGGAGGTAGTCTCCAAAATTTTGTGACCAACAAATAAGGGAATAGTAGTTATAAGCATATAAACCCAACATATCATCTTGTCTTCATTGTCAACCACATGGTTCACTAGTAAGAAATGGTTCATAATAGTTTCATATTCCTCATTTTGAAATTTAGTTCCCCTAGTCCATCTGCTCTGATCAAAAACCTCAAGTGCTGTCCTTTTGCTGCAGAACCAAGTGGATTCTTCTTGAGTATTGCTGATTTAATGACAAGGTTACATAGAAACCTTAATTAAATTGAGGTTTTATTAGGCATCCATGGAATCTGTGGTACCATCCCCAAATTCCCATTATATATAGTGTTGGGTGTACATATATGTATACCTAGAGAGACAGACAGATGATACTGTAATGTTGTTTTGTCTCTTTTGGCATTAATTTAGTTTTTAATATTTTGTCTACCCTGAAGGATTAGTGTTAATTTCAGGAACAAAGATAACAGATTTTGACTGTTAAAAAAAACAAACTTAATCTGAAAATATACCTACTATGTTACCAGAAAAACAGATGAAGAGTTTCTTTTCTTCCTCATAATAATAATTTAAAAAATCAAACTTATATTCCCTAAAGTTTGCAGCTAACAACAGGTATTGTCTGTACACTTTGCCAGAAGCTCACAGTGGAGAAATTTGGTACATACAGAACTAGAAACAACACTTGAATGCAAACAAAATTCTCCCCAAATGCTCTGACCAGCTCTATAATCAGTTCTCAGCACTGAGCCGAAAAACAATGCCAATTTCTTCTGTCAAAAAGGGCAGGGAGATGTTTGTTTTTGTTTGTGTGTTTTACCTGCCTTTGCATGCATGGGAATTACAGAAAGCACTTATATTAAAGAATGGAGAAGTGCTACATTTGTGATTAGAGCTTTACACAGCTACAATTGTACAGCTGGAAAGGGAGAAAGGAGCATACTCTTTCTCTTCATTGAAGTTTTATTCGGAATCACCAATAATTAAGGGAAAGTGCTTTCTGGGAGCAAATTACAGAGATCAATTGCATGGCCACAGCATCTCTTAATACTTGCCAATTGTCCTTTACTCTTTATGTAGCATTGCGAAACTGAATCCAAAGCTGTGGGTATAATTTGATGTATCTAAGTTCATGGCCACACGTTTATTTTACTTACTCAGCCTCTCAGTCTGTCATAAATGGAAGTTGACAATTTGCCAAATGATTTGTTGTGTAATGAAATATTTGTGGAAGCCAGATCATGCTTTGTGTTTGAGAACACATTCCCAGAGTCCCAAACACGTGAGGACTGATACTGCAGATGGGCTGTTTGGAGAACTGGTTCCAAAAACTAATCTCCTATTCAGCTGCCAGGTTTTTCTGTTTACCACCTAGCTGGACATTCTGCCCATTGCTTATATTTTTACATCAAAATCACTCCATTGAGAATGTAGAAATAGAAAAGTCAGAAAAGAAGAAAAGTCAGACTATTGAAAATAATCTGTTTGTGGAGACTGGCCTCTCAGTCTATTTTCCATTTGGTCTTTCGTGCCATTGAAGTTTGTGATTGCTGTACCTGAAGATGACCACAATCTTTCCTGTCCTGATAGTCAATGATTTTTTTTTTAATGGAAATCATTACACAATTTTACTTTTTCTTAATAGTTCTGATGACAGAATATTTGAGGACAACACCACTTCTTTCAGCTAAAAGGCACTTTGGGAATCATCTATGAATGTTATTTATCTATCTTTGCTATTTCCTTGGGTAATTATGAATGAATTGTTCTGTGCTTTCTTTCATCCAACGTTTTCTGATTGTTATTTTGAAATTATTTTCGAGCACATTTTTGATGGATTTTAGTCACAATGGGAAAAACTCTTTAGTTTTAAGTTCTAGTGCTGTTGTCTAGTCACCAAATGCTACAGTTCCATGGCTAAGACTGTGCTATACCCTCATGTCCTAGACTTCAAAGCTCATTGATCAGTATGCCCTTCTGTCAATGTAGTCTACTGGTCAATTCAGTGAGACACTCAGACACTCCAAACAAACTGTGAATGTGACAAGACAACCTGAAGCATGTGTTTATCAGCTGATGTGTTAAGATAAAACACTTAGCTAATCTATAATTATTTGATTTTTCTCAATTTACACTAGTGCTTATTTTTTTGTAGAAAAGTGAGTGATGGTCAGGGCAAATCTGAATCCAGAAATAAGAAGGACTGACACACTTGGCTTAGCTAAAACCACATTTCCCAAATTTCCCTTGCCTGGCTGGTTCTGGATGAGAGTTGACCAAAAAGTAAATATGGCTGATATTTGGAAGGTAGTAATGATTATCTAAAAGCTCCATGTAAGTGATTGTGGTGAGAGAGAGAGAGAGATGCAGGTAAATGGAGAATTTGTCCCCAGCCTCCTTCTTCATATCCAGTTTTTGTCCCAACTACTGTCACTGCTGACAGTGACTCCAGGCTGGCTCCCAGTTTCAGAGGCAACAGTCCACATGGAGTTGTTCTTTTCATGTCCACTCTGGCCACGAGGCTTGCTAGCTTTCCCAATCCACTTGCAAGATCTGACTCGTCTACCTCCTCCTGTGCTCAATGTTGGTGGCATTGTTATAATCCTTAAATTCCCACTTTTGGACCCTTAGTTCGCTAGTTTCTCCTACAGTTGCACAAAGTCTTCTTCCTGAAGTAAATCCCCTATTCTGGATTTTCCAGAGTGGGTTTGCTTTCCTAACTGAACCCTGACTAATACAGTTCAAATTTGCCATACTTGATGGTGGACAATATCTAAGTCACTACTCTGTGGTTGCCCCTGTATGTCTAGTGACTGTTGAGATTCTCAGAGTACTTAGATTTTCCATGTAAGTGTGACTGGTACAGTGAATAAATTTTTTGCAAGTATTAGCAAAGCATAGAACTCAGAGCATGTTTTTTTTAACTCCACTCTGTGTAAAGAAGCCTACTGCCTCCCTGTGCCATCTAGTTCTCAGGCAGCAGTTCCTACTCCCTGCCCTAACCTCTTTTGAACCTTTTATCCTGAGTGTCATGCTTTAACTAGAGAGGGTGCTAGTTCACACTCAATAACTAAGGACTGAGAGTACTTTAAATCATTATGCCTCTGGGTTGGCTTACTGCTACTTTGACCATGATTTTTAGTGTTTTAACCGAAAGAAAGAAAAATGCAAATAAGTAAAAGAGTATATTGGACTGTGATAAGGTACAAGGACATTGCTTTTTAATGACAGCATATACAGTGCTATATAGAATGTAGGATATTTTCTCACCTTATTTACTTTATCACCCATGATTTCTCCTGAGGTTATAGTAAGGGCAGAGGAGTTACACGTGCATCCATGATTATTTGTGTAGCATGAAGGAACTGGACACTACTCTAGTGTTCATACTCTAGTGTTTAGTCCACTGAAACATGCTGGTACTCTAATGAGATGAGGCTGTTAGCTCTTCCCATTTCCAATCTTACTACTGTATTTTCCATTATCTTTACCTCTCACCCAGATTGTTGCAAGAAACTCTGCAATCATCTTGTGTTTTACTCTCATGATGCCAGTAAGAAATGGTTCCTAATGATTTCATGTTCCTCATTTTGCAATATAGTGCCAACGATCCATTTGCTCTGATCCTTTGATCAAGTGCTGTCCCTTTGCTGCAGAGTCAAGTGGATTCTCCTTAACTTTATACTGAATCCTCTTCAGGACCCCAGTGAACTTTTCTAAACTTTTTTTCTCTTACTTTTGTCCTTTAAGAATTCTTTTTGCTGGTCAAACTGAGGGTATATCACACACATACTCAATTCTGGAAGGACACACTAAAAATTTATTTGTAACAGGTACTGGTATTGAGCATTTACCAAGTGCCAAGTATCCTGCTATTCTTTACATAGTACCCATGCAATGACCACATGAGGTAGGTGTTATAACTATTCCCATTTTATAGATGAGGACATCAAAGCTGGAGAGGTTAAATGGCTTGTTCAAAGTCACATGGCAGAAGGGAGCATCTCTTCTCTCTAATTGATTAGGTGAGAAGTTCAGTGTTCTCCCTAAAATAAAGCAAACAATTGACCCAAACTTTCTTACTTATTTTTCAGACTTTGGCTATTCTAATTTCCAAACACCACCAAGAATTTTGACTTTGATAAATAATCAAATACTTAATTATTTTGTGTATTTTCTTAGAATTACCAAATTATATATAGTGGCCCAGGTTATATTCATCTTGAGTTTTATTAGAAAAAGAGTGTTTTCAATATCTTACTCATTTATACTGCTCTAAGTTATTGAATGATACTATAACAACTAATCATCAAAAATCATGAAGAAGAAAGGAAAAATGTTATTCTCTCCATTATATAAACAAAAAAATGTGTAAAGTGTTCTTAAGAGTCACAGTTAGTAGCAGAACTGGATCTAAAACTAGAGTGTCTATTGAGATTGCAAACTTTTTGGGGAAGGGAAGTGTTTGATCTCTAGAGCCCTGTGAGTTCAAGGATTTGATATTCCCAGGAAGATACAGATTGGGGTCTTGACATAAATCAGAATAATCAAAGTAAAACATAAAACATTTGTATGAAGGTCAACAATATTTCCTCTTCGTATTGCTTATATTATCCAAGTTTAGCACAAGAGACACAAAAATCAAATTAGGAGTGTCAAAATTTACATATAAAATGACCTCTCCAAGTTTTTCCTCTTTCTGTTACTCCTTCCTCATATTCACTACCATGCCCTTAATATCTAACAGCATGAGCTTTGGAGAAGACACACCTGGTTTCGAGTCCCATCTTTGCCCTCTGAGTAGTTGAGTTACCCCTGGCCAATCACACAGCTTTCTCAGCATCAGTCACTTCACCTTTATTATGGAGATAATGACTACTCCATAGAGTGAGGTTTGCATATTACCATTCATTTAAACAGACATGAAGAATGCAAAGTGCTTAGTATAGTGCTCCATAAGTGATGTCTAGTGGTGGTCATGGTAAGAGTAGGGCTAAGAGCTGTGTTAAGAGTAACAGCTCAAGAAGCACAATGGGCAATACCAGTGACTGTTAGATTGTGTTCACAATTCTAAGGAAATGTACTGTGTTTTCCTTTGATCCCTGAGCTTTATGTAGCTACTTCTTACTACTATGAGTCAAATATCCAGTGAAAAAATGGATATGGGGTCATGTTCAGTCTCCATTATCATAAGTGGATAGCTGGGTTATGACCACAGATCAAACTCCAAATGTAAATGAAGGATTATAATTATGAATGCTAGAAGAGATGGAAGGAACCATTAAAATACAGATAAAATAACCCCAAATTTTGCTTCAAAATTTCAGCTACAGAATCAATTACTCTTCTTCCCATAAACTGGAGTTTTCTCAATAATTAATCAGATTCTAGGCCGGATGCTTTTATGCTCTATGGGACTGTCCTGCACATTGTAGAATGTTTTTAGTGGCATCCCTGGCCTCTATCCACTGGATGCCATTAAAGATTTTAAAATGCACAGGACAGTCCCATACAGTAACACCTACCTCCCTGCCAAGTTGTAACAGTCAAAAAATATTTCCATAGTCAAAAAGTCTCCTGGGGATCAAAAGACCCCCTACTTGAAAACAACTCTATACAACACTTCACTGAAGAAAGAACTCTTTAGTTCTAAAGAACCATTATTTATACTGTGCTTTCCAGTGAAGCCTCAACCTCCAATTTCATACCATCCAAAACTACTACAGCTGTTGAGGCTTCTAACCTGGGGACTCCTACCCCTCTTCTATTGAACCATCTCTCCATGGAGGTTGACAGATGCTTCAGGAATATCTCCCATCAAACTCACCCCCCTCCCCACCTTATGCCCCACTGGGAAGAGTAACTACATGAACTTCATGCTTTTCTTTCTCCTGACTTTTTCAGAGGTCCTTAAAAAAGCAGTATTTCGCACTTCACTGGACCTATTCAATTTTTCGTCAGTTTCAGAGGGTCTCCAAAAACAGCCAGATTATATTGGTTTCTGTAGAGTCTACTGGTTATAACAAATAAAAAGCCAAAACATGCTGTTGACATAAAAACAGTGTATTATGAAGGAGGAAGATTAAAAAAAGGGGGAAGTAACAATGATGAACTACTTACATGTAGCAGCCTCTAGACTATGCAGCCCATACATATTATCTCATTTTATCCTTATATTAAAACTTGTAGATTAAGAAACTGAGTCTGAGGTAGATTACATTTCCAACATTGCATTTTAAGTAAATGGCCATTCTAGATTGTTCTGCCTGACTCAGTAATCTGGGTCCACTTTTGTGCACCATTTCTAACAGTGTTCAGGAATTCCTGTGAAAAGTGGGGACAGTCTGTGGCAACCATATTTATGTGTGTGAATTGTGTGTATCTCACAACTTAATCTATACTTCTGAAATGTTCATCATCTCACTAAAATCCTCAATCAACTGTGTTCCTGATGATCATAGAGAACAGTCAGATTTTTTGATAAGCAACTCGTACACTTTTGAGTGAAGGCAAGTTTCTATCTACAGATTTGTCATAAGGCAAGCTATCTCTTTTTAAAAGTGATTTAGAGGCAGCTGGCCTCCAGTGCTCTAGTCTGTTAGTGTCTAGCTTGGTTATTCATCATCAGAGGCATGAATCTCTTCCCATTTCACATAAGGTGCATGTCTTCCTACTGGAAGATCATTCTCCAGGAGTGGATGGGTTCAGGCCAAGGTCTCTGCTTGCAAAATAGAGACAGAACTCAACACTATTTATATCACACTCGAACTGACTCACTGCCATTGCTCATTTAACCTACTTGTCTTCCTCTCTGGAGATGTGCTTTCCCTTCTGGCCTTCCTGCCAGCTGCGGAATCACTCTAGGCAAACCTTAAGGAGAGGACATTTGTAAAGATTTCTAAATTCATTTCATCCTAGAATTTCACATCCTCATTGTGGTTATAGGCAGTACTTGTATATATTATCTTCTTTCTTCTTTGCAGTAGGAGTTAATCAGTCCAGTCCTGCTTATTACTGCTTTTCTCTAACTTCTTCATTTCTAAATCTAGCCCTTATGCTAAATATTCTAATATTATCTGACAGTTTGCATAATTTAGTGTAAATGCTTCAGTGAAAATAGCTGCCTTTATTAAGCTCTCCAACTTGTGCCCAATATCGTGCTAACTGCTTTGTATAATTTCGTTGAGTGTTCAGAAATCTCTAAAGTGAAGGAGATATTATTGTCCCCATTTTAGACAGAGGAAACTATTCAAGACAAGTTAAATAGCTGTCCAATTTCACATATCTAGTGTATGAAAAATTGGGATTTGAACCCAAATCTAGCCAATCCCTAAACACAAAGTTGTTCTGCTTTATCACAACTTTTTGTTTCTGTTGGGATTACCTTTTATTGCTTGACCAGTGATATTATTTTCATCCTAATTTTATTTTGTGGTTGACAAAATGAGTGCATTTGTAGAATTTTCAAAGACATGGAAATTGAATTAAAAATACAACAATCTCTGGAAATACTACTTCCTAATATTTTCCTTGCTTAAGAAACCTAGAATAATGGACTGGACCCATATTCTAATCTCATCTTTGCCACTACTTGCTCTCTGACACCAAAAAACTCATGAAATTTGTTGACAGATGGGGTTGGACTTATGGATTCTTAATTCCTTCCTATCTGTTATTCTATGATTCTCTGAAGCATAGGGAATTTCTGTCTCACAAAGGGCCTACAAAATATACTGGAGAAAACACCAGTAATAGGAAAACCTACATTCACTGCTACTTTGTGCTCATTCAAGTATCACCATAGTGCCTCTCTCCAGAGATTTGAAGCACTTACTTAATTTAATATAGCCCTTTATAAAATGGGTCTTCTCTGCAAACCTCAGCTTAAGGCATTTCTCTGGTAGCCAAAAATACTTTCACCATTACAAAGGCTTTATTTTTCCCCCTAAGAATTTTCTGTTCATTTAGCTATAGCCAGGGGTAATGCTAACAAATTTGTACATCTCTTCAGAGGCACCCAATTTATTAAATGTATTTTAATTGGCATGGGAGCCTGCAGAATGCCCTCTGAGAGGCAATAAGAATTATTTCTTTAAATATAAAGGTATAGAGGACATATTTTTCAGACTGAATCTTTTCATATGCAGTAGTAGAGTGGACAATACTCCAAGTTGAAAATATTGAACTGCATCGCATGAAAATTCTAGGTTTCTACCACAAACACTCTCCTGTCACATTTCCTGTCATAAATGTGACTGTAGATGGAGCAATGGTAATGGCAACCACTGAATCCTTCTCTCTTTTTTCATTTTTAATTCCAGATTATAACTGTGGTAATAAGTATAATTAGTAACTATTAGTAATCTCATAAAATCATTCATTCAACTATGAGTCACATGCTGCTTCTCTTCATTTCTATATCCCCAGTGCCAAAATCAGGGACACAGAAGAGGAACCCAATGAACAAAATTGAATTTAGATAACAAGCCCTATGCTATAGGTGAAGCACTACACAAAACTGACATTGGTCCAATCCTTAGAGAGCTTACATTTGAGTGTTTGTTCTTATACACATATACACACATGTGCTTGAAAAAACACATGTCTTTAAGAGCCTTTAACAGGGAACTCTCACTTGGTTTGGGGAACTCAAGGAAGACTACCTTGAGGAATTGACTTTTACAATCTTAATAATAACTAACCATTAATTAGATACAGTGGAGAAAGGGCACTTGTGGCATCATCAGCAAAAATAAGCAACAATAAAGAAAACTAGGTGGGAAGAAACACAGGTAGCTCAAGGCCAACAGAAGGGTGGCACAGATAGTAATAGGGAGAAAAGCATATGAGGCCACAGGGAGAGACAGGGACCAAACCATACAGGACTTTGTAGGCCCTCTTACAAATTATTAAGCATTTTTCCCTTTGCTCAAAAATCATGTAGTCATTAGAGGATTTCCAGCTGGGATAGAGAGGTAGGATACTGAAAGGGGAACAACAAAGACAAGATCAAATTTTTACATTAAAAAGAGTACATTGGTGAAAGTATGGAAAGAATGAGAGTTAAAAGGCAATCAGGCAATACATCAGTAGTTTGGTGTAGGGCTCTGTATGTCACAATATAACTATTTGAATAGATTCAGGACTTGATTGAAGAGCTAAAAATTGGACTTGGCTTTGTGTTCTGTATAGAGGTAAGAGGAAGGAAGATGTTAAGGAGGCCTCCCAAGTACCTGATGGAGCATTTGGCTCAGTGGTGATGCCATTTTCTGAAGTAATGAAGGAAGCTAGCCAGATCTGGAATTGGATTCTTCTGTGTGAGGTTATTGTTCCTATAGAGGTGTTGAGTACAACAATGGCTATCTGTGGAACAAAAAGAGTAAGGCTGAGTTAGAGCCATGGTGAATTGGGAGTCATCATGCCATGGGTATGGATAAAATATAGTAGGCAAAGAAGAGAGAAGAGGCACTATGACCAAGCATGAGGCAACTTGATGCAGGCTGTTTAATTGAAGAGAGCGGCTAATAGAAAATACTTAGCAGGCACAGGTGATAAAAAAGTAACAGTCACAAAGATATGAAGCAAAGAAAGTATAGTATCACAAAGAAAACAGTGTTTTCAGGGGAGAGAAGAGTCTGTGACCACAGGTTGATCAAGTAAATGGAGAATTAAAAAAATGTATCTATAGGTAGGATGATATGTGTGTCACTTGTAACCTTAATTGAGCTATATCTGTTTATTTAAGGAAAAGAAGCAAAATTGAATTTGGAGAATGTGAAGTATGAAAATAGAAGCAACAAATATAGAAGTTAATTTATAGATTTTTAGCTTTGAACAGAGGTAAAATGTTTATAACTTTTTAAGGAATAAAATATACTACACATAATCTCAAATTATTGCCACACAGATTACATGTTCATTACAAGTAGATGAAAAGATTTCCACAGGGCAAGATGTACACATTCTGCTATAAACAAGGGATCAAATGTAACATCACTGATATAGGGGCTAATTGATATAATATTCTTTCTGACAGAGTAGAAAGTATAGAACATCATTTATGCCATATTCTTGCAAAGAATGTTTACCTTGAATCTAATCTTTAGGAAACAACCATATAGTTCAGATTGGGAAACTTTCTCCACAGGCTAGGCTCTTCCAAAGTGATAATGTGACAGAAGTAAAAAATACAGGAGAACTGTTCCAGATTAAAAGAAACTAAAAAATTTCAATATATTAATCATAGTCACCTTAAATTATCTGTGTGATTGTAATAATTTCTGTGTCATATCTGATTCTGGTTCTGTTGAGTGTTTTGTCCTTTTGCAGTATTATTTTTTCTTGTTTTCTCATATGCTTCATAATTTTTTCACTGAAAGATGGACATCTTGGGCAGAATAATAGAAAATAAGTAGTTTCTATACCTGTGACTGGGCATGCTTTTACTTCTAGAAGGTTTTTAGAGTGGGAGTTTGAGTCAATCTAGTCAAAAGTGCTGCTGGGCTGAGATGTGATATGATTACCCTCAGCATACCACTGGCTTCAACTTCTTTGGGGGATAACTCTGTTTAGGATGAAGACTGGGTTGCCAGAGGGTTTTTCTCAGTATCTGTTCCACCTTCATTTTTGAGGGTCTCTGTGTGCTTCACATGTCAGACATGGTCTCTCTCCATGCATTTTCAAAGTTCCCCAATCTGTTAGATTGTCACCCAGTTCTTTTCAGCTTGGTATCACAGTGACAATGTTCTGTTAGTTGTTTTAGAGGCTTGGAAGTAGCTCTGCTGCTTATTAGTTCATTGAACTTGCACAAATTTATACCATCTTAACCTTGGTCTCTATGTCTGTGAAGTATGGATAACAATACCTAGCTCACTTGGGACGTTTGAATTCCTTGGTATATGCTGAAGTGTTTTGTGAATCATGGCAAATTACCCAAGAGCATATTATTATAATCCTATTCTACTTGTTTATTTTTTTCCCACGTGTTAGAATTGTTCGTGTGACTTTTTTCTATTTCTTTAACGTCCTTGGCCTTTATTTCTTATTTATTTTATTATGACTGCTTATAATGTTATAACCATTTACAACTTCATGTTAATCAAAACCATGAATTTCAGCAAAGGCAACAATCCCTGCCTAGTCTCTGACCTTTTTCCCTTTGATCCTGGCATCTGAAAGCTTTTCATACATTCTAATTCTCTTCCATTTTAATAGCTCTGTGAAGCTGTCCTATTTTCTTTGACTGATAAGATCATTGAAGGTGACCTGATTTTCTCTAGAGATGTACAATGAATGAAACACATTTCTGCATACACTCACTTTTACCCATATCCCACAAAGGGGGAGAAAATCTTGAGTTGCTCTCTCTGTATGGAGGTCATATTAGGAGGAACTAACTTCTCAAATATTGTGATTATACATGCATCATCAAATCATGCAAGCTGCTGTATTTTTTACTCCAAATCTTTGGGGGTTTTTCGAGATTTCATTTTGTTTTACCAAAATAAATAAATAAATAAATAACAAGAGTTATTACAACAAGAAATAGAGTTTATTTTTGTTTCTGTATTTTTCAAAGTGCTCTGATAATACAGGCATCTAAAACTTGGGGCTGTATCTTGTTGTGACACAAAGTTATATATACTAATAAGCATGTGTGTATATGTGCATCTCTTTTATGCAGCTTTGAGTTGGCAAGGTGACTTATTTTTCGCTAGGTGTGTGCCTTGCACATAGGGTACTCTATCCTTATGATTTGTTTGTGTCATGTTAATGACTCATGGCTTAAACAGCTAGGTTATTCATGGGTGTGGAAAATTGATATTTGAGAGCATTTTATTCTGCTCAGTCAGGCTTATTCTTCATAAAGAATCCAAACAGTAATAACATTTACAAAAGACTACTGAATAGAATATTCAGTGTGTATCTATTCTGTACATTTGTGGCATTTCCACATACTCCATAGCAAAACACTCTTCCCACCATCAGCCATCACCTGGGGAACCTTGCCAACACCATCCCTATCATCACAGAAATCACCCCAGAACAGCTTTCCTTCTGCTTTTTAAAGCTTTGTACTTTCAAGGCATTCAAAATAAATATTGAATGTCTTCATGGTATTTTAATATTCATTTATTCTACTAATATCTCCTTAACTATTTCTAGCCATTCTTATAATAAGACTTTTGTTCAGGAATAGTGGAAGAGTCTGCTCATTGTTTTATACCAATATCCAGGAAAGAAAAATAAAATGAGCTTAGCATTCCTGTGCATGAACTTTTACTCATTATATTTCCCTCATCAGGGTTGAAGTTTGATGTTGAACACCTTCTGTATCCATTTTTTAAGGAGGTGCTCTGTTAATAGACTTTCCACATAGTTTGTTTCCAGAGTCATAGAGAGGTGAATCATGGAGGTACACTCTTCTCTGAAGTTACACTACTATTGTAATTACTGGGTAGTTTGTTTTGAGCAACTCTTGTTGACTTTTTCTAATTCAAAATAGTGTCATCATCGAGCAAAGATGGTAAAGGTGTAGTTAGAGTGAATATTCTCTTAGTTCAAAACACAGCATTGATCGGCATTTTGTGTTAAAATAAAGGCAAGGAGTCACACATCTTCTCTTGCCATTTTCTCTACCTTTTTTGTTTTTAACCTTAAAGTGTAACTTATATACTAAGTGTGTGTATATATATATACCATTTATCACACATCTCCTATGGGTAAAAGAATAGAAAATTGATAAAACATGCTGAATGCTTGTGGCATAAAATTATATTTCAGTTCCAGCTATGAAAGTGTAATCCAATTGAAATGTTTGTCATGCATCTATGAATACTTTTTCTTGCATATGTACTGGTGTTGCATGGATAATTTAATTTCTTTCTTATAAGTATTCTGGATGAATTCATACTATAGCTTTTCAAAAGATACAACTAATGATCAGCTCTATAGGAGTCCAAGTTTAATGCATAAAACAGATTATCTCAAATAATTATTTTTATTGTTGACAGAACTTGATGAAAAGTATTGGTGCAATTTCACAGGCATGACCTGTATTTTTTTTCCCTTCATGTGTGAGTTAAATCTGTGATTTTTTAAAAGGCCGAGGTGAAATATTCTATATGCATAGGAATGAAATTAAAGGCAACATATACTGCTTCTAACTTCATACTGAAATTTGCAGTTCTCAGAGAAATAGAATCACTCAACATCAAGATTATCACCAGAAAAAAATGAATATAGTGAAATGAAAATCAGAGTAGAGATTGTAAAGGGATCTGTGAGTCTGAAGGTATAATGTGCGACATTCCTGTATTAAAAAACAATTTCATTGGATTAAAGATGGCAGCGTGAGAGGTGAGAAAGAGGCTTCCTCCTAAAACTGCATATAATATGAAAATATAACTAATACAACTTCTCTTGAAAGGGCAACAGGAAAGAGGACTGCAACAAACTGCATACAGCTGGAGACAAGAGCAGACCTCACAGTAAAGGGTAACATACTAAAGCTGTGGTCCTGCGGGATCCAAGCCCTTCCCCCATGCCAGCTCACTGGCAGGAGGAAGAGGAACAGAGCAGGGAGGGTGTGGAGATCTGGGACTGCTGAATACCTAACTCTGGAGATCTGCCCTGGGAGCACAAACCTACATTTCATGGTGCTTGCATGATGCTCTCGTAATTACGGGGTTGGAAAGCTAAGACATGCAGAATTCCTGGAGAGACTAAAATTCCAGCTGCTTGTGGAAAGCAGGGATCCATATCCAGCTGCTCTGGGACAAAAGAAAGGCGGGCAGTCTGAGAGACTTCCTAACAAGGAAGCCCTTAGCAAGAGCACTGCTAAAGGGGCAAGGATTGCACAGACCTTACTGCTCAGGAGAAAGGACAGGTAGACAAAATTGTCCGGGTGCACTCTGCACAGGAGATTGGGAGCTTTCACAATCTTCAGGTGCTCCAGCTCCCTGGCTGCCTACACAGCTCTAAGAACCCCTTCTGTGATAGGCAGCCTACTGTGCCTTTCTCCTGGTCAGCGCCACCTGGCTTGCAAACTGGGAACCCCTACCCTGGCGTTAGGCCAGCCAGAGGGAAGATCTGTCTACAGCAACTAAAAACACAAAGCACAGAGGCTTATACCTGTGTGCTGCTTGGCCCACTGGTTCAGGCAGTGGAGACAGGCATAGCAGCCAGAAAACAGGAAACAGCTCTTTCCTCCCCGGAGGCACCAATACCACTCCGCTACAATCCTCAACATTGCTTCAGGGGCTGAGCAGCTCCAGAGAGTAGAGCTTCTGGGCACTAGAGAGCGCCATACACAAATATGAAACGCCAAAGGAACCTGGTTCAGAGTAAAATTATGAATACAACTCCTGAGAAAGATTTAAATGATATTGACCTCATGACTCTCCCTGAAAGGGAGTTGAAAATAAAAATCATTAACATGCTTATGGATGTATGGAAAGATATTCAAGAACTCAGGAATGAATTACGGTCGGATATCCAATCATTGAGGAGCACAATGGACGGTATTAAAAGCAGATTGGATATGGAGGAGACAGTAAATGAAATAGAAACTAGAGAACAGGAATACAAAGAAGCTGAGGCAGAGAGAGAAAAAACGATCTCAAAGAATGAAAGAATATTGAGAGATCTGTGTGACAAATCCAAACGGAACAGTATTCACATAACAGGGGTACCAGAAGAAGAAAAGAGAGAAAAAGGGATAGACAGTGCTTTGAGGAGGTGATTGCTGAAGACTTCCCCAATCTGGGGAAGGAGATAGTCTCTCAGGCCATGGAGGTGCGTAGATCTCCCAACACAAGGGACCCAAGGAGGACAACATCAAGACATATAGTAATTAAAATGGCAAAGATCAAGGATAAGGACACACTATTAAAAGCAGCCAGAGAGAGAAATAAGATCACATACAAAGGAAAGCCCATCAGGCTATCATCAGACTTCTCAGCAGAAACCTGACAGGTCAGAAGGGAGTGGCATGATGTATTTAATGCAATGAAGCAGAAGGGCCTTGAACCAAGAATACATTATCCGGCAAGATTATCATTTAAATTTGAAGGAGGGATTAAACAATTTCCAGATAAGCAAAAGCTGAGAGAATTAACATCCCACAAACCATCTCTACACATATTTTGGAGGGACAGCTATAGATGGAAGTGTTCCTACGGTTTAATAGCTGTCACCAGAGGTAATAAAACCACCGTAAAGAAAATAGAACAGCTAATTACTAAGAAAATGCAAAATTAAATTAACTATCCCCAAAGTCAATCAATGGATAGACAAACAGTACAGAATATGATACCTAATATATAAGAATGAAGGAGGAAGAAAAAGGAGGAGGGAAAAAAAACAAAAAATGAACCTTTAGATTGTGTTTGTAATAGCATATTAAGTGCGTTATTAGACTCTTAGATAATAGGGAAGTTAACCTTGAACCTTTGGTAAACATGAATCTGAAGCCTGCAATGCCAATAAGTACATACTTATCCATAATCACCCTAAATGTAAATGGATGGAATGCAACAGTCAAAAGATATAGAGTCACTGAAAGGATAAAAAAACAAGATCCATCTATATGCTGCCTTCAAGAGACTCACTTTAAACCCAAAGACATACACAGACTAAAAGTGAAGGGATGGAGAAAGACATTTCATGTAACAAAATAGCGAGAAAAAAGCAGGAGTTGCAGTACTTATATCAGACAAAATAGACTTCAAAACAAAGAAAGTCACAAGAGACAAAGGAGATTACATAATGATATAAGGGTCAATCCAACAAGAGGATATAACCATTATAAATATCTAAGCACCCAACACAGGAGCTCCTACGTATGTGAAACAAATACTAACATAATTAAAGGGGGAAATAGAATGCACTGCATTCATTCTAGGAGACTTCAACACACCACTCACTCTGAAGGGCAGATCAACCAGACAGAAAATAAGTAAGGAGACAGAGGCACTGAACAACACATTAGAACAGATGGACCTAACAGACATCTAAGAACTCTACACCCAAAAGCAGCAGAATACACATCCTTCTCAAGTGCACATGGAACATTTTCCAGAATAGATCATATACTAGGCCACAAAAAGAGCCTCAGTAAATTCAAAAAGATTGAAATTGTACCAACCAGCTTCTCAGACCACAAAGGAATGAAACTAGAAATGATTTACACAAAGAAAATGAAAACTACCACAAACACAAGGAGGCTTCACAACACGCTCCTAAATAACCAATGGATCAATGACCAAATAAAAACAGAGACAAAGCAATATA
The DNA here is from genome assembly GCA_029783875.1 of Phataginus tricuspis. Lineage (NCBI taxonomy): Eukaryota > Metazoa > Chordata > Mammalia > Pholidota > Manidae > Phataginus > Phataginus tricuspis. The sequence goes on along the minus strand of JAQQAC010002837.1, from coordinate 89,802,626 downwards.
TGGAGACAAATGACAACAATAATTCAACACCGCAAAATCTGTGGGACGCAGCGAAGGCCGTGCTAAGAGGAAAGTATATTGCAATACAGGCCTACCTCAAGAAAGAAGAACATTCCCATAAGAGCAGGCTAAACTCACAATTAACTAAACTAGAAAAAGAATAACAAATGAAACCCAAAGTAAGCATAAGGAGGGACATAATAAAGATTAAAGCAGAAATTAATAAAATTGAGAAGAATAAAACAACAGAAAGTATCAACGAAAGCAAGAGCTGGTTCTTCGAGAAAATAAACAAAATAGATAAACCTCTAGTCAGACTTATCAAGAGAAAAAGAGAATCTACTCTCATAAACAGAATCAGAAATGAGAAAGGAAATATCACTATAGACAGCACAGAAATACAAAGATCTATTAGAGAATACTATGAAAAATTACATGCTAACAAACTGGATAACCTAGAAGAAATGGACAACTTTCTAGAAAAATACAACCTTCCAAGGCTGACCCAGAAAGAAATAGAAAATCTCAACAGACCAATTACCAGCAACGAAATTGAACTGGTAATCAAAAACCTACCTAAGAACAAAAGCCTGGACCAGATGGCTTCACCGCTGAATTTTATCAAACATTTAGTGAAGACCTAATATCCATCCTCCTTAAAGTTTTCCAAGGAGTAGAAGAAAAGGGAACACTTCCAAACTCATTCTATGATGCCAGCATCACTCTAATACCAATACCACAAAAAAAGAGAACTACAGACCAATATCCCTGATAAACATAGACTCAAAAATACTCAACAAAATATTAGCAAACCGAATTCAAAAGTACATCAAAAGAATCATCCATCATGATCAAGTAGGATTTATTCCAGGGATACAAGGATGGTTCAACATTCGAAAATCCATCAACATCATCCACCACATCAACAAAAAGAAGGACAAAACCACATGATCATCTCCATAGATTCTGAAAAGGCATTTGACAAAATTCAACATCCATTCATGATAAAAACTCTCAACAAAATGGGTAAAGAGGCAAAGCAACTCAATATAATAAAGGCCATATATGACAAACCCACAGCCAGCATTATACCTAACAGCGAGAAGCTGAAAGCTTTTCCTTTAAGATCAGGAACAAGACAAGGATGCCCAGTCTCCCCACTTCTATTCAACATAGTGCTGGATGTCCTAGCCATGGCAATCAGACAACACAAAGAAATCAAAGGCATCCAGATTGGCAGGGAAGAAGTTAAACTGTCCCTGTTTGCAGATGACATGATATTGTACATAAAAAACCTAAAGAATCTATTCCAAAACTACTAGATCTAATATCTGAATTAAGCAAAGTTGCAGGATTCAAAATTAATGCGCAGAACTCTGACATTTCTATACACTAACAATGACCTAGCAGAGAGAGAAATCAGGAAAACAATTCCATTCAAAGTTGCATCAAAAACAATAAAATACCTAGGAGTAAACCTAACCAAGGAATTGAAAGACCTATACTCTGAAAACTACAAGACACTCATGAGAGAAATTAAAGAAGATACCAATAAATGGAAACACATCCCGTACTTATGGATAGGAAGAATTAATATTGTCAAAAAGGTCATCCTGCCTAAAGCAATCTACAGATTCAATACAATTCCTATCAAAATACCAACAGCATTTTTCAACAAACTAAAGAAAATCTTTCTAAAATTCATATGGAACCACAAAAGATCCTGAATAGCCAAAGCGATCCTGAGAAGGAAGAATAAAGCTGGGGGGATTATGCTCCCCAACTTCAAGCTTTACTACAAAGCCACAGTACTCAAGACAATTTGGTACTGGCACAAGAACAGACCCACACACCAATGGAACAGACTAGAGAGCCCTGATATAAACCCAACCATATGTGGTCAATTAATATATGATAAAGGAGCCATGGACATACAATGGGGAAATGACCGCCTCTTCAACAGCTGGTGTTGGCAAAATTGGACAGCTACATGCAAGAGAATGAAACTGGATTATTGTTTAAGCCCATACACAAAAGTAAACTCGAAATGGATCAAATATATGAATGTAAGTCATGAAACCATAAAACTCTTAGAAGACTCCATAGGCAAAAAATCTCCTGAATATAAGCATGAGCGACTTCTTCCTGAATGCATCTCCTTGAGCAAGAGAAACAAAAGCAAAAATGAACTCATGGGACAACATCAAAGTAAAAAGCTTCTGTATAGCAAAGGACACCATCAACAGAACAAAAAGGCACCTACGTATGGGAGAATATATTTGTAAATGACATATCCGACAAGGGGTTAACATCCAAAATATATAAAGAACTTACACGCCTCTACACTCAAAAAGCAAATAACCCAATTAAAAAATGGGCAAAGGATATGAAGAGATAGTTCTCCAAAGAAGAAATTCAGATCGCCAATAGACACATGAAAAGATGCTCCACATCACTAATCATCAGGGAAATGCAAATTAAAACCACAATGGGATATCACCTCACACCAGTAATGATGGCCACCATGCAAAAGACTAAGAACAAATGCTGGCGAGGATGCGGAGAAAGGGGAACCCTCCTACACTGCTGGTGGGAATGTAAGCTAGTTCAACCATTGTGGAAAGCAATATGGAGGTTCCTCAAAAAACTAAAAATACAAATACCATTTGACCCGGGAATCCCACTCCTTGGAATTTACCCAAAGAATACAACTTCTCAGATTCAAAAAGACATATGCACCCTTATGTTTATTGCAGCACTTTTTACAATAGCCAAGATATGGAAGCAACCTAAGTGTCCATCAATAGATGAATGGATAAAGAAGAAGTGGTACATATACACAATGGAATACTATTCAGCCATAAGAAGGAAACAAATCCTGCCATTTGCAACAACATGGATGGAGCTGGAGGATATTATGCTCAGTGAAATAAGCCAGGCAAAGAAAGGCAAGTGCCAAATGATTTCCCTCATTTGTGGAGTATAACAACGAAGCAAAACTGAAGGAACAAAATAATAGCAGACTCAGAGACTCCAAGAAGGATCTAATGGTTACCAAAGGGGCAGGGTTTGGGAGGGTGGGTGGGGAGAGTGGGAGAAGGGGATTGTGGGGTATTATGTTTAGTACACGTGGTGTGGGGGATCACGGGGAAAACTGTAGCACAGAGAAGGCAAACAGTGAATCTGTGTCATCTTACTTCACTGATGGACAGTGACTGAATTGGGGTATGAGTGGGGACTTGTTAATATGGGTAAATGTAGTAACCACATTGTTTTTTCATGTGAAACCTTCATAAGAGTGTATATCAATAATACCTTAATAAAAAAAATTCCAAAAAAACCCCAAAACAATTCCATCTATTAAAAGAGATACGATGGCTCAATATGTATTATTGGCCAATTGGTATTTTTAAATGTATAAAATACATATGAAAATTTAAATTTTTAAAAAGTAAGTTGATCAGAAGCTGGTGTCATGAGGCTCTTGGCCATGATCATATTGTATAACATTCCACCTGATTTCATATTTTTTGTAATAATCCTTTTTTTAGGCATTTTAGACATTAGACACACTCCCATATTTTCATATAAATGTTTCTTATGTTTTATAAAGAAGAGTACTTTTTGGAATCAAAGTCTTAATTCTATTTCTGTCAACTTTTGAAGAGAACTATTCTCTGAATCACTGTATTGTTTTTCTGTTGCCGCATAATATTACCACGAACTTAGTGACTTAAACCAACACACATTTATTCTGTCACAGTTTTTGTGGGTCAGTGTTCTGGGTGCAGCTCATCTGTATTCTTTGTTTCAAGGTGTTATATGGAAGTGGCAATCAAGGGATCAGCCTTGACTGAGTTGTTATCTGAGGACTCAATTGGGGAAGGATCTTCTTACAAACAGGGTTGTTGGCAGAACTCAGTTCCTTGAGCATCGTTCAATTGAGGGCTTCAACTCCTAGTTGGTTTTTGACCAGAGGCTACTCAGTTAGTCGCCATATGGGCCTCTCCACACAGCTGCTTACTTGGTGCAAGTTGAGTAGGCCAGATGCATTAAGTCACAGTCCTATGCAACTAATCCTGGAAGTGACATGCCATCCCTTCTGCTATATTCTATTGGTTAGAAGCTACTTACAGGTCCTACCCACACTCAAGGGCAGGGAATTACACATGGGTGTGAATACCAGGAGGCAGGATCATAGTGGGTCATCTTAGAATCTTTCCACAATACTTTTTTGGTTCTGTAATTTGACGTTTGACCATTTTGCCAAATGGTTTAAACTATAGGCTAAAGGAAACTTACATAGTCTAGAAATTAAGCATATGCATGAACAGCAAATCTTATGAAATAATGTATTATTTATTAGAACATTTTCATCCTTGGTATTCTTCACTAGAAGTTCAAATTATGGAATCCCATGGAGATGTAAAATTAATACTAATATCTAAGAATGAGTTGGTTGTGTTTATAGTATTAGGGACAACTAATGTGTATATAGCATTGCATTAATATGCTCTTGGTTCTGTTTAGCAACTCTACTAGAGATGGTAAAAAATAAGATGTATATGACTTAAAATATCATTCCATTCAGAGACATTAGACAGTAAAGAATCATTCCTAAGATATGTTAAATCTTTATCTAATAAGGGAATTCAGGTGGTTCAGTAGTTAATAGAACTGGTCCTATGGGATACAGATACCTCAAAATCCTTTGTCCTTAAATTTGTTGGCTGTGAGAAGCTGATCCACGATTTCTTTTTTAGTTTCATATTTATTTGCTGCAACTTTTACACTTAGGAATTCTTTATTTCTTCCACAGTGAAAAATCACTTGTTTAAAAATAATGTTTATAAAACGTGAAGAGAAAAAAGCAAAAGTACAAAACACTTTGGTATCAAGGAGAGCTTTGATTGCAAACAATCTAAAAGGGTGTCAGAAACCCCAATTCACATTTTGATAACCACTATGTTAGAATAAACCCACGAAAGTATGAACATCTCAATCTGTGTTTGGTATTGTTAAAGGTCACTTGAGGTGCTAATATGTCCCATCCTGGCATATATCCAGCTTTTGTAAACAGAATTCGTGATACAAATGAAGTAGTGCATGTAAAACATTTGCAGCAGACATAATAATGTAATCTATTAGAAAAGCTATAGATAGCATAGTAATTAAAAGCAGAGATTGAAGACTGTATTGGTTCAGATCCTTGCTCTGCTGCTCTGTAAACTTGAATAAATTACTTAATCTCTGTATTAAGTTTGTCTGTTCTTATTTGTAACATTGAGATATTAATAATAGTATCTTATGAAGTTTTATGAGGATTATATAAATTAATAAAAGAGTGCCTTGCACAGATAAAGAACTATGTAATTTTAAAATTGTTATTGTTATTTCCTAGTTCCTAGAGATGGATATAATTTTATCAATAAATTTTAGGCCTTTGTTACTTTCATTCATTTATCAAACATTAATTGATTCATCTAACAAGTTCAAGGCGCTGTATGAAATAATTTGAGGAAATTAAAAATGATAAGATGTGATTTTTGTGAAAGAATTATTTATTTTTTGATATAGAAGATATTTCCATATATGTTAATAGTATATTGAAGAAAATTAATCAGGAAAAGATACTAAATTCTCAAAAGAAAACAGAAAGGAATTATTTCCATGTATTTATAAAAAAGTCATTTTGGGCTATATCGAGAAGGGCATCAGAATTCAAACACAGAAATGGCTGATGCTTCTAAAGGGTTACCTATCATTTGGAAAGAGATTTGTAGATTTATGTTTACATATGAAAATATTACACACCTGCACACATCTGTGTGAATGCACACCCAATTTTCACAGATGAAATTCCAACTATTCTCCCAAAATTAAGTAGGAGAGAAAATGATCTATTTCCTTTTGATCACTCAGAGACACTTTCATAAAGACATCTTTAATTATGAATGACCAAGATGTCTATTCTTATGGATTCACCCACAATATAAAATCCAAATGCAAATCATCGAGTTACCCCACTTGAGTGTTTTTCTTTCTTTAATATTTACTGTGAATTAGGGCTCTATCATCTTTTATTTACAGCGTGAAAAGTAAATCGGTGCTTCTTAACTCCTAATTTAGCTTCAAATATAGAAACAACAACCTGAACAGGGCTGTTGTGAGGAGCATTGCTCAGTGAAGCCAGCTGGAGACCTTTTACACTGAGGGGGCCCCTTTTATGATGGCTAAGTGATTGCCACACTCAGTAGGCCTCCTGAAGTCACTCAGCTCTATTCTTATTGTTTTAATAAAGTGGGGGAAAAGAGGTACGATGGTAGTATAAATAATACCTTTTCAGTATTATTTATCCCCATCCCCCACCCAAATACAGATAAAAGAAATCTTGTGATCTATTGTAAATGCATATTTCGTGTTGCCTAAGAGAAAAAGAAAATTAAGTGGAAGGAAAGTGCCAGTTAGGGGAGGTGAAGAGTTAAGGCCAGTGTAGCCTCATACACACTCCAGTTTGAGTATTTTTACCTATTTTATCTACAAAGAGTGACTTGAAAAAGCCTTTGTTGCTGTTGTTTTTACAATTCATAGGCTTCCCACTGATCAATTCCAATGGTCGATTTCCCCCCTAAAGTGAAAACCTTCAGTAGGGAGTTAAGTGAGCTCAACAAACTGTCTGATGTGTAGCGAAGTGCTTTTCTGGTAGCCAACATCAGTTCTATCCATCCGTACAACTTTTTCTTTTTCTTCCTTACCCCTTTACCTCTTACCTCGCATTCCTTTGAGCTGTGGAAGCCAATGAGAATGAAATAATTAAAGTTTGTGTCTGTTGTAGAAAAATCCTTCTTTGTAGGCACAGTTTTTATTTGATTTTATAGAAAACAGTGTGTTTACATAATAGAGTTATAGGCCCCTGGTATCAGGCTACAAAGGCTTCATTTCCCATTATCTTTAGTTTTTGTATTAGTCCCCAAATTTAAGTTCAGTAGTTTCTCTCCTCTAGCCCAGCAGGTGCCTGGTTTTACCTTTGATTTTGTAGTTTTTATGGGGAAAGTAGCAGAGACCATGGGATGACAGAGGGAGGATTCAAAGCAGGGATCCAGCATTCATTTCCCCTACTCAAGATTGGTTATATAATTTGGGAGGCCAAGAAAAAAATGAAAATGCAGAACCCCTTGTTAATAAATTACTGTATGGAGTCCGTACAGGCCTGGGGCACTGTACAGCTGCCAGGTTAAATGCCCATGAAGCTGGCCCTGTGTCTGCGGTACTAGTCCCTGGGTATCTGGATGGCAAAGATCCTTTGGATGGCTGTTCTTTGGAACATGAAGCCAGCATGGTTGGTGAGGGTGATCTGTCTCCTATTCTATGAGGTTCCTGTGCCCTCCTACGGTGACCTTTACCTCAGTTTTCCCTGCAGTTTCCCATTAAGGCCCCTTGGGTAGACAACTCCATCTCTACTGGAACCCACCCTCACCAGCCTTCCTTCTTCTTATTCATCTTCCTGTCTAAATACCATTTATCCACAATCAACCTTTCCCCCTCCACACACACATACACACATGCAAAACCTTTAAAAATGACCCAATAACCCAGGATGAAGAATCAAGCAGTGCTCAATAGCAACTGTAACCCAGTGTCCCCTGCCTCAGGGGTAGGAAGGACTCAGTCTTCATACTCAGTATATGGTCTGTACTCTCAGACTGGACATCCATGTTTGCATGTCTTCATCTCAGACCTCTCTGCCTCCTGCCCAGTAAGGACTGAAAGACTTCTTATAAGGTGCCACTTCTTATAAACCTCCAAACACCCATACAGACACAAAGGAGATTTTATATCAAAAACATTGAATATTCATGTGCTTCCTCTTGTGGAATTAGCAAGAATTTTATACCTTTGGAATGAGCTGAAGTTGGTAACAGAATAACATTTTTAAAATTTTACATTTTAGTAACTTTAGAAAAAATGTAAAAGATTAATGGATATACAAAAGTAGCTGCCCCCATTATACATTTGGGTTTTTTATGGTCTCTGATGACTGGTTTTTGGTTAAAACAAGAAAATAAATCAATTGAAGTTTTTAAAATGCTATTTCAATAAGTCTGAAAAATGAAAAATGAGATATGACTATACATTGTAATATCAAAAATTAATATTGCCAGTGACCAAGATAAATAATGGCCACAGATACAGTCAGAATTCTCAATTTAAATATAGCAAAGGGAACATTCAGTTACCTCCCAGAGAAGACTGGGCTTCCTCCCAAGCCTCTGCTGAAAAATATGATATGAAATTATTACTCTGCTTTTCTATTAGGAATCTTCCAATTCAGTTTTCGTGTATTGGCCCAATTCCTCGGTATTTAGGGCTAGATTGTTTTTTTTTCTGTGCACACATGTGATTGCTTGTCTATCTAGAATAGTCTTGAGTTACTTCGCTTGTTTTATATGACAGATCTGACAGGCGTTTCACCTCTGGCATACAGATGTCCACAGGTGATGTGGGACAAGGCTGAAAAAAGCCTTTGCTGAAAATGACAAGACTCAGTATGGGTTGACTCGCCCTTCTAGCCAGGTGTAACTAGAGTTGATATATTATTCCAGAATTTATTCTCCCCACCTTCTGATTTCAGAACAGCCTTGTGACGCAAGGTTATTATTTTCAGTGTCAAAAGAGATAAAACATACCTAAATCACAGTCTCCTATGAATTCCCCCTGCCACTGCCCATAAGACACACACACATTCACACACACACACACAATATCTCATTTCTGCGCATCCTTTACTCCATTATCACTGTCTACCTTGTTTTGAATAAATGTGTGTATAAGCATCAGTACATCTTCTAACCTGTAAGTCCTCTGAGGTCAGAGCTTGTCCAATTCATTTCTGCATCCTTGGAATTGTCTACCACACTGACTTGTACATCCTGAGCACACTTAGAAAGTATTTGTTTAATGCATATATCTATGAAATAGTCTGTATACCAACTTTAGGCTCTTAGAGCCAAGTAATTCAGTTTATCTAAACCCGGACTGGTGGTACATTATCTCCTCTGTGTTAAGTCCAATCAGTTAGCCATGGATACCTGCATTTAGTACTGACTAGAATGAGAAGCCTTTATAAAAGTCTGTATCTGAAGTCAATGAGAAAGAATTCTGTGATTGAATAATAATGTCCACCAAGCCAACAGAAGTGAAAGAGGGCTACTCTGCCATAAAGTGACCCCTGAGATGTGTTCCACCCCTTCATTTTACAGATAAATAAACTGGGGTTTGGAGTGGTAAAGAATTTTATTATATGTCATACAATCAGTGTAAAACTATGATACAAACTCAGATCCTCCAACGCTTGACTATATTGCACTGTCTCTTCTTATATTCCCCTTACTCTAAGTCCCTTCCATTAAGACTATCTTGCTTTTTCTACCATAGGTACTTTTATCCTCTAGAGGATTACAAACAACCTCTAAGGATACACATAGGTTTTAATTGTTTGCTCGGTTCTGAACTAAATCGCATGTGATCAAATGCAAAGTGGCTGTTTATACAGTGCATGCATTCCAGAGAAAAGTTTAAGCAAAATTTAGAAATTCAGGAAATTGCTGATCACATGCCTAGTAGAGTGTAAAGCTAAGCTGTAAGAAAAAACAGAATGGGAAATATTCTTCAGATAGTGCTTCTTGAGGGAGGGAAGGCATGAACTATCTATAATATATGCTCTAGACCAACCATAAGTCATCTCTAGACAGTTCTCCTCCTTACTGGATTCACTACCTAGGGACCCCTTTCTCTTGTCCTCCATTCAGTCTCTGGTGTAGTCTGCCCAACACAATTTATTGTCCAGGTGATAGGTTGATTTTACACAAGTCCAAAAGTCATTAGCCATCATTTTTCTTATCTTACTTTTATAATTTTAAAATATATATTTCACTTCATTATTTTCAGCCATCTCAGAGCATGGTTATTGACACATTTTCAGTGTGAAGAAAGGAAATGATATTGAAAAATTACAGTTGTTTGGAATTCACATTTAATCATTACAGCAAGCAATCAGAATATATTTTGACTTCTTATCTAGTTTATTGGGGTGCTCTGCAGTATATCAGGTCTGTGCCCCAAAAAACTCTTCATTCTACCACCTTAACTGAACCTTTTATATCAGGCCCCCATTATCTCTTGTTAGAAGTCTCCTGATTTTCTTGTGTATAAACTCATCTATAGGATAACATCCAAAATCCTGGCTTGGTCAGAAAGTCTTTCCTGATTCTCTACCCTGGGATACTACCATTTCCCACCTAACCAAACTGTATTTTACCAAGGCACCACGCTTCTTGCTTTCTTTATATATGATTTACTTGCTAGTGCCCCTTCCTAAAGTATTGTCCTTTACCACGTCTTTCTGGCAAACTATACTAATCTCTCAAAAACTAAAATGATTATTTTTCCCAAGAAACTTTTCCTTGTCCAGTTTTCTGATTGTAGGAAACTGGTGCTAGTGGGATCATACCACACACCACATGCAGCATTGGAGGTACGTTTCCCTTCTTTACTGCCTATGTGAACTGACACTGTACTCACTGAGCAGCATCTCCCATCTACAGAATTCAGAACTACTTTCAGAAGTTGTTCTACTCTTCTGGAGATAAAAAGATTTGGCTTATGTCAAAAATTCATATTTTGTCAATCTACACATGCTGTTGGGTTTCATTTATGCACCACTAACAAAAGCAGTGACATAAATATATGTGACATATGGCATAATGACATACCCACGCACGCATATACACACACATGCCTGGCATACACTCATTGTAAAGAAAGCTTGAAAACTTGCCTCAAGTGATAAAATTAGGTATTTCTTTTCTCTCTCTATCCTCCCTCAGGCAACTTGAAACTATTTTTTCTTCCATGTATCCATTATTTCTTCCTCTGCTTAGCTCACCCATAAAGCAGTTTAAGCCCAGGTTTGTGAACGTTTCAGAAATTACATATATCCAAAAGGCCAAAGTGCATAAAAATCTAAGGTCAAGGTCACAAGAATGAATCAGTAAACATAATCATCTCCTCCCCTCTTATTTGCAGTTTTGTATTTTTTATGTATATTAATTTGCCTGGAGTTGATTTAATGGAATACCATTGTCACCTACTAGCCACATTGAGCAACTGAAGTTCTGCCATTAAACAAATTATTCAGAGATTAAAACAATCAGGTTTGGCTATCTTATTTCTATAACTAACTTATGTATATTTAAATTTAGAGTGGCCATTGTGACTCAACTTGACATTTAATGACTCAGAATGCATAATTAAACTAGCCTAAACTCACCTACAATGACTGAATGGAATATGTCTTGGTTGTAAAAAATAGAGACTTTGATATCAGAAACAGAATTTCAAGATTCAGATCTACCATTTTGAGCTATGTGACCTATTATAGGTCATAATTAAGCTGTCATGACTCACATTGCTCAGAAAGGTAAAAGCTGAATTATAGTGGTGATTTCTTCATAGGGTTGGTTATTACTATTAAGTGAAATAAGAAATTTGAAAAGTTAATACAGTACCTAGCCTACAGTAAGCAATTAATACATGTTTTTGAATATTATTTTTCTAGGGCTACTCTTCTTATTGTTGCCCTATTTGTAAAGTCACCTTCCTCTCTGGGTCTTCACTTTCTCATAAACTCTATTGTTCAATTCACAAATATGTGATTTTCCCATGCTGGTTCATCTGTTATATAAAGTATGATAAACTTATGGCTAGTGCTCTCTTCGCTCAACCTTAGTTATATATGAGGCAATCAACTCTGCAAACCAGATTTAAATCATCATTCAGTCCTCCCACTGCACTCATTTTAAAAAGTCAAAGTATAATTAATATTCAATAAAACACAGTGATCTTGAGTGTTCAGTTTAATGAGTTTCAATAATTGTGCTCACCATGAAACGACCATTCAAAATACGATACAAACCATTTCCATTGCCCCGGGAAATTTCTCATGTCTTTCTTCAATTAAAAAGAAAGAAAATGGAATGCCTCCAAAACATGTGTACTTATTCAGGCTCTAAGCTAATCTTCTCTGTGTCTGGCCAGGTTTACTCCATTCTGCCAAAGTGGGCACTGCATTTCTGATTACCTCCCTTATTCCCTCAGATCCAACAGAAAGTATAAGAGGAAAGAACAATTCAGAAAAACTACTAAGCCAATTTAAGATCAACAAACTCGGGGGGAACATCCCCCCACCAAGGCTGTTTAAAGGTAGAAATCTCTATAAAGTGTCATTATAACATTATCAACATTTAGGAGAGGACAATAAATCTCTCAGAGAAATGACAGTGCCCAGAGAATCATGGAATTGCACTCATCATAGTTTCAGAGTCTGATTCTCACCTCTGTGGAGTAAGAGATTGGGTTTCCTTAGCTCAGAGTTGATCAAGACTTTATGGATAAATACCAGCTAACCAAATTTATAAGACATTTAAATTATGAAACAGAAAGACAACTAGGTTATGTTAATTAATATTTTAATTCATTAATAATGTTAGTATTGGGGATTCAAAATGGCGGTAACACAGAGAACTCCTCCCAAAGCCACAAATAATACAAAAATATAGTTAATTAATAAAACTAACCTTAAAACAGCAACAACAAAGAAGGCTGAACCACACTGCATACAGACCTCACAAACAGAGCAGATCGCATGAAACAGGATAACATAGGAAAGCCTTAATCAGGCGGGACCCAGGCCCTTCCCCACCCCAGCTCACTGGCGGGAGGAAGATAAATGGAACGGGGAGGGGGTGGAAGCTTGGGACTGCTAAGCACCTAGCTCTGGAGATCTGCTTTGTGAGCGGAAGCCTATTTTGTGTGGTGCTCTGGAGGATGGTGAGCTGGGACAGGCAGAGTGCTTGAGAGACTGACATTCCGGCCATTTGTGGAGGAGGGGATCCACATCCGGCCACTATGTGTCAGAGGAGGGGTGGCTGGTCGGAGAGGCTTTCTAGCAGCGAGAGGGCTGCTGAAGGGGTAGGCTTTGCATGGAGCTTGCTGTGCTGGAGAAGGGAGAGCTGGACAAGGTTGTCTGGGAGCGCTCTACCGAGCTGGTTGGGAACTTTGAGGAGTTTCAAGTACTCCATCCGCGTGGTTGGTTACTAAGCTCCAAGGTCCCCCACTGGGACACGAAGCCTGCTGCACTTCCTCCTAGCCTGCCAGCATGGGTTTGCAGACTGGCAGTCACTGTGCTGGCATCAGGCCAGCCAGAGGGAGGCCCTGCCTACAACAGCTAGAGATGCAAAGCACAGAGGCTTACACATGTGTGCTTGGACCACTGGCTCTGACACTGAAGACAGGCACCGCAGATGGGAATCAGAAACAGATCTTTCCTCCCCCCAAGCACCAGCTATGCTCCCCTATGTCCCCCAACCTCACTCTAGGGGCTGAGAAGCTCCAGAGACTGGAGTTTCTGTGCATTAGTGGGCACCACACAGAAATATGAAACGTCAAAAGAACATGGTTCAGACCAAAATTTCACAAACCCCAGAAAGAGGGCCAAATGAAACTGAACTCACCAATCTTCCTGAAAGAAAGTTCAAAATAAAAATTATAAACATGCTTAAGGAGGTACAGAAAAATATTCACGAACGCAGGAACGAATTTAACTTGGAGATTCAATCATTAAGAAATTCCATATCTGAAATGAAACATACAATGGAGGGATTTAAAAGCAGATTAGATGTAGTAGAATAGAAGGTAAATGGAATCAAAATTAGAGAAAAGGAATACAAAGAAGCTGAGGCACAGAGAGAAAAAAGGATCTCTAAGAATGAAAGAATACTGAGAGAACTGTGTGACAAATCCAAATGGAATGATATTCGCATTACAGGGGTACCAGAAGAAGAGAAAGAAAAGGGGATAGAAAGTGTCATTGAGGAGGTAATTCCTGAAAACTTCCTCAATGTGGGAAAGGAGATAGTCTCTCAAGCCATGGAGGTGCACAGATCTCCCAACACAAGGGACCTAAGGAAGACAACATCAAGACATATAATAATTAAAATGACAAAGATCAAGGATAAAGACAGACTTTTAAAAGCAGCTAGAGAGAGAAAAAAGATCACCTACAAAGGAAAACTAATCAGGCTATCATCAGACTTCTCAACAGAAACCGTACAGGCCAGAAGGGAGGGGCATGATATATTTAATGCAATGAAGTAGAAGGGCCTCTAACCAAGAATACTCTACCCAGAAAGGTTATCATTTAAATTTGAAGCAGGGATTAAACAATTTTCAGATAAGCAACAGCTGAGAAAATTTACCTCCCAGAAACCACCTCTACAGTGCATTTTGGAGGGACTCCTATACATGGAAATATTCCTAAGGCTAAAAAGATGTCACCCAAGGGATAGACAAAGAGCACAGAATGTGATTCATAACATACAAAGAATGGAGGAGGAAGAAAAAAGGAAAAAAAAGAACCTTTAGGTTGTGTTTGTAATAGCATATGAAGTTAGTTAAATTAGACTGTTAGATAGTAAGGGAATTACCCTTGAACCTTTGGTAACCACGAATCTAAACCCTGCAATGGCAATAAGTACATACCTATCGATAATCACCCTAAATGTAAGTGGTCCAAATGCACCAATCAAACGACACAGAGTTACTGAATGGATAAAAAAACAATACCCATCTGTATGCTGCCTACAAGAGACTCACTTCAAACTCAAAGACATACACAGACTGAGAGTAAAGGGATGGAAAAAGATATTTCATGCAACTAATAGTGAGAAAAAAGCAGGAGTTGCAGTACTTGTATCAGACAAAATAGACTTCAAAACAAAGAAAGTCACAAGAGACAAAGAAGGACATTACATAATGATAAAAGAGTCAGTCCAACAAAAGGTTATAACTATTATAAATATCTATGCACCCAACAGAGGATCATCTACATATGTGAAACAAATATTAACAGAATTAAAGGGGGAAATAGAACACAATGCATTCATTTTAGAAGATTTCAACACACCACTCACTCCAAAGGGCAGATCACCCAGACAGAAAATAAGTAAAGAGACAGAGGCACTGAACAACATATTAGAACAGATGGACCTAACAGAGATCTACAGATGTCCATCCAAAATCACTCCACCCAAAGCAACAGGATACACATTTTGTCAAGTGCACATGGACATTTTCAAGTATAGATCATATATAGGCCACAAAAAGAACCTCAGTGAATTCAAAAAGATTGAAATTGTACCAACCAGCTTCTCAGATCACAAAGGTATGAAACTAGAAATAAATTACTCAAAGAAAATGAAAATCCCACAAACACATGGAGACTTAATAACATGCTCCTAAATAATCAATGGATCAATGACCAAATAAAAACAAAGATCAAGCAATATATGGAGACAAATGACAACAATAATTCAACATCACAAAATCTCTGGGACACAGAGAAGTCCGTGCTAAGAGGGAAATGTATTGCAATACAGGCCTACCTCAGGAAAGTAGAACAATCCCAAATGAATAGTCTAAACTCACAATTAATGAACGAGAAAAGGAAGAACAAATGAGGCCCAAAGTCAATTGAAGGAGGGACATAATAAAGATTAAAGCATAAATAAATAAAATTGAGAAGAATAAAACAATAGAAAGAATCAATGAAAGCAAGAGCTGGTTATTTGAGAAAATAAACAAAATAGATAAACCCCTAGCCAGACTTATCAAGAAAAAAAGCAAGTCTACTCACATAAACAGAATCAGAAATGAGAAAGGGAAAATCACGATGGACACCACAGAAATACAAAGAATTATTAGAGAATACTATGAAAAATGATATGCTAACAAACTAGATAACCTAGAAGAAATGGACAACTTTCTAGAAAAATACAACCTTCCAAGGCTGACCCAGGAAGAAATAGAAAATCTGAATAGACCAATTAGAAGCAAAGAAATTGAATTGGCAATCAAAAATCTACCTCAAAACAAAACCCCTGAACCAAATGGTTTCACTGCTGAATTTTATCAAACATTTAGTGAAGACCTAATACACATCCTCCTTAAAGTTTTCCAAAAAGTAGAAGAGGAGGGAATTCTCCCAAATTCATTTTATGAGACCAACATCACTCTAATACCAAAACCAGGCAAAGACACCACAAAAAAGAAAATTACAGACCAATATATCTGATGAACATAGATGCAAAAATAGTCAACAAAATATTAGCAAACTGAATTCAAAAATACATCAAAAAGATCATCCATCATGAGCAAATGGGATTCATCCCAGGGATGCAAGGATGGTAAGACATTCGAAAACCCATCAACATCATCCACTACATCAACAAAAAGAAGAACAAAAACTACATGATCATCTCCATAGATGCTTAAAAAGCATTCGACAGAATTCAACATCCATTCATGATAAAAACTCTCAGCAAAATGGGTATGAAGGGCAAGTACCTCAACATAATAAAGGCAGTATATGACAAACCCACACAGCCAACATTTCACTTAACAGCGTGAAGCTGAAAGCTTTTCCTTTAAGATCGGGAGCAAGATAGGGATGCCCACTCTCCCCTCTTTTATTCAACATAGTTCTGGAGGTCCTTGCCGCAGCAATCAGACAACACAAAGAAATAAAAGGCATCCAGATTGGCAAGGAAGAACTCAAACTGTCCCTATTTGCAGATGACCTGATATTGTACATAAAAAATCCTAAAGAATCCACTCCAAAACTAGTAGACCTAATATCTGAATTCAGCAAAGTTGCAGAATAGAAAATTAATACACAGAAATCTGTTGCAGTCCTGTACTCTAACAGTGAACTAGCAGAAAGAGAAGTCAGGAAAACAATTCCATTCACAATCACATCCAAAAGAATAAAACACCTAGGAATAAACCTAACCAAGGAAGTGAAAGACCTATACTCTGAAAAATACAAGACACTCATGAGAGAAATTAAAGAAGATACCAATAAATGTAAACACATCCCGTGCTCATGGATAGGAAGAATTAATATTGTCAAAATGGCTATCCTGCATAAAGCAGTCTACAGATTCAATGCAATCCCTATTAAAATACCTACAGCATTCATCAGTAAACTAGATAAAATAGTTCTAAAATTCATATGGAACCACAAAAGACCCCGAATAGCCAAAGCTATCCTGAGAAGGAAGAATAAAGCAACGGAGATCTCACTTCCCAACTTCAAGCTCTACTACAAAGCCACAGTAATCAAGACAATTTGGTACTGCACAAGAACAGACCCATAGACCAGTGGAACAGAATAGAGAGCCCAGATATAAACCCAACCATATGTGGTCAATTAATATACGATAAAGTAGCCATGGATATACAATGGGGAAATGACAGCCTCTTTAACAGCTGGTGTTGGCAAAACTGGACAGCTACATGTAAGAGAATGAAACTGGATTACTGTCTAACCCCATACACAAAAGTAAACTCAAAATGGATTAAAGACCTGAATGTAAGTCTTGAAACCATAAAACTCTTAGAAAAAAACATAGGCAAAAATCTCTTGGAAATAAACATGAGCAACTTCTTCATGAACGTATCTCCCCAGGCAAGGGAAACAAGAGCCAAATGAACAAGTGGGAGTATATCAAACTTAAAAGCTTCTGTACTGCAAAGCACACCATCAGTAGAACAAAAAGACATCGTACAGGATAGGAGAATATATTCATAAATGACATATCCAATAAGGGGTTGACACCCAAAATATATAAAGAGCTCATGCGTGCACCTCAACAAACAAAAAGCAAATAAGCCAATTAAAAAATGGGCAGAGTAACTGAACAGACACTTCTCCAAAGAAGAAATTCAGATGGCCAACAGGCACATGAAAAGATACTCCACATTGCTAATCATCAGAGAAATGCAGATTAAAACCACAATGAGATATCACCTCACATCAGTGAGGATGGCCAACATCCAATAGACAAACAACAACAAATGTTGGCAAGGATGTGGAGAAAGGGGAACCCTCCTACACTGCTGGTGGGAATATAAATTAGTTCAACCATTGTGGAAAGCAGTGTGGAGGTTCCTCAAAAAACTCAAAATAGAAACACCATTTGACCCAGGAATTCCACTCCTAGGAATTTACCCTAAGATTGCAGCAGCCCAGTTTGAAAAAGACATATGCACTCCTTCGTTTATCGCAGCACTATTTACAATAGCCAAGAAATGGAAGCAACTTATTGTCCATCAGTTGATGAATGGATAAAGAAGATGTGGTACATATACACAATGGAATGTTATTCAGCCATAAGAAGAAAACAAATCCTACCATTTGCAACAACATGGATGGAGCTAGAGGGTATTATGCTCAGTGAAATAAGCCAGGTGGAGAAAGACAAGTATCAAATGATTTCACTCATCTGTGGAGTATAAGAACAAAGAGAAAACTGAAGGAACAAAACAGCAACAGACTCACAGAACCCAAGAATGGACTAACAGTTGCTAAAGGGAAAGGGACTTCGGAGGATGGATGGGAAGGGAGGGATAAGAGGGGAAAAGGGGCATTACGATTAGCAAACATAATGTAGTGGGGGGGGGGGACATGGGAAAGGCAGTATTTACAGAGA
>JAQQAC010002837.1:89612254-89783618 GCA_029783875.1 Phataginus tricuspis | reverse complement strand
GTATCTCCCCAGGCAAGGGAAACAAGAGCCAAATGAACAAGTGGGAGTATATCAAACTTAAAAGCTTCTGTACTGCAAAGCACACCATCAGTAGAACAAAAAGACATCGTACAGGATAGGAGAATATATTCATAAATGACATATCCAATAAGGGGTTGACACCCAAAATATATAAAGAGCTCATGCGTGCACCTCAACAAACAAAAAGCAAATAAGCCAATTAAAAAATGGGCAGAGTAACTGAACAGACACTTCTCCAAAGAAGAAATTCAGATGGCCAACAGGCACATGAAAAGATACTCCACATTGCTAATCATCAGAGAAATGCAGATTAAAACCACAATGAGATATCACCTCACATCAGTGAGGATGGCCAACATCCAATAGACAAACAACAACAAATGTTGGCAAGGATGTGGAGAAAGGGGAACCCTCCTACACTGCTGGTGGGAATATAAATTAGTTCAACCATTGTGGAAAGCAGTGTGGAGGTTCCTCAAAAAACTCAAAATAGAAACACCATTTGACCCAGGAATTCCACTCCTAGGAATTTACCCTAAGATTGCAGCAGCCCAGTTTGAAAAAGACATATGCACTCCTTCGTTTATCGCAGCACTATTTACAATAGCCAAGAAATGGAAGCAACTTATTGTCCATCAGTTGATGAATGGATAAAGAAGATGTGGTACATATACACAATGGAATGTTATTCAGCCATAAGAAGAAAACAAATCCTACCATTTGCAACAACATGGATGGAGCTAGAGGGTATTATGCTCAGTGAAATAAGCCAGGTGGAGAAAGACAAGTATCAAATGATTTCACTCATCTGTGGAGTATAAGAACAAAGAGAAAACTGAAGGAACAAAACAGCAACAGACTCACAGAACCCAAGAATGGACTAACAGTTGCTAAAGGGAAAGGGACTTCGGAGGATGGATGGGAAGGGAGGGATAAGAGGGGAAAAGGGGCATTACGATTAGCAAACATAATGTAGTGGGGGGGGGGGACATGGGAAAGGCAGTATTTACAGAGAAGACAAGTAGTGGTTCTATAGCATCTTACTATGCTGATGGACTGTGATTGTAATGGGGTATGTGAGGGGAACTTGATAATAGGGGGGTCTAGTAACCATAATGTTGTTCAAGTGATTGTACATTAATAATACCAAAATAAAAAAAGGAAAAAATAATAATATATTAGTATTTATGTATTATAATAATACATCATATATGGTAAAAATAATAGTATGTTAAAATAGATTGCTTTTCTTTTCATTTTTCAGAATATTTACATCCAGTATCCAGCATATGCTATTCCAGTGTTTCTCAGTTTATTTCATTACCACCCTCCTCTCTCCACTAAGGAACTCCTTTTGTCTCAGATCCATGAGTTTTTAATACCATGTATCTGTTTATATAATATATGCATGCCTGTGCTAATTTATACATAAAAACTAACATTTTTTTCATGGCCTTCTTCACTCCCTGGAATCAGTTTTCACTTCCTGAGAGGTGATATTAAATCCAGTGAAAATGTATGTTCAGTTCTTTCTTTCTTGCTATCTGGTACTATGGATTATTGTCTTAATCATACCTTCTTATTTTCTGTGTTTCTGATACTTTGCCATCTGGGGCCTTGCTGACTAATTATGGAGAGGCTGCTCCTCCCAGGGCTACTGAATTCCTAGAGACACTAAGGGACACAACTTTGAACATTCTTCCATATGCAGACTAACCAATTCAAAGCTCATACCTGCAACCACCTCCTCTATTGGGCTTTTACACTCTGGACCACTAATCATTCCACTGCCCTAATCACCCCAGAGCCAGGTACCATGCAGCCTATACACCCCAGATGCTGAAGAAATTATTCAAACTAATCAATCCTGAGCATTTGTACCCAGCCTCACCTGTTTCTTTCCATGGAAACTACAATAGAAACTCTTGCAGAAACTCTTGCATGCGTTTCCCTCTGCCTCCTGACTGACCCTGGTGCTATCCTGTATGGCCCTGCATGACATGTCCTCTCCTCTTGAAAAATGTAATGAACTGTCTTTCCAATGGCAGCCTTCTTGGATCTGTTGTCTTCACTATATCTGGATAGTAATAAAACATGTATTTTATAACAATTATTATAAGGAAGTTAGTTGGCCAGCATGAAATATGGATAGTCTTGAGATATAATTATTAGAGTTATGGTGAAGATCTGTAAATTCTCTGTGTCCTATACAAAATAACATCCTTATTGACATGTATGCTGGTGGGTATGATTGTAAATTGATTAATGTATGGCCTTAGCAGTCAGACTATCAGTTTCAAAACTTGGCTTGGCTCTTCTCATCTAGGATCTTGAAACTCATGGGGTTTTTTATGACTATTAAAGAATATGTGTAATGAGTTGCAAAGTTTTGGAGTCCCCAAGATGACCCTCCACTTCTGATACTAACTGCAAGTTCAGGAGGTCCCCAAGATCATGCTCCAGCTTGATATTTCCCTCGAAGTCACAGAACTCCACAAAACCATTGTGTTCTCCTGTTATGGTTTATTATAATGAAAGGATACAGATTAAAATAAGCCAAGGGGAGAATCACATAAGGCAGGGTGCAGGAGAGTCCCACATACAGAGCTTGCAGCTGCACTCTCCTAGTGGAGTTGTGCAGACAGTGCTTACTCCTCCCTGGAAAGTTGCATGGTAGTACCTAGAGAAACTCAATTGAATCTTGATGTTGAGTTTTTATTGGGGGCCAATTATACAGGCTTGGTTGACTGCACATGTGGCTCACCTCCAGAGGTCAGGCTAATACCACAGGGCTCAAGCCTCTCCTCACCTCCCACCCTCCATATCACAGCTTGAAGTGTTAGCCTAGACTATCCAGTGTAGCCCAAGCCCCCATCCTATATCACGTTGTTGGCCTATACTACCTGGCATGGCCCAAGGCACCTGGTAAACAGATACTTTCATCAAGTAGGACATTCCAAGGGTTTGGAGCTTCCCTCCAAAAGAGAAGGGCCAAACATTTCTTTGGCCAAGTATAATCCTTTACTGAATAAACACTTCGTTTCCACATGCACTAAATGCACAGTAAGCATTAGTATTATTGTAATGGTCTGAAGAGGCCTATGAAAGCAGTGCCAAATCCTCACTCATCTTGCTTCGCTTTCCCAGGTATATGCAAACACTTCTGTTTTGTTCATGTGCTTTTTAGTCATTCATAACATGCACCTGACTAAGACTCATAGCCTTCAGTTAGACCCACCCTTAGTTCTGCCTTTTTAGTTTACCCATTGAATGGCCCTGGTTTTCCAGGCCTTTTCAGGCACCTTATTTATAGAGAATCCCTGGGACTATTTTTACAGATGGTTGATTTTATTCATTATATATCACATCTTACTTTTCTCACCTTTAGTATTATCTTACTTCCATGTTGTTGAAGGACACATCACCCTAACTTTCTATACTCTATACTCTATTCCCATTATTTCAGCAGCTAAATATTTTTCTTAAGAGGTAGTGCTAAAGGCTTGCACAAAACTCAGCAGCAAGTAATTCCTTTTTTTCCCCAGCCAGAAAAGGTGCTCTTTTTTCATAAAGCAAAAAAGACACAATGAAAGGGTTAGGTTCTTCTTGCCCCATCTCATTATGGTTGATGAAAAACTCCAAATTAACTTGCTTGTGGTTATGGAAATATCTCCTTTAACCTTGGCAACACGATCAGAAAGAATTTGTTTTAGAGATGGGCATTGCTTAACAGCATTTGGCATTTTCTCAGGCTGAACAACCATCCAGAAAGCATGTATCTTCTTTCTTTCTTTAATGTAGTGATTGCTGCAGAAATAGTATATGGATTAAGATACAGCAAATCTTTAGCATGGTGTCTGGTATAGAGGCAACAGACTTTGATTAGCAGTAGGGTTTCTATAGTTAGTACCTGGAATTACCCTGGAACCAGGCTATTTGTGACCTCAGATAAATAGCTTTAAAAGAGGGTGTTAGTAAAATCACTTTCTTCTTTTCAGGTCCAGGTTTAGGAAGGGATTTTTATTTATTTATATTGTTTTCCTTTTTGTTCTCTGTTGTGTGCTCTGCCTCTAAAAGTGAGTGGCTCAGAGGAATCACTAAACAAACATGTATTGTTGAATGAACAAAAGGTTGTGATGAAGATAAACTGATGTTATACATGCAAAGCTCTCAGACCAGGATCAGGCACATCATAAAGCTCTCAGTAATTATTCATTTTAAAAACATACAATGAAACAAAAACAGATTAAACCCTGTATACTTAACTGCTTAGTGATGGGTTTATAGAAAATTCATTAATTATAATATTATGCTCCTACTTGTTTTGTAATATATTGAACACTTTTTGTATGTATTATGGAAGGTCCTGAGGACTCAGAGGTAAATAAAAATAGCCATAAATAAAGAGCATTGATAAAACTTTCTGCCCAGCATAGGACAGTTCCCATACGTCTATCAATGACCAATAGCTGAGGAAAAAGAAACCTGTAGTAGGATGGTAGTGAAAACAGGCTGTTCTATTAATAATCTTTTAACAATTTTGTGGTCTGTCAGATGCTCTAAAACTCTTGAGATACAAAAGCATTTTCTCTGAGATTATTCAGAGACTCCCCTCTTCATTGTCCATGTCTGCCTTAGAGAATTTCTCAGCCAGTTGTTTCAGGTTGTAGATATAATTGGCTATTAGTCATTTCAGTGCCATTGTTCATTGACATACATCTCAGAATCATCTCTCAGTCATCTGAAAAGCAAGGTTCCAGTTTCTGATTAATCTTTGGCTAGTCATTGAGGATATTGAAGCAGCTCCTGGTTAATTAGACCATTTTATCTCTAACCTCATCCATTTTCTGGATGTAATAGTGATAAAGGTGCCAGCAATTCCAAGTTAGCCCTGAAACTGTGCTAATCAGTTTCTGTGATTTGCAAAGTGTACCATTGTTTCAATTGTTAAAGCCAAATTGTTGTGAGAGGTTATATGTAAGTGGACATTTTTACCTCCAAGTCAATTACACACATTTAATGAGACCTAAGAAGCTCATAAGTAAAATAAATGCATAAATAAATAAATAAGGCATTCAGAGATGGAAGTCAAGCATACACACACGCATGCAAATACAACGTAAAAATAGCAAATGCATGCTTATATGGAGAGGAAGGGCACATGGTGATGAAATGTGGGTTCTTATTTTACCAGCTGCATGACCATAGGCAAGTTGCACCTCTCTGAATGTCAGCCTTTTTATTTGTCAAATAGAAATATTAATACCTACAAGGTTGTTTTAAGTACTAAAATTCATTAAATAATATTTTCTAAGATCTCATACAGGGTCTGCTCAATAATGTACACTAATGACATGGTAGATATTATTATTCTAGGAAACCACTCCATTCTCTCAATTCATGGAAAGAAACAGTTAACATTTTCTAATAATTCATATTGAAAAGTAATTACTTAAACCTAAGGCTAAATCTTGAATACATCATTGAATTCTTTAATATTGTGATGGCTAGCAGATTGCTGCACATTTGGCATGCTTTGTTTTTTTGGATTTTATTTTTCATTGCAGATTTATTTGGCAGTGTACAGTAAATTTTGTAAACTTGCATTAGTTTTATGAGTAAATAACCATTTTTTAAAAATTAAAAAAGCATTACTTCACTTTCATAAGGGCTGCATAAAATTGGAGTAAAAGTCAAAGGCAGACAAGTTTTTCTATTTCCACTAGGATTCTTGAGATATGTACTCTAGTTTGCACTAGAGATACAGAATTCTAAGAGATACTGGGAGGCAGAAAAAGAAGTGAAGTTCATTCTATGAAGCATTTGAGGGTTGTCTTCCCCAGCATGTCCAAAGAACAAAAACAAAAACAAAAACAAAAATACCGACCTTCAGATAAGTTTGCAAAACTGTGAATATTAATGTTGTCCTAAAAGAGTCACAATGACAAATAAAATTAAAAATTCTTATTTTAGTTTTGAAGGGCCTGAGAAATCTGGAACATCTCTGATTAAAAAAAGGGATAGCTTTACATCTTTCTATTTAGTTGTCCCCAAATGACCCTCATAACATGTTACCACACAAAACATATTTCAAAAAAATTCTTAAGTATTGTGGTTGAATAGTGTCCTCCACAAAATTCAAGTCCACCCAGAAATTAAGAATGGAATCTTATTTAGAAATAAGATCTTTGCAAATGTAGTAGATTAAAGATAATGAGATGAAAGCATCTGGATTTTGACTGTGTCCTAAATCCAAAGACTGGTGTCCATTTAAGAAGAAACTAGGGCACACAGAGATCCAGAGAGGGTGGAGATGTGATGATGGAGGCAGAGATAGGAAGGATGCATCTATAAGCCAAGGGACATCAGGTTTGCCAACTGCCACCAGAAGCCATGTAGAGGTATAGGATGGTTTCTCCCTCAGCATCTCTAGAACAAATCAGCCCTGAAAATACCTTCATTTTAGACTTCTGAACTCTGAGAGGATGAATTTATTGGTTTGATCCTCTCCGTTTATGGTAATTTGTTACGGCAGCCCTAAGAATCTAATATACATAGTATTGTAAAATGACTAAACAATGCCATCAAATAATCCCAATCAGAGCTTTCTTCTCTCTCCTGGCCATTTGTTTTGTTTCTACTTTTGGTCATTTGAGGGGCTAGGGTTAGAAATTGTACCTGCTACTGCTAAGCAGAATGTACACTGCTAAGCTGCTCAAAAAGTGAAGTCTCCATTATTTTTTCTATAATCACCTGTTCTTTTGTCAGCCAAAGCACTTGGCACTTGTGAATTATTGGTGTTTGTGTAAAGTTTATAAATCAGTCAGCTTTCCCATGCTACCTCCAAGAGAAACAAATATAAGAAATAAAAAAATAAGTAATAGCCAGTATACAATAGTAATGTTTGGTAAGTTTAAGTTGGTCTGTGCTTAGTTTTGGAATCAACATGGAAAAATAACATGAATGTCTACAGTTTCACAGATGAAGGGCTGAAAAGAATTTGTCTTTCATTTCTTAGTCAAGAAAAAACAAAAAGCTAGCATGTATTTTAAATTCAGCCCTACATTCATTCAGCTCTGAGCTGAGTCTCATGCTATTCATGACACTTGATGGCAGGTCACCTTTGATACCCCCAAGGCAGCAGAAGGAATAGCCAAGGAAATGGCATCAGAAGAAGCCAGAGGCACTTGGACCCTTGGGAGTCTGACAGGCAAATAAAGAATAAAGTAGATTTGCCCTAAGTCTAGCTCCTTCCTATCTGGAGAGTACTTCACATTCAGACTCCCTGTTACACAACTTCAGTGCAAGCTTGTGGCTCCTACTTCCTAGGCACATTTCCATGCTGAATCGGGACATGGTTTTCAAACTGAAAATCTAATCAACAGCTTCAGTCATGTTTATGGCTCCCCACAGCCCTCAAGATTAGTTTCTCATTCTTTCATGTGGCTGAAAAGGATTTCTTGGCATCACTTTGGACATCTATCTTTCTAGCCCCAACTCTTATCAGTCTTTCCTTAGCAAGAATTACTTGAGTTCTCCAAGTGCTCTTTGATGTCTCTCAGCTGAGGACATGTGCATTTACTTACCTTTTGTCCTTCTAAAAACCGCATTCCATCCCTATTTCCTGTACTCTTGGGTTGTTAAGATCATAGCTACTAATGCTAGACTGAGTAGTTTCAAATGTTTCCCTTTGTAAAATTGGGAATTTAGCACTTTCCTCATAGAATTAAAGCTTAAATAAGATAATTAAAGCCAAGTCAGTACATGTAATGGTGAGTAAATTGTCAAAGATATCATCATCATCATCTTTCAAATCCCAGCTGGGATAAAATTTGCACTGAAAAGCACTCCCTGACTTCACAAGATTCAGTTAGATGAAATTAACAATAATTATCAGAACATCCCAAATATTAATACTTAGATTCATTAATTCTAATTCTAGAAAATTATGCTATGAAAATAATCAGAGGAAAAGCATTTATTATTGCAATACTTAGAAAATCAAAATGGAACAAGGCAGACATTGTCATTTAGATGTATCAGTCACATAATG
The DNA here is from genome assembly GCA_029783875.1 of Phataginus tricuspis. NCBI lineage: Eukaryota > Metazoa > Chordata > Mammalia > Pholidota > Manidae > Phataginus > Phataginus tricuspis. The sequence continues at coordinate 89,775,544 of JAQQAC010002837.1, read as the reverse complement.
GATCATTATGAAATTTTTCAAAATGTTCCATTAAAAATAAAATTTCACAAATGCTAATTAGTAGCAGGGAAAATGTTTATATTTTTAACTGAATAACAGCAGAGATTGAAATCGACAGCATAGCATAGAAAAAAAAATCCTGGAATTATAAGCACCAATATCCTAATAGTAGTTATTTTGTAGTATCAAAATTGGGTATTTTTTCTCTTTATAGTCCTGAATCCTACAAATAGTCCATAATGAGCAGTTGTGATTTATATAATAGCATAAAATAATAACCTTAAATTTAAGAAAATGATATGAACATGGAGGAAAAAGTTTCATTTACTTTACCAAGTCCATGCCACTGAGATGTGTCACATATTTTCTTGCCTCAGTTTTCTGCTATGGTGAAGAACATGAAAACAGGCTGATAAAGTATGTGAAGAAAGGGAAAACATGAATAGAAATGAGGAGAAAGAAACGGTGGATGTTATACTCATATTTATAAAATGTTTATAAAGTCAAAGTAGTATCATGGGAGAAACTGTTTATGGTCAAACTCTGAAGTGAGAAAAACAGGAACCAAAATTCAAAACTAGATGAACCTTGAAAGAATAAACAGAAAATGTCAAGGGCTTGTCTCATACCGGGAATCAGCCAGTTTCCCTGCTCATAAAAGAAAGAAAAAAATGTTTCATTGATTATAAGTTGGAAAAAAATTGAACTCATGTTTGTCATCTCTGTAAACTATCCCCGTCATTTAATCTTTATATTGGGAAGAAGACAATATAGCATAATGAATCAGAGGATGCTATTTCATTTTCTTATTTCATATTTGAGTTTGGTCTAGTGTAATTATGGTGTTTATGAAGTTTAAACTGATGTAGCAAAAGAAAAATAGAGTAAGTATTCATCGACTCAGTGGAACATTTCTTGAAAAGAAAAATTTACATTGGGAAGAATAAGAAATGTATGAGAGGGTTTTATTGACCAATAATTTTAATTTATAAGAAACTTTCATTGTGACAAATTGGGAAAAAAATATAAATCTATTTCTAAATAAATGCATTTTAAACCAAAATGAAGAAATCTTAGCAAGAATGTTTCATAGTTACAGGAAGACAGAGTCAAAACAAAAACAAAAATACCTCACTCCAATCCGTGTGAGGAAAGAGCTGAGAAAGAACTAGGAAATTATAAATGAGGAGATCTGCCCTTGGCTGTAGGCAAGATCTCTGAGACAGTAATAAGGAATGAGGTTACCAAACATCCAGAGAGATATGAGCTGATAAAACTTAATCAGGCTAGTTTCACAAAGGGCAAATCTTTTCTGACAAATTTGGTGGCATTTTTGCATGGCACAGAGGGCAGAGGAAGTACATGACTGGAATGAGAGAGAGAATTCAGCTCAACAAAGTAGAAATGCACAGATGGCATATTTGGGAATGAGGTATAGTCTTAGCTTTCCAAAGGAGGCTACCTGGCTAACGTTTAGCCCCCAATCCACTGATTTCATTAAGATATTCATGTTGGCAATAATGCAGGACTCATGATGCAGGACTGAGGGATCAGCATGCTTAGTTGTGATACCGTGTTACCAAAATTTTGTCTGTTATCATCAAATAATGGACATTTGGGGTACATATCTATGTTTGCTCTTCTCAGATTTTTAGAGTGGTTTACTCAGTCATTTATTTTTCTTTTTCCAAGTGTTTTCCTTTTAGTTTATTATTGGTGTATAAATGGAATCAATGCCATTTCAAGCAGACACAATCTTATATCAGAGAGCAACCAGTGGGGCCACTGTAATAACTCAATGATAATAATAGGTTTTGTAGGGTTTTCTAACATCTTCACTCTGGGACATTTTAGGAAAGTGCCTTTAGGTGCTTTGTGTTCTTGGCAGCATGCTGTTATTTTTCAAAGGCTAATGTTGAAATGTTCTAAACTGGGGAAGTAATAGGGTCAAAGACCCACAAGTTCAAAAGAGACAATCTGACTTTACCTCTCAGTTAGCCCCATAGCTTCAGCCTACAAATAGGCTTGTCCCTTTCATCCTAAAAATATAAATGATCAAAAATGAAACACATCTAAACAGCCTCTCTAGGCCCTGTTGTTATTTCTTCTTCCCTCTCTCTTTCTCTTTGCCATCTGACTTCTTTATACAGTATTTTATACACCATGCCATAGTTTTCCTTCAGTCTTCAGTTAACCTTAAACTTGGCCTTTATGTCTCAATCCATCTTGACTTTGATAATGAAATTTCTCCTAAAGAAGATAAGAGATTTCCTGATTATGAACACAAATGTTTTGTTGTTCTTGTTTTTTCATTATTACTCTCTAACGTGTGACAATCTTAAGTATGTCCATTCAAATCTCTCTTTTCTTGGCCTCCCATATGATCAGTATGATCGACAGAATAATGGCCCCAAAGAGGTCCACGTTCTAATCCCAGAACATATGAATATGCTAGATTACATGGCAAAGGGGAATTAGGTTTGCAGATGGAATTCAGGTTGCTAATCAGCTAATCTTAACAGGGAGATTATCCCAGATTTTCTAGATGAGCCCCATGTAATCACAAGCATCCTTAAAAGTAGGAGACAAGAGACAGAAGAAGAGGAGGAAATGTGACTATGGAGGAATAGTCAGAATTATTTGATGTGAGAAGCACTCAATGTATTGTGCTGGCTTCAAAGATGAGGAAAGAGGTCCACAAACCAAAAAAACACAGGCAGCCTTTGAGGAGCTGGAAGATGCTTGTACTCTGAGCTACAAGAAGAGAATGGAGCTCAATGAGACCCATTTTGGAATGCTGACCTAGAGAACTATAAGAATGAATTTGTGTAGTTTTATGCCACTAACTAAGCTTGAGGTAATTTATTATGGTCACAATAGAAAACTAATACAATGATCCTGTAAAATAGTCTCAATTTCTCACATAGCTCTTCCACAGGATTTTTTTGACTCTTTTCTCTATTTTGTCAATTCCACAGATATTGGTGCTCCATGGTCTTCCAGGAAAACTTCAGTTTTCCTTTTATTCAATTCCATATTGTCACTAACTTTTTTTAAAGCAGTGCCATCCAGTTTGCCTCAAATGCTGTTTATTGCTAGCTACTGATTGTACATCTATGAGTCCCTGTGGCTCTTCAGATTTAAAATGTGTTAATGATATTTTTTTAAATAGCAAAATAATGAATCTTAAACAAATATAAGTGAACCCATCTGAAAGATTTTATTCAACAAATTAATTAATATAGGTACCAATAAAATGTTGCAACTTGTTTAAGGTAGAATTTCAAACATGCACAACCGAAAAGGAATGGTAAAACAAATTTAAAAATTCATGCAAATGGGTTTAGCATGGCAAAATTGCAGGTATGTAAATTATATCTCAAGAAAGCTGTTAACAAAAAAAACAAAGCAAAACAAAAACCTAGTTTATCCACAACAGAAAAAGAGAAAAACAATTCCACTGGATACAATTCATTTACATTTCAATGGTTAAGAATCATTTGCATTCTTAATAATTTTCTCTCCCTTACATTGTTGTAAGATAGATAAAATCCATTGAAAGGCTGAGTTAACCCCCAAAAAAGTGGGCAAGATATGAAGTAATCTCTTTATGTCCATTTTGAAATCTTTCAAACTTTCCTGTTATATCCTGTCATATATCTCTAGTCTGTTCACTTCATTCTCAAACTTCCCATTCTTCCTCTTTCATTATTTGTCTTGGCTGAAAATACTTCTTCCTCCTTCCTAAAAAAGTAAGGAGAAAAGTCACAAGATAGTTTCTAACATGCTTTCAATCGCATGTGTACCAATATATTTTCTTCTTGTCTCTATTTACTATTCTCCTCTTACTGTCGAAGAAATCTTTCTTTCTAAGGCTAGTCACTTACATAGTGTACTAGATCCCTTCTTTGTCATATCCTCAAGGTTATCCCTCCAGGTATCTTCTCTCTATCGCATCATTTGTTCTCACTCTACTGAATCATCCCCAGAAGCATGCAAATATGGTGCTATTTCTTGTCTCAACAAAAATGTATCCTTGACCCTGCATCCTTCTCCAACACTACCCTAATTCTCTGGACCCCTTTATGGAAAAAACTTACAAGTGTTTTCATACCGACTGTCTCCAAGTCCTCTCTTCACATTGCTCCTTGACCACACTCCATTCAGGATTCATATTCCATTACAGTTCTTCTTAAGTCTTCAGTGATCCTTACATTACTAAATCCAATGGTATATTTTCCCTCCTTTGATTTGGCCTGTAATCCCTACTTGGCAAAGCTGACCATTCTCTCCTGTTTTAAATGCTTTTTTTGATTTTAGATCATAGGTCATTACTGTCTTAGGACACCCCCTACAACATTAGCCATTCTTCCTCAGTCCCTTTACTGGTTCTTCCTCACTGTTCTAATCTTTAAATATTGTTGTGACTTAAGGCTCAATTTTTGGATCTCTTCTTTACTATACATATTCTTATTTTGATGACTCTAAATATATACTGTCCTCAGAACATTAGACCTAAAACTCACATATTGAATTGTGCAGACCTATAAACTCACATATTGAATGGCACCTTAGATATTTTTAGTAGGATGCCTAAAAGAAGCCCATGGGGGCTTTGAACTTGCTGCTCCTAAATCTGTAATTTTTTTCTTAATGTATGTCTTATTTCCCACTTTCTTTAGATCCCTGTTCAAATGTTTCCAGACCAGTAATATCTTCCTTTACCACATTTTATAAAATGACACCTCATTTCAACCCAGAATTCCCAGCTCCTTTATTTTTTTCCACAACTCTTTAAACTACCTCATGTACCATGTTACTTATTGACTTATTTTGTGCCTCCCCCAATTAAAATACAAGCTCCATTTGAGCAGTAATTTTAGCAGTTTTTTTCACTGCCATATTTCTGGACCCAAAGGTATTTCTCACATATGGTAAGCTCACAAATAAATGCTTGTTCAATAAATGAATGAAAAATGAATCAAATTTGTATCTACTTTCTCACTTCCTTTCATCCTCACCGCTGTCATCTTTCTCCTTTTTCCTTTAACAGTTAAGGACTTCAACATAATGCATTCTTGCATTGAGCCATAATAGCTAGCTCAGAATGAGCTCTCAAAATGTCTTTGCCTCATCTCTCACATCAAATCAGCTATACTATTCTGTTGGTACTGTCTCTAAACATTTCAGAATAGCTCTCACATTGTTCTCATTCTCTTCATTCCTACTGACAATGCCCCAATTATCTCAATGTTTTCAAGTGTTGGATAATCTCCTTGATCTTTCATTTCTCTTCCCCTGTGCTTCCTCCAGTTAGTAAATATAAGCACGTCTTCCTCCTTATTAAAACTGAAAACATTTCCATGTTTTCTGTTTACACATCAAGTTCAAATCTCTGTTATGTCATTTAAGTTCTTCATAACTTTTCTAAATCTACCATTCTATCCTATCTCATCATTCTCCTACCTTCCAGACTAGTTTTATTTTTTGAATGACAGATATTTTTATATCTTTATTCAAGCTATTCTTCTTATAATTTCCTTCCTATACACTTCCCTTTCAAAGTCATTCTCATTTTCATTCTTTTACACATAACTCAAATAATGCATCTTTTTGCACTTCCATAACCTCTAGAAAGAATTAATTGCTTCCTTCTCTGGACTCCCTTACAAGTAAAAGTGTTTGGTATAATGTTGATCCTGTAACATTATAGTTAGCTAATTGTTATCATGTTAGCTTCTTTTTCTGTAATATATATTATAGTGACTTAGAGTGTGGGTTCTGGAGTCAGATTGCCTAAATTCAAAATTGGATTCTATCACTGTCTACCTGCTTGATTCTAAGCAAGTTCTTTAAATTCTTTAAACCTCAGTTCCTTCACTATTAAAATATACCTGACAGATTTCTTCTAAGGATAAAATAAAATAACTCATATATAAGTTTAACTTTGTCCTTGGCAATTACAATTTGCCAAAATAGCTCTTATTTGATTATGAGCTTCTTGAATGCAATTCTTTCATTTATTTTGCATTGTCAGTGAATAAAGGTTTGACACATAATCAGAGCTAATAAAGTTTGGCTGAATTTACTTATGTTAGACTTTATCACTGTGTGTTGGCAATATCTATATAAGCAATGATATAGAATTTATTTGTTTGGCTTTAAACTGGAGAGATCAACAGATTGTGAAATATATGGTAATGCACACGTATTACTATGATTTACTTTATGATCTGTGTGCCATATCCAATATGTCATATACTTTCCAGGCAGGTTTAATGCTTAGCCTCCAAATCACTAGGTCATATCGATGTCTGACTGGACTGACATAATCCAGGTCTTTTGCACCATGTGTATACCATTAGATCATTCTGCTAGAGTAACTTATATAAAAATAACCAGAATGATTCTGTTGTGTTCAAAATAGCTTCTCAATTAAGAATTATCTTCTTAAATATGTACTGTATGAAAGAAATATCAAGCATGACCACTATCAGGTAGCTGTTAATCTCCTCTTCAGATCTTTGGTGATGCCTTGAATTAAGGGGATTGCTGATTATCCAGGTTGTAAAATAAATACCAATTTCAAAGTATACCTTGAATCTAACTAATGCCTGAAGTTAAAGCTATTTTGAATGTACTTGTTTCCCCAGTTTTACTGAGATATATATGACATATAACACTAAGTTTAAGGTGCACAACGTAATGATTTGATATATGTACCTGTTGTAAAATGATTATTGTGTAAGTTTAGTTAACACATTCATCACATTGCATAGCAACAATTTTATTTATTTATTTGTGTGATGAGAACTTCCAAGATCTATTCTCATCTTAAAACTGAAAGTGTATACCTTTTGACCTCCTGCACCTGTTTCCCCTCCTCCAGTCTTCCTCATCCCCACCCCTGGCAGCCACCAATCTGTTCTGTTTCTATGAGTTTGTTTGCTAAAGAGATTCTACAGATAAGTGATATCATACAGCATTTGCCTTTCTCTGTCTGATTTATTTCACTTAGCAAATGCCCTGAACTTTCATCCATGTCATCACAAATGGCAGTATTTCCTTTATGGCCAATTAATATTATATGTGTGTGTGTGTGCATGTGTATATATGTGTGTGTGTGTGTGTGTATATATATATATATATATATATACATTTTCTTTATCCATTCATTGGTTGATGAGTACTTAGGTTGTTCCCATTTCTGGCTGTTATATATAATGCTGCAATGTGCATGGGAATGTATACTTTTGAAATAATTTCAAATATATCTGTAGACTGTACTACCATCAAGTACAGTCTATTCACCATGACTAGAATAAAATTCTCTTATGACCCAAATTTAAAGGCAGCAATTCTAAAAATCGGTCTTTCTACCCCAGCCCTCACTGCAGAGCCACATCAGGTAAATCTGTGAGACCCAAGGTCCCATGAAAATCATCATCTGCAAACCTGAACTAATATATTTTTAAAACTGCAAAACCACCTATTTTCCTTTTTCCTCTATTAAAAAAAAAACAGTAAATCCCTCAGCAATCTTTATTGTTTTCTTTCCCCTTCATCATCCTCCCAAATGCAGTCCAGTGACAAATCAGTTCTTCATATTTACTTTCAATTCTCACTCTCACCACCTTTGTTTAAGATGTATCTTTCCACTTGGATTATTGCAATAATACCATTGCTATTTTTAAACTCTACCTTTAGCCTCTTTGTTCCCCAACACAGCTGATAAGGTTTATTTATTTTCTCTTTTTTTTTCCCTTAAAAAATAAGCCTGACCTATCTTCTCTGTATAAAACCCTTCACTAGCTAAATAAACATCAAGAGATAGTGGGAATCCAGTTCAGAGATCTACAGTCAGATTTAAGAGTCTGGTCTGCCTCTAATTCTTAAGTAATGCACTTGACCTCCCTGGAATTACTCTTTCTCACCTGTAAATTCGGTGGAGTGTTCCTGAGTTTGTTTTTTGTTGTTGTTGTTTTCTATTTTAACATTTTGTGATTTGCTTGGAAAACCAAGAGAAATTGGTGAATAGTGAAGACGGTTGGGAGAGTTGGGGAGAGAAAATGTTCTTTTTATAGAAGAAGCTTTAATAGACCTTAGTCTAGGGAAGGTTCAAGAAGCTAAAGAACTGGGTTTGGAAACTAAGGCTGAGACTTAGGCATAGAAAGAAAATAAAGCTTTAGAAAGAAAGATAGGGTAGAGGCTCTTTAGTCCTGGGAGTATGCAGAATTCCATTGCATATACTGCAGTATGTCCAATGCTAGACTTAGAGTCAAACCTCAGTGTGAGTTCCAGCTCTGGAATATCATCAGCAGTGTGACCTTGAGGAAGTCATTTAACTTCTGTAAGCTTTAGTCAGGACTACCTTACATGATTTGCAGGGCCTACTGCAAAGTGAAACAACAGGAAAGAATTGCTGTTAAAGGTATTAAAAGATAAAACTTCTTTTCTTCCATGATATCTCCCTTGATCCAGTATGGTGGCTTTTATTTGCTATTTAATGTTACTCTCCCTTAAGCAGGGGGATATTTGCTGAGTGAGGCCAACCCTCCAGGTCCTGAGGGCCTCTTTCCACTAATAGATGCAAGCACAGCCACCAGGTTCTGCCCTTCACTAGGTGTCCAACTAACATGTTGTGCCCTGAGCCGCATCTCCATTTCACAGCAGATGAACAACCCTCAGAGGTGTTTGTGCTCTCTGTGCCAGGATGTGCCAGGTGCCTGGAGCAGGAGTGGGCAAGAGGCTCACGTCCAAAGAGTAGCCTACCATGAACGTGCTATGGGGCTGCTAGCCCAGGGTAGGAACTAGATCTGGCCCTGGGATCTGCCCTGAGACACCATAGCACATCTACAGCACACCCTGACATTGCGTGAGCTGGGACTAGAGGTGCTGCTGGGCAGAGGAGAGGACCAAAGGCCAGGAGGGGCCTGAGGCACTGGGAGGTGAGAACAAAAAGCCAAGAGCCTGTCCTGGGGAGGCAGGCCTGGAGGTGGTGGGAGGAGGCACAGCGCACTAGCCAAGGCTCAAGCATTCAGTGTTCATCAGATTCATCGGATTGCACACACAAAACACAGATTTAGGGGTACCAGTATTAAGAATGTTAAGATGGTGACCATAAACCATTAAACCGGAAGTGCCAGGCCCTCCTGAGAGCCAAGCCATGGCGATTGCCCTGGTTACACACCCTGGTTGTAGTTTCCTCTTTGCTAAAACCAAACAAAGGCATCAAACTTTACTTCTTTGTGTGTGTATTTGTGTGTCCTGTTTTCAATGAATTGAAAAATGATTTTAGAAATTGAACTCAGTAGAAGACATTTTGGTAGTGCCAGAAGTCTAGGAGAGGGAAACATCGGGAGGGACAGGATTGTAACCCCAAGTTCCCAGGAACTTTCTATGCAGGTGTGCTGTGGACACCTCCACTCTTACCCTGAGAAACCTGAAATTTGTCTATGCCCAAACAATAGGATTCAAGTAAAACTAAGGTAAACGATTCAAGTAATAGGATAATATGCCTTTTAGTTCTGTGTTCCTTTAGTCATGGTCCTTCTCATGTCCTTGAGTTTGGCTGTGATAAACTTCTAAAAACAGTTGGTTGCCTGCCCAGTTTGTCTGCACTGTGGTTTGGAGAGAAGAAAAGCAGCAGAACACTCGTCTTCCTTTATTGTTTATTTTAATCTTTCTCAAGGCTCTTCAATTGCAAAAAAAACCAGAAAATATACAGTTGATGGCTCATGGAACCCAACAGCAGGTCTCACTAGAAACTGGGATTGAGGGTCAAAAAGCTAAGGGAATAAAGCCACTCTTTACAAAGTTATCCTTCTCTCCATCATCCTATTGCCTGTCTGTCTGTCTTAATCTCTGCCTTTATAAAGACTAGCATTCTTTAACTGTACATGAGTTTTATGGAAGAAGGCTGCTCTAATTCCTGAACTTCATCTCTGTGCAAGTAATAGTCAAAGACTGCCATCTCTTAATATTATTTCACATTGTTCAGAGAGAGAGAGACCCAGCAGCCCAGCAGGTCATATTCTTCTTTAGTCCAGTTACCCATGACCAAAAGAATGGGACAAAGTTACTCAAACATGACTTTAAAGACTCATTCCTAAAGATCTGATTCTCCATGAAGACATTCATGGATTGTTCAAAAATGCCAAAATGTGATTACCTTAGATATAAGCAAAAGTTCTCAATTTTCAGGGGGTGACAATGATCTTTAGACACTGGTAGGTTCAATCCAATATTGGAATCAGAGCGTAGGATTCTTTTTTTTTTAATTTTATGGGAGATAAAAGAGGAAGAAAATGGGGCAGAACCCTGCACGCACTTTCAGTAACATTGCATGATTTTCTTTTGTCATTTAAATGTATTCAGTTTTCAGTGTTCATCTATGGCAAAGCTCTCCCATTAATGCCAAGTGAAACATTTTTTATAGAGTAGCATAATAATCATGATTTTATAGTAGTAGGTATTGTCAATACAATTATTTAACCACTTACTGCTCAAAATACCAACACTTCCTAATCTAGTACATTTATAAAGTAAAAGTACTTGAAAAAGAATTTTGATTTGCTTTTGATATCATATTGTCACATGTTTTCAGCTGTTCTTGTACAAAAAAAACAATGGTGTCCTTGGTTTCTGACAGTTTAGACAAAGCAAAAAATGCTGGCTATTATTTAATCCTTCCATTACAGTATGAAGAAAATCTAACAAAAGAAACCAAACAATTAATTGACAAGCTAGACTTTTTACTGGTGTGAACTCAAGCTTTTAAAATTTTCATAATAACAGACATAAATGAATAAATAAGATATGGGCTTAGGAGATTTCACCAAGATCAAGCCTTTGTGTCTTCCAAAATAAGCCAAAGTTTGTTTGAAAATGCCTGATTCTATTAGTTTTAAGTTCTTCGTCTATCAAATTGCATAGAAATGTGTCTCACAAAAGGTGCCACAGGGGTTTGTCAATTGGCATAAGGAAAGGTCCTTTGAAAACCACAGGTCGCTCTCCCAAATCTAAGATATTGTTAAGTCAAGCTATACCCCAAATTTAGATTATATAAAATTTGAACAGTACTTTTCTCTGAAAGTAAAGGAAGTAAATAAATTAACATGTGTTGTCTGCCTCCTTTGTGCATAAAACTATGCTAGGTGCTTACTGTGCATTGTCTCAGCACTGTTTTCCTTTCAGGGGGACTGAGAGTGGTTGGAAATTTTAAAGTTATAAAGATCTACAAAAAAGAATAGGAAAGTAATCAAGACTCCATCATCACAAATTAGATTACATCTCAACTTATTTGCTTCCAGTGTCTTTCTTTCATTTAAAAAGAAAATAAATTATTTTCTTTAACATAATACATGTTCATTTTAAGCATTCAAACTATGAAAACCCTTATCTCAAATAAAATTCTCCCCCAAAATAAAAATTGTTAAATTTGGTAAAATTGTAGCCATATTTCTATGTGTATGAATATAGAGAAGGTGGATTCATGTATAGATAGATAAATGCATAAAAAGAGAAAAATGCTTTTATAAAAATGTGATCATACCATAGATACTACTTTTAACATCAAGTAAATTGTATTGTAGTTTAACAGAGTAAAAATAATGCACAGTAAAAATGAAGAGCATATTGAATTTCTAATAAATGTTTTGAGACAACAAATATATATGCATATATTATCTTTTTTCTAAAAGTACAAGATGCACAGAAAATAGTGACATCAGAATGATTATGCTTTTAAAAGTTATGATATATATATAATCTATTAACTTTTGCTGCAAAAGATATTAGCATTTACACATTTTTACTTATATACCCTTACCAACCCCTCATTTTACTGTTTATATTGTTTTTATATTACCTAAGTATGTAGCATTCATATTCTGTTCTATAACTAAAGCTAACATGGTTCCTAAGTATTATTTTTGTATTGAAATGTATTAAATATACATCCTAGTCCTCCTTCATTCTTGAGATCTCTATATTGGTTCCTTTTTTTTTTTTCATGGTACAAAAGTATTTAACAAGTGCCACGTTACTACAGAAAAACATAGCCAAGAGCTCATACTTTTAAACCAGAACAGGAAAAAGTCAGTGCAGCTTGATATTACTTACCAAAAAAAAAACCAAATCTAAGATACACATTGGGAATTGCACTACTAAGTTTTTCTTCTTTCTAGAGAGGTGACATCCATGTTTTCTAGCCAAACACTGTACTACAGTGATGTACTAAATCAAAGCAGACAGATGACTGGTAAAGCTGTTTGCTGTCTCCTGCTTGTGCTAAGCTAAACTAGTGTAACACCCATCTTGGTAGGAGGATTTTGACAGGAGGAAGGAACTGCACTGTCCCTACCCCAACAGAAAACCTAATGAATTGATTTATACAGAAAGAGTTTTAGTAAATCTTCACAAACACCTAACATGCTATGATAAAAGGTTGCCTTTTAGTCTACTTCCAGCATAATATACATTCATTAGTGCCCAAGCAAATAGGGATGGTAACATAGCGAGCATGTCTGCTTTCATAGCACTAATAACTGAAAAGCATAAAGCATATAATGCTTTGATCTTTACGTCAGTAATCATGGAATTTCCAAGATTATATCCACTAGGTTAGCCTGACTATTCATCTATAAAAATATATTTTTTTAAATGCTTAAAAGAGAATTCTAGAAACAGTGGGACTACATCAGGACTGGCAGAAAACAGTGATACAAGGACTGCAATGTGAACATAGGAACATGTAGCTTTTTAAATACATCTCTCTCAGTTAATTCCTACAGCCAAGATTAGCTGTGACAGGAGCTTCAGATATTGCAAGATGGGCAGCTGTCTTGAGTAACATCCTAATAAATGCTCTCAATCAAAAACCTCATTGAGACTGGAGGACTGAAATTTTGATGCATATAACAAGCTTTGAGTGCACAAAAGCCTTGGCAGGACATGCAAAGCCTGCTGGGCCAAAGAAAGTAGGTAATGGTGTTTTTTTCCAAATGTTGACACACCAACATGTAACCTGGGGAAGGATCCTGGCAGGTGGAATGTTGGACTTGGGCTTGCTCCAAAGGAGCCTGACTCAGAAGCTCCTGAGAGAGGGGTCTACTCAGGGAGGTGTACTAGAGTAACTGAACACAGAAGGTGTTTCAGGAGAAATAGGTCCCAGAAGGTCAGGCAATTTTCCTTTTGTACCCATCAATGCTTAACATTAACGAAGAGTTCCAGAACAGTCTTTCCAAGGTGTATTTGGTCATCATTAGCCAAAGCCAGACTTAGTCTATTGGGTTGGCAAAATCCAAAAAGATTGCATTACCTGGAGCTGGGACGTAGGGCCACAGATTGTTCTGGGAAGCTGGCAATAAGATGATTTGCACAACAAAGTCACCACTAAACCACTGTTTAAGTCCACTCACCTGCCTTCTTTTTCTGTAAGTTGTTGTGAAAGCCACCGGGTTAAATCCAGGAACCCGCTCCAGAGGCTGTACTTCATTGTACCCTTCTACCAAACAGATATATTCATTAAAAATGGGTGCATACAAGTGGGCACCACACAGAAATGTGAAACGTCAAAAGAACATGGTTCAGACCAAAATCTCACAAACCCCAGAAAAAGGACCAAATAAAACTGAACTCACCAATCTTCCTGAGAGAGAGTTCAAAATAAAAATTATAAACATGCTATTGGAGGTACAGAAAAACACTCAAGAACTCAGGAATGAATTTAAGTTGGAAATTCGATCATTAAGAAATTCTATATCTGAAATGAAACATAAAATGGAGAGATTTAAAAGCAGATTAGATGTAGTAGAAGAGATGGTAAATGGAATAGAAATTAGAGAAGAAGAATACAAACAAGCTGAGGCACAGAGAGAAAAAGGAATCTCTAAGAATGAAAGAATATTGAGAGAACCATGTGACCAATCCAAACGGAACAATATTCGCATTATAGGGGTACCAGAAGAAGAGAAAAAGGGGTAAAAAGGGTCATTGAGGAGATAATTGCTGAAAACTTCCTCAATCTGGAGAAGGAGATAGTCTCTCAAGCCATGGAGGTGCACAGATCTCCCAACACAAGGGACACCAGGACGACAATATCAAAACATATAATAATTAAAATGGCAAAGATCAAGGATAAAGACAGACTTGTAAAAGCAGCTAGAGAGAGAAAAAAGATCACATACAAAGGAAAACCCATCAGGCTATCATCAGACTTCTCAACAGAAACTGTACAGGCCAGAAGGAAGTGACATGATATATTTAATGCAATAAAGCAGAAGGGCCTGGAACCAAGAATACTCTACCCAGCAAGGTTATCATTTAAATTTGAAGTAGGGATTAAACAATTTTCAGATAAGCAACAGCTAAGAGAATTTACCTCCCACAAACACCTCTACAGTGCATTTTAGAGGGACTCCTATAGATGGAAGTATTCCTAAGGCTAAAAAGATGTCACCCAAGGGATAGACAAACAGTACAGAATATGATTCATAACATACAAAGAGTGGAGGAGGAAGAAAAAGAAAAAAAAAGAACCTTAAGTTGTGTTTGTAATAGCATAGGAAGTGAGTTAAATTAGACTGTTAGATAGTAAGGGAATTACCCTTGAACCTTTGGTAACCACGAATCTAAAGCCTGCAATAGCAAAAAGTACATACTTATTGACAATCACCCTAAATGTAAATGGTCTGAATGGACCAATCAAAAGACATAGAGTTACTGAATGGATTAAAAAATAAGACCATCTATATGCTGCCTACAAGAGACTCACTTCAAACCCAAAGACATATACAGACTGAAAGTAAAGGGATGGAAAAAGATATTTCATGCAACTGATAGTGAGAAAAAAGCAGGAGTTGCAGTGCTTACATCAGACAAAATAGACTTCAAAACAAAGACAGTCACAAGAGACCAAGAAGGACATTACATAATGATAAAAGGGTCAGTCCACCAAGAGGATATAACTATTATAAATATCTACACACCCAACACAGGATCACGTACATATGTGAAACAAACACTAACAATTAAATGGGGAAATAGAATGCAATGCATTCATTTTAGGAGACTTCAACATACCACTCACTCCAAAGGACAGATCAACCAGACAGATAATAAGTAAAGAGACAGAGGCACTCAATAACATATTACAAGAGATGGACCTAGGAGACATCTACAGAACACTCCATCCAAAAGCAACAGGATACCTATTCTTCTCAAGCGCACATGGAACATTTTCAAGAATAGATCATATGCTAGGCCACAAAAAGAACCTCAGTAAATTCAAAAAGATTGAAATTGTACCAACCAGATTCTCAGATTACAAAGGTATGAAACTAGAAAGAAATTACACAAAGAAAATGAAAAATCCCACAAACACATGGAGACTTAATATGCTCCTAAATAATCAATGGATCAATGGCCAAATAAAAACAGAGATCAAGCAATATATGGAGATAAATGACAACAATAACTCAACACCACAAAATCTGTGGGATGCAGCGAAGACCGTGCTAATAAGGAAATATATTGCAATACAGACCTACCTCAGGAAAGAGCAACAATCCCAAATGAACAGTTTAAACTCACAATTAATTAAACTAGTAAATGAAGAACAAATGAGGCCCAAAGTCAGTAGAAGGAGGGACATAATAAAGATAAAAGGAGAAATAAATGAAAGTGAGAAGAATAAAACAATAGAAAGAGTCAATGAAAGCAGGAGCTGGTTCTTTGAGAAAATAAACAAAAAGGTAAAACCCTAGCCAGACTTATCAAGAAAAAAAGAGAGTCTACACACATAAGCAGAATCAGAATGAGAAAGTAAAAATTAATACACAGACATCTGTTGCATTCCTATACACTAATGATGAACTAGCAGAAAAAGAAATCAGGAAAACAATTCCTTCACAATTGCATCAAAAAGAATAAAATACCTAGGAATAAACCTAACTAAGGAAGTGAAAGACCTATACCCTGAAACTGCAAGACACTCTTAAGAGAAATTAAAGAGGACACTACTAAATGGAAATTCATTCCATTCTCTTGGCTAGGAAGAATTAATATTGTCAAAATGGCCATCTTGCCTAAAGCAGTCTACAGATTCAACACAATCCCTATCAAAATACTTACAGCATTCTTCAATGAACTAGAGCAAATAGTTCTAAAATTCATATGGAACCACAAAAGACCCTGAATAGCCAAAGAAATCCTGAGAAGGAAGAATAAAGCAAGGGGAATTATGCTCCCTGACTTCAAGCTCTACTACAAAGCCACAGTAATCTAGACAATTTGGTACTGACACAGAACAGACCCATAGACCAGTGGAACAGAATAGAGAGCCCAGATATAAACCCAAGCATATACGGTCAATTAACATATGATAAAGGAGCCATGGATATACAATGGGGAAATGACAGCCTCTTCAACAGCTGGTGTTGGCAAAACTGGACCGCTACATGTAAGAGAATGAAACTGGATTACCGTCTAACCCTATACACAAAAATAAACTCAAAATGGATCAAAGACCTGAATGTAAGTCATGAAACCATAAAACTCTTAGAAAAAAATATACATAAAATATCTTGGACATAAACATGAGCAACTTCTTCATGAACATATCTCCCTGGCAAGGGAAACAAAAGCAAAAATGAACAAGTGAGACTATATGAAACTAAAAAGCTTCTGTACAGCAAAGGACACCATCAGTAGAACAAAAAGACATCATGCAGTATAGGAGAATATATTCATAAATGACGTATCCAATAAGGGGTTGACATCCAAATTATATAAAGAGCTCACGCACCTCAACAAACAAAAAGCAAATAAGACAATTAAAAAATGGGTAGAGGAGCTGAACAGACACTTCTCCAAAGTAGAAATTCAGATGGCCAACAGGCACATGAAAAGATTAGCCACATCGCTAATCATCAGAGAAATGCATATTAAAAGCACAATGAGATATCACCTCACACCAGTTAGGATGGACAACATCGAAAAGACAAACAATAACAAATGTTGGCGAGGATGTGGATAAAGGGGAACCCTCCTACACTGCTGGTGAGAATGTAAATTAGTTCAACCATTGTGGAAAGCAGTATGGAGATTCCTCAAAAAGCTAAAAATAGAAATACCATTTGACTCAGGTATTCCACTTCTAGGAATTTACCTTAAGAATGCAGGAGGCCAGTCTGAAAAAGACATATGCCCGCCTATGTTTATCGCAGCACTATTTACAATAGCCAAGAAATGGAAGCAACCTAAACGTCCATCAGTAGATGAATGGATAAAGAAGAGGTGGTACATATACACAATGGAATATTATTCAGCCATAAGAAGAAAACAAATCCTACCATTTGCAACAACATGGATGGAGCTAGAGGGTATTATGCTCAGTGAAATAAGCCAGGCCAGGAAAGACAAGTATCAGATGATTTCACTTATCTGTGGAGTATAAGAACAAAGAAGAAACTGAAGGAACAAAACACCAGTAGACTCACAGAACCCAAGAATGGACTAACAGTTCCCAAAGGGAAAGGGATTGTGGAGGATGGGTGGGAAGGGAGGGATAAGGTGGAAAAAGGGGCATTACGATTAGCACACATAATGTAGGCGGGGGGTGGGGTCACCGGAAAGGCAGTATTTAGAGAGAAGACAAGTAATGATTCTATTGCATCTTACTACGCTGATGGACCGTGACTGTAATGGGGTATGTGGAGGGGACTTGATAGTAGGGGGTATAGTAACTATAATGTTCAAGTAATTGTACATTAACGATACCAAAATTAAAACAAACAAACAAAAATAGGTGTGTAAGTGACTTTATTCTCTTCCGTATCTTCAAACTCCTGGTAGTACTTGTCCATGAAATTTCTCTGTAATAACCACATCGCATCGTCCATGATAATGTCCTCTGAATATCCAACCACAGCATCCAATTCTGCATCAGGGGCGGAAGAGAAGGACAGTGCAAAGCTCTCTTCCTTTAGAGCGTCCAGCGCCGCCTCTGCTGCCGCATCCACCCCAGGCAGAGCAGGCCCATCGGCCTCCTTCCCCGCCCAGAGCCCAGACCCAGGCAGCCCTCCGCTCTGCAGAGACCCAGCTGGCTTCGGGGGCGCCTCGCCGCGCAAGACACCGCAGACTTGCGGCCCAGACAGGCAATGCCTGCACAAGGCCCCTGTCTCAGGCTACCGTCGGCCACGCGCCCCCTCGGTCCCCATGCCAGCCAGACCTCTCTATGCGTGCAGCTCTGGTTCATTTTTAACTGGGTGAATTTCCATTATTCACTCGTTTCTTTAAGAATCAGCATTTATATTATATCGCATGAGGGTTTTTTTTCTTAATGTTAGAGAATGTTGAATGTCATTATATTGAAAGATACCTCGGTGGATATCTTTCAATAATAATCTTGCTGATAATAGTTCTGTTACCCTTTTTTTTTCAGACTGTTTCACTTTTTTTTTTAATTGTCTTCTTTTTTCTTTTTTATTTTTGTGGTAGGAAGGTGCCTGGTGTGTTGATTCCATGTATTCATTATTTCTATAACTAACAAATTCACTTACGCTAAATATTTTACTGCATATTTGTCATACGCTAAGCACTTTTTTGCCTCTCCATGCTCTCCATACCCTAGGCTTACCTCACAGTTAAAGTTGCTTGTTTGTGTTTCTTCCCCTTTTTTTCTTTTTTAACAAAATGAAAGAGACTTTATTGTGATATATAAAATATTTTAATACATTCAAAATATATAATGTGGATTCACAGCAATACTGAGCAAATTGTCTTCTGTTTTTAAATCTGAGATTTATGTGATTTTCTTCTTTCATTCTTTTAGATGATATTCTGTTTCAACCTGGACATCTTATAAAGTCTTTACCTTTAAAGATCAGTCACTTTTACAGATACCTCAGTGTTCAATATTCTCTCTCAAATGTCCCTAGGACAAGGTGTATTCTTTGAATTTATAGGAAATCTTCTTGATGAAATCTGCCAATACATTTATTTTGTTCTCTGTCTCAGTGACATCAAGGATCTTTATGTTTGCTCATCTTTATCTAGTTTTCTTATCCATTACTGTTTTTTTTAATTGCTTTACTGTCTGTGCTTTTCAACTCTATTAATTACAATTATCTCAAATCTTCCCTTTACATCAGTAATTTGACTTTCAGTAGGTGTCTGTTTTGTTTCTAATTCTAATTGACTTATTAGTTATTTAATGTTGCTATTCGGTTACAGTTTGTATCCTTAAGTTTGCAACCTCGTAATTTATTGATTTTAGTTATTTATTTTCTTTCAATCTTACCACTGAATTACATTACATTTTTATAACTTTCATGCTCTTACTCTACAGTATGAAACAATTTTGAGAAATTTCCTAGGATTCCTTGAGTTATTTCTTCTTCTACATTATGTATTTAATCTATCTTTGGCATACTGTATTTTTCACTGTTATTGTTGCAATATATTTGCATAGTTAGTCTTCCATTTCTTTTCATTTTCTCATACTTGAGGAACTATGTACAGATAATTCACGTATTGCTTTATAGAGAGAGGTATTTCTTAACTTTTTTCTCATCATATCGGGGACCTGTTCATTTCCTCCATCTTGGCTCCAGTTTGAAGGCTGAAGGAATGGTGGAATTGAGGAAAAATGAGCCTTTATTAGAGCTGGGATGGCTCTATTTTAAAGGCTTTTTTGGTGTTTTGTAGCAATATTTTTAGTGGGTGATACTTTGTTTTATTGTTTTTCAGTGGGCTTAAAGGTTTTCCCTAGTAAGTGGATAGTCATGAAGTTCTTAGTCTGTGAAATACAGTCAGCTTTATTATTGGTGCTTCCCTGCTTCAGAAGCCCTGTTCTTTCTAAAAGCCCTGTGCCCTCCTCTTCAGTCAGAGAGGAAAAAGATTAAAGTACACTATTCCCATGTACTTATAAATCTGCTTGTGTCCAGAATTGGAGGTTGTTATGAGAATTTTCAGAATTTTGTCATTCTAGCAGTAAATCTAATAGGGAGTTTGGACAGCATTATGGACTCAAGAGTTCTTTCACCTTTCTGAGGATGGCCAAACTCTTCTTACTCCATAGTTTTTGCTGTTATTTTTTTCTGTTTGATCATTTTTAAGTAGTGGGATTGGAATTTGTCTCTTTTCTTATTCAGAAATTTTTCATTTCTGTTGCTTAGTTGTCTATTTGTATTTGTAATTTCTTGCCTATTTGATTAGGTATTGGAGTAAGAAAAGTCTGTATTACATCTTCAATCCATTGTTTCTCAATCGGCCTTGATAGCAACACAAAGATGTGAGACTAGTATTGCTATTTTGTAGTTGAGAGTTAAGGAACTTGTCTTGCATTATATAGCTAGTAACTGACTAGGGTGGAATTAAAACCACTGTCTGTACTTGTGGTCAATAATGGAGTATATTGAAATTACAATTTAAGACAAATTTAATAAAATATTTTGGAACAAAATGGGAAGTAAGTAGATCTGAGTGGATGGAGAAAACATTCAAGAGGGAATCAATACACCTAAGTTTATTTTTTTGTTATCTCATAAAGCAGATGGTGGATTTTGAAAAGATAATTCCACATCCTGGATTTTAGTGTCCTTGTCTGTAATAATAATAATAAGGATGCTGGTGATGGTGACAGTGATGATGGTGGTGATTGTGCTGATATGATGACTATACGTTTATTTGTACCAGCCACAGTATGGCATACTTTAAAAAGCAGTACATCATTAAATCTCAAAAAAACTATCTGATATGCATACTTATCTATTTTACTAATGAAGATCCTGAGAATTGCCCAAATCTGCTGAGGCCCATTTGACTCAAGGGCATATGCTCTTAGCCACTAGCTCTGTTGTCTTTCCAAACCAAGAAGTCTGGCTTGAAGAATTGACAAAGACCTACTAACTTTGAGATTCTCTAGAGATGTGGTTGATATCAGAGGAAATGACCATGCTCTTACATGTCCCTCTGTTAGAGTTTTAGGAGTAAAATAGTCTTAATATGATGAAGTTTATGCTCTATGTTTTTCATTTGTGCATTAAAACACACACACACACACACACAGAATTTCACCTTAAACATAAAAAACTAAACTTTCTTTTCTTCTTCCCACCTTCCTTTCTTAACAATTCAATCCAAATGCCAAGAAATGGAGTGAGCTAAGTAAGGTAGACAGTCATGTGAATGTGGAAAATGAAAGCCAAAGCAGCCCAGCCTGAGGTGTTGGACTCTGAGGGGTAGGAAAGGCAGCCATGCAGGGCAAGGAGTAGGGCTGTTGTCACCATGTGAAGTGGCAGAGCCCAAGCAAGGCAAGAAGGACATGTCCATCATGGGGTTGCCTGGCACAGAATATTGGAGTCTGAGAAGGCTGAGGAGAGTGGTGAAGGGAGAAGCCTGGAGTCTCATATTGGAGGCAAGCAAAGTGAGGACAGGAAAGTGGTGTTCCTGTGTGAGGTCCTGAAGGAAGTGAGAATTTGACCATGCAGAGTATCCAAGGTCACAAGAAATCAACACAGGAGGGAGACTCCACAAAATGTCAGAACTTAATGTAAGGAGGAAGAGGACAGCCCAAGAAGTGGTGTTAGAGCAGGTGTGGGAGTAAGCCTGGAAGCACATGTCACAACCTGTGCGGTGTAGAGGATCTTCAAGAAGGGAAGGAAGTGGTGGCAATAATTGGAGATGACTTATATACAAGGAGATTGAACAAATGCTTAAATACATTGAGTCTAATGGAAACCAGGATTCTCACAGCCTAAATAGGGAATTACAAATATGGACAGAGAAGAATTTAAAAACCCACTGTAGATCACTATAGATAATTGTAGGTATGGACTATGGATACATATATATGTATACATTTATAGAAATATATGTACATACATAATTACATGTATTCATATGTATCTACATATGCATATGCATATATATGTACGTAAAACCATGCACACATACTGAGAGAGGAAGAACACTTCAATGGCCATAAGTACACTTAGCATCCATATCATGGTTTCTAAAGACCATTCTCGAATAATTTTAGATTTTCTTAGAAAAGAAAAAAAGACTACATCCATGACTATGGCAGGGGAAATATAAAATGATTCTGGAATACTTTCTTGTCCCAGAAAGTAAGGAAGAGTTTGAAGAAGGGTAGACATATGTCAAAAAGACAGCTTGAATTGGTTGGTTCCTGCAGGCCAAACTATTAAAAATTGGAGCATCAAAATAAATAGTAATGGATTATAACTTCTTTATTAAAACAAGAAACCATGGATCCACACTGACAGTGTAGACCATGTTAATAGAAATGCTTGAATAAAAAGTTAATGTTCAATGAGGAAGCGTATGTTTGCTATATTGTTTCAAAGTACCTAACTACAAAATATTTACTAATTATAAAGGAAAAAAAGAGTAACTTTATAGCAGAGAAGTCTGGCAGACAGTCCCTTAATCAAGTGGACAAAGTGAACTTCAGCAGGAATGGGCAAGTGGAAGTCCTACACCACCTGATAGGCCGTATGCAGCACACAGCATCCTTGAATCTAGTCATAACGGAGGGGTAGACGCAGGGCTGCACCCAGTTGTGGAGGGGGCTGGAGGGACAGAGCAAGACAGTGGTCAGTCCACTCTGGCAGGTGGGCAAGAGTCTTTTTCATGGTGATAATTTTTTTAAATGAGAACCTATTTTCACTGGTCTTATTATTATTTTTTAAAGTCTTTATAGACCCTTTTATTACATAAACCCTCAGCATACAGCTTCTTCCCAGGGTGCCTACCCTGTCCGTGGTGGCTGGCTGCTCAGACAAGCACAAAATTTACCACATTACTGCCTTGCAATCTTTGAAAGTGTTAAGGTCAGGAAAACCAAGGAAAGCCTTAGGAATTGTTCCACATTGAAGGAGACTAAAAAAAAAAACATAACAATTAATAAAATCTGTGATTCTCGACTGAATCCTTTTGGTCTAAAGGATTTTATTAGGAAATAATGATGAAATGGGGTCTGAAGATTAGATACCAGTACTGAGTCAATGTGAATTTCTTGATTTTGATGGCTTTGTTCTGGTTATATACAAGAATGACTTTGTAGGAAGTAGAAATTAATTTGGGGGGATGATGGGTCAACCCTTTGCAAAATTATTCTAAACAGTTCAGAAAAAAATATGTCTTAGTACCATTCCTGCAACATTTTCTATATGTTTGAGATTGTTTCAAAACAGAAACTTCTAAAAACTGTGTATCAATTTGATGTCTAAGACAGACTGGCATTCAAAGCAGGGCCAGGTGTTTTCATGTGTTATCCTTTTCTTTTTCCAGGTGATCGTCTTTTGAGCCGTCCTATTTTTACCCAAGAGCCACAAGATGTCATTTTTCCTTTGGACTTATCAAAATCTGAAATCATCCTGAATTGTGCTGCTAATGGTTCCCCTTCCCCCCGTTACAGGTAAAACCCTTCTTCTGGGCACCACACTGGTTTTTTAGTTTGTCTTTGATGTAAAACATAGACACAATAAAGTGCTTCAGGTTACCTAATTTTAACCATACAGCTCAGTGGACTTTTACATAAGTGTACAGTTGTGTGCCCATCACTCAGATGAAGATATATGCATGTCCAGTATCCCAGTGTGTTCCCAAAAGCCACTTTCCAGGCAGGTAACTACCCCACTATTTCTAGTACTAAGTATGTCCCTAGGTAACCACTAAAATGGCTGTGTCTTGTTGACCAGCACTGCTCAGAATGGTTATTCTGGAGATTGATGCTGTGCAGTACTGTGTTGTGGTTAGAATTGAGGTGGGGGGAAAGGAAGAAAGGGAGAAATGGAGGGAGGGAGGGATGAAGGAAACAAGAGGGAGGAAAGGAGGGAAAAATAGAAAGGAAGAAGGAACCACTGTAACACAGGAAGAATTAATGAAAATAAAGGAAAAGGACAGGATAGGAAAGGAAAGGAGAACATTTATTTCCCCACTGTGAAACACTTTAAAGAACAAGCTCATTTTGTATTTCCCTCCCTCCAGTGTGGGGCTGCTATCTCAGTCACCTCATGTACAATGACTATGACAGTGTTTCCCTGAAAGGAATTAAGATGGAAACTTTTATTTTGTCAGCTCAATTTCTGTGACTCTATTGGCATGTCCCATCATCCAAAAGCTCTGCTTTTAGAAAAATGTTTTGAATAGAGCTATGTACCCTGCTAAGGCAGAAAAATAATTTTTTATTCTTTGCAAGTAGAAAAAAATTGTTATTTGTTTCTCACACATTACTTATAGAATAATAGGAAGGAAGGATCAGTGATGTTTTTCTTCTTACAAGGTTGCAGTAGAGGCAGAATTTGATTCACATTGTGGGTGGAATTCACATTTTAAAAATACATACATGTATATATTATGCTTATATAAATAATAAGGGTACTTTGTTGGTAAGAACTGCGTATGCAGTGTGACTATAAGAAAAAGCCAATAAACATTAAAATTACTAGTGTAACTTTGCGGTTTAAAAGTCTTAATTTTTGGCAGTGAAGATGAATCAATACATACAAAAAGTAACAATTTAAGACCATTTTTGCAAAATAAACTGAGTTTGCCTACATTTTATGTTATATTAGAAATACTATATTTATATATGTAATTTGATCTTAAAATTATCTAGATTAATTAGCTAAATGACTTAAATGCACAAAACTAAAGACAACTCTCTCTTATCTTGTATTTTGTTGAGCTAATTTCAGCAGCTTTTTTTTTTTACAGCAAAAGAGCTGAGAATATATGTCTTCTCATTACACTTACTAAAGCTTTCTTATCTTTAGCACACTCAAACCAATGAAGCCCATGTGCTAGGTGAAGATTATTCACTTTACAAACTGGTCCACCTATTTTAGGGTTTGTTTGTTCCTTAAATAATGAGCTGTCTTATTTAATCTAGCATATGGTTAAATATATAAAAATTTGACTAACATGTATTTGATTAATAAGAAAATTTGAAAATTTTTCAGAATTACCTAATACATGAAGTTGTAATTTTATTTTTGAGAGCTTATTTTATTATCATTAAGGTCAGTAGTGTTTGTTAGAGAATAGATACAATATATGAATCATTAGTAAATAAGAAACATTTGCTGAGTATAAGGAAAATGAACTGCTAATCAATCAATTGTGTATTTATATAAAAATATCTATTGGCTTGTAACAGGCAGAAAGATATAAAACAGTGGTTCTCATGACACCTCGCTAATTAGTTTTATCTATGAAGAAATACTCTGAATGAAGAGACTACAAATTCCAATGTTGTTGAATGGCTTCTGTTTCTAAGATACTTGTAAATTAGAAGACTAAAGACAGGTAATTTAGCTTTTATTTCCAATCCCTATAACCTGGTTTAGCTCATTTCTTAATATTATAGTATAAAATACTCTCATAGATAAGAGGCTTTAGAAAGAGAATGAGAAAAGACTAAGTTTTTAAGGCTTAAATGTCAGACTCAGACCCAATATCCTTGATAATAAAGCAAAGGGCAGAGGTATTACAGCTAATTCATATTAGCAACAAAATGTGAAATTTTAGTTTTACTATAACCCTTTATAACTTAAATTTAATTTTTAAATACCTCACTTATAACCATATTCACATTAGGTTGTGTGTATATGTGTGTGTGAAACTGAGGGAAAAATCCTTATGATACAGATTCTAACAGTCTTTGGGGTTATTGGGGTATAGTAGAAAGCCATACAGAAGAGCCTGGGATTAGAACTAAGAGTTACGATCTCTAGTTACAGTTCTGCCATTCCATTTGTGACCTTGGAATCATCATTTCATTCTCCTGGCCTCAGCTTCCTCAACCATAAAGTGATGGTATGGTTGATTTTGAGATTTTTTTTTCAGTAAATTCTCTTTAGTAAATGAAATCTCGTCCCTGGGGGACATAAGCAGTATCTAAAGCAGAGCCTTGGAAACAGTTTAAAAGCAACTTCTCTGAAGTCACTTCCAGTGGAGTAAACACCTCCACAAACAGGATTTCAGTGCAAGTAACAGGATATAGAAATATTAGGCAACTTTGGGCAAAACTTTCACCTGGAAAAGATTGTTCTTTATTCATCTAATAACTGGGTGACACATGAGAATTAAAGTTTATCTACAAAGCTTTGCAAAGGGAAGGAAAGTGGATTAACCAAAGATGGCACTTGGGTAGGATTGCTTAAGTTTAGGATACTAAAATAGCAATGAGCTTCGTTCCAGCTCAGAATATATATTTTACTTGGGAAAATGAAGCATCACACAGATAAATGATTTCTATGTAGGATTCACTCTCTATCAGAAAAAGGTCTTTGAATGTCATAAAGGTTTCCTGACACATCTCCTCTTGACCTTGTCACAAAAGGAGGCACCTTCCTGTAATCTGGTGTACTCTAACCTCTCATAAAGATATCCCTGAGTCTGGATAAGCTCTGGGTATCTTTAACTGAAAATCATAGTAGTAGTCTCTCTGTCCTCATATTTTCATTCATTTCCTCACTTAGTCTTCTTAACAATCCCATGCAATAAAGCAGGATATATATTATCATGCAAATTTTATAATTGATAGATATGACTTCTGGAGAAATTGGATTACTTATCCAAGGATACACAGCAATAGAAGTTTAAAGGTAGGCCTAGGAGTCTTTCCAAAAGGCAATGGTATCAAAGTCAGAGTGCCTTACACACCCAGAGAGACTTAGAATTTTAGATTTTGGAGTTCTTCAGAGGTTTAGGGATGGGCTCAGAAATAGACACTTTTAACAAGCACTCCATGTAATTCTAAAGCAAGGTCCAGTTTTGTAAAGGATGACACATATAACCCTGTGTTATCTAAGGATAGCAAACAGAACCCCAGCCATTATATTCTTGATATAGGATTTAAGGACTTAATAGTGAAGGATGTTCCCCAGCAAAAGGTCAAGATTTTAGTTCAAATCCATTATGTTTCCTGGAATTAATATGATATTAATGCAGATGCTTAAAATAATCATTTAAATCGTATTTCTTAGTTGGCATCTTAGAAAATGCTCCTGGGTATGCAAATCCTATCAACATATGTATGACAGTCACTTGAATCCATTAATACCATTTCTCCATCAATTTAAACACATTAATTAGGGCGAAGCCCATACTAGAAGTTAAACCCCTGATCTATATGCATAGATTAATAATCATTGTGCCATAGTGTCTAGAATGAATATAAGGATACTGTGAAAAATTCATTTGCTGCAGCTAAGCCAACAACTTTGAATTTGTGTTGAAAACAATTACCTAGCTTAATTAGAAGCATGTAATGATGACAGCAGTTATTTCAGCGATTGATTCCAAAATTAAAGAGAGCTGGCAAACTAAGTGCAATGTATCTTTTGCTTTGAAAATGAAAGAGAACATGGAGGACAAAAGATCGTGCCCTGTAAGCAAATTAAGAAGACAGCATTACAGTGCTGGCAGAAATACTACTGGGGTCTTGTGACAGGCCTGAAGAAAGAAAAACTTTCTACATTTTCTTCTAAGATTGGCAAATTAAGAAATTTTCTATTAAGAAAAATTTGACAGTTCAGGCAAAGGAAATGTACCAGTTTGGACTGCTATCTTTCAACTTCCTTTTTATTAAAAGAATTGCCTAAATAATTTAAAAGTGACAAGAGTACATTCAAAGCCTTTAATTGATATAACATTTGCCCGACCATTTCTCATCTCTAATAGGTTGGAGGATTATTACCTAAAACCTTATGTATTTTCTACAACGGTGGACATTTGCCAGACTCTTTTCATGGGACATTTCAGGATGCTCCTAAAAGTCAATGCCATTTGTAATAATTTTGTAAAATATCATTCCTATCTTACAATTAACCACCCCCACCAAAATACTTTTTAATATGATCTTACTATGAAGGAAAGAATTATAGCAAAGCTGGCATAAACCCTAAAAATTCATTGTTTGGAATGAATTTCCACAAGAAAATTCTTTTCACTTTTTTTTTAAATGACTGGTTGTCTTAATTTGTTATTTTTAAATGTATTTTTTACTAAATGATTTATATGAGTATACACAGCTTGTGCCCTAGGAATGTATCTCATTAAATATGCCATATTCATACTTCAAAATGTCTAGATATTTCGATGGAAGTTATGGAGTACAAGGCCAGAGAAGTGGGTCCCTTTAGAGATAATTACTGGGTATTCATTCATCTTAAAATGACCAAAGGAAATTTCTAAAACATCTTCTGCTTCTTTTTGAAGATATAACCGTATGACCCTTCTGCTACTTAATTCATATACTAATGGATTGTTGACTAATGGGTAAAGCCAAGGGACTTTTGCTGCCTAAAGTAAAAACCTCTCAAACTGCATTTGTTTTGTTGAAGGATAATTTTAGCTTGGCATTTCTAAGTACTGTTCAAATATTTTCAGTATGATTAATTTCCCAAATAAGAGACTAACAGAGACAATCGTGTTTTAAAATGTTCAGCTTATTATTATTTTCTTACCAGCCCAAAATTGGCACTGTAAAATCTTTGCTGATTTTTTTTGGTACCATTTGTAATCTACCCTTCTTGGATTTCTGTCTTTAAATCATTTTTGACATTCAGTTTTGCATTTATCAGTTGTAGGTGTTCAGGTATGGTGTATGTTATTTAAGAAGTCACTAAAGGAATAGAATGGCCAGTATTACTGACTGAATGTCTAATTTTTATTTCTCATGTCAAGATTCTGTGGCCTCTAATACACACTTGGGTGAATGTTTATAATTTGTTAAGAGTAGGTCTTTCAAATAACTAGCTATTGATATTAATGAGCTTGAAGATAGTTATCTTTGGTGAAACTGGTAGGATTATCTCCATGTTTTGTTTTGTTTTATTTTTAAATGGTCTGAGGAATTACAACTGCATGTTGTTTAAGACAAATTGTGGTCAACTCTGTATACTTATAAGCATAATTTGATTTTTTTTCCCTTGAAGGTGGAAGCAAAATGGCACAGATATTGATTTTACCATGAGTTATCACTACAGGTTGGATGGAGGCAGTTTGGCAATCAGTAGCCCCAACACAGATCAAGATATTGGCACATACCAGTGCCTGGCCACCAACCCTCTGGGGACAATTCTGAGTCAGAAGGCAAAGCTCCAATTTGCATGTGAGTTTGTGGAAAAACTTATAATCCCTGTGTTTCTGAAAACATAACATTTTTATCATATTTACATTAGAAAAAAAAAATCCAGATTTGCCAATCATCTGTTCATTAATTTATGGAGCTAAAGGGTTTTAACAGTGTGCATTTTGTGAATCCAGACTCCTGGGGATAGTCAAAATCAGCTTCAAACAAAGAAGAAAATATCAATGTTACTATATTTTGTAAATTATATTTAGAAACACCTCTAAAATTTCCATATAAAAATATTAAGAAAATTATATATAACATACTACTAGTTTTCTCCTTTCCTTTTCTTTTGCATTGGAAGTTAGTGTGCAGAGAGGAAAAGGCTGAGGGCAGCTATGTGTTTTGGGGGAGGTGGGTGTTCTCCCAGGAAAAGTGATCAGGTACCCACAGTTTGATGTAGGTGGAAATAAAGTGGTTGCCAAAGGCAGACTTTATATTAACTGTAACAATGTCCAGCTGCGTCACATAAATGTCATCCAAGTAATTACCTTGGTGACATTTGGGGACATTAGCAGATGAACAATAGACATACGACCTCTTATATCCATTATATAGTGTTTCCAGGGACTGAAATGTTTCGTATTAGCTCCAGGGAAAGCCTTGTTTGAAAGTAATTATATCTATTGATGTGGATGAAGTAGAAGGCTCGAATGTTTCCCTTTGCACCTCCTCTCCCACCCCACCCCTAGCCCTCCCTCAGAAGATGTATCATGGAGCTAAAGTGTTAGCAGCTACTCCTTCAGGAGTTCATGGAAAGGTCTATGCTGTCTGTTACCATAAAAAGTAATTGTTTCAAAAGTTTATTAATAAAATATATGTTCAAAGCCCACCTTTTAGAACGATTTTAGTTATCAGTAGTTATATGAATTAATAATTGGGTCTGTTTCCCATTGCAAGTCAAGTGTTCCAAAGATCTCTTGCTTCACACACAGTTGCCCTTATGCTGACCATTTCTGAAATGACCTTGTTCTGAATATATGTGTGTGTGTGCCTGTGGTTTATATATACATATATATATATACACACAAGCATTATATGTATGTATATGTATATATATATGTGTTCACATGCACATTGCTAGGTATGTATATCCGTGGAAAAATAGAAAGCTAATGCAGAGGTTTATGGTGCTAAATGGAATATGAACAAAGGCTGGTAACTATTTTGAAACTTAGGGAAAGATAACCATGCTACTAGGTTTCGGCATTTCAGCTAAGATCATACCTTAAAAATAATGGAAAATATTGGAAAAGTAATAGGGAGCAAATTACTAATCAGAAATTTAATTTATATAAATAAATGATTGTTCCAGAGACTGAATGATCCTGTTGTAGTAATTATTTATTTTTGCTGCTTGGATAAGAAGAGATTACCCTAGAAGATACACATGATTTGGATCAGATTCCATAAGGATAAATTTGACTTTCTAGTAAAGGAACATCTAAACAGCACACTTATTTGTTACACCTTTGAGTTTTTCTAGAGCTATGGATTCTGTCCTTCCTGTAAAACAACTGAGTGAATACCTATGCCTAAAATTAATGCATGTGCTTTATGTAGCCATATGTTTCCTCCTCTTCTTTGTCCCTCTTTTTTTAACAAAACTATTTTTTAAATCCCCTACCTTTTTTCCTACCCTTTTGCTGCTTCAAAAATGCATGTCACTAGGAGCTTTCCTAAGTTAAAATATATATTTTTTTTGCCAAAAAGGAGGAAAGGTTTGAATTAAGTAAAGATCACATGCTTCATGTTTTCCTTCAGATGAATTGGAGAAATCAAGTCTGCTATCCTTGCTGACTTTCCTTTTTCTTCATAGAATTTTCCTTTTAGGATTGAAGGTGTATGACTGTTGAGCCCTAAAAGGAAATTTCTATTACTATTCATGTAGAAAGGAGAATAGCCTACATCAATTAACTGATATTTCTTCTGAAAACTTGAAGGATCTTAAGTTCCAGGTCTGAAATTTGAAAAACTAAAAGCAAGAACCATACCATTCAGCCTCTTCTGAACCTAGGGTAGCCCCATGCCTGAAATGTTTCCTGTTGGGTCCAGGGAGCTATTTGCTTGAGTGTAATTACTTCTGTTGATTTGAATCAACCCTAAATATGACCAGTACATTGTAGTCATCTATAATTTATCTCCTTTCATTTCCCATATCTCATAAGCACACTTGTAACCTCACTTAAGCCACTTGTTCATTCCAAGCTGTAAAACTTCTTTTAAAAAGGTAAAAATACCAGTTCTAGCTTTGCCACCCACTATTGTGCAACTCTCAATGGTTTGCTTTTGTACACATAAGCACAAGGATCTTTAGGATAAACTGAAAAAGTGTTGATGTCTTACAGCCCAGAACCCTCCATTTACAAATGCTTTCTTTTAATTTCATTTAAGGAATATAGAGGTTTATTTTGCAACATGGATGTTCTGAAATTTCATCCAAAGAAATTACATTTATATCCAAATGCAAATTGGTGCATAGTTTTGGAAGTAAGTTTACTCTTCCAGAAAGAGACAGAGATATAAAGAGAGAAAATGATAAAAAGGCAATATTTAATCAAAATTAAGTTTTCCAAGAAAACACACTCAACATCACTAATCATAATGGAAATATAAATCAAAACCACAATGAGATACTGCTTCAGACCCATTGGATTGGCTATTATATAAATATATAAATAAAGAACAACTGTTGGTAAGGATGTAGAAAAACTGGAATCCTTGTGCATTGCTAATAGGAATGTAAAATAATATAACCATTGAGTAAGAATGGATAGCAGCACCTCAAAATATTAGACATAGAATTATCACATGGCATAGGAATTAGGTGTATACCCCAAAGAATTAAAGTCAGGGACTGGAACAGCTATTTTTATACCCATATTCATAGCAGCATTATTCACAATAGCTAAAAGGTGGAAACAACCCAAATGTCCATCAATAGATAAACGGATGAGCAAAATGTGGTATATACATACAATACAATATTTTTCAACTTTTGCAAAGAATAAAATTCTGACACATCCTACAAAGTATACAAACCTTGAAAACATTTCTAAGTGAAATAAGCCTGAATAAAAGGCCAGATACAGTAGGATCCCACTTATATGAGGTAACGAGAATAGGCAAATCCATAGAGGCAAAAAGGAGAGTGGTGCCTTCCAGGAGTGAATGGAGGGAAGAATGGGGAGTTAGTGTTGACGCAGGGTTTCAATGACTCAGAGTTTCACTTTGGGATAATGAAAAAGTTCTGGATATGAATGGTAGGGATGATCACATGATGTAAGTGCATTTAATGCCACTGAATTGCACACTTAAAAATGGTTAAAATAGTTAATTTTATGTGATATGTATTTTATCACTATTTTTTAAAAAGGGCATAATTAGAAGGCAGTGGAATAAAGTAATCATTTCAGTTGGATTTTTTTCTCCCTCTAAATTAAGAAAAAACAAAAAGAAAAGAGAAGAAAAAGTTTTCCTTATTAAGTGTCTGTTCTGGTTCTTTGAACAGGAAAAGCATCCAGGTACTGGTCTCCGACCAGATGGAAAGTTCTTAAGCTACAGGACCTGTATCTTCATCTTAATTTGAATTCCTCACCACCACCTTCATAAATTCTCAGGCATGTCTATTTTGTTAGAAAAGGTTGTTGGTAGGTAGGATAACAGTGGTGGTTAAATGCTAAGATTTTTTATTAGAACACAGATCTGAGTTCTAATTCTATATCTGTTCAATGTCTAGTGGTATGAAATTAAGCCACCTCTGAACAATATTAAGCCTCTGTTATGAAATTTGTAGAATGAGAATTATAGCAGTATCCATAGGACAATGGCATGGATTAACAGAGGTAATGAATGTGAAAGCCCTGGTCTGTTATAGGCATTTGGAAACTTAATAGCTCTAATTCTTCTTCTTATATTTATTACCTACCTCAGTTTGGCAAAATCTTCTTACTTCAAACTGCTATAGTTACTCATAGAAAAATCCAGTTTACATTTTAAAACTTTCTTCAGGCCAGTTCCTTGTTTTGTTTTCAAGACTTTTAGGTACTTTGACATACATTACCCTTCTTGACTGGGAAACAACCATAGGAGACAGATGACAGTATTATACCTGTTTTACAGATTAGAAGCCTGGGGCTCACTAAGATTGGGGCTTTCTTAAAGTACATTGTTAGAGAATGAATTGGAACTTGAGTATCAAAGTTCAGACTTTTAAACACAGGTTATTTGTGTTACAGTATTTAGTTCTTCCTAGACACTATCCACACAAATCATGGGGGCCTCTTTCTTTATTCACTTGCTAGGTTTTATAATTGTCTAAATAATAAGCCATATCTTCAGGACAGTAAGCTTCACAATAAGGCTAGTGGTAGATGCTATTGGTGTCCTGCTTAGATCCCCTTTAATGGGCAGTGTGGCCATCCAAAGCTATTAATGCCTCCAGCTGCCCCTGTTTTGCCATTCATGCCCAGAGCTCCCCCTGGGAGCAGGCTGAAACGAGACAACTGCTGAGAACCTCTTCCTGCTTAGCTCCTTGCCTGTCCCACCCTGCTTCCCTCCCTCCCTTTCTCCTGAGAGTGCTCTCAGTAAATTACATGCACATGAATCTCTGCCTCAGGCTCTGCTTCTATGGAACCCAAAGTAAGACAGACACTAAAAGTTTAATGTAAGATATGTGATCTACTTTTTCACATAAAAATTAGGTCCAGAAGTTCTACTCATATAAATTTCCATAGGTAAAAATAAAGCTATACATAAAAATAAAATTGTGTCAACAACCCTGTTTCCCACCAATTGACAGTCGATTATATAACATCACTTTGACCTTCAGAACAAAGGGACAATGAGCTTTTCAGAACCTAACCTGTCCATGAGAGAGACTCTGTAGGTACATACCTTAGATAATTGGTGGCTTTTGTCTTATCTGGTGTTCAGCAATTCAAAAATATCCTCAGACTCTTTCAGATTCAGCCTGTAACATTCTGCCTCATCCTGAATAATTCCACAATGAAACCATCATGAAATGTGGCCCATGTATAAAAACTACCTATTATGAAATATCTTCCTAAATCAAATCAGTCCTTAGCCAGCTATGTTACCCAGACAAGTTACTAATCTCTGTAGATTTATTAGAGGTATGTTTTGATTATTTGATTACAAAAACCCCCCTCAGTTCTTCTGCATAAGATTCTGTCATTCCAAATTCTCAGGTAGATTCTAATTTAAGCTCCCCTTTCTTCCCCCATCCAGCCTCAACCCTAAAGCAAATTCAGAATGTCTCTACTCACCAAGAGCTCCTGCTCTCACCCTGGCATTCTTGAATGATAAAACTAGTTGACTTTTTACAAGCTACATTTGTAGCGGCTTTGCATTTCTTTTATTTTTCAAGAACTTTGGTGGTAAAGGTTGAATGTAGACTTCTTCCTTTCATATATACGTTAATGAATTACTTTGTACTTGTGTGAGAGAACATTGCATCTGTCATTGCTGTTCAAAATGTCACCCTTGAAAAAAAAGATAGGTGTTTTGACAGAAACCTATGATTTCTCTGAACTGCATTTTTTGAGACTATTATAATATACTATGCTACCAATGAATATATAAACATTTGGAATAAAAGTTACTCAGGAAGAGAACTCTCTAGTCATGCACTATTTATATTGAATCGCAGATACTGTTTCAAATAAGTTTATTGCAGTGGGAGAGGCAGGTAGACTAGAGCCTCCTAATTGGCCATTTACTCATTCACCAAGCAGCCAGAAAGCACTTTATTTATAGGCATCAAGCACTGGGCTAGGACCTAAAGATTATATGATATACAACAAACAGCTACTGTCTGTCCTCATAGAGCAGACAGGTGAAAGCTTAAGTGGAAAGAAAGAGAGAAGGAGAGAGAGAGGAAGAAAGAGAGGAAAGGAAAGAATGGAAAGGGGAAAAGGAAAAGGAAAAGAAAAAGAGGGAAGGAGGGATGAATTGCTAACATTTACTTGGTACATATTATGTAGCAGCATTTTTCTAAGTTCTTTATATAAATTAACTCTAATAAGACTCTGTATGCCTGTAAGGTCACCGTAAATCCCATCTTCAGTAAGCAGATTGAGGCATAGGAGAATTAACCAATTTACCCAATACAAATAGTAAATGGCAGAGCCAGTACTCAAACCCAGGCAGTCAGAATGTAGAGTCCATTTGCCTACTGCCCACTCAGTATACCTCCTCAAAAAGACCATCAGTGAGAGAAATAGACTTAACTGATAATGATAGCCCAGAATGGAAAGGAATAAAGTTTGCCTGGATTAGAGAGAGGGCAGTGGAAGTCTTCCAGAGGCCATGGGCTAGAAATGAGCCTTGAAATATTAGTCTGTGTTCCAGACACAGAAAGAGGGTGGAGGGGGACATTCAGGTTGAAAGGTGAGCAAGAGGAAATGTAGATGTGTGAACAAGCCTCGAGTGTTGGAGAAAATATGAAGAGACTGGCAAAAGACCAGGCATGAGAACAGAAATGCAGAAGGCCAAGTCAAAAAGATGGCTGGTTTTCTAGTAGGAAGCTGAAAAATAGTTTGGAGCCAAATGTCCAAATTCTGGAAGGCCTTCCTTCATTTCCCAAATTCATCCATAAACAATGGAGTGATTGAGTAATATTATAAGATGCCAAAGAAATACACACAACTCCCTCATAGCAGGATGCTTTTAGGCAGAGGCACCAGTGGCAAATTGACTCTGTTTGAAGAATATTCCCTACTCAGTGTGACATTGTGCACAAGTGTTGATTCATGTGTAGAATGGGGGGATATTACCCACGTCATATAAGGTTGGTAGGAGGACAAATACTTACTGATGTAGAACAGAGGATTAGGGTGACTGACAGATCTGTGAAAGTTGTTAATGGGTTGCTTGGCAGAAGCCTGACCATGCATCTATTAATAGGCCACATTTCAGAAATCAGTATTTATCCTAAGAACAATGGAAATAGTTTAAATGATGTTAAGGATTTTGAAATTGTTTATTTAGAAAATATAGTTGGAAAATGCCACATACTTTTCTCATAAAAATATCAGTCTGATATATCAATGACATTACTAATATTATTAAAACCATAGCACACATATTTAGAGATGCTCCAAACCTCAGTTCTCACACGTGTAAGATGAGGTTAAAGAATTCTTGCTCCATGTCACAGGGTTGATTTTAGATGGCTCAAGGTTAATAATTCATTTTAAAGGGCTATAAACATGTAGACATTTACAATCATATTTTTTTCCAGAGGAATGCAAAGAATTTTATATCAGCAATGACATTCATCTTTATTCTATACTTGTAAGCTATTCTCAACCATGTTTTATAGATGGGGAAATTCAAGGTGGGAAAACTGTTACTTGCCCAAGGTCACCCAACCTACAACAGACCCAGAAATTGTCATATCTCCATCTCAACATAATTTTTAAATATACATTTATTTGTACATAGAAAAAGTAAAACAGTCCGTGTGTATCAATCATAATCATAGCACAACAAAAAAGACCTCCAGTTAAAAGTAATAACATAAAAGTCTTCAACTTATTAGAGAAGGATTTCTAAGATATTTGTCTATTTGCCGATGATGTCTGTTTTTTTTCAGTCCCTTGCCCAGGGTCTTCACAAGCAGGAAAAAAAAAACCACCTCACATTTAGAAATAAATTTTAAAAGCTTCATGGGCACTTGTAAATTCAGAATGTCTTTAAAATGTTTCATATATAACAAGTGCAAAAAATGTTATATGTATATGATCCTAATGATATGATGATAAAGTACATTTATTTCTGAAAAAGAAATTAAGACCCAGGAGAAGAAGTTTTAAAACTAACACTTAAAATGCATTTGGAAATTGTAAAGTGTCTGATAATTGTGAAGTGTGTGTTAAGTGGGTAATGCATACCTAATTATAAATGAAAATGTTAGATGGCTTTTAGCCATTTTTATGCATCACAAAAGAAATTGCTAAACAAAGTGGGCAAAGGAATTTTTTTCTTTAATTTCTTAAATAAAACAAAGTTGTTAAGTTAATATTGGTTTTCATTATCAGTTTGGAAATAGCACTAAAAAACAATGTAATGGATTTAATATTCTGAATTTGTCTTATTGTAATAATATACCAATTGGTATTATATGAAGGAGAAAACTTTGTCTTTGCTTTTAAAGATAATTCACATCTAAAAAAATGGGCTTGGAACAGTTACATAGTTGAATTAAAGTAAGCCATATTTATTTTTCAAATTAACAGGGAAGTAGATTATCTAATGTTTTTAGTCTCATTTTTCATCATCATCACTGCTGGACATCCATTTAAGTATCTTATCTGAAATGATAGTCTTTCAAAATTCAGGCCTTCTCTCACCTCCTACCTCTACTTACATTCAGCAGGACCTAGCCTTTTTGGTCCATTTGAATAAAATTGTACAAAAATCTGCACAGTTTGAGATGGCTTGGGAGAGGAGAACGTTAGAAAGTAAGGCAAGCATCCTATCAAAACTGAGCCTTTTTGATTTGTAAAACTGAGAGAAATCCAAAGTTAAAAGGCTTTTTTGTTATTCATCTGCTTTTGACAAATACTTTTAAGTAAGTTATGAACATAGCCCATAGAGACTTTGCTTTTGAGATTTATAAAATTGGTTAGGAATTATGACAAAATTCTTGTTTGCACCAAAGAACCAGAAGAAGTATATCTTGAGATTATTATTAATATATATCCAATGTTACCTAAATAGCAAATTAGAATCCAATGTTTACAAATAAAGAGGTTTTGGTGGCAACCTCTGGAGATGCTCCTATGTTTCAAGGTACCAATACATACACTATCTTTTCCAAGAAGTATAACACATGGGAAATTACAAAACATAAATAGACAGCCCAGTGAAGCTTTGCTAAGCCAGGTCCAAAAGCAGAATATTGCTAAAGCCCAAGAAGGCCCTCCCCTTGAACGCCCTTGCAATCACTACTTCCTCCCTCCTCTCCACTATCTTGACTTGTAAATGTATAATTATTGCCTTTTTTGATTTTATATGACTAAAGCCATATATTATGTATTCTTTTGAGTCTGGCTTTGTAGTCAACAGTATTTGTGACATTTATCCATGTTGTAGACAGTCATTGTTCACTCATTCCTATTGCTATATAGCATTTTATTGTATAAATATACCAGTATCTATGAATGACTTCTATTAATAGAAATATGGATTGTTTCTAGAGGCAAAGATAAATGACTCTGAGTATTCTTCTATAT
Source organism: Phataginus tricuspis (assembly GCA_029783875.1). Classification (NCBI taxonomy): domain Eukaryota; kingdom Metazoa; phylum Chordata; class Mammalia; order Pholidota; family Manidae; genus Phataginus; species Phataginus tricuspis. Next base: position 89,737,114 of record JAQQAC010002837.1, on the reverse strand, counting down.
GCCTTTTGGTACACTTGCATGTACATTTTGGTACATTTCTCTGTTGTATATACCATACACAGTAGAATCACAGGGCATCTGGGTACACATATTTACAACTGTAAAAGGTAACACCAGCTGTTGTCCTTAGTGATTTTATTAATTTGCCTTCTAACCAGCAATGTTTTCTTGTCAACACCTGCTGTTGTCAGTCTTTTTAAATTTTAGCATTTTGGGAGTATATGTGAGGGTATCTCATTTGGGTTTAATTTATGAGTCCAGATAACTAATGAAAATTGAGCACCTTTTTATATGTGTATTGGCTACCTGCAAATCCCTTCCCCCTTTTAAAAACTAAATCATTTTCTATTTTTTACTGAGTTGTCTTAGTGATTGATTTGAGATATGAGCACTCTGTTGCTTTTATGTAGGGAAATGGCTTCTACTATGTGGCTTGTTTTTTTTTACTTGTTTAATCATGTCTTTTCATAAACAGAAATTTAATACAGTCCAGTATATCAACTTTTCCTATACGTGATGATGCTTTCTATAAAAAGTTTAAGAAATGTTTCCCTGCCCTTATATCATGAAGATATTCTCCTATATTATTTTTCATAATTTATTGTTTTGCCCTTCATATTTAAAATACCAACACACCTGAAATGTATTTATTTACTTATTTATTTTTGGGTGCATGTGTGTGTGTGTATGTATTTGCATGGTGTAAAGTAGGTTCAAAATACATTTTTTTTCTATAAGGATCTGGTTGAGCCAGTGAATGTACTAAAAATATAGTCCTTTCTTCACTGTTCTATAGGACCATCTCTGGAAGGAAATCAGATATGTATATGTTGCTTGGGACTGCTTTAGGCTCTCTATTCTTTCTTACATTTGTATATTGTCTATCCTGTGCAAATGCCACACTCTATTAATTAATGCAATCTAACAGTAAGTCTTGATATCTGGTAGTTATTAAAATAGATGATATGGATAAAGAAAAAAATGAGGCGCAAATTGTAAGCTAAATTCAAAGAAAAGAAAACCTAAAGAAAATAGAAATTCATATCATAAAGTCCTATCCAGTTACTAAAGTTGAGCTTTATAGTGGCCAAGGCAAAAAGTGTGTTCATGTCTTTCCCGGTTAGATAAAAACATGCCAATTGTTCCTATAGGCACAACTGTTCTGACTCCAGAACCCACTGTGAATCCTCATCAAGAGCAAAGTGGATGATGCATTGGATGACAATCCCTCACACACATGCATATGTACTTACAACATTGGGTTTATTATGGTGACTTAAATCATATCTCAAAAATAATAGTTAACAGTCATTAGGGACTTCTTCAGCCTTTTCCATAACATTTGTTAGGACACTTCACAAACTGTGTGCCCAGTTTATGGTCACTGTAACCGATAGCACCATCTCTATTGGCTAATCTTACCAATCCTTGAGCTCTGACTTGTAGCTGTTACATCAAATGTCCTCTGAAACATAAGCAATAGAAATGATTTTCTAAATTCTTCAGACTTAGAGTGAACCAGTACTTCCTTTGTTAGTATTTATGTAGTTTTCTTGGCAGAAGGCACACAAAGAATAATTCCCTCCATAGATCTTGCTGTCTGTGTGAGGATACATGTTAGAATATGTCCTTGAACATGCCTCTGCATACTTACATAAAGCTGAGTCTCTTCCTATCCTTCCAAGATAGATGCTTTGGGAAGAAAGTTGTTCTGGTTCTTGAACTGGTGTTTTTACATTTGTGCTGTCCCCTTCTCCATTTTGCAGGAATGAGGAAATGTTGGGAATTTACAGAAATAAGGCACAAAAGAATTTCAAGTTTTGTGCTACTAAGTACATCCTCTCTAAGGACTGCTTTAGATATATGTTCCTAAAAAGGAAATACAAATCTTCTCAACAGTTCTTTTGAGGTAAAGATAACCTAGTCTCATTCTAAAAACTATCATGCAAAATAGAAGCTACTGTTATAATCCCAAGTTTATAGATGGGGAAAATTAGGTTCAGAGAAATTGAAGTAATATGCCCAGGGATTTTGGAAAACAGTGAAGCTGGGATTTGATGCTAGACATTCTGATGTTTTATTCCACTTCCCTAATCATTCAACTGGTGCATGTCAAATCTTATTGTGCATACAAATCATTTAGGGATCTTATTCAATGCAAGTTCTGATTCAGTTGGCATTAAGTACGGGTCCCATAGTTTACATTTCTAGGAAGATTCCAAGTGGCACTGATGTTGAGGGCCTCAATTCCTAACTAAGTAGGAAACAGTCTCAGCATTATTATCGGTGACAACCCAAAGTTGGCAACTCTATATGGTCTACATAAATCCTGGGGAAAAGCAAATATTGATCTATATTTCCAAAGTCTAAGGTGGTCATTCAACATATTTATTTATACATTCAAATAATGCATATTTATTGAGCACCTACTGTAAGCCATATACACAAGTGGAAATGGTGGTTAAAATAGTCTACTTTCTGTATTTGTGCATTTGCTCAAATATATCTGCAGATTGAGTTTAAAAATAACAAGTATATTAATGCCATTAGAATAAAGAACAAGGGAAAAATGGGCTTGAACCAAAGCAATAGATTTTGAAATCTAATTCCCTGTCAGAAATACTATCCTCCTAGGCAATATTTCTACTTATGATATCAGGAAATGCAATTGAGGAAATCTATATCTACAGATGTGATTTAACAAGTCAATTGCAGGGTGTTTCCTCTCTTTTTGAGAATTGTGCATTGTAGAGATCTACTTTTATATACATATTAATGAGTTGTTTTGCATAAATTAATTCTATTTTTATGAATGGAAATTACATAGTTCTTCCAGAAACCCTATCCATAAGAGCTGCTAGAGTGCTTTCTACCAGGGTTCTATCTCTTGAGCACAAAGGATATATTTTAATGATTTCATCAGTTTTAAGCCAAAAGTAATCAAATATAAACAACTGTGCTGGAGGGCTGTGCCCTCTGCCAGCTGCCTCTCAGCTTTTTGGATGGCTCTCTGTTTTTACAATCTTTGTACTGTTCTCAGTATTCATTTAAAAAATAATCCTAGTGTTTTCATTTTAAAAGATATAAAATTTAGCTGAGTTAAACATCAGGGTTTATGACATTCCTTTTCTGAAAGTGTAGCTGACTTAGGGCCCTGACTATTGTTATTAGTGTAAATATTAATATTAATAAAAGCTAACATGTTCCTGTAAGCCAGGTACTGGGCAAAGCAGTTCCTGGGCTTGCTTAAATTCCCACAGCAAATGAGTGACAGAGCCAGGATTTTAAACCTGACTCTGACTAACAAAAGACAGGCTTTGAACAGAACCTTGGCTTTTCAAAGCACCCTAAAGGCAGGTGGTCTACAGAAGCATCTCACTGCTGCCTGTGGTCCCAGTTATTTCACTTTCAACCTCTACTTCTCTTCCTGCAGTTAACAGGATGTCAGAGTGTGATGCTCTGTATAAAACTGTCCTTCCTCATCAGCTCCATATTCTTGTAGCAAGAGGGAAAGAGAGTGTTTTGGCAAGAACCCCCACAAGCCCACACTCAAACACACATCCTTGCCCCTGTATTTGCCTTGACATTACAACCTCTGATATGTTAGACCTTCACTACAGTATGCAAAAGGCATCATAATAAGCCTAGAGTTCCAGGGTCACCCCTCATTGCACAGACCCTCATTTACACAAAACTTTGTATGAACCCATTTCCCAACCATCCCCAGCTGCTGACAATCTCTCCTGGACCTCCTGAAACCAAAGGTCACTCATCAGTTGCATCATTACAGCCTTATCTATGTTCTGAACTGCCTCCTTACTATGTTGCTTCAACTGAAATTGGGCTTTCACCTGAGGATGCTGCTTTTCTTATGTCCCCTGCATTCGTGACTATATTCTCCCACACCCCCTTAACTACTTGGGCTGTGAGTCGGGATAAAGTCCTCCTTTCTCCTCAGTGCTTCCTTCTTCCTCAAATCTAATGTTCCAGCCGCTGTGAACACACTGTTAGACCATGCTACTCAAGGAGCAGTCCCATTCTCACTCTAGATCAGCCCCATCATTCCTTGAAAAATGTAGGGCCTCCCTCAGTGTTACTCTCTCAATTATGTTCCTGTCACATTCTTGGCAATACCAGCTTTCTCTGAATTCAGCATTCAATAACCTGATTTCTTCTTTAACTCTTCTCTTCCTTTGACCTTGTTTATCCCCCTATCTTAGCCAAAAGTCACTCTGCCAAGCTGACTGTGAGAACTTGACAATATCTAAAGTGTGAAGCTTCCTTCACATATATCTGAATTTCAACCTTCTTGGCCACATCACACAACTTCTTAACTGTCCAGCTCACTGCCTCTGGTCCATGGATTCCAGTAATACTCTGGCTCTCTGTGGCCTACAATATATTAATCCTATCAACTACCCCCGTCCCTCTCCTACCTCTGGACTAAATTCCCTGTTTTACCTATGAAACTACTTCTTTCAATCACCCAGTTACAACTACTCATTTCTACCTTCATTTTACCTGGTAAAATCCAGGCCATGGTGAAATCCAACCAAAATGTTCACCTAGAAAAAAATCAATCATGACACCTGGTCTCACTTCTGAATCATAACCATGGACATCAAATAGGACCTTGATGCTACCTGACATTAATAAAAGAAAGGGAGATAACCATGAAATTCAAAGATGTCACTATGTTGCCTGGGTCTTTAATGTCAGAAGGTCCTCTGTGTGTGGAGCAATGTGCTAGCTAGTGTTTCTCTACTGTAGCCTTCAACTGACTCATCTCACATCTGTCTCCAACAACATTTTTCCATCCGTCCTTCAATATAATGTGTGTTATAGACTGACTGATGTTTAGTCATGACTCAAGTCTGGTTTTAACTTCAAATTCCACTGCCTGGTCACTTGGTTGGGATGGACGGGATGGACTTGGCCTGTGCCTGCCCAGTCCAGGTGATTTGGCACTCGGACCGACTAGGGGAGACACAGTTGCTTGTGTCTAGTCATTTGTCTAAAATGAAGCCTATCAAACATTAAAACACACAATAAAGTCAATCTCTTACATTCTGCATCCTCAGATCTCAAATGCCAACTGGATTTCTGTTCTGACACAAAGTCCTGTAAGTATTGGCCTTTTGTTTTTATTGCACAGCCTAGAGCCACTTTTTAGACATCATCCAATGTGCCTTTCTCTTTTCATACCTGTCATCACCCACTTTCTGTATTGAAATGTCACTTCTCCTAAGTCAGCTGTGTGCTGCCCTTGAAGGATAAGCATAGAGGCATGTGTTTGTTTTTGTGTGTCTTCCTCCTCCTCAGTATGAATCAGTTTTGCTACAATCATAATACTTGAAAAATTAGAAAATAAAGAAAAGCTATTAATAATATCATCTGAATTGGGGAGATCCATTAGTACAGTAGTAGATCCTTCTAAAGTTTTTTCTTATATAAACCCTACACACAGTCACACACACACACACACACACACACACACACACAGTCGACATAACTTGAGGAAATGGACAGATAGTGGTAAAATGCATATCTGAGAACGTGGCTGGGCCATTCTAAATCCTGTTTGGCTCAGTCCAGGACATAAGTAATCTTCTCAGGGCATTTTCTTCTTTTGAACTGCTAAAATTTTATTTAGAGACAGGCATAGAAATGGGTTCAATGCAGGTGTTCTAATCTATTAATCATTCAATCATCCTCTTTTATTTTGTCAGCCAGCAAAATCCTTTCAGCATAGCTAATCACTTTTTCCAGATTCCTATCTTGCTTTTCATCAGAGGACCTAGGTTATACATTGGCTTCAGTCTTCATACCACCTCCCCTTACCTAGCCTAGCATTGTGACACCATATCTTTTACCTTTGTATGTTTAAAGGCACGAAAAGGAATGTTTATATTTGTATTATTTATACTTTTAACTCAGCAGTCATGTTCTGCACAAAACTGAGATCTTAATAGATGTTGAAGTAGACTTTTCCTCTTTTTCTTGATATAAATAGAATTACTGGTGTTTATATTCTCCTTATAATTACTCTGTTGACAAATAGTGATATAATACCTACAGACTAAAGGTAAAACTCTTCTAAGGCAGTTTGTTAATTCTCAACAAATTGCTAAAGCAGTCATGCATATCACTGTTTTCAACTGATGTGACCTATCAAAAATATTGAACTTCTACCTGGTCATTTAAGGAATGAGTTTTATCTCAATTTTTTTTCACATAACAAGTGTACGTTTATTGTATTTTTTCAGATATAATTCATGCTTATTGAAGACAATCTAAAGGATATAGAAAAGTGGGAAAAACACAAGATCATCTTTCAGAAAAACCCACCTAATACACATCGACTAGATGCATACATGCACACACACACACACACATATTTACCTATATAGGAGCATTTAAATAAGTTACTTTTTTCTTTAAAATTTTTAAACTACAAAAATGTCCAGAAAAAAATGTTATAAGCACATTTGTATTGTGTGTTAATGTTTTGCCATTTTTGTTTCAGATTTTTCTTTACAATGTTCCAGACACTGCCACTTCTCACCTCACTCCTTCTCCCCATCCCTTTCCAGATGTAAATACTTTCCTGAAGCTTGTGGTAACATTTCCAAGTATGGTTACTGCATTCTTAAAATTTTTGTATACCTAATATCAGAGTGCAGTTCCTCTTATAACTTTTTCCCCACCTCACATTCAATTTTTGAGATTTAGCCACATTTCTACTTGTTGATTTACTTCTTCCCTCTTAAATGTTTCATAGTATTTCCTTGCATGAATAAAATGAAGTTTATTTCATTTCAAAATAGGATGGACGTAAACATTGATCTTGTTTTCTCAAGAACAATATGTTATAAAGATACTTCCTTTGTATATCTGTGTATTAATTCCACTTGTTTTTATTGAGCTGCTATCTTGTGTCAGACACGCTATGATATGTTGAAGGTATAATGCTTGAAAAAACAACGATGTCTTCAACCTTCATGAATCTATGTAGGTAGTGGATTATGTAAATATATACAGCATAAAAAAATCTTAATAAATAGGTGAAGCAACTCTGAGAGGTTAAAATATAGGGAAATTTAGTGGGGACAGGAAAGTAGGACTCAGGGTGCATGAAATCTCCATCCAATACCAGCTGTCTTTTGTGTTCTTTGTATTGAATGCCATAACAATATTATGGGGAAGAAAAAAACATGAGAAAACTGGTATGCAGCAGTAAACCTTTATTTTTGGCCAAAGGTCTTTGGGTAGTTTTTCTGGTCTCATCTGTCCTCTTATATATTTACAGTCAAATAAGCAGCTTTGCTGATTTTGCTGGGCTCTCTTACTACAGGCCGAGGCAAATGAACTGACCCAGTTCTTCTGCACAGTCTGTCCTGTCCCAGCAGGCTAGTCTAAGCTCTTACCATGGTGGCTGGGAGGGGTTCCAAGAGAAGGAGAGAGAGCAAAAGGGTACAAACCTGTTTTAAAGCCTAGGGTCAGATTTGGCATCTTGTCATTTCTGCTGCATTTTGTTTATAAGACCAAACCAGATTAAACAGTGATGAAATAGACTGTATCTAGGATGGAAGTTGCTGCAAAGTCACATTCAAAGGATGTAGATGCAGTGAGAGGCAGGAAATAGGGACTAATCTGCAATCAATCGCCTATGAATAATATGATAGATGGAGATGAAGAACATTCCATATAGAGGGAACAACATATTTAAAAGCTAAGAGACTGGAAAGAGCCTAGATTTTTAAAACCTAGAAAAAAGGACATTGTGGAGTCATTAAAGGAAAACACAGAATGATGTGAAGGGAAGTCGGAGAGGTTGGCATAAACCAGGTCATTCTGGCCTTATTGCTTACATTCTAGATTTTGGATGTATTCCAAGAATAACAGGGCCCCATACATTTTTAAGAAATAGAGTACATTATTTCATTTTAATGGATTGAATGATCTAATTTAATCTGCATGATTTAATAGATTATATAAGCTAATTTTAATTGAATTTATTTAGCTAATATGTATGATAATGTGTTAGAAATTGTAATTGTGTAAGTGATGACATAGTTTGGGAGGCTATACAGTCATCCAGATGTTAGATGAAAACATAGAGAGAGGGTAGCAATAGAGAGTAAGAAAGATGGAGACATTGTTGAGAAACTTTGGGTATTAATAACATTTGCTGCTAGATAAGACATAGGCTTGAGGGAGAGGATGATATGGTTAAATGGATAATTGATGTTTTTCATTTACAGTTAACCTTTGAACAATATGAGTTTGAACTGCATGGGTCCACATACACCCAGATTTTTTTCATTAAGTATATTGGAAAATTTTTTGGAGATTTGTGACAATTGAAAAAAATTCTGTTTTCTTTTCTCTAGCTTACTTTATTAGTACAGTATGCAGTATATAATACATGTAATACACAAAATACAATATTAATATATATAACACACAAACTATGTTAATTGACTGTTTATGTTATCGGTAAAGCTTCCAGTCAACAGTAGACTATTAGTAATTAAGTTCTGGGAGAGTCAAAAGTTATTTTCAGATTTCTGACTGTGAGGTTTGGGAGAGACCAGTGCTTCTAACCCCCACCTTGTTCAAGAGTCAGCTGTACTTTAATGAGGATGACTTGAAAAACTACTTTGAGGAAGCAATTAAGTGTTCTATTTCAGAGATGTCATATTGCTAAATATGAGGGTCTGTATTACAGAAGGAAGATCTAAGCTAACAATATGAATTTGACAATGGTCTGCATATAAATGTTATTTGAAGCCATGGGTATAGTTGAAGTCACCAAAAGTGAAATTTTCAAATGAAAAGAAGAGGGCCCAGGAATGAAACCAAAATAATTCCAATTATTAGGCATCAAGGAATCTAGATAGATATGCTCATGCTTTTAAATAGCTATATAGTATCTGATTACATGACTTTACCATATTATTTTAAATAAGGGGCTGCTAATGGACTCTGTTAGACTTCATTAGGCAGTGATAGAATAACTACCTACTATATATTTCCTTCACTCATTTAACCAATTATATCATCAGAGTAGATATTGGGAAGTTGAATTGCTGGGGAAAATAGGTTTTACATTTTAGATGTGAATGTGCCTTGATTAACAACTCTTGAAAAATGGTTGTACCAAATTAGACTTGCAGGAGCACTGAGCAGGCTATATTCTCAGTCCTTCTCAATATTATATATTGCTTAGTTTTTCTTTTAGTATCTGATAAGTGACAAATTTTTGTTGTTTTAATTTGGATTTCTTAGGTTATTAATAAAATTGAACTTTTTTATATGCTTACTGAAAATGTATAATTCCTTTGCCAATGTCCTAAACATGGTCTTTGCCTAGTTTCGTATTGAAGGGTTCAGATGTTTGCATTAATTTCCAGAAATTGTTTATTCTAAGCATATTAATTTTTTCTATTATAAGGTATATAAAATATTTCCATTTTTATTTTAACTTTGCTTGTGGTATTTTTATCATACAGAAATTTTAGCATATGAAATTGATTTTTTCGTAATCCAATTTATCTTTCATTTTCTTCATTTCTTTCCTTTTTTTGTAACACATGTGTAAATGTTTCTCAAGCCCAGGATTATTAAACTATTCCCCTTTAGTACTCTTGTAGTATCATTTATTGCATCTTGGTCTTTGGCATAGAACTTATTTTTATATGAACATGAGGTAAACACCTAGCTTTGCTTTTCTACCTCCATCATGTGATGTATTCTTATTTTCACTTATTAAATAGTACAGTGTTGACAGAGTACCTATTCTACTTAAAATCCTAGTATGTAGCTCTGTACTGCAAAGGCAGTACAATGCAGTAGTTAAAGAGTATAGTCTCCCATTGCCCTGAATAACTTCCTTCCCTCAACCCCACCCTACTGGCAGAATGCAGCACTGGCTAGTGACACAAGCTGTTCTATAAAGCCCAAAGCTGTACCACAAGGTGATATTTCTCCTCTGGGGAAAGCCCATTTATCAACTAAAGACAAACTTTTAAAATGGTAGCACTTCCTAGACCTTAGTAGTTCCTGGTACTTTACTCTTTCTAGAAATAGGTAGATAAAAAGTTTCAAAGGCAGCTATTGAGACCAAGCACAGCATTTAAATGGGAGAAAGTGAGTTAAGAGTTGCTTTTGGGTCCATTTCATCAACTTCATTTTAACTTGATTTATTTGGCTATATGTCTGTCCCCCTCTGCATTTCGTTTATCAGCTTTATCACAAATCAGTCCCCTGCAGGTTGTATTGGAAAAGCAATATGTGTGATTGAGATATTGTTAACAACAAAGTATGTTCTGGTCCCAGAGCTGTTAGATTCTGATTGATAAAATTTAATATTTTGAAGGGAGGGAAAGAAAAAGGACTATTATTCCAACTCCTTTATTTGTAGTGTGGCTGAGCCTCTTTTTATCTCCTCTACTTTCATTGTAGCAGTATGACTGAGATTCCAATAAATTATTGGATGTAATATCCAGATGTCTGGATGATTTTTTGGTGCTGCAGTTACTTCTTAGTGGGCGAGAAAAAAGATAGTTGAGGTTCTGGAAAAAGTGTCAAAGCTTAGCAATAAAATAAGGATTTCATTGAACAGAAAGTAATGAAATCACCCAATTTATTTCCCTTTCACTGTTGTAATGCAGGTAAATCTTGCTTCATACGACTCACAAAGCCTGAATGTGCAGTGTCTTGGTTCGGGCGGTGCATGGTTTATGTGTGAGGGATTGGAAGAGTACTCATAAATACATTTAATAAAAAAGTGTGGGTAGAAGCAGCTTCATTTTTCAAATAAAAGAAGTTTCATTTGTGTCTGGGGATCATAGCTGTTAAAAGTCAACTTTCTCAACTTTTCCCCTTGTACCACCTTTTGAATAATGCAGGACTCCTGAGTGTCTTGTTCATGTCCAGGTCATCTTGACACTTGTCCACCTTTTATCTGCTCCATGATGCAGTTACCTTTGTCTGAGGGTAGCTTCAATTTCCTTTCTCAAGACCCTCTTATTGGCTGTGTCACATATTGATCAGGAAGATTTGAATGAGATTTAGTCTAGAGGAGTGTTGGTGATTGGACAGACCAGAGTCAGCAAAACTTTTCTGTAAAAAGCCACGTAGTAAAAATCTTTGATTTGCAAGTCAAGTTCTCTGCTGCTGATGGGTGAAAACAATCAAACATGAATAAAAGGATGTGGCTATGTTCCAATAAAACTTTATTTACAAAACCAGGCAGTAGTCTGGATTAGCCCAAAGTCATCATAGTTTTCTGAGCCCTTGAGTAGACATATTTTTAGGTGTATTCTGCAGGTAATGAAACCTAACATTTATTGAGCATCTACTTAAAATCTCATATCATTTAGCAAAACTGAATGGTAGGTACTATTGCAAATCCATATTACAGATAAATAAACAAAAGAAGACAAAAATCAAGTAATTTGTTAGTACATGGTAGAAAGGAATTTGAAGTCTAGCTCACTCTGGGGCCCAAGCTATTAACAACTATGTCATAATACTTTTCAAACTAATGAAAGAAATGGAAATGCCGTGAAAGCCCATTGTGGTGAGACATTTCCATGTGAGAATAAGTTTAATTATTGTTATTATTATTAATAATAAACAAAATGCCATGCCAACCTATTGTTCACAGGATGCTAGATTCTAATATCATTTAAATTTAATTGTTTGAACTTTTAATTCAGGAAAATTAACAATCAACTTAGTGGAAGGGGAAAAATGCAGACTACTAAAGATAAGAATCTGGAATTTAATGATCTGAGTCTTTAAATTCTGGTTCTATCACTTATAAGATGTATGGTTTGGGGCAAGTTGTGTTCTGAGCCCTAATTGAGCACCTAGAAACTAGAGAAACACTAGCTCTGTAGATAAATTAAAAATTATTTTGAGGGTCTACTGAATTATTAAATGGAGAAGTGCTTATACAGATATATCAATAAACAATCATATATGTAGCATAAAACATAGCCACAGATAACTAAATATATACATACACATGTACTTGAGAGTATATGTTTAAAATTTACCTTTCCTTTGAATAAGTGAAGAAAGTCTATGTTTAAATGACTTAACCCAGAAATGCTTTGAATTTGAAGCAAAATTTTAGAAGAAATTTTCTCAGGTTCTGAGGCACAGAGAGTTCTTGAGGGTCATCTAGTCCATTCCTCTGTCTTCAGACAGGGGTACCCTTAAGCTAGTGCAGGTGAGATCCTGTCTATTTCTTTTAGAGAAGCAATTTAGTGAAAGTGACTATAAACCATTTGCTGATAGAATGAGAACCTCTTGAATACAAATTGACTCCATGAATTAAGTGACTTTGTGATGACAAGCAAGAGAACTTTTCAAAAACACAGAATATTGAGAACATTTTTTTGTTCCGGCAAGTCAATCGCTTTGCCTGCCTCTGGCTTCCAGGTGGGGGTTCAGACTCAAAACATCTGGAGGCTCCATCCATACTTACTATGTAGGATAGCACCTCTTTCGGTCCAGAGTAAGTCTTAATATTTTATACCATTAACTGTGTAGTCCCAAAGATGGATTCAGGGCAGATGTTTGATGTTGTGGCATGTTTGGGTTGCTAATGCCACAGTAAGTTTCTCTGGCTCCCTCAACATTTTAATAGTAATAACAACACAGTCCCCTTATCACTGGTGCTTTAGGTAATAATTCACTGAAAGAAAAACCAAAAAATTGATTTGTTTCCAAAATGCATCATATTCTCTGCTTTATGAAAAAATGATTAAGGAAACTATTCAAATTGAATGTGAAGCTTCAAAAAACTCCATGTGTGCATGAAAAAAAATTTAGAGAAACATTGATTTCCCAGAGGAAATGAATCAATTTTGTCTGTTTAGTTTATTGTTGCATTTTCAGTTCCTAGAGCAGTGCTTGGCAAATAGTAGCAGCTTAATAAATTGGCAGATGAGACATGCTTTAAGTGTCCAGAGCACCCTCTGTTTGCTTGGCTTTGTTTAAAAGCAGACAAGGATTTGGGCTGAGTAGTATATGTGGGAGGTAACCTCAGGAAGGATGGGGAAAGAGCAGGGAAGTCTGTAGGGAAGGAAGAAAACCCATGAAGAGCAAGCTAACGAGTGGGTTATCACTGTGGGCAACTGTAGCTCAATACATCTGCGTTCCCCAACCCTAAGGACTGTGTACAGCACACCTCACATTTGTCCCATTGTAAGGCAGGGAAGCCGAGGCATTTTCTTACTAACTCCCTTACCTCCTTGGTTGATGGTCACTCCTGTGGACATTAAGTCCCCAAAAGGCATAGTGGGGATTTAAGACATCCCATGCCCATGAAATAAAGAAGTCCTCAGGGCAATCTCAGGCAGAGACCCACGTGCTGAAAGTAACAAGCTGTCAACTGTAACTCTCTTCCAGAGGTGACTTCCTAGATGGCTGATAGAATATAGGGCACCTACAGTGGCTGCTACAGTCATACATTAAAATGAACCACACCTTTGGGGTTGTCTAAGTGACAGTCATAATGTTAAGAACATTCAAGAAATTGGTTTGATATTTACATTTATTACATAGTTTTAATTAAAAAGGTCACAGATACTTCTTATCTAATAAGGCAAGAGGATATGTAAAAGTTCAGACAGTGGTTCAGGAATTTTACATTTTCATATACTTGACCCTAGTATTTCTATGAGTAAGTAGGTTTTTTTTCAGTTATTTCTGGTTGATTACTAAATACATGATTGGACTGAACTTGTTTTATCCTTAAAATAGATGAAACACCTAAATGAGGCAATTGGACAGTGATCTCATTGATTAATCGTTATACTGAAAATGATAATTACAATGTTTGCCTGTTTCATTGCTAGATTGCTAACTGGGTTACCTCTTACAAATGCCTGGCATTAACTAGCTCAGAAATCTCAAGTAAAAGACACAAAGGAACTTTAGAGTAGGCTCAGGAACTAAGTTTAGGGCAAACCTAGGATAAAGCAAAATGATATGCACTCTAAGATTTTATGGGTGCATAAAAGCTTAAGTAAACACAGGGAAACTGATTTGCAGAGACTAGAATGGAGCAGAACAAAGAAAAGTAGAGACAACAGAGACTGTGGCACCCATGAAAAGGAGAAAGAAAGGGAGGAAGAGCTGGTAACTAGCCTTCTTGTTGTCAAATGTTTTCTGTACTTTGTTGACCTGAAATTTATCTTGATACCTTTTTAAATGGCCCCCTCTTTTAGACTATTTTAAATGAATGTCTGTCCCTGCCATGAAAAGATACACAAATCAAACAATGAACTCATGAGTATTCTTGTAGCAGAAATTAGAATGAACTAGAAAATCAACTAGATGGTTATTTAGGCACTGTGGCATTGTGATAAAAACTGTAGGTCATATGCCTTGGGATTTGAGATTTTGCTTCATTAATTAATTATCAGTTCAGTGACCTTTTGGCAAGTTTCCTTGAACTTTCTGGGTTTTAGCATTTCATGTTTAGCATTTCATTCAAAGTAAAATATGCATATAGTACATACTTATTAGATAACTATGTAACATGTTTATATATTGCCTATACATATAGTATGAACTTATGAAAATTAAACATAAATATAAATACAAAATAATAAATATAATAGAAAAAATATATAGCATAATATATATGTGTATCTATACATATAAGTTCAGTGAACGAGGACTATTTGACATGGTATATTAGATTACTTACATAATTTCATTTCTCACAATTATCTGATGAAGTATTTATTAAAAAAAAACACTTTATAGATTAGATTCTTCCATCCAGACTCCTTATCAACAAATGCTTGTTGAATGTCCTTTACCTATTAAACACTGAGCATATTAAGGAACACTGAAAAGAATTGAAAGTAAACTTTAAGTTTCTCATAATTTATAAATCCAAGAACTAGGTTCAAACCCAGACTTATTTGAATCTAAAACTCAAAAATCCTCTTTCAGCTATGTGACCACTCTTCTTTTTATATAAAATAAATAAACTTCTCCTCTGCTCACAGGTTTGTCTCTCTCTCCTGGGCCACAGTCTTTTGTAACTAAACTTTGGAAGTGATGTGTCATAATTTCTACCATACTCTGTTTGTCGCACAGATGATCCTAGAACAGAATGGTAGAAAGGACTAGATGAGTGAGCAGAGTCTTTTGGGGGCTGTTTTGAAGTATGGTTACTGCATCATTTTTTCAGAATAAACCCTAGCCTTTTCTCTGGGATATCGTGTATGATCCAACAAAAACTGATCTTATCCCCCTTCCATTCCTAATGGCAATATTGCGGACTATATATGAATTCTTCATTCATTCATTCACTTTAGAGTTATAATGACTTATTAATTCATTAAACATGTATTTGCTGAATACCTGATTTTATGAGCACTGAAGAGGGAAACCTGATGCTTACAGTCTATTTAGGAAAAATCGAAATAAATTAAGCCAATAATCATTTCTGAGAGTGATTAGACCTTTGTGGGGTGGCGGGGGAGAGGAAATAGAATGATAGGGAGTTGCTAATTTAGATTGGTTGGCCAAGGGAAGCTTCCCTGAAAAAGTAGCAGGTAGGCTAAGATTTGGATGTCACAAAAAATTCAGCCATACAGGGACCTGGGAGGAATTTTTCATGTAGGTGAAATAATTAGTCCAAGGGACATAAATGGAAGGAAGATTACTGTGTCTTGAGAAACAGGAAAATAAAGTGTTCATTGTATCTGGAGTTCTCTGAACCATAGGTGAGAAGTGGTAAGAGGGACTGTATCATATGAAGCCTTAAGTAACTTAGTAAACTGAAGTCATCTTTATTTCTCTGAGTTCCTTAATCATTAAGCAAACATTCACTGGGTAACTGCTGTGTACCAGCACCGTGCTATGCACTGGGAAGGCAAAGGTAAGCCTGTATACTTGTTTTATAAAAGGAATTCATACAAACAATTGTCATTGAGTAGGGTCATTTCTGAAATAATTTAATGAATACATGAACTAATAAACAAATTCTACATTTAAAAGATTTGCATGGTAAATTATAATGAAATGCAAGCAATACACTTTTTAAAAAATGTATTCAATCAACCAATATTTCTCAAGCACCTGCAATGAGATATAGGTAAGGGAGGCTCAATGGTCTGGGATCAAGTCTGACACTGCAAGTTTCAATTTTAACTCTGACAGAAATGAGTACTATAACTCACACCAGTTCCATTTTTATGAAACTCCAATCAGTTGGCACTCTCTGAATCTGAAAATCTAGATAAAATCTACTCACTGTTCTCTGGGAAAATAAGTTTCCAGAGTCCAACGGATCCCAGTGAGTAGACATTCTTATGATCACTTGTACCTCCAAGTTCTATTTTCTGCTCTGGCTCTTAAAGCTCTTCCTCTTTCCCTATCCTCAGGTTTTGATCTTAGAGTGGACTTCTTTTCTTAAGGCTGCCCCACAAATAACACTCATTAAAATAAAAACACATTCACATAGTCTTTGGTTTGTTTCAAAACACTTGTGGAAGGACAGGTTTATTGACACAAGAACAAAATCACTTTAAGGTGAACAGAATTTTCCTAAAAACTTTTCAGCATTTTCTAAGTTAATTATCCTTTTGTTTCTGTTCCTCCCATCGCCCCCAACTCCTTGTTCATTTCAGACCACTTTGGGTCTCCCAGATGTGCCCTGTCTCCTAATCCACCATATCCTCTGGAGCTCAAATGCCCCATTTTCCTAGACCAGGTTCTCAAACTTAAGGCATCTATACATTACTTTTGTAGTGTCTGAAATATCCATGTATCGCCTGTGCTATTTATTTTTTTCCCAATTGAATTGCTTTGATTTTCAATAAGTAAATTTGTTTGAAAGTACATATTTATTACCACTATATATATATCTAAAAAATTAGTGTCATTCATCATAAATACAAGGGAACGTTAAAAAGCAACACATAGCTATTAAAATTGTGAAATATTCATTAACATAACACTTAAATGCTTTGCCTGTACAACAAATTATACCTATTTTACACATTGGTAATATCTCTTCTGTTTACTTCTCAAGGTTACTTGGTATTTTTAAAAAAAGACAGGAGTGAAAGTGTTTTAGAAAAGAATAGGATTTTATTTAAAACGGGCTCTCTCGTGCTTGTTCTGTGTGTGTGTGTGTGTGTGTGTGTGTGTGTGTGTGTGTGTGTGTGTCTAAGTGTTAATGCACACAAAAGTCCTTATCACTGAACCTTAATTCCCCTGAGGGCTGAGCTGGGGAAAACTGCAAAGGAAATGCAGATTGCAACTGTGACTGCAAAGACCTTGCCCAGGGTAGAACAGTTTGATGGAAAAACACCAGTATTTAGCAACAACCCTGAAGTCAGTCTAATTAATTCCAGTTGGGCAAGTTCTTGCACACTGAAGTCAGTAGGATAAAAACTCTGGTAAAATCGGAGCTTATGTCTGTTGGTGGCTTTTGAAAAGGTGTTCTCATTTAGCCATCCTAGTATAAGCAGGAGTAGTAAACATGTTTGGCCTGGGTCTCTGCTCCATTACCTTGAAAACTCTACCTTTTTTTATCTTCCACATAGGTTATGAATTTTGAAATCTAACCTTCTGATTAAACCATCACAATGAATAAAAGACCTTATTATGGGTTTTGTCTGGAAAGGACCGTAGTCCTGTGATGGTTCATATTAACTCCTCTTATCAAGGGGTCTGGAGCCTTGCTCCATGGAAACCACTCCCTTTTACTCTATTGAGCATGACAAAAGTGGATGGAGAGGGACCTCTGAGTACAGTGTTCCCCTGAAAGGACACAGGTTCGCCTAATTTGCCACCAGAACTAGTACCTCCCATTGCTGATGACCCTGCACAGGAGCAAATTACAACTGAGCTTCTGGCCAAACTCCCTCAGACCTGGGGCACAGGGGTGGGCATGGGGGCAGTGGCAGTTTGGCTTGTTTTCTGTCACCTGGGAAGACTTAAGTGCCAGGCTAGGAGTTTCTTCACTAAGAGGCAGGGCAGATTATACTCACTTGTGTTGGATGAAAAGAAATTATGCTCTCTGTTCATCTTTTCCTCTTACTCTGCTGTCTCCCTCTCCCTCTGTGGAGTGGACAGACTGGTGTCCTGAACAGCCAAAATGTTTCCGTAATCAGAGGTAACATTCCCTCTCCAGTCCCCTTCTAGCTGTGTTGCTTTAGGCAAGTTACTTAACCATTCTGAACTTTGATATGGTTACTTATAAAATGGCATAGTATCTACATCTCAGGGCTGCTGTGAAGAGTAAATATTATGACACTTATAAAGCTCCAGGGATTGGGAAGAGTCTCCTCAAATAATAATTCCCCTCCCCCTGTGCTGGAAAGCCCCTTTCACTGCACCTCTCTATAGCTCTTAGTGGCATTCAACTTTCACCAAAATCTAATGAAAAAGAAAACACTGTTTTTTTTTCCTTTGGATTAGCTACCTTTTTGGGGGATCAAGTTTGTTCTCCTTGGTTCTTGTTCCCACCACAACAAAGAATTGAAGAGTAGAGACACAGTAGTCAAGCAGAATCAGTTTTATTTGAATAGACTCCAAAGAAGGAATAGACTAGAGTCAAGGTAGACAAAGGCAGGTTTACTTGAATAAAGCAGAGAGGTAGGAAAAACAGAAGGAGGAAAGGGAAGCTCACTGAACTGCTGTTTGGCATAGGGCATAATCACTTGCCAACTCCTAAAGCTAGAGTTACCTGGCATCCAGTGTCCACTTGAATCTGCACATCGTGGGAATTAAGCCCCTACCACCCCAGGATCTGGGGGAGCCACAGAGCACTGGATGGAGTGAGATTATGTTCTGAGACCTTCCTAAAGGCAAAGAAAAGAGATTTCAGGCAGGCTATTCAGGAGCATGATTGTATAGCTGCTGCTCTGTCCAGGTCTCCCAGCCAATGGGAACTTGTAAGCACAAATCAGAGTTCTCTGTAGCCCCTCCATACTTATCTGGAGTGGGACAGAGGGAGTGACACACTTGAAGAATGGCAAGTGTGGGCAACCTCAGAGAGGAGGCACACCCAAAAACTGGGATTTTGTCTTTTGAGGAGTTTCAAGAATGGGGTAAAGGTAAAGGGTTGGGGGACATAGGCTTGTCAGGCAGTCTTATGATGTCTATCTCCAGTGAGACACAGTATGTCATTGTCTATAGGTAGTCCCCTAGGTAATTCTGTAGAATAAACTTTTTGACCCTCTCTTAAGATAGTGGCTACTCTCAAATACTAGGAACGCATCAGTTGTGACTGCTTGACTTGCCTTAGGATAAGTTGTTAGCTGATTACCAAAGAATATGTTAGGAATCTAACCCCCCACTTTGCTCTTAGCCTCAAGATAAGTTCTTGTTCACAATATGCTATTCACATCTCAGCATTTTTAGGAAAATTAATCATAATGCTTGTCTCATATCTTTGCCATATCTCAGCTGCATTAGCTAGGGCAAGTCTCAGGGTCATCCCAGATTCAGAACATATGGATTGAACTCACATTGCAAAGGGCGTTAGCTCTGTGATTCTTTTATGGCTCTCTAGCCTTATCGGATTAACTACCTGAGTTCTTGGTGAGCCTCACGGTCTTTTCATCCAACTCATATCTTTCTGGCTAACACCTTGGTGTCCACACTGGAATATGTTTTCCTCTCCTACTCAGGGCTCCTCAGCAAAACTCAAATCTTCTTTCTGGTAAAAAGGCATGCCTCCATGACATAGTTGTGCCCACTTCTTCCTATACACTGCAGCACATTCTTCATTTATCTGAGGACTTGACCTGTTCCAGATACTTCCCTTTTTGCACTGGAACAATATTTGTATCATTCATTAATCCCAGGAAGCAAAAAAACCCTAAGAAATCTCTTTAGAGATTATTGACTAATAAGGTACTTCACTGCCTTCCGTGCAGAATAACACATGGGAAAATGAACATTTACCAAAAGGCACAGTCCAAGACCATGAAGAAGCTGGGTGACCTAGGATTTTTCCAGCTATTCAAACACCAAACCAAGAGGTTTCTTCTGCCTGCAGCTGGGATGTAACTTTCTAGGCAGGGAGGCTCCATGTCTCTCCATCTAAGAATTTATGTCAAATTGGCAAAACACTCTCTGTAACAAAATACAATGTGATGTGGTGCTTGGAACACAATTCACATACTTTCACTTTAGGCCTTTAAAAAAATATGTATTCACTGAGCATTTTTGCTGGCCCCTGGTTGGGCAGAGAAGGAAATTCTAGACTCAGTGTTAAAGACAGTATGTTTTGTTGCTTCATCAGACAAAACTAAAAACAAAACCCATTTAAAGGTTGTAACTATCCTACTTTTGATGTGCAAGTATGTTATCAATAATATAAAGTCCCCACCATCATTTATTTTGTATTTAACACCTTCTGTGCATTTTAAAGATATTACATCATCTTTCCTCTGAGATAGGTACTATTGTTAGCTTCATTTTAAAAGTAGAGAAAACTTAGGCTAATTAATCTATCTTATATCAACAGTTTATGCCTGGTGAAGCTAGCATTTGAAACCACATGGTCTATCTCCAAACCTGTATTCTTGATCATTTTGTTCTATCACTAGTAACCTTGTACACAATTCAATGGGTTGTTTAATCATTCACTGTCAACTTGGATTGCTTCTTTTGTTTTCAGAAACACTAACAATCTTTGTTCTAATCTTTGTACTAGTTAAGTAATATACAGGTTAGTCTGCTATGCTGTCAAAGTTACAGCATTCCATTGTTCTCTTCTGCTTCTCTTTCATTCACCTACTTTTAACTACAGGGAGTATGCAGACTTAATAAGATGCAAGTTTGAGGACAGCCAGGCCTAGCACTTATTTTTTTTGTTTTATTTTTTATTCTTTTTGGTCATAGATATCACTTGTGCATGCCACTGTTAGTCAGACATGAGTCTATTACGGAAAATCAAATCCAATCTTTTACATGTGTATTATAATAGACCATGTAAGTATTTCATATTTGCTTATTTGTTTTATTTAGTAAATTCTTATCTCTCTGAAACCCCAGATGCTGGGCTGCTAGAAAAGATCATATCACCCCTTTTCACTATTATCCTGTATTTTTTTCTTAAACATCCCAAGAAAATGGTTCTCAATGAATGCATTATTCCCAGAAACCAAGGAACAGCTCACTTGCTCTTCACTTACTAAGTTTTAAAAAAATCCTTTTATGCCTTAAAAAGAAAGAAGAATTTTAACTTGGATTGTAAATGTATTTGACACCAGAACTCTTAAAATACCTCCTTACTTTCTGCTTGGATATTAGCATTCCAAATTTATGTCCAACATCAAGACTCAGCTATTGCCTTTTTTACAGAATTTGACAATAGCATTGCACTTTATTAGGTTATGCCATGTTATGTTACTGAGTTATGCTAGAAAACACAATAATATCAGAACACTGTAACTGAGTATATAGCATTTGAAAATGATGGTAGAAAATGAAATCATCTATGTAGAGGTATTTTTGTATGCCACTTAATAAAGGCCTAGGAAAATTAATTACAACACCAAGAACTTCAGTCTATTCAAAAACCACCTAAGAAATAGGAAATAGAAACATGTACCACTTTGGTATTCTCCGTGAGTCGTCCTTTTCCAAGGAGAAAAATGATGGAGAGAGATGAATTCAGAATAAACTTACTTTAATGTCTTGGCAGTCTTAAAGAGCACTTTGATTTCAAAAGTTGCATATATTATGTTTGGGAGTTCTGCAAGACTAATGCAGAACCAGAGAATTATTCTTGGTGTCTTTTATTGTTCCTCTTCTGCTGGGCAGAGTATCAGCCTTTCCTCATCCAGCAAAACGTTTTGCCGTAGGCCAAAACAAAGCACATACCTCCAGTGTGGGAACTGTATCGCAAAGGTGAACAAGTGCTCCACTGTCTTGTTTACTCCAGCACACGCCTTCAATGCTGAAACTTCTTCAGAAATAGGGCAAAGGGAAAAATAGCATTTGATTGGTAGAAAACAAGGAGAAGGGTAAAAGAAACCTTAGAGTTTAAAATCAGATTTAATGTCCTCAAACTAACAAACCATTGAAATTGCTTTTAAGGTGTGGAAAGAGAGAAAATGAGCACTCTCTGGTTTGACAGAAGATAATAGGGTCTGTGTCTCAGGTGGAGTTCTGGATACAGTGATAGCATCATCTGGCTGTTAAGCAAACACCCTAGAAGACTACAGTATTTGGAATTAAATTTTAGTTCCTTTACTTAAAAGTTTTGTGAAGTCGGGCAGATCCATCAATAGTTCTAAGTGTGGTAGTAGGAGCTGGAGGGAGTTAAAATTCTTTGCAAGGAAAGTGGGAGGATTTGGGTTTCCTGTGCTCCTGAAAGACAGGATTGTAGTGGAGAGGTTGGAGAAAAGAGAAAGAACATCTAAAATATTTTTAAGAAGTAAATATCTGATGTTAAGGTGTTTGGATTGCATCTTACTAAACAGGATTGACAGAGGCACAAAACATGGTAATGGTCGTTGCTTTATATTAGTGGGGGGGCAGTGCATATATTTGTATGTAGGTCAAGACAAGGGGCTGAATTCCTTGTTTTCAGGAATATGATGGTGGAATTAAATCAAGAAACACACTTGAGAGGAAAAATAGGGATTCAGAAGTGTGAGGATATCAGAAATGGAGCTATTGCTAAAGTCTAAAAATACAGCACCCCCCACTCAAACACAAGAATTTGCAGACCTCTTTGGAAAAGTACTGAGCTTCTGCATTTGTCTGAACATGGAGAGGCAGTTTATGCCAATTTAAAATGTTGTAATGGCAGGGAAACCCCCAGTTAACATCTGGAAAGCAGAATATCATGGTGTTTGGGAGTGCGAACTCTGTAAGCAGGTTGTTTTCTTTTCAGTTCTGTCTTGACATAGAAACAGTGTAGTCTTTGGCCAGTTGCTGATCCTCTGTGAACCTCAGTTTCCTCCTTTGTTAAATGTATGTGATAGTGGTACCTACATTCCAGGGTCATCATGAGAATTCAATGAAACTGCTTCTCTGAGTGGCACATAGTAGTTATTATTCTTGATATATGAAAGAAAGAAAACTACTTAAAATATTAAGATAAAATAATTCATACCTAATAAATGGAGAAAGATCCAATTCATATTATTCAGATTTTGAATAAGTTACCTGCACTATGTCCTGTTTGAAGCATGCCCATTTACTTGGTGAATATCTTTTCCTAATCCCATTTTTTCAGGTGCTGTCTTCCTGGTCCGGGTCAATGAACCATGGGTACCTATAGCCTTCCTCCAAGCTTGCAAGAGTTGGCAATCCACTGGCTTCCTTCTGTGTCAGGGGCCGGTGCCACCAAGCACATCCTCTGGTTGTGATCCTCAGGCCTTGGCAGCAAATGCAGTTTTCCTGCTTTAATTAGGCTGAGATTCATTCCTGCATGTGGCAGCTGCAAAGATGTATTCTCCTTGCAATTAGACATTGCAATACTTAGCATCACTTGGACTTAATTTTAACTACATTTTGGTGGGTCTTGTCCCTCCTTTGCGCCTCAGATGCTCCAGGAGAGAGCATATGGCCCAGTCATTCTTTAAAGCTCATTTTATGGGCCATTCTCAGGCACTTCCTGCTGGCCTTTGGAATAGAGCCTTGTTTGTGACTGCATTTTTTGCTTATGCTCCTGCCAAATGCTTCCTCCAAAACCAGCAATAAAACCACAGGATCCGATAAGCCATGGTCATCAGAATGGCTTAATGAGAGCAACCTCGACAATAGGGGTCTTTAACAGCAACCAGCACTGCAGGACTTGTACCTTGAGCACAAGGACAGCCTGGGCAGGTCACCTCTGTGGTTTATGGGAATTTCTCCAAATATTATAGAATTTGAGACCATCTCAGGGAATGATCTCACACTAAGCTATTTTCTCTTAAGCAAAAATGAATAGGGCAAAAATAGAAACTGGTAGTTCTCTGTGGCCTCTCCTTATAGGAGAATAAATTTAGAGTCTTTAAAGGTCTTGCGGAGCAAAGAAAATTTCACTGGATGTTTGTATGGCTACCTAATTCAGTGACCCTTGCCTCAAAATAATCAAAATAATCTGAATTATATCATGTTCTGGCTAATAGGAAAGTACTTGAAATGTAAGTTGGAGACTTAAAACAGTTCTTGTTCAAAGTACATTCCCATGGAATGGCACCTAGTTTAAATAATGCAGAATTATATCTTGTCTATAATCTGTGTGCTATTAAACAGTTTAAAATTTTTAATTATTAATTAAAACCCATGAACTAGTACCATTTTGGAATGACTGTGTTTTGATAGGTAACAGGACTTGTGTGACTTCTGAGAGAAGTTGATTTCCTTTCATGTCAGCTAATAGAAACCCCTTTGTAATCATAAAAGGCACAGAGAAAATTATGTTACAAGTGGATGCTATTTAAGTGGAAGTGAACACAGACTATATTAAAGTATCAGTGGTATTATCAACATTGTGTTATAATGGCTTCTGATTAACACTGAAAACATGATTGATGTTTCTGGGTGTGCGGAATAGTGACAATGTGACCTTGAGAGCATTCAATCCAAAGGTTGTTAATTTCATAGTATCATTGAATTTCTCATTTCTCCTTTGTGACAGTTTTTGTTTTTGTGACCATTACCAAGTAATGACAATTTAATGACCCTTCAATATTAATAGTAAGAAAAAAATCTTAAAAACTTCACCTGTTATGATATTACTACTAGAAATAGAAACAATGAATTCAATATATTGATTTTGTGATTTTAAATAGTTTGTTAGTCTGATTTTTCCTGAGTCACATTGAAAATGATGCAAAGCCAAGTCATAAAGTACTGCCAAATCAAGGCAGCAGTTCACATCAACAGTGCCAGTATATGTAGACTGATTTTGTTTTTTCCAGGCCAAAGAAGCAGGGGGGCATATTTGATTTAAAGTTCTCTATAAGAAACATACAAGGCATGCCAGATTCTTTTAGTATAAGGTTGATGACTGCTGATCAAGAGCAGTGGGGGAAGGGAAGTGGGTCTAGCCAGGATTAAATAGAGTCCATCTTGGTCAAAAAGTTTTATTATTAAAAATATACACATATAAGAGACACTAAATTTACATATTAGATCTGGTGAATCTATTTCATTGAACTTTTTTACTTTTCACAGATAGAAGCCAAAGCATATAAAAGAACACTTATTTGGAAAAAAATATCAGAGAGATAAAGAGTGTGAGTGCTTTACATTGAAACGTTCACCTGCAAAAATGTTACTGGAACTAGAATGTGCTATTGTGTTTGTAGATTAATATATCTGAACTTTGTATGAGCCAGAGAAAAATATAATGGTATGACCTAATCACTTGGCATGGCATAATCATAGTCAATACCATATATTGTCTCCTCTATTCCAGTCTGTTTTCTGGATACTTTAAATTCATTATTTAATCCTCATTAACACCCCTGCTAAATAGGTATGTTTATTGCATCTTGTATCTTCCCAAATGATTTGCCCAACACTCTACCATCAGTTTCACTAAGAAATTTGAAATTACCACTCAGAACTTTCTCATCTAACCAGCAAACAGCCCTGTGGTCCATTTTGTATCAGTACATACGTCTTTCTCTTGATTCCTCCTTCTTTACACAGGTCAGTGCTTCCTAGAGGCTCTGATTACCACCTTCCCGGCTTTTCAAGGACTTCCCCCTAATCTTCATCTTGAATCATCAGTCTCTCTCTTTACTTCATTATTTACATAAGTATAGCACCCTCACCTTTCACATCCTTCCCTGTTCTTCCTAAATCTCACCTCGCATTCATACCCAACTCTAAAGAGTTTGCACGCTTATGATCTCCATGACCTCATCTACTATTGACAATGTACTCTTCAATTCACTTTGGCCTCTTCTCCATTCCACTGAAACTTCTTATCAAGATCATATGTGACCTTCATGTTGCCTAATCCAACAATGTTTTGCCGTCTGCATCTTGTTCCATGTCTCAGATGCTGCTTCCTACATCCTTTCCTTTCTTCTCTCTGTCTTGTCTTCCTCTCTTTCTTCCTCCCGCCTTTCCTTCCTTCCTTTATTGCTTTCTTTATTGCTCCAAGGTCTTCTAACTCTACCTCTAAATATTAGAGATTTTCAGTTTGATCCTAGATGACTGTCCACCACTAAGTTGTTCATGCCAAAACTTTGCGAGTCGTTATATGGGGGTTACATGCATTCCTGTGACTTTAAACATTATCTGTATGGTAATAAATTCCATTCTTATTAATCTAGACCTTGCCTCTCCTCCAAGTTCAGGCCCATTATCATAGCCCACGTGACATTGCCATTTAGATAACTTATGGATAAGGCATTGTAAGATATCCACAATAAAACTCTTTAATTCCTCTAAATCATTCCAATACATTTTTTCAATTATACCATAGTAAAATTGTTAAAAAATAAGCAAACCTTAAAAAGGCACACATGAACCATAATGTTTATATTTTAAAAGATAAAGAAAGGCATAAGTAAAGCTTTAATAATCTCCACTTCCACACTTCCCATTCACTCCACTGAAATAACTAAGGTGAATATTAAAAAAAAATCTATAATTTTCTCTACACTAGTTAAGAGATACTCATAATTAGGTTCTTCCTTTTTTTTCTTCCTTTATGAAATAATGTCAAAGCAATATTTAGCCATGTTTTTTAATTTAACAATATGACTCATTTTCCAAGAACTTTCTAGTCTTTTAAATTTTTTTAATTCTTTCTAATCATTGATGACGTTCCATTCTATGAATGTTTCAGATATTATTCAGCTTTTGCATTGACATATTGTTAGGTTGTTCCAGGTATTCCTGTTGTACTTTAATATGATCCCAATGTAATATAAGAGCCCATAATGTCCTGATTATAGCAGTCTCTCATTTATCCTTGCCCACTATGTTTCATCAACACTGGCTTCTTGCAATATTGTGAAATTTCCCTGCCATTTTCTACATCTAGGTTTTTAATCCCACTTTTCTTTCTGCAAGGAATGCTTTCCCTGACCCACATCAGCATTGATTGGCTGTCTCTTTCTCATCCATCAGATCCACACTCTCTTCTTTTTATTTACAGGATATCTCAATATCTCAGTTGGGGTAGAAAGTTAAACTGCTACGACAAAGAGACCCCAAAATAAATGCCTCAAACAAGACAGTCATTTATTATCAGTACTATAGTAATCCAGAGTGGGTGTTCCAGATCAGCCGTGGTTCTGTTCCATGAAGTCATTTAAGTACCCAGGCTAATGTTGGCTCCTTCATCTTCAACAAGATCTCTCATCATTGGCAATCCAGGTGGTGATGGGATGGATGGAGAACATCAAACTTTGTGGAGATTTCCTCTCATATAAAATAGGTGGAAGTTGTACTCCTCATTTCTACCGACCACATTTAGGTGCAAAGGTGTCTAGGAAATGTATCCTCTGGCTAGAAATGTATATTAGACCTACACATTGATTATTATGGAAGACAAGAGAATAAATTTTGGTAGACAACTAGCAGACTCCACCCTACAACACTTACCACAATTTGTAAATAATACGTTTGCTTGTTTTTTAACTTGTCTTCTGGTTTTCCTATTAGATAGTAAAAGCTCAGTAAGAATAAGGTACATGCCTGCTTTATTGACCAGTATATCTTTTACCCCTAGTACTCTTCCTGTCTTTTACTAAGGATTCAATAAAAAAATTTATCAAATACTTGAATGAATGAATGAAAATATATATATAGATGAAGAGTCTAAGGTTAAGAGAGGTTCAACAACTTATCCATTCCTGGAGGCTAAATGAGCATTTTCTAGGAAGGCTGAAAGAGTTCTGCCTCAGATAGGAGGCTTAAAGGTTATAACTATTAAGCTGTCTTCCAACACTGAATTTCTATTATTCTTTGATGTAGGAAACTACAACACTCCAAACAAAATCATAAAGCTGCTTTGTGAAGGAGTAGGTCAGAGAAATTAGAAAATATACTCCTTGATTCAGTCACATAGAACTCTTTCTCATTGGTTCAGTCACATAAAATGCTTTCCCTCATACCATTCGATCCTAAATTCTCACAGACTCCATCCACACATCAAAATGACAACCATCAATCTAAGATGCTAGAAGACAAGCAGTCTTCTTCTGCTGGGAGAAAAAAAGCAAATGGATAGTGACTAATGTTAATAATGTATTTATCACATACTCTGTTTATTATATTTTTAAAAAGAAGGAAAGAAAAACAAGATTTTGAGAGATAATCAGTGTAAATAAATTGGTGGTCAACTAAATCTGGTCACCTAAGTATGAGTGTCCATTACCATTAATAATGAAAATAAGTTTAAGATTCTTCTTTAAATTGTTTTCTGAAAAATAACTAATTCTAAACCACTTTTCTTTGTTTTCCAAGATATTGAAGACTTTGAAACCAAAACAAGAAGCACAGTGTCTGTTCGAGAAGGTCAAGGTGTGGTGCTTCTCTGTGGCCCACCGCCACACTTTGGAGGTATGGGTGGGTGATTTGCATCACATCATTAGTGTAATCACTCAGGTTGTAAAGAAGGCATATCAGGAATTGAGGCTGATGGTAGCACTTTATTAAATGAAAGGACCTTGAAATCTCTTCAGATTCATCCTACTGCATCCAAATAGTCCCAAAAGTATTTATTCAAGCAGCCTCTCAATAAATATGCCCTTAAGGAGATGCAGCATGGCCCCGCACATGCATGAGCACTGGGGATACCAAGTGTTAACTGACCGTTTGTCACCATGCATGACAAGGAACAATTTATTTAATTTATTTAGGCTGTTTCCTCATTTGTAGAATAGAAACACTAAATGATATCGATATTGTAGTGCTCTTGTGAATATCAAATGAGCTAATGAATGTAAATTGATTAATGTGATGACTAGTACTTTATTCAACAAAGCAAGCTAAGCTCATTCCATTTTTATTATTGGGATCCATGGAGAAGTAAATCACTACACTCATTTGTCAGTCTCAAATTAATTATTGGAAGAGGAGAGTTTCATTAATTGCTTCCATTAATTGGAAGCAAAATTTGGAGGGTACCAAATCAAAATATTGCCTAGCAGCAGAGCAAGTCAAGTTGTCAAATGGCAATCTCCAGTTTGGAAGAATCTGGACTGGCCAGTGAATTAGCCTGTTGCCAAAGAACATAACCACCACTGAGTCTCAGCTGCTGGGGGTTGCATTTTGTCAAATTCCAATGATTTGATAAAATTTGGTATATTCTCAACCAGTAGTGAACCTATAGGGGGCAATGTAAAAATATTCATGGAATCATTTCATTTGGTACAATCCAAAATCATATTGGCTGTATTATAGTTAGCTTAATAATAATAACAACAAGTATTTACACAGTACCAATAAGTACTTTATGTGTATTAGCTTTTAATGTCCTCATAACAACTTCTTGAGGGAGATACTGTAATGATTATTGTTTTATAGATGAGAACACTAACATAAAGAGAGATTAAATAATCAGACCAAAATCACACAACCAGTAGGTAGTGGAGTTAAGCTGCAAATCCAGGCAGTGGGGCTCCCAGACCCTGAGAAGTTCTTAACCACCACTGGCCTATTATAGTTTATTTCTATTCTGGAATGTGGAAATTTTGAAAATAGAACAAATATTTAAAAATAAAATGAAAGCAATCTTTTCTCCTAACATTAAACCAAATATTTTGTATAGTTCTTTAAAAACAATTTTTTTATTATTTTCATTTTTACACAACCTTGTGAAATGCTGATACAAAACAAAAAGGAAGTGAATTAGAAGTGACTTCAAGAAATGCCAATACAAAAAAAAGAAAGGAAGCTAGTTAGAAGTTAATATTTTTATTCAGTATTGCTACAGAGTGGTATGGCATTATGTTCACTTGAAATATGAGGGGAAAGTTATAATGCTTTCTATGCTATCTGAGATAAAATAGTATTATCCAGAGCACACAAAAATTTGATGGTACTTTTTAAATTTTTTTAAGTCTCTGAGAGAGGTTTTGTTACAAATTATTGGTAAGGAAACAGAAGCTTAGAAAAATGGCTTCTCTAAGGTCACATTATCTACAAGTGACAGTAGGGATTTGAACCCAGATGTATTTTCCTAGTGCACTCTATGTCAACGTGCTGGTGACCTGGATTATGAGACAAGAAACAGACTCATTTCCTAGGTTGCCTGATAACTCATTGTTGTCTTCAGATTAGTGTTATGTCTCTTTTTTCCTTGATTTCCGTATCTTCTGGTCACCAACCACATTTTCCATTAACTGGTTTTGAACCCCTAATAGACTATCAATTGAAATAAATATAGGAGTTCTAAATTGGGTGCGAAATTGAGAGGAACATTTCAGAAATCTTTTAGTGGCTATCAAAATGGCAGCAGCCATTCACAGGTCAGGGAACCCATGAAAGCAATGATAGTATTTTTTTTTCTAACCATAGGAAAATTATTTTCCAGTACTATAATCTAAGATGACAAGATATGCAAAATCATGTCTATTTGTACTGTCAGTCTATGTCATTTTATGCTGTGACATGGGTCAAAGAGTTCTGACAGAATCAAAGATTATTTTCAACTTTGTTTACTGCAAATAGGGATAACAGAAATCTAAAATATTTATAAGTGAATGTCATATACTTTAAAAAGATAGCCTAGTAGGAGATCTTTCTCTTGACAACTTGTCACCTCAACACTAAAGTATTCGTTGATCTTTTTAAGCATGTAAGACCTTCATTATAATAGTGCCTCTCTGCATAATGCCATGAGATTAAGTCACAGATATACAAAACTAACTTAAATTAAGACCTTTATAACTGAATAACTAATCCCTGTTGCATACAAGTTATGAAAAACTTGCCTGATACCAAATTCTATTGCCTCATATGTAATGTTCTGCAGGATTCCAAAGACATTTGTTAATATTGACTTCATCCAAGTATCATAAGAATTTTTACCCCGAGAGCTCTAGGATATACTGTGGGCTTCCTCATCTGTACAAGGGCAGGAAAACTGGAATACTATTCTTTTCTCCTTTATAGCTCTCCCAGATTAAAAATGAGGGTAATATAGACAGACACCCTTTAATCCAATTATACAAATAGTATCAGTTAGAAAAAGTATTAATAACAGCTACTAATTATTGAATTATTATTATGAGCAAGCACTCTAAGGGATTTCCATTTATTTCCCCATTTCCACTATTCCAATAATTAAGAATAAGAAGAAGAATGAAGAAACTGAGACTCTAAAAAACTAAGTAAATCAGTTTTCAGTTAGTAAATAAAGGCAAGATTCCAAACCAGGACTTTTTGACTTCAAAAAATGACTATGAATAGAGAGGACTCTAGTTAATACTTAAACCTTAGTTTGTTTTATCAGTTTCAGTACTCTTACACCTGTAGGTTTCCTTAGAGCCCTGAGAGTGTCTTTAACTCATTTAAAACAATTCCATTTCTTCCTTTTCCTGCCTCACCTTCTTGTGAAGGTGAATTATGCTAAGAAAGACTTTAAGAAAGAAGAGAAACATACTAGTTGGATAACTTTCAAATTGGATAAATGGATACCTGGTTTAAAGTGAGCTGACTCTAGAGACATACACAGACATTTTCTGTCTTTGTAATTTGCTTTTGGTATAGATTATATATATATACACACACACATATACAGGTAACATAGTATAGTATCATCACTATGTAACAAATACCAAAAATTTAGCAATCTCAAGCAACACCCATTCATTACCATACAGTTCTCTAAGAAAGAAGCCAAAGATGGGTGATTGGGCTCTTTGCTTAGGTTCTTATAAAGATAAAATCAAGATCATAACCAGTGGTACTCTTTTCTGGAAAGTCTGGGGTGAATCCACTTCCAAGCTCATTCAGGTTGTTGGCTGAATTTAGTTCCTTGCAGTTGTGGGACTAGGTCCCCAATCCTTGCTGGCTGACTTTGAGGGCCATTCACATCTTCTAGAGGCTGCTCACATTTCTTGCCACATGTCCCCCTCCATCTTCAAAGCCAGCAAGAGAAAATTTCCTTCACATCAATTCCCTCTAATATTTCCAATCTCTCTGTTCAGAAAGAGCTCCATCCCATGTAAGGGCTCACCTGATTAGGTCAGCCCCACCAAAATTTAACTGTACCATCTAATCTAATCCAATCCAGTCTGATCTAATCTAATCATGGGAGAGATATCTTGCCATTTCCACAGGTCCTATCACACTCAGATGGAGAACAGGGGGTCATTTTACAATTCTGTCAATGACAATATGCTTTCAAATTTTTTTCTTTCCTCTATTTCCATCTCTCTAAATGTAGCTCCATACTTGCTTACATACTTGGTAGTCACAGAGACGTGTCCTTGAAGTATATTAATTGGGGCAGATGTGGTTAACAGGAAAGGATGGAGTACGTGTTGGCATCATCAAATTATTTTTAAATCCAATGTGTGAAAAGCAGAAACTCACCATAATTATCAATATAGCCTCTCATAAAGAAAATTACTGCAGATTCAATAGGAGGCCATAAAGGCTAAAATTTTTACATCAGGTTTTGGGAAATTTGGTTCTGTTGCCTTTGTCTATGTCCCCAGTTGGCAGCTGTGTATCTCACAAGTAGTTCAGTAACTAGGGAGAAATCATGTTAAACTTGATATTATCAGAACATCCTGAGTTATTTATGCTTTCTCTCTACTACATTCACAGAAAAAAAACTCCTAAAACATTTTTTAACAAGACAGGCCTATCAAATACATTTCAGTGTGTTTTATAAAACAAACACTCATAGAAGAGTAAGAAAAAAATGATCAACTAGGCTGAATCCTATAAATTTACCCAGGAAAGAATGGCTCCAGGACTAAAACAAAAGAAAAAAATGTGTAGATGTATTTTTTGTATAATGATTGGTCACAACTCAATGAAATAGAGTGGTCAGCATAAACCAAACAGAGCAGGTTATATGGATGTCCTTTCTTCTAAATAGACCAAAGGAGACCTGACATCTCACACTAGGCCTTCTTGTGAATGCTACCTACCCAGTTTTTAAGGTAACCACAAACGCAGACATGCTACTCTTCAAGGAAGGGGGTCTATATTAGGGGAAAGGTACCTGCTGTGGAAAAGAAGAGGAGCCTAGTCAACAATTCCTGTTTTATCTCTTAGAAGGAAGATATTTGGAAACAAAATAGGAAACACTCCTTATACTCTGAGGAGAGATGTATATGCCCATCATTTATCCTATTTCCTAACAGAGATAAGCTCCATGAATGGACTGAACCTATGCCAGTAGAGGCAGACTAAGCCCTCATTTGCATCTTCCTAAAAAATGTAATTCCAAAATATTGCAGAGAAATGTACGTTTTACTGAAAGTTTTCTGGAAAGAACACAGAGAGGGTGCAGTACATATCTGCTTGAACCACTTCATTCCTTATGTTCTCCTAAAGTTTCTCATTGCAAATCTGTGGCCTCGATTATCTCCCAGTCTCTAGCAATCCTTTCTATTACTTGTTACAGTTCTTTCCCTTAATTTAATTACCCATCCTAGAAAAATACAGTTCTTATGGTTTAGCATCTTGGTGCTGGGCAGACCTAAAATTTGTTAGTCAGCTAAATGAGGACCTTTTCTTTGCTTTACTATGTCTCCGGAGGATTCTAAGGTCATCCCTCCACACACAGGTTCATGGGACAGAAAAAGCCAATACAATATTTATTTTATTTGTTTGTGAGAAGGGGTGACTGAGATTTGAGGCAGACTTTGAACTGTTATTCAGAGAGGTCATCCTACCATTAGTTCTCCCTTACCTCAAAGATAAGCTTTGTGTCAAGAGACTCTTTCACTTGTAACAAAGATTCTACACAAGTCATTTTCAACAAGACCAAAAGCAGAATTTCCTCTTAATTTCAAACTAAACATAAAACCCTTGAAGCCAAATCTATTGGATGAATATGAAAATTGCAGTCAATAATTTTCACTGGTACATTGACTTACCCAGCCTCACATGAAATTTTATTTAAAAATGACATAGCGAATAAATGATACATATAACCTAAAATAATTAAAATCACCTTCACTGTGAAATAATAGTTTCACCATATCTAAAGTAAAGCACATTCTTTCCCTTTATTGTCCGGATATAAAACTCTCAATCCTGGCTCATAAAAATCATAGCTTTAAAATTTGTTTTAGAGGAAATACTCCATCCTCTCTTCACATGCAACTTTTAGGTTGGTAGAACCACAGAATTTATGCCAGTAGTCTGGGGCATCTATGTCTGTAGTGGGAAGATAGCATTGTTGTTTTATCCCAGCATTTGTATTTGCATCAATAAAAATGTTGACAATACAACTTAAATAGAAAATCATTCTCAGCAAAACCTCAAAATTGTGCTGCAGAATAAAGAGGAAAGTCATGTGGAGTAAAAGTGCTAAATTTTCATATCCCCTTCCTCCCAATTAGTTTGTTGGGGATTTTCTTTTTACTGCTTCTGGAGTAAATGACAACGGTGGTGTCTAAGTGAATAGGTCACATTGGCAGTGACAGTGTTACTCTGGCATTGCTTAAATATGTAAAAGGCACAAATAGACCCAACAGTCACCTGTTGCTATAATAATAATAGTGATGATAACTATCAATATTGAATGTATACTGTGTATTCACTCTACAAATCTTTATTGCATACTTACCAAGTGCCCCTCATTGCACCTAATTTTGGGGATATAATGTAGAAAACAGAGACAATTACCTCCTTGAATGTTGCAAGAAACAAATATAATAATATAAGTATGGCAGATGGGAATAAAAACTAGGGAGAAAAATAAAGGGGATAGGGAATGATGGGTATTGCCATTGTATGCTCAGAGGTCAAAGAGGGCTTCAATGACATTTGGGAAGAGAACTAAAGGAATGAGAGGGTGAGATAGTGAATAAAGGCCCTTTGGGCAGAGGAAACAGCATGTACAAAGAACCTGTGGTGGGACTATGTCTGGCATGATGGAAAAACAGCAACGAGGCCAGTGTGGATGAAAAAAAATGAGCAAACAGCAGAGTAGATGAGGATGTAAGCACTACTTTCAAGATATTTTAGAGACTTGGAATTTTACTGTGAGATTAGAATGCATTGTATGGTATTGAGCAGAAGAGTGGCATGCTTTCTATAACTTTCACTTTTAAAAGATTTTTTTCTAGAAAATAGGTTATAAAAGGGCAAGAATATAAGCAGCTATGAGGTGACTGCAATGATTCAGATGAGAGATAATGGTTATTTGAACCAGGATGATGGAAGTAGGCAGGTGGATAAGTAGCCATCTTCAGTATATATTTAAAGGGTACAGCTAAAATAATTTTCTGAAAGATTATATGTACATTGTAAGAGAAGAAGAGGAATAAAAAGTAACTGTGTGGTTTTAGGGCTGAGCAACTGGAAAAATGAAGTGGCATTTATTGGGTTGAGGCCAATAAAGGACAGGGTCTTAGATGGGGGAAACCAGGAATTTGTTTTAAGACATGTAAACTTTCAGATGTCTATTAGATATCTTCATGAAATGTCTATTAGATATAACTGAAATTTTTGAGTAGGTGGCTAGATTTACATGTCTAGGGAGTTAAAGTCTGGTTTGGAGAGCTAAATTTGGAAGTAACCATTGTTAAAAATAACTCAACTGGATACATGTAAAGATCTAATTGGCTTTATTCAACAATTCACGAATCAGGCTGCATCTCACCTATGAGACAGAAAGGAGGCAGAGCAAGGAAGTTATTCTTGCCAAGTGTGGATCGTTTCAGGCAAGGTCACCTTCCTTTGGATGGAGGTATTAAATAATACCCTATTTAATATGTATTAAATATTGGTTTGCTGACATGGGCTTCAAGCAAGGGACTCCATTTTAGTCCTTGTAGTCTTTTTCTTAACACCATATATGAGTAGTATGTAATATCACATAATTAGATAAGATAATGAGCACCTACTATACACTGAGCACTCAGCTTAGCATTTGGTATACTTCCAACTCATGTAACACTTCCAAGGCAAGTTTCTCCATTTCACAAATTGAACAATTGTTTTAAAGAGTTTGGTGTTAACTTGGCCAAGATCATGTGTCTGGAGTTCCAGGGATCATGTCTAAACACCACTGCATTTAATCTACTGCCTACTTTTATCTGGAATAATCTGTCCCACAACCAACAGGTACTGCTAAATAAAGTACAAAGAGATAGCAAGTGTTCTTACCTCTGTCAGAGAATAAGTAAGCGCCACCCCAAGAGGCAGATGGACTTGCCTAAAATTAGTGTACAGGACTAGAACCAGAAAGATTATGACCCTTCCACTCCACGTGGCTGACCCAAGTCCCAGAGTTCATTCCTCTAGGGGCCATGCTCCGCATCCTCTTTCCCCACTTTCAGCATCACAGTAAGAGTGTTGTCCTTCCTTTCCAGCACATCAAACAGAACTCTCATGTTCAAATGTGTTACCTTTTGTAGAGCTCAGGGTTTCTCAACATCAGCAGTACTGACAGTTCAGGGTGAGATCATCCTTTGTCTTGTGCATTGTTTAGATGCTTAACAGCATCCTTGGCCTATACCCACGTCATGTCAGTAGCCTCCCCCCCCGCCCAAATGCAAGAACAACAACAACAACAAAATGTCTTCAATTATTGCCAATTATCCACTGGTGGGCAAAATTGCCCTTGGTGGAGAATCACTGGTACAGCCCATCTCTTGCATTCACTGTATTAAGTTCACACATGGAGGATAGGAATTGGGAAGAAAAAAAAAAAAAAACCTCAAACTGTGTATTTGCCTCCCATGACTTGCCTAGTCTTCTTTAGAAGGGGAGGTTTACCGGAAGTTCATGCAGAAGCTGGCTGTGTTCTCATTCCTTTACAAGGCAGGCTTTGCCTACACACAGGAGCTCCTAGAGTTCTTTGGAGCCTAGCAGTAATTGGAACTCAGGGGCCCTTTATGCAGTGATTATGTGCAGGCCACAAAGCAGCTGTCTCCATGATTCCAAACAGTAGGTCCGTAAGTTAAAAGCGTCTAATAAAATCTAGGTGGCCAAGCAGTAATTGTGGAACAAATGCGAACACAAATAGGTGTGATTGTAAAGATGTCGGGGCAGTCTTCTGGGTTGCTTCATAAACTTGCTCAGCACCAATGTCAGTGGCTTCAACCCAGAAAAGGAATGATTTTTCTTGGATTAGGTCTTTACCACTGAGCTAGCATAACCATGATTTACCACCCAGAGCCGGTCACATTTAACCCTAGAGCACTGTACAAGGATTGAGGTAAAGTACACACATTCTGGAATATTCCAAAGGGGGAACTTATCCCACTAAATCTGAGCACTGTGTTTCAAATTCTTTATTCTACTCATTTATTTTCTACGTCAAGAAACATACTACCAATTTTGAGATCTGTTCTACGGAGCCAATAGACATTCGCAGTATCAGCGTTCATCATTATTGGTCTCTTTTATATGAGATTCTTCTTCTATAATAAAAGTTACATCCCATGTAATGGGTATAATTGCATCTATCTTTTGTGTTTATATTTTAAATATCACAGTACAAGATATAGGGCTGTAAAAGATGTCAAAACATAATCATGCTTTGGGGAAAATAGGATTTGTTGTATGCTTGACAGAGCAGCAGATAGAGTCTTCTATTGCTTACTGCAGATCTGCCATTTCTAATAATAATAAAATAGTGGAGGATGGTGTCAATGTGAAACTACAGACAATGCTTCAGGAAGAACCAATTATCATCTAGTTCTAATGTTACTGCTGAATCATCAGAGGGAAAATGTATCACAATCATTAATAACAGATAAATGTCATAGATGGTGGAGAAAATATTTAAAAATTCAATGGTTTCGACTTAAGTGGTTCATGAATTATACATTTAATTAAGAAAAGCCAAATGGGAAGGATTTAAAATTTCCAATTTGCAAGATTTTTTTTCCTTTCCCCATTAAAAAATATACAATTTAAGCACAGCAGTGGCTGATGATGGAACAAAATAGATACATAGATCAAAGCCTCCACTGCTGGCTGGCTGTTTGGGTGAATGGAAGGAAGCAGCGCATGCAGAGAGGGAGCAGGCAGGATGAAAACTACAGTGACAGGAAGGGTTTGCAGCTTAACACCTTCACCCGTTCACAGAGGGTACAAAAGGGCACCTGGATTCTAGTCACAGAGCTACTGCAATCTTCCCTTCTGCTTTTTTGCCTATAAAATGAGGAGGTTGGGCTGGAAAATCTCAAATCCCTGCCTTCCCAGACATACAATGAATCTATGAACTGAGGAACCGCCTCTCCTTCACGCAGCCACACAGCACCCAGAGGCATACAAGATGGGCACTATTTTATCAAAATCCAGGCTGTTTCTTTTCTTGGTATGATTATGTAGAGGAGACTGAGTTTTACCCTCAATACCAATGATTTTCAAAGAGAACTTCTGGGGCCCCAGTCATCCCAGCATCCTCTGGGAACTTTTCAGCAAAGCAAATCCTCTGGCTTCTCTCCAGACCTACAGAATGAGAAATGCGGTGGGTGGAACCCAGCAGTTTGTTTTACCAAGTCCTCCAGATGATTCTAAAGTTTTAAACATTTCTGCTTTAGAGAGTCTTTTTTGGAGAGATTACTTCTTAGAGGTTTTACAGATGTGCTCTATTCCCTGCTAATTTTAGCTATAAATACATTGGAGTGATTTAGAATGACAGATAAATTTTTATTCTACAAGATTCTGAGGAAACTGAACACAGGACAGGTAGTGTTGATGGGGGGGTGGGAATAGGTAGTGAGGAACAGTTGTCCTAGATGTGAGTGGGCTTGGATATGAAGGGAGTTTGGGGGTTTAGGAGGAAATCTGAGGATGAGGAAGAATAGCCAAGAAGAACATATCAACACAGAAAAAGAGGATCATTGTAGAAACATAGAGAAGAAGAAAGGGGCTATTAGAGAAGCAAAGGATTTGGCATCTGAAGGATAAGGTTCAAATCCCACCCCTTTACATATGTTAACAATGTGATTGGGAAATTTACATTTAATTTCTAGCTCCAGTAACCCTCTCTTATATGATGGACCTATTAGCAATAGCCAATTAGCCTCACAAAACAAATTATTGGGATGATGATACAGATTATTTTATTATTCTTTATCTATTCTTCCCTATTCCTAGACCCCATTCTTCCAGCAGCTTCTGTATGTTCCACCATTGAAGAAGGCTACACTACATGAGGGAATAGATTGGAAAGTTTTAGCAGTTAAGAAAATTAATTCACCAAGAGAGAAATAGAAATTATAGTCTCACATCCGAAGATTATAGGGTAAAGAATACAAAGATTTCTTGAGCACTAGTGGTAACCTGTAGTTTCTGTTAAGTGAAAAGCGTTACTGTGGATTTCAGAGAGCTAGAACATATTCTCTCCCCAAATATGCATTGAACAAAGATCCCTAAACTCAGACATGGCCCT
The DNA here is from genome assembly GCA_029783875.1 of Phataginus tricuspis. NCBI lineage: Eukaryota > Metazoa > Chordata > Mammalia > Pholidota > Manidae > Phataginus > Phataginus tricuspis. Next base: position 89,697,603 of record JAQQAC010002837.1, on the reverse strand, counting down.
AGAATTTGCTCAGGGTTGTCTTTATTTCACAAAAGGTTCAAAAGATGAGGAGTCTCTGACAACAGGGGAATCTGAACTACATTTTTCCTTCTCTTTATATTGGAGAAAAACTTACTATCCAGATTGTTCTCTGGTTTCAAACAAAAACCCTTTGAGCATCTCTCTGGTGGAGACAGAGCAACAGGCTTAGAAGTGAGGCAGCAAAGGAACTTAGTAGCAGGAGACCACATGAAATGATAAAAGGCTCCAGTAGAAACTTGCAAAAGAAAATGAAGATTCAATACCTGGGAAAAGGAAAAGAATGTCAAAGCATATTTTCAAAAATAAAAAAATTAATTGCATTTATGCATACTTGATCTAAATGGATAGACTCTTAAGGAGATGTAAAAAATGTTGAGGGTGGAGTAGACCATTCATACATAGGTTTAACCTTCCATCCATTGCAAAAATAAATACATTTTGTAACATCTCATCCATCCTCTCCTTGGTCATCTCTAATGATAGAGTGCTCATTACCTTATAAATCATCTGCTGTTGTAACTCTAAAGTTTAGATTGGTTTTTATTATATTAAGGGCCAAACATCTTTCTGTAATCCCCAACAGCCACACGATCTACTTTTTCCTTCTGGACATCAAAACAGAGGGCTTCGTTTAACTCTTTATGCACAAGAAAGCAGTTTGATCTATGAAGACAGATCAATTATTCTTTCCAATTTTTTTCCCCAGGGTCAAAATCTAAGTTTTTATCACTTTCTTTTGTAACTTAACTTCTGACCTTTGCTATGTTTGGCTATCTGTCTCTTAATATACTTGAAATTCTTAATTCTCCTTTCAATAAGGGGTATCTGAACACAATATTCCAGTTCAACTGCACGAATATTTTATAGGGTGTTAAAAATACAGATTGTATAATACTTAACTCAGATATAATAAAATTGTTAAGAGGAGGACTAGCTATCTGTATTCTAATAAGTTTCCTTATTATCCTGTGTTCTGAATAAAACTTCTGAGCAGTTCAGAGTAAGAATGCATAATGTCATCCATCTTATTTTTTTTTTTTTTAGTTATCCATCTTGTTTTTTATAAGTTGTAATTCATGCTAATGTTTAGCTCTCCAGACACTATTTTCATCTTGTTCCTTTTTTCCACTTTCACAATTACATAGTAATTAAAAATTCTATTATGGTGAAAACATAATGTAGAGAGTAAAAGTCGTTTGTATTTCTTTCCCTTATCTTGAAAAAAACCCTGTGTACATCCCTAGGTTTCTAAACTTAGTAATTTAGAAATACAAAGGTTCCCACACATAAGAACATAATTTTAATGGTCTCAAGCTAAATGTCTTGATTTACATGCTTTTCACATAGTAATACATCCTGGACTTTTTCCTACCTGACCCTATTTTTGTAGGTTTAATGCTATTTTGTGCATTTGCACATTCCATGCATAAGTGGCATTTTTGTTGTTATTCTTTGTCATAGTTGTCTCTCACATCTTCATTCCTGGAAGTAATGTCAGTATTCTGTCAGTATAAAAAAGTTTATTTTTATTGAAACCATTTATGAATTGCTGTCAGAATTTAATAATGTCTATTAAATGGTTTGTTTTTATAGTCTCACTGTTTTCTTCTTCCCCTTCTTTCCTTTTGTTCTTTCTAAAATCTGGTTCCTTTCTTGTATTGTTTATGCTTTTTCTTTTTTTTTCTTGGTGAAGGGGATGATTAAGATGGTAAGATTCCCACACTCCAACTTTCTCAGGAGCTTTTTTATTATAGATCAGTTTTAAGGTCAGAATACCTGTCGATCTGTATTGCCTCCTCATCCTTTAGGGAACTTAAATTCAGTAAGTTTAGTGAGGAATGTTTCAGGTAGTCTGCTTCCACCTAGAGAAGACTGCTAGAACACACCAGAACTCTTTTTTGTATTTTGTCTCTATCATGTCTTGCTTCTGCATTATTTAATGTAAGTGCAGATGACAGACATGACCTGCAGCCTCTATCTGGGCAAGAGGTCCCCAGTTCTCCTGTGAGCTCAGATTTCCAAATTCGTTTACAAGTAAAGATGTTTTGACCTAACTAGTATATTCCTCTTCTTCACCCCGATCATCTATATATTCCACTTCCTGGGGGTCCCTTTTGAACCAGTTATATTCTTCCCCTTCCCTAGACATAAACTTGATTCCATTTAATTTCTACAGTTCATTTAATTTCTTAGTCTTCAGATAGTATCAAACTTACAAAACTTTAATCTCTGAGAATACTTTCCTGTGATTAAAGATGTCTAGCTACAATTTAAAAATTGACAGCACATAATTTGTGCAAAGACGTGGAACTGTAATTATTATGCATTTCTGGTAGAGATGTCAACTGGTACAACAACTTTGGAAAAAATTTTATAGTTTTGTATAACTATAAAGAAAAATTAAAATGCCCACAGTCTAATAGAAAAATGTTTATTTCAACCAAATACATAATGGTCCCAAGCTGGAAATAATCCAATATTCTCATCAACAAGAAAGTGACTAAACAAATGTGGTACATTCATAAAATGAAATACTACTCAGCAATGGAAAGGATAAAATGTACCGATAGTCACAACAACATAGGTGAATATTAATAGATATATTAAAAGGCATCTTTCATGTTGACAGTAACTGCACTAGTTGGGGTGAGGATGTAATAATGTGTGTAACTGTTAAGCCACTGTGTTGTATACTTGAAGACAATATAGTATGTGTATCAACTATACTTCACTAAAAAAATTGTGAAAAGAAATAAGACAAAAGAAAAAGAGTATATTCTGTTTGATACCACTTTTATGAAACCCAAATACTGGTAGAAATTATCTATGATGATAGAAATTGGGTGGTGGTTGTAGTGGTAGAGATAAACCAGAAAGGGCCGTAAGAAAATTTCTGAAGATATAGAAATGTTCCATATCTTATTTTGGACTGGCAGATAGATAAGGTCTATAACTGTTACAATTAACTGAACAGTTAAGATTTGTGCATGTTATAGTATGTTCAATATATCTTAATTTTATACTTATATTTATATATGTCTCCATAGTTATCAATAAGATTCCAGAGATTGATTGATGTTCAGCAAAAATGATGTACTCTCATTCATCCTCAAGCTTTTGTTCATACTCTTTGCCTTTGGAGCAATGTTTGTTCATCTGTTGCTTGGATAGCTCCTTCCAGTTTCAACACAGAATTCTTGTCAGAAGACTTTTTTCACCACAGATGACTCTAGGCTCCTTCTCTGGGTCTCCTATGATGCCTCTGTTAAAGAGAGCACACCATCCCACATTGGGAGTATCCACATTAATGGTAATTAGTGATAACTGGTCGAGCTTTATAAGGCACAGGTTTTGCTTTACTGTATTCTAAGTCAAAAAATGGCCATAGAATAGATGCTAAGAAATTACGTAATGACTAAATTTCAAGGTCAGTGGTAGAGTCCCTGAACTTACATCTTTAAGTTAAATTTTAACAAGTACCTGGAAGCATGTGTAATGCAGGCAACCTTCTGACTACATATTGAGAAACACTGCTAACATGAGTATTGCTGGAGAAATTGAGTGTGCATTTTGAGCCCAAAATATTGTATACATCTTACAGCTTTTCTTAATATGTTCATCCACTCCCTTATTTCCTAGACATCCCATCATCACATCCTTAATTACACAAAGCTAATTATGGGCATGATGACCATATAAATTTTCATCGAAATTGGGATATATTTGCATATAACGGGATATTACAATTGTACCAGGGAATAGGTGTAACAATGAATACAGCCAGGATAATATTTTTTCTTATGTTTTCCAGATTTATTTTATGCCTGGACCTTCAATGATAACCCCTTATATGTCCAAGAGGACAACAGGAGGTTTGTATCACAAGAGACAGGAAACTTGTACATTGCCAAAGTGGAACCATCAGATGTGGGCAACTACACTTGCTTCATTACAAACAAGGAAGCGCAGAGAAGTGTTCAAGGACCACCCACTCCATTAGTGCAGCGCCCTGATGGTAAGATGATGAGTTATCTTGGTAATATACTTGTCTGTGGCTCTTGAAGACTGGGGAGATCTGTAAAGCTTTCTATTTCCCTCTGGTTTAGTGGAGCCGTATCATCTATGAGTTGAGGTCCAATTCACAAATGTAACGAATATCAGGTTTTATCAAAAATTATAATAGAATATTGAATCATTCACCCACATGGTACCGTATACATCATTCTGGATATATTATGCCATCTCTCCTATGGCACTGGAACAGATCATCCTTTCTTTGCTGGAATATTTTTACAAAAATTATCTTTGTTGGGGGGAGTAGGCATGTGTGTGTGCACGTGTGGGTGCTGCCAAACTTATTAGTTGAATAATATATTTTTAATGAGCATAGGATACAGCTTCTCTTTAATACCTCTTTCTTTTCATATTTATCCTTTTTGTTCATCCTTAATTTACCTGGCTGGCAAAACAGGAAAATTTTTCACATCCAAGGAAAGTAACACAAGTCAACATTAGTTATGAACACTCCAAAGAGGAATGAAACACAAGATTCATGCTAATTTATATTCCTCCAAGGAACATAATTCAGATTGGTCTCAAGTTTTGTAGCTTAGTCAAGTCATAGCTGGTACAAGATTTAGAGAGTTAGAAAATCTAAGGAAATCATCGAACTAGAAAAATCGTTGATTCTTTAATTAAATATGCACAGTGGGAAATATAAAGATAGAAAACATGTTGATGCATTTTATGGTCAGTTTTGGACTTGAAATGTAATACCTCATAGAGTTTTTCACCTCTCTGAGGAATTTAAGAAAAGCAAGAATATAATGCTCATAATGGTTAACAGAGTCATAGAACTAGCTCTATACAGGGAGTTCTTATGACAGAACTTTTATAATCACTAACCGTCCAAATATACTTATATGGTCTTAATTCAGATTTCAGCAACCAGTAGATTTATTTGTAAGTCCAATTTCTCCCCTTCGGTGAATACTCTGTTCATGACTAGAAGAACTCATAAGCCAATTATATGCATAGGAATTCTACCATGTTTTTCTATTTTTTTCTGTCTACTCTCACTTTCTGACTCTCCCTTTCTTCATTCCTTCATTATTCCATCCCCTTTTCTCTTCAACACATTTATAGTAAAAATAGAAGCATTACACAAAATATTTTAAAAATCAAACCTCTTCTAAAGTAGTCACTCAAGAAATATCAGACTTCAACAAAATAGGAACTATATAAAATCAACCAATTTATCTGAATAAAGTAATACTCTCTACCTCTTTAACCATAGCCTCCTTGAATGTTTGGAATAGTTAAAGTCTTAAAAATGAGGCTTTTAAAATGTAAATATATTTTGTAAATTTTGTCTTTTTTGCACTTGTACTGGCCACCAATAAACCATTTTTTTAAGGAATATGTTACTCTGGTGTTTGTATAACTAAAAAAATATATAATCAAAAGCTTTAAAGAATCTCGATTGTCATTGATTAAATTAATCCAGTTACTGAGTATAGCCCAGAAATACATTCTATTTGCTACAACTCCTCTAGTAGAAGCGTATTTACAACACATTAGACCACTGTCTTATTCTTACCTTATCCCATATCCATGATCCCTTATTGAAAAATTTTGAAGCTGTAAAAACAGAAATGTTTTTGTAAGTATACAGCAAGCTTGTTTAGCAGTAAAACCTTAATGAACCAACAAAAGAATACTTAGGTCTTTGTTTATACCAACTACTGTGACTACTTCATAGGTTTTGTTGCAGATATATTGATATTTTGGATTAATATAAGGTGCTGCATTAGACCTCTTACTGGCCCCATTTGTTCAGTGAAGGAGTAATAGATGCAGATATCTCTAGAGAAGAAACTTTCTTAATAACTCAGAAGCATTAAAATATAGGTGCATTTAGTTCTTAATTGGAAACACTAATTATTTTTAAGAGTTAATATGAAATATGGGGAAATTTGAGATGTCACTATTTTGATAACTTGATGTATCTTAGACATTCTTTTTCAGGGGCGGGTAAGTGAATTGATTCCTTAAATAGCATCATGAAGTTTCCCTGCCCTCTGTAACTCACTAAAGTATAGAAAAATATTGTTAACTGAAGGACAAAATAATAAGATTTTGGTTAATGAAGCATTTTCTTCATGGAAAAATTCTGTTCTCCAGAAATGCTGCTAGCTTTTTTGATATTTAACAGGTGTGATGGGGGAATATGAACCAAAGATTGAAGTGCGTTTTCCTGAAACTATACAAGCTGCAAAGGATTCATCTGTAAAACTGGAATGCTTTGCCCTTGGAAAGTAAGGTTTTTTTTTCTGGTTGTTTTAATTTTTTTTTAAACATTTTTGTTATTCAAACATTGCTCTAAAGTAAATTACCAAATAGATTTCAAATGCTGGGCAAAAGTGGAACTTTCTTATTGGAATTTAAACAAACATGCCTAATACTCTGAAAATGATTGGGACTGTAATTCACCCCTCGGTGTGCTGATATTTCCTTTAGTTTGAGCATAATGAAAGCCATTTAGGCAGCACATTGCAAAGGAATAAGTTCAATTGTTTAAGATTGTGGGCAAGGCACTAGGCCTTCTACACAGCCTTCACTCCATCTCTTCCTACATCCAGAAATATATTTTGCAACATCTCATCCATTCTCTCCTTGGTCATCTCTAATGATAGAGTGCTCATTACCTTATAAATCATCTGCTGTTGTAACTCTAAAGTTTAGATTGGTCTTTATTATATTAAGGGCCAAACATCTTTCTATAATCCCCAACAGCCATACGACCTACTTTTTCCTTCTGGACATCAAAACAGGGGGCTTCATTTAACTCTTTATGCACAAGAAGAGTTGTTGTGTCTTTATGCACAAGAAGAGTTGTGGTTGGAGTGTCACCTTGAATTAATCAGCAATTGTTGTAAATGAAAAACCTGCACTGTTAGTTTCCAAAATAAGACTAATTAAAGGCCATTGTTCATAGTGGATAATTAGAATTGAGCCAAACCTGACCTGGTAGTGGAGGGAGGCATTTTGTTTCACTCAGATAAATGTTTATCAGCGACAGCTTTGGAATGCTTTAAAGCCAGTCAAATATCTGCATTTCTTCACACAAGAACCAGACATCTCTGGGCCTTTTGGTCATATTCAAACTTCAATTTTTTATTCCTATAAGTACCAGGACCCAAATAACAAAGAGATAGACTAAATCTGCCATTTAAAAATATCAGCATGTGTATAAATTGCCTGGGGACAATTGAGATTCTGTAAGTCTAGGGTGAGGCCTGATTTCTCCATTGCTAATAAGCTTCCAGGTAATTGTGGTTCTTCTTTTCTACAGAAAATACTTAGCATGGTAAGAAACTTGACTCTCACTATCAACTTTGAGGGCTTACCTCTAAATTCGAAGTCTATTCCTAATGTGTGAATCACATTTAGAAATAGTGATTTACATCTAAAATTATGGAAAATGTCCTTAAAAGTCTCCATATTACTATTAAGTAAATATACTAAGCTATTCAAATAACACTGGCTACTAAATCTTTTAGGCTCCTTTCTATATGTGAAATTTTGTAGATCTTTACATTTCTCAGGTTATTCATTTTTCATGTCTTTAAAATATTTTTATACACTACTGGTCCCATAGTATTTGTCCAGTAACTAATTATTGATTGAATAAATTATTCTTAAAAAGTGACAAGTGGAGACCTTATGTCACAGTTTTTGTTTGCCTGCCTTTTAAGACATGATGAACTTTCACTATTTTCAAGCTTTCTGAGAAATTAAGATTTACAAAAAGAAATAAAATACTTGTCAGGAAAATACTATGAGAATTAGATGATTTATTTTTAAAGACTAATGGAAATAGTACCTAGAAATAATATTAATAGCTTATCTATCATATTTGGCACCAGGAATTATGGATTCCTGTAATTAAAAAAAATACTCTTACATAGTAAAATAACTTTGAAAACTATTAAGCTAGTTCTCAAGTATCTCATGTAAATAAATTTCATTTTTTAAACATTTATAACTAAGAATTTATATGATGCACATAATCTTTAGAACTGTGTGGGGTATATCATAAGTTTATTGAATATGAGAAAAATGAAGCTCAGATTGAATAAATCACTTGTTCAGTTTCATACTTCTGTTAAGAAGGCAAAGGCAATTCAAATCTAGTCCCACCTTATTTTAAGTTCTGAACTTAGGAACTTGTGAGTAAATACTTAATAATTGCTCTTGAAGTCAGCAGAGGCAGATTCAGTTCCTACTTTTCTCAAGAGTTGTGTGACCCTTAGCAAATATCCTTCTTAACCTCTGTGAATTTCCATATTGTCATCCAAGAGGAGTTATAATGACACCTGTCTGCTGTGTTTCTTTTGAAGATTTGAGCGGATCCTATAAGTAAAAACATTTAGCACTGGGCTTGGCATTTAGGCAGTAAATGTCCATTGAATTATTATGAACTCCAAATTCAAATTTCATTGTCTTTTTGTGTTATTACCAGTGTTTGAGTTATTGGGGACTTTCAAACTAGAAACAGGTATCTCAGAGAGTCTACACATTCTCTCTTTGCAACCCATTCTTTTTCTGTCTGCCTCAGTATTTGTGGTGCTTTAGAGAGAAAGCAGCCAACAGGGTCAGTTCTGGAGTAGAAAAGAGAAGACATGGAGAAAACTTAGTTGCTCAATATAGTCTTTGAATTGCTCACATGGAAGATTTAACTTTATTTATTTCCACATTTTTATTCCTAAAAAATTCAAACCTGCAGAAACGTGGAAAGAGTAATACCTGGACAGTCATGTCAGTCAGTATCCTTTACATGAATTGACAAAGTATAAGTCTTTGTGACATTCCCTTCTCTGTCTGTGTTGTTCTCTCTCATTCTCTGCACGTGCACACACACATGCACCAAGCATTAAAACGGATAAATGATAAGTAATAAGTGAGCCTACATTTGGAGGGGGAACATATTTATGCCACTCAAAATATTGCTATTTATCCATACCTATTCTTCAACCAAACTTGCTATAAAATTTAGGGGTGGAAGAAAAGAAAAACAAAAAGTCAGGAAATTTTGACCATCACATTTATAGTTTACCATTTGACTTAACGATTTGATCCAGTCATAGATACATGCTAACATGTCCAAAGAGGACAAGTGAAGCCTTAGAATATATGGGGTAAATTGTTGAGAATTCTCAATTGGAGTAATTCAGAACTAAATAAATCATCTTTCATTTTATTAACCTCATGGTGATGGAAAACAACACATTAAAAACTGACAACCAAGAAAACTGCATATTGTAAAATTTATTATCTTAAAAACATGGGAGTACCTGGACTTCTTGATATAATTTGAACTACAATATTTGACTTAGGAATATTTGAGTTGGGAAAATAATAGTTTAAAAAAGTCCTCTCCCAAAGGGCTAATCTGATGTGATGTACAAAAAAACTGATTGATAAATTATATGTTCATTGTTAGGTTTATACATAAAAGAACTGTTGCACCTGAAATAAAATTAAAGAAGAATGGGAAATGATGAGAATTACTTAACTGCACTTCATAGAAAATTGTCAAGGAAATCATTGATTTAATGGAATATATGCTCCAGAACGTTTTATCTGAAAATTAATCAATGTTGAGGTCATATTTATTAAATCGAGGCATTAAGATGGAATTGAAATTCCTTGGGGTCAAAATGGAAAGTCCAAAGCATTCACTGAGTAAAAGTAATAGTGTTAATATAACCTGTGTAAAACACATATATTTTGTGCACATGGAGTGTAAATGCATTTCTCATTCCTTCAAATGAATAAACGTATATGAAAAACCTTTATATATTTTGTAAAATATTATACAAATGTGAACTACTATCAAAAAGAGTTTTCATATATGCTTTTCGGAAAACAAATTGCATTGCAGTTGAAACATTGCAAACATAACTGAATGTGCTTTTTAGCCCATTATAAAATTTGACATTTACCAAATACTATACTGACTTTTCCAAATTTGCAAACTTAGCAAACATAAAAAACAACATCAAACATCTTGCTTTTTAAATTATAAATCTATGTAGGTTTATTGCCAAATGTTTTTATAAACTCTATTGAATGATAATTGTAAATCATGTTCTGTGACATCTCTTCATAAAAATAGATCTGTGCAGCATTGGGATTTAGCTGTTTTCCCCCCAAATATGGGCACTGCTGTGTACAGATCCATTTAAATCTCCTTATTCACTTCCAAGGTACTACACTCCTTTATAAGATATTTGATAAATGCAAAAGCTAATTGACTCAGAGAGAAATGAAATCAAAGTTATTTTTCTTATTAACAATGTTTATAAATGCTTTTGCTAACCAACTCCTGACTACTATTTATGCTATAAACCATGCATTCATAAAGCTGGGGTTTACAAAATTCGATAACAGAAAGAGAGAAGAAAGGAAGGAGGGAAATAGGAAGCAAATCAGCAGGTGAATATGTGGACTGGTGGGAGGGAGAAAGAAAAAAAGGTGTTAAAACAGACGTGGCATATCAGGTAAAAGGAATTGACATAACCAGATTTTAGTGTGAAGTTTTATGTTTATCTGGCAAGGAATTAGGCTGTGCTATTTGCCGTAGCTATGCTGTAAGAAGCTAATGTTTCCTCTACCGTCCTTGTTTTTGAATCTTCTATTACCTTTGGGTTTCCCTAGAGACTCTTTCTTAGAAAGTCTGGGTCTAAAGTTCTTTCAGCTATAATCCCTGCTGTTATCCTGGAGTTCTACTGATGCTATGAAAATCCTTACTTGCTAATTCCATCATCTCTAAAATTTATAAATCTTTCTGTTGACAGCATTTTATCCTAGTCATGATCATCATTTTTATGCTTTTTAGGTTATCTGGTGATTTTAGATTGAATTTTGGGGATAATAAATGTTATACAGTCAAATGCTAGATTATGGTTATTTATTTAAAATACTGGATCTTATTGATAGGAGTTAAGTTACTGTCAATCTGCTAAATATTTACCTGGCTTATTATGAAGCTTCCTTAGAGTAGCTATAGATAAGACTTTAGTCTAAGGCTAGTTCACTACTGAGATGTATCCCCTACTGAATGCTCAAGTGTTCACTGCACCTCTCTTCTCTAATTTGGTGGACCTGTAATGTCTTCCAGCGCTATCTGAGCCCTGAACATTGTTCTGCACACAACCACATGTGACACTTTTGTTATGTTATGGAGATTTCTGGAGCACTTTCTTTTTGTCATCCCATCCTCTCTGATACTCTATAACCCAGTCATTCAATCTACTGTGTCTTCTCAATGCCACGAAATAGTAATGTCCTATTTATGTTCTCCTTTATTATCTAATCTGGAAAGTAACTATAGACAGAAAACCAGGGTACCAAAGGCTTACCTCACGTATTTCCCCCTCTTTCAGGAGTCATAGTTTTGGCTGTCCAGGGATCAAATGTTTTTACATTTCCAGAATAGGTTTGGTTCCCATGTTTGTCTAGCTTTCTAATTGTTTCCATCAGGAAAATAAATTCAGTCCCAGTTACTCCAACATAGCTAGAAGACAGGTATTGTTTTTTTCTTTTTTTTTCTTTTTTTTCTTTTGGTATCATTAATCTACAATCACATGTGCAACATTATGGTTACTAGACTCCCAATATCACCAAGTCCACCCCATATGCCCCATTAGAGTCATTGTCCATCAGCATAGTGAGATGCTATAGAATCACTATTTGTCTTCTCTGAGTTGTATAAACCTCCCCATACCCCCACACACATTATGTCTGCTAATTGTAATGCCCCTTTTTCCCCCTTGTCCCTCCCTTCCCACCCATCCTCCCCAGTCCCTTTCCCTTTGGTATCTGTTAGTCCATTCTTGGGTTCTGTGAGTCTGCTGCTGTTTTGTTCCTTCCGTTTTTTTTTTCTTTGTTCTTATACTCCACAGATGAGTGAAATCATTTGATACTTCTCTTTTTCCACTTGGCTTATTTCGCTGAGCATAATACCCTCTAGCTCCATCCATGTTGTTGCAAATGTCTGGATTTGTTTTCTTCTTATGGCTGAATAATATTCCATTTTGTATATGTACCACATCTTCTTTATCCATTCATCTACTGATGGACACTTAGGTTGCTTCCATTTCTTGGCTACTGTAAATAGTGCTGTGATAAATTTTACAGATTACAGATTCAATTTCATTGCTGGTAATTGGTCTGTTTAGGTTTTCTGTTTCTTGCTTGGTCAGTCTTGGAAGGTTTTATTTTCTAAGAAGTTGTCCATTTCTTCTAGGTTTTCCAGATTGTTAGCATATAGATTTTCATAGTATTCTCTAATAATTCTTTGTATTTCTGGGGGATCCATCGTGATTTTTCCTTTCTCATTTCTGATTCTGTTTATGTGTGTAGATTCTCTTTTTCTCTTAATAAGTCTGGCTAGGGGTTTATCTATTTTGTTTATTTTTTCAAAAAACCAGCTCTTGGTTTCACTGACTTTTTCTATTGTTTTATTCTTCTCAGTTTTATTTATTTATTCTCTAATCTTTATTATGTCCCTCCTTCTGGTGACTTTGGGCCTCATTTGTTCTTCTTTTTCCAGTTTCAATAATTGTGACTTTAGACTATTCATTTGGGATCGTTCTTCCTTCTTTAAATAGGCCTGGATTGCAATATACTTTCCTCTTAAAACTGCCTTTGCTGCGTCCAACGGAACTTGCGGCTTTGTGCTGTTGTTGTCTTTTGTCTCCATATATTGTTTGATCTCTGTTTTAATTTGGTCATTGATCCATTGATTATTTAGGAGCATGATGTTGATCCTCCATGTATTGGTGAGCCTTTTTGTTTTCTTTGTACAATTTATTTCTAGTTTTATACCTTTGTGATCTGAGAAGTTGGTTGGTAGAATTTCAATATTTTTGAATTTATTGAGGTTCTTTTTGTGGCCTAGTATGTGGTCTATTCTGGAAAATGTTCCATGTGCACTTGAGAAAAATGTGTACCCTGCTGCTTTTGGGTGTAGAGTTCTGTAGATGTCTGTTAGGTCCATCTGTTCTAGCATGTTGTTCAGTGCCTCTGTGTCTTTACTTATTCTCTGTCTGGTTGTGTCCTTTGGAGTGAGTGCTCCTAAAATGAATGCATTGCTTTCTATTTCCTCCTTTAATTCTGTTAGTATTATTTTCACATATGTCAGCACTCCTGTGTTGGGTGCATATATATTTATAATGGTTATATCCTCTTGTTGAACTGACCCCTTTATCATTCTGTAATGTCCTTCTTTATCTCTTGCTACTTTCTTTGTTTTGAAGTCTATTTTCCCTGATACAAGTAATGCAACTCCTGCTTTTTTTTCCCTGTTGTTTGCATGAAATATCCTTTTCCATTCCTTCACTTTTAGTCTGTGTATATCTTAGGGTTTGAGGTGAGTCTCTTATAAGCAGCATATAGATGGGTCTTGCTTTTTTATGCATTCTGTTACTCTGTGTCTTTTGATTGGTGCATTCAGTCCATTTACATTTAGGGTGATTATCAATAGATATGTACTTATTGCCATTGCCAGCTTTTAGATTCATGGTTACCAAAGGTTCAAGGGTAGCTGCTTTACTATCTAACAGTCTAGCTTAACTCTCTTGTTAAGCTACTATATACGTAGTCGGATGATTCTTTATTTCTCTCCCTTCTTATTCTTCCTCTTCCATTCTTTATATATTATGTATTTTATTTTGTATTCTTTTGCATTCCTTTGACTGTTTTTGTGGAAAGTTGATTCTATTTTTTGCCTTTAGTTAATATTCAGATGTCTCCTTTCTTTGCTATGAATTTATTTTCTCTGGTGACATCTTTTTAGCCTTAGGAGTGCTTCCATCTAGAGCAGTCCCTTTAAGATATCCTGTAGAGGTGGTTTGTAGGAGGCAAATTCCCTCAACTTTCACTTGTCTGGGAATTGTTTAATCCCTCCCTCAAATTTAAATGATAATCATGCTGGACACAGTATTCTTGGTTCAAGGCCCTTCTGTTTCATTGCATTAAATATATCATGCTATTTTCTTCTGGCCTGTAAGGTTTCTGTTGAGAAGTCTGATGTTAGTCTGATGGGTTTCCTTTGTAGGTGATCTTTTTTCTCTCTCTGGCTGCCTTTAACACTCTGTCCTTGTCTTTGATTTTTGCCATTTTAATTATTATATTTCTTGGTGTTGTCCTCCTTGGGTCCCTTGTGTTGGGAGATCTGTGGGCTTCCATGGTCTGAGAAACTATTTCCTTTCCCAGCTTGGGAAAGTTCTCCTCAATTATGTCTTCAAAGACACTTTCTATCCCTTTTTCTCTCTTCTTCTTCTTCTGGTACCCCTATAATGTGAATATTATTCCATTTGGATTGGTCACACAGTTCTCTTAATATTCTTTCATTCCTAGAGATCCTTTTATCTCTCTTGGCCTCAGCTTCTCTGTACTCCTTTTCTCTGATTTCTATTCTATTAACAGTCTCTTGGACCTCGTCCAGTCAGCTCTTCAGCCTGTCAATCGACTGTTTCATTTCTGTAGTATCTCTTCTCACTTGCTCCCTCAGCTCTTGCATATTTCTCTGTAGATCCATCAGCATGGTTATGACTTTTATTCTGAATTCTTTTCCAGGGTGATTGTTTAAATCTATCCCACCCGGCCCTCTCTCTGGGGTTGTCTGGGTGAGTCTTGACGGGACCATATTCTTCTGTCTTTTCATGGCAGTAGAAGTGGTTGCAGGCAGGTGCCACGTGTATCAGCTGGGAGAACAAAGTCCCTATCTGCTTGTTGTTCTCCTTGCCCTTCTCCACAGCCTGTGCCAGTTACCTGCACACTGGGAGGCAGTCTCTGGGATAATCCCCTAAACTGCCGTGGATGGGGCCACTCTCAGGCTAGCCTAGAGCGCTGCAGGGGTTTGCAGCCATGCTGGGTGTGTGTTCTGCACCCTTTGGTGCCTTTCAGCTCTTGCTCTGGCTTCTGCGGCCCTTCCTGGTTAGCTGCGCACCTGCTGGGAGGAGATTCTGTGCAGCCCTTCCCAGTTAGCTGCACGCCCGCCGGGAGGGGGTTTTGTGTAGTTGTTATAGGTGGTGCTGTTCTCCCGCTGTTCCGCAGCTGTGGCAGATCTGCCGCAGCACCGGCTGGGGGGAATGAATGGCAGGCTGCTTATCTCTGTGAGGGGCTTTGGGGCTGCTTACCCGGCAGCCGGTTAGGGGGCCCGAAGTTCCTCAAGATTCCTAGCCTGCTGGGTTGAGTGCGCTGGGACGATTTTGTTCCACTGTTGGGCCCTTATCTCTTTAAGACTTTTAAGAAAGCACCTGCTTTTCTTTTGTCCCAGGGGAGCTGGCTGTGGGGACCCACTCGCAGTCTCCGTCTCGGATCCTGCCCTTCTGTTTCTCTAATCTCCAGTACACCATGCGATGTGTGTCTGTGCTCCCGGTACAGATCACCAGGGCTGGTTATTTGGCTGGCCTGGGCTTCCACTCCCTCCCACTCTGATTCTTTTCCTCCCGCCGGTGCGCTGGGGTGGGGGAGTGCTCGGTCCGCCAGGTCACAGCTTTGTATCTTACCCGCTTTGTGAGGTGCTGAGTTCTCACAGATGTAGCTGTAGCCTGGCTGTTGTACTATATCTTCTGGTCTCTCTTTTAGGAATAGTTTTATTTGTTGTATTTTCACAACTATATATGGTTTTGGGAAGAGATTTCCACCGCCCTACTCATGCCGCCATCTTCCCAGAACCTCCCAGGTATTGTTTTTAATGCTCATTTTGAAGGTAAATGCAGTGAAGTTTAGAGAAGTTAAGTGACTTGATCAACATAAGTTGTTGAACTGGAATTAAAATCCATATCTCACTGATTCTGATTTCAAAACTTACACTCAAATTTACATCAAATTATCTTTTTAATGTATGAGTTAATTTCCCAGGTGGAAATGCAGTTAGCCCTCAATTCTCTCAGTGTGATCCTAGGAAAAGGCTTGAAAATTTTCAGCAAAATGTTAAAAAAGATTTTATCTGGGAAATGAAATTATGGATATATTTCTCATTTAGTTTCTCTCTAATTACTAATATTTCAACAGCAAGTAAGTTTTAATTTTATATATTAATTTTTTTTAATTCAAAAGATAACCTTTTTAAAACTCAAGCTGTTTTTTAATGAGAAAAAAATGTGTTTCCAAAGATCAGTCAGAGCCACTGAGGAGTATACACCCCACTGCTTTGTACATGATGATGGCAATAACTATGATTTATAAAAACCTGGCATAGATGATAAGGGAGTGCACAGGAAACCCTGTCCCAGGTACAGCAACCATCCTAGGAGAACGCTGCAATCATGTAGGAAGAAAGAATAGAGATTGAGGCCAAGGGAAGGCTAACTACATTGGTTACTTATAGAATCTAACCATCTTAAACAACCAAAGGCTAATGTGAGTATAGAATAATTGAGACAAAAGTTCAGATCCCTGATTGAACTTTCATTGCTATGAACCTTTGGGATATGTAACTCACTGTCTGTACAGGGTTTTCAGAGCTGACATGATCACAGCTTTCAACTCTCAGCTTTGTGTCATTTGTTTAACATGGCAGAATCTTAATTGTCTAAGCTGCAAATTAATTGTATTGTGAAGCACACTGAGAAACTCTGTGTATAGGTGCTATGCAAATATAGTATGATTGATTGATAGATCTATGTGTCTCCATTTAAGAAAATATAGGCTTTTTCTCCTAGTGAAGAAATTAAACTGATACCTCTCATAACTTTTCTACTGCTCTTGTAAACAAGCAAACATATTTTCCTTTTTTTTTTCTTTTGAATCTTAATTTAGTAACTTTGCTGTCAGTATTCCTGAAGGTAAATAAGATTAGGAGCAGCACTGACTGTTCCTATGTGTTCTGTAACCCTCACACAGACAACTACATTTATGTATATATATATTTTTTTTCTTTTTACTTATGAAAGAAAAGATACCCTTTTAATTAATTAATACCCATTAGTTGGCTATTAATGTCAAGCAATAAATTTGAAGTCTCACTAAGATGTTTTTAGGTATTCTAGAACTTTCAGATGACAGAGCAACTATGTGATGTTTGCTTTTCTGACACATATGGACATAATTGCAGATTATACCACAGAAAGTTTGCTCAGGTCTCTCAGGGTGGCAATAGTATTTCTAAATCAAATTATGTGTATTCAGGTTTTTCAGGTGTTTAACAACTGGTTTAAAAAATAATCAGAGAGGTATCTTAAAAATTTCCTATTTGGATACCTGATAAGTAGTTTGCTTTTTTCTTTCTTTCTTTCCTCATTGAATTGAAAAGAGAGAGAGCAGAATATTTTCCTATGCATAGTTTGTCCCATTATCTCCAGACTGTATATTGAAACCTAATCTTCATGTTCTCACTCACTGCCTTGTATTTTACCATGATATTATATTGCTTAGCATAAAATAATTTGGAAAACTCCATAAATACTCCCTTCTGTTGACCATGCATGCAAATCTGAGAACTGACAAATCTTCAAGCCCATCTTTGAGAAACAGAAAAACATTTCTCACCAAATACACACATACACACGTGCTCACTTCCTAGGACTGAATGATTTATTAGTAGATTCACTAGTATTTTAAGACAGCTCTGGGTTCTGGAAAAAATTAAAAGTTTGAATTCAAAGAGATCAGGTTTAAATCCTAAGTTCCCCTGTCAATAACTGAGTGAATATGATTAGTTTTCTCGTCTGTAAAACAAGGAAAAATTAGTTATATGATAGATATATAGATTGATAAAGTAGGATTGTTGTACAGACTGGAAATACTATTAAACTTACATACTTACCTACCAGAGTTCCTGGACCATGATAGACAATCAATGAATAGTAACAATTTTATTGATTGTGGTAATTGTAGTACTGCTTTGACTGAGAAGTTAAAAAGAAATGCACAGGAAGAAGAGAAAGGGTCTCTGCATTATATTTTTGTGCTAATGCAATCCTCAAAGACTTGCTCAGAATAATGAATCTACCATTTCAAAATCTTGTGTTTAATCTTTATAGGGGTTATTGGCATCACCTCACACATTCATTTCTCAAATTGAGCACCATATTTATTAACTCAGCAAACATGTAAGCACCATATTTATTAACTCAGCAAACATGTATCGGATACCTCATGTGATCTTTATTTCCTTTATTCCTTCATTTATTTAGTCAGTCAGTCAGGAGTTCTCCAAGCAGCAGGCACCAGATGAGACCCTGGGGAGATAAAGAAGATAACATAAGGGCCTTAGGGAACTTGCAGGCTACTGAGAATAGGATTGATGTAACAACACATGGGTCACACATTTTTCTTGGGATCTGCTCTTTCCTTATAAACTTTCAATGAAGGAAGATTCAAAGATACACGCTCTGGGAGCTTCACTGATTATCTTTTTTCCCCAGGATGCCCTTAGTTAAAGTGAGGGTGGTAGAGCTAATTGTAGGCTATTACTTAAGGGGTTCTTTGTTTCTCTGAGAAATAGGAGATTCTTAACTTACATTTTTTCTCCTTTCACCAATACTTTTTTTTTTAATTATTATTAAGAGGCTTTTAAAAATAAGTTTTAGAACAGAAAAATTGAGCAGATAGTGCAGCAAAATCCCATACAACCCCACACTTAGTTTCCCCAATTATTAATACCTTACATTAAGATGGTACATTTGTTACAGTGAATGAACCAACATGAATATGTTTTTATTAACTTAAGTCCATGCTTTATTCAAATTTCCTTGGTTTTTGGCAGATGATAAAAAATACTAATATTCCACAAACATTGCACTGAATTCTAGCCTCCCTAAACTCTTCTCGTCTGTAGTCATGTCTCAGACTTTCCTTGTTGATTGTGACTTGACAGTTTTGAGAAGGATGGTGTTCTTTTAGAATTTGTCTAGTATTTTCCTCATGTTTTGACTGAGATTATGGGGTTTGGGAAAGAAGAACACAAAGGAATGCCATTTTTACCACATAATATCAAGGTTACTTCTCTTATCAAAATGATTTATGACTGCAGATGCTGGCTTCATCATCTAGCTGAAGTAGCTTTTGTCAGGATTCTCCACTGTAAAATGATTCATCTTTCTCTTTCCATATTGACTTCTTGGAAGGAGATCACTATGCACCATCCACACTTAGTGAGTATGAAGTTAAACTTCCCCTCCTTTAAGGTATTGAATCTACATACTTTCTTTGGAATTATTCTGCATGGGAGATTTGTCACTGCTCACTCCCCACTTATTAATTTATGTTTAACGGTATTGGTCAGTGAGTAATTTATTCTGTATATTGAGCTATAATCCAATACGACTTTGTTTTGCTGCTCAAATTGTTTTAGCATACTCTTTTTCATAATGCCTTGTAAAAATCTTAAATATGTACACCATGAATGTATTTGCAGGTCATTAAACAGTCTTCTGTACCCTCATTTGTAATGACAGTGAAACATCCCAGTGTATATTTTCAGCCAGGCTCCTACTGATAGACATTTAGTTTCTTTCTGTTTTGTTTCCATTTTTTTGTTGTGGTAAATAATGTAGTAAATATTCTTGTTGCCCTGTTTTGACCATGCCGATGAAAACTTCCTCAGCATATTTTTAGAAAATTAGAATTATTGTGTAAAGGGAATGTAAAAAGCTAAGTTTTCTGAAATGTGTTGGCCGATTCTCAAGAACAGTTGTAGAGGGGCAACTTCCAAAGACCAGGGAACCAGCCTACAAGTTGGGTCTCTGTTGATCTTATACACATGCTCTGAATCCAGTGTCAAGCATCCCTTTCACTTATTTTTAAAACAGAAATAGGATTTTTATAGTGCTGTTTCTAAATTAAACAAATTTAAAGGCTTTAAAAATCATACAAGAATAATATATACACTTCTAGAAGCAACTTGTCATCCTTCCCTTCCCAGTTTATCACCACCTTTCTCAGGAGACCTACAGTTCTTACTTTCTTACTTTTTTAGATAATAGGCAATTTCAGGAGAAAAGATTTCAAATCCAAGTTGGAACTGAGCTGAAGGAAAAGAAGTTATCTGCTTTCTTTTTTTCCAGCTGACCGTGGAATCCATCTCTAGAACCTTTCCTGGAATTTGGAGGCATCTCAATATGTTAAAAAAAAAAAGTAAAAACAAAACCTCTATGATTTTACCTTCTGGTCCTTGGACATAAGGAACTCTATCTACTGGTTGTAAAACACATTAGTTCATTAGGTTAAGAATATGTTTCAAGGTCACATTGTACACCCTAAAGTGACTCTCATTTTGTAGCTTAATTCCTGTAGAAACAGAAAGTCAGGTGGCTTATTATGCAATCTCTGTGAAAAGAGACTTTGACTCAAATCCTTTTTTTTTAATTAAATACACTTTGTGATATTGGACATGTTACTCTTGTCCCAGTCTCCTCATCTACAAAATTTTCATAACAATAGTCCCATGTCTCATAGTATTATTATATGGTTTCAAGAAATCACTTAATGCAGTGTCTCTTGTACATTGCAGGAAAGTTTGTGCTTATAAGCTGAGCTAAGGTCAAGCCCTATAAATTTGAAGGAACACAGGCCTCCAGAAGATCACCTACCTTGACCAAATTATCATTTTCTCTCTCATAGAGTAGCATAGTGCTCATATGATTGGAGAAGTATTTATTTAGGGTTAATATTATGTATCAATAAAACATTATGGGCAAGCTGTTAATTAACTGCTAAATGCTTTATCATTTTCACCTTGAAATGATGGGCTCCAGTTTATGTTTCATGTGCAAATTAGCACTTATTTTATTTTGTTTAAGCAGAGTAGAAAATGGCAGTAAAATTCTTAGTGAATCTTTGGACAATAAAACTTTCCTGTGCCTATGTGATAGCCATGGTTATAAGGTAATTTATTAACCCTTACTTTGGGTTCAAGCTTTATATTTCAGAATGTATTCTCAATGATACTTCCTCATTTAATCCTCTCAAGAAGCCTTTTATATACCCATTGTTATATCTAATTATAGAGAGAAAGCTGAGGCTCATAGAGGTTGGGTAATTTTCAATCAATCACATGAAACTTGCCTGTATCCTTATACCCTGCCTGCAAGGGCCATTCTGCTTCCATTGCTATTATTACCAAATCTTTTGTGGCTTTTCATTTGGCTGCAGCAATTGTAGTGGCAAATACCAGACTAATACATACATACCATAAGATTTTTCCCTGAGGGAAACCTGCTACAGACACTGACCAATAGGACGGGATCATGACTACTATTTAGATCACTCAGAAAACAATGTTTTCCCTTTTTCCTCAACAGTGAGATTGCTTTTCTACAGAACTCATGAATTTATCCATATTGTATTCCCATAGTACAATCCTATATTTCAAGCTCTTTGTATGAATATTTCAAGTTGGGGAAATGAAAGAAGCTAACTGAACAGTCTGAAAATTTAGCAAAGGCACTCTTTGCTGATTTTATTATTCTGTTTCACTCGTTCGATTAAAAATGGCCACTGACAGGATTTTTTGAAATGAGGTTCAAGTTGAGAATAATCCCAAACATAAGCATCTTAGGAAACTGGTTCTCTGTACCAGTTTCTGGGTAAAAACTTGGTATGGCCTGGATTTAAGCTGTGGATAATGAGTTTTAAGAAATCCAGGGAAGAAATATAAGCTTTCTCAAATAGCACTGGTAATGAAAATTCTATTTATGGGCTAATGGTATAGAATGAAAGCACAGTTTCTTGTAGTATGTGAAAAGCTTAATTTAAATTCCAACTCAGGTTGGATCTAGGCCAGATGGTTAACAAATGTATTCTCTGTCTCTAGATAAAATTAATAGGATGCTCACTCAGTAAAAGCATAATGACGAGCGAGAATGGAGTAAAAGTCCTTATTTATGGCAATGCTTACTTAAGAAGCACAAAACCAGAAGAGTAGGGGAAGAAAGAAAAAAAGCCTTGCTTTTATTATCCAGTAGTATGTCACAACTGTGGACCCACATTTCAAGCAAACTTGATTTTGAAATAGGGACAAAATAAAAAAAGGCTTTGGTAGCACTCTTTGAACTGCAAGTTTCACGAATGCCTCATCTGTGGTCTGAGGAAACTGGATGAGAGAGCTGCTGCAGATTGATTCTCTTCATGGAGATTTATATCCAAACTGGATTTTTACATCATATTTGTGAAAAATAAAAACAAAAGTTTAAGGAGGGGTTAAGGAGTCAGAACTACATGGAAAATGTTGCCATAAATGGATGATATCTGTAGTTAGGATGACGATGGCACCATTTATTTTGACTTACCTTCTCTAACGGCAGTTTCAAGAAATTTAACAATAATCGCCATTCAGAAGACTCCCCCAAGATCCCCGTTGTTCCATGGCATTATTCAAATATTAATATATTAACTGTGTAATCTAAATAGACCATTCATTTTTAAACTAAAATGAACTACCAGAAAATACTACATAAGTAACATCATCAACACGAGTGACCTAGGTAAGTCCTAAAAAGATGCTGAAGACACAAAAGGAGAAAGGAGTCCAATAGTATTTATAATTGATTGGGTGGCAACTCAAAGTACTGGAAGGTGGTTCACAATAAATTAGCCTGTACTGGAACTCTAAGTGAAGGGGAATTGGCAGGTAATAATTTAGCAGAAATTACCTGTCTAAACGTGAGTACCATTCCAAAAAGTTAATTAGGATTGTTAGCAGCTGCCAGCTGAATTTTTAACTCAGATGACATATAAAAGCCATCCACCACAATGCCTGGTATATAGTATGCACTCAACTAATGGTCATTAGTATTCATAAAAAATTCTCGGGTTTCTTAGGCAGGATATTTTCCCCCCCTGTGGAATTCTGATGCCTTTCCTTCCTACCACAGTGTTCCTAGATGATTAGACAGATTTAAAAAAAAGGTACTTCACAGCAAAGCATGTCATATCTCACCTGAGAGATACCTGCTCTCATGATGAGGAAATGAATATGACCTGTATGACCAATGGCAGTATCTCCTTAGTAGCTGGTATATTAAGCAGTAAGAAACAGGAAATTTACTTCTAGAGATGAATGTGCATGCTTGAGCACCCATTTTAGTTGCAGTTTGTACATCTGATTCTGTTTTACAGATGATTCATAAATCAATTTATGTGAAATGGCTAGTCATATGGAGTCCTTAATAGAGAATAGAAAAAATATATATAAGATAGGATTCTTGCTTTTGAAATGATAACAATAACATAATGATGATCTTAAATTATTTTATTTATCATTAACACTCAAACATACTGTTAATGTGAGCTAAATAGCAGTTAAACATGTGCATGGATTATGTCATTTAATTATGTACTATTACTAATCCCCATTCTATAAATTAGAAAATTCATGCTTATTAAGGTGCAACAAAATATAGCTAATAAATGTAAGAGCTGCACTCTGCTCTGTACTCCATAAATTGAATTCTATTATGATAGATTTTTTATAATTATAATAATAAGCACTTACTTAGAATGGTATATCTTGAAAAAATTAACTTGCATCTAAAAACTAAATCTCATTGCTAAAATAATTTCATATTCTGTTGATTTCAGTTCTTTCCAACCCACTCTTCATTTGGGATGGCTTCAGAAGACAGAGAGGGTGTGAAATATAAAGTACTTCATTTATTATATTTATCAGAAGTTCCAGGGTGGGACAAAATGGGAACTTTTTGTTGAAATGCATGTGTTTATTCTCCATATCTCACATTACTAGTGATAATAAAAAGGATTATGGCTTTCATATTTAGCAGTAATATAACAAATCTGAAAAATTCTCAGCACTTAATAACTGAATTCTTATAAAAATACTTGATTTTTTCCCATTAGAAATTTTGTTAACATGAAATGTTGCCACAAAATGCATTTGATAAGACTTTTATACTTAAAGAAATTTTTTAATATTTGTGTGATTATGTTTTTGAAAGTTTAGTTGCTCAAAAATTCTAAAATACCTGGAGTATAAAATATAATATCCAGTAGGAACCCACCATATCATATTATTCAACCACACAGATCAAAAGCAACCTAGCTAGCATTTGGACCCAAGGATTGAGCATCTATATGTCTAGTCTTTTTGGGTTAAAAGCATCAGGAAAATGACTCAAACATACTTAAACCAAAAAAAGAAAGTACTGACCAACAGAAATATTTAAATAGAGATATTTTTTCTTTTTTTGGCATTGAATACGATGTGATCTAGGTGTGTGAAGAATTCCAAGCTTCTTTCCCTTAGGTTAGCTTTGCCTTTTAAAGATACTTTTTCCATTTGGTGGGAAATTGTTGCTTAGAAGTTGTAAGTTTGTATACCACTGTCTGAGCAAACCCCAGTGAAAAAAGAACCTCTCTTTAATATCACTTCTAAAAGTGGTTCCAGAACTAATTGTCTTTGCCTGGGTTGTCTTGGTTCCCATAGTTGACCAATCATGGTGTCCATGGTGCACCACCAGCTTCTAATGGCAAGACCTGGATCTTGTGCTCTCTCCTGAAGCTAGAGGCGTAGTCCTCCCAATTCAAATCAGTTGGAGTAAAGATAGGAAACATTGGGGTTTCTAAGGAAAATCAAAATGCAGATGAAAAACAAACATGGGCCCACTGCAGATTGAGAATCCAGGACTCTTACACCCCTCTTCAAAATCGAAAGTTCTTGTGTTAGAAGCCAGTATACTGAATCTTACAACGTTCTCTCCACAGTAGTTTATGCGAGATTTGTCACTATAAACACAATTGTGGTAAGAGAAAAAAAAAACAGTAGAGGATGTTCTTTTTTAGGTGAGAAACTTACCTGTGTCTGTTCAGCCTGTGTCTCTTTCATATTTGTCTTTTGCTATTATTCTAGTACAATTTTGACCCTGTAGATAATTGAGTTCTCAAAATATGTTTTTAGCTATAGTTTTTTGCAAGGATTCTTCCTCTCCGTTGATCTTCTATGCCCATTCCACAGATGTTTAATTCCACAGATTACCATTTCTGTGTGTGTCTAATGGCTATGCAGAAGTACCATCATGAGAAGTATTTAAAGATTCCTTACAGTTGGTATTGTAATTAAAGTTGAAAATGATAATGGCATTTTAGGGATTCTAATAAATGGATTTTCTAAGAAGCAGACCTCGAAAGGATAAGTTTTTGAAAGTGATTATTTGGAAGACTTCTTACGAAGAACCTACAGCAGAATGGAGAAGAGGGACAGGGAGAAGAGAGTAGCTAAACAGGGTGTGGTATCAAGCAAAATACCACAGAAGATAAATTTGCCTCAGTCCTGTAGGGGAGCTCTGGAGATAATGCAGGTCACACCTAAAAGTGTCCCACCATCTGGGGCAGGATATCTGGAGTATGTATACCCCAGACCCAGGTCAATTATTGGTTAAGAGTTTTCCCTGGAGGTATATAAATTCCTGGCTGCTTTTAAGTTTTTTGTTTGTTTGTTTTTAGTTAGCTGCAGCAGCTTAAGGGTAGGTACCAGCAAAGACTTGCAGGTACTAACAGGATCTGTGGGGGCTAAGGGATCAGAAGGGGTATGGGTAGATCACTGACATTTTCTACTATACCACTAACGAAAAGTACGTCTATACAGATAGGCCCTTTCGTCCATCAAGGGAAAAATGCTTGTCCAGAGAGACTTCAATGTCACCACTGAGCTCTTTCTTGGAGAAAAGTAAGAATAGTTGGGATTGGTACTACTTGTTCTTTTAGCCCCCACTTCATTGGGCCACTTAAAATGAAGATCCAGTTTTATACAACCACAAATGCCAAAGTTGTCAGAGGCTATGGGGTCTGTATTGCCTTGTGATTAAGCACATAGCTCCCGAGGCAAAGAAACCTGGAAATAAACCCCAGCTCTGCCACCTTTAGTTATAGGAAAAGTAAATGAAATTATATATGCACATTTTACACATATATAGTATGTAACACATAGTTTGTGGTTAATAAGCAATAGCTCTTTGTTTTAATATAATTATTATTAAATGTCAAACTGTTCAATTACTGATTCAGAGATTTTGGTATTTAGTTATGCTAAAATTGATTTCTTTCTTCATAATCAAAATAAAGAACTATGATATAACCATAGGAAAAATATTCAATCTTTAATGAATTTTTATGTCTGAAATCTTTAGTTTAAAAGCTATTTTAGTTGGATACTTTGCATGTATCTGTCATAAACCTCAGAGATAAAACGTCATGAAAAGATAACAAAGGATCATGAATTCAGACAAGTATCAGAGCCTCTCATTTTCTGTTTATAAATAAATTTTCTTAGAATTTTTTTATTATATGGGCAATGCAAGCTCATTGTAGAAAAACAGAGATAAACAGAAAGAGGAAAATAAAAGGCATTCATATCCTCATGACTCATAGATAATAACTTTTTGCATGCTCACTTATGCATTACATGCATTTTTAAAAATTGAATAATATTGCATATGTTGCAAAATTCACCAGACCTGGTGAAGACATTTCTATGTGAGTAAATTTTCTTCTAGAATTTCATTTTTATCTGTAGTTTGGTATTCCATAAAAATGAGTGAGTAAGAAAACCAGCTATCTGAGGTTAATTGTTGGCAGGAATATGCCATTTTAGTAAAATGTCAACCTAAATTTGTGGTAAGTGGTGAGGCTTTTTAAAAGGACAAAATATAAGTTTATCATAATAATGATTTTATTTTGTGTTTAAAAAAATTCAAGTTGTATTTATAGCTATATTCTGATTCTGAAAAAAATTAATGAATCAAACTTTGATTAGGGGTATGCTTTCTGACAAGTATGTGTGGGCGCATGTATGACTTTCTGCACTGTGTATATCTTTGCACAGGAGGGTCATCACTGTTTATGAATAAAAAATTTCTAGGGCTTCATAAGTTGTCTTACTTTGAAACCTCTACTGAATCATCTTTGCCAATTTTCTGCAATTATTTATTGCTCAAACTCTTTAGATCTTTATCAACCACTCTGCATGTGATTGGACAGTTCTGCCACATTACCTTTATTGACTTGAAGAAATCCTGCATCTTCTACAAAGTTTACAATTTGAATTTGCAAAATGATTTACTATTACTAGTATTATTAATTTTAAATATACCTAGAATGGAAATATTTAAATCACCTGACAGTCTGTAAGGGAATGAAGAATAACCTGATAGTAGGAAAGGAAAGTGTTTATGTAAATAGACTGGGGATTAAATTTACAAATGTTTAGTTTATCAGGGAATATTTTCCTTTTATAACTTTATTTCTTCATATTATGAATTATGAAAGCTCTTCCTCACCATAAATTTCTGAATTCATCCTTGATTGTTAGACACTTAGATTCAGGTATTATAAAATGTATTTTTGCTATTTTAAGAGATATTTATATTAGACTGAGGATATTAGATATAAGATGTTAAGCTAAATTCCTATAAATAAAGGAACTCTTTATAAATCCTTTCTAACAGGAGATAATACAATGTAAAGTTATCTTTTATGCTATTTTTTTTAAGATAGAGGCTGAATGAGTACATTTTTTTGAGGATCATAGAATCTATTCTCCCATTTCATGTAGATCTGTTATATGGTACTGATCCTCCTTGATATTCTAGCTTACCCATCACATGTCTTTAGTTACCTATTAGGACCAATTTAGCTATAGAGGAATCTGTACTTTTGTCTTAAAATCTATAAACATCAAGAGAGCTTGCCTACTCTTAAATGTCACAACCTCAAAAAGAATTTCCTGACCTCCTTATTTAAATTAATATAACTGCTACTCTATCTGCACCCTACTTCATTTCAGTCATTGCAACTTACAAAGGTATCTGTTTTTATTAATTTTTTTATTGTGTATTTCTCTATTAGTCTGTTAACAACATGAGGGCAGATCACGTCTTTTATTCACTGATTTATTTCCTGATCATAGTACCATGATATGCAGATGGCAGGCACTTACCATGTCATAAATTTCTGGCTGAATGAATGGTGAATGATTGCATGATCTGAAAACTAGTCACAGTATAATAGATTGATTTTTTTTTCCTTGAGAGTTATTCTTGAGGACACTCTTATTTTATCCTGTTGTCATAAAGACTAAACCATCTTCTATTCTAATGAGGTATAACTGTTCAGTCCAGTCCCTGATATTAGTTGGAGGAGGTTGGATGGAAACCCATTGCCAGAGAAAGTCAAGTACAGCAGATCCCAAGCCATCCTTGAAATCCCAAACTTTCAACAGGAAGATGAAGGCTTCTATGAGTGCATTGCAGGCAATCTTCGAGGAAGAAACCTTGCAAAGGGTCAACTCATTTTCTATGGTGAGCTAATAGAATGTCAAAGTATATGAGATATTTGGTAATATCCTTCACAGTAAATAGTGAAAGTCATTAGCATGTTGTGGAAAAGAATCATAACAGAAATAGGGAAGACACATTTCCAGGATAAGATGCTTAATACAATGTTTAGCAGGTAAGAGTGACATTTTAAAAAATACAGCTTTGATTTTACCATGGTCTGTGCATATTTTTTTTATAATAATTGCCTTGAAAGTATCAGCAGTATCATGTTAAAGCCATAAGAATTTATAAAACATGAAATCCAGTATATTTCCCATAAAACATTCAGCAACAGTCTATGACAATATTAATTAAAATTCAAGGTAGAATTAACAAAAGGAGAAAATGACAGGTGAAACTAATACTGAGTGGTAGTTTTCATATCTGTTTCTATTTCCCAGATATTGTCTACTCACATGTAGATGAATAATGTCATTACTTCATTTAAAAATTATGTTTGCCTCAAGTACCAGAATCACTCATAGATTTAAGAGAGATAATGAAAGCATATATGATCTAAAAGTTGTCATCTTTTTTCATCTAGGTCAAAATAATATTTGCATGAAATTTATTTCTCTTTTTTATATCAAAATAAACCACAAAATATATCCCAGAATTTTCAAAATGTTTGGCTTTAAAGAATTTCAAAATACTCTTACTTCTTTGCTAAATTTATAGCTGTACTAGATAATTTTTTAAACTCTGTACATTGCCAAAAAAATACTTTTTTATGTGGCGTGTTTATATGTGAATGTTTTTCATCAATGATCAGATAATTGGAGAAAAAAATCTTTTTGACAACTAGAAAAATATAAAGTATTGTAATTATCAAATAGGAATGCTGATTGAGTGTCCTGTGGTGCAACATATTGTGTCTGTTACATTATTTTCCATATTGTGTCTTTGTTACATTATTTTCCATTTCCTTTAGAATTTTTTATTTCAATCTAGAATGAAAACTACTATTTTTTTATATATAGAATGTTCCTACTAATTATTCCTCTGTAGTGTCACAATGTGGATATATATATATATATATATAATTTATAAGTATATATAAATGTATATAATTTTAATAGATCTTATTTTTTAAAGGAAAGTCTTTGGAACTAGCATCCTTTCTAAATAAAATGTAACGAGTTTTTTAGTGGCACTAAGATAGTAAAGGCTTTGGCTAATTTTTAATAGATACCCCACTTTTCTATTAAATAGACGAAGATATAACTAAGAGATTAACCAAAATATGGAGGTATCTATAAACTTTAAATCAGTCTGTTCTCTCACACTGATAAAGTAACTGTGAGCTTACATAGAAGATACTAAAAATATTAATTCATATAATTCCTATAATAATGAGGCAGAAATAATTTTAGGTGGTATTATAGGTTAAAAAACAAAAACCTTAATAAATTGAACAAGATCTCATGCATAATGTTTGTCACATCCAGGTTAACAAACTTGAAAAATGTTCCGAAACTAGACTCTTTCCACTCCACTATAGCTCTTCAATATGGTGGGCTAAGCCCATCCACATGACATCTCACTACAACCAAATTAGCCACTTAATGAGCACAGATGGTCCTTATGGGCTAATAATCGATAATTGGTCAATAAGACAAACATGCTTCTTGGTCATCTATTAATTTACTTGTCAATGAGCTCCTAAAGGAGCAGAGAATTGACTCAAGTACCTAAGAGTTGAATAATACCTGAAAATTTCAAGAAAATAATCTCTCAGTTTCATTATGTTGCTGTGTTTAAGATATAATTCAGAACCCTATCCCTCTATTTTATAATCTCCAAAAGAAATCTCTAAAGTATTATTATTATTATAGAAAATGGAACACATTCTGAGAAGTTCAGTGATTTTTCCATGACCTGTCAATAGGGAAAAAAAAATCTAAAACCCAAGCCCATATGATAGAATTGAAATACTAAACTTTTTTTCATATTTACTACATAGTTGATTTAAAACTTAGCTCTTCAGAATCCTAAGTATCTGAAGAATATACACATTAAATAAAAACATATGTTTTAAAGTTATAATTATTGCATGAAGCAATAAACTTACATACAAAACTTTTGTAAACTAGGTAGATCTTAAGTGAGCACACAGCTTCTTCAGGTGAAACATGTTACAACAATTTCTAAACAATTACCTACAAATTATCAAATCAGTAATATATAGAAACATGATTAATTTCATCATTGCAGTGCACACAGTTCTAAACCTTGACTTGATTTGTCCGTCAAAGCTATGAGATGAGCAGCATGTTCTGTAACTGGGAACTGGCCTGATTTCCAAGGGGCTAATACTAGGCTGTGTTCACCACACTGAGGCATCATGACTCCTTCTTCGCAATAACCAGCCCTTGAAGGACCTTCTATATTAGTGGTGGAAACAGATGTTGCAGCGGGAAAGTCCTGGAAGTCAGATATACTTGTTCGTCATTTAAAGATTCTTGGTCCCACTTCTTACTCCAACCACCGCTACAATGACCAGCTCAGTATACTATGTAGGTGTAACCTGAGAGAGTCTTGCTCAGGTACCACCCTAAGTCTATCTTGCTTATTGTTTCTTGTCTTCTTTGGCTTTTTTAAGAGCCTACTCAGCACTTAAGTACACACAACCAGAAAGGCTATTAGTTAACAACTGCCCTACCCTTGAGTGACTGTGTACAAGAGCCAATGAATAAATGGCTCCTGTTCATTTCCCTGGGAAAGCAGTTATAAAGACTCCTTAGAAGTTCACAGAGGATGGTATAGCAGTGGCCCATGTTGGTAGCCAACTCAATAACTCATCCTTGCATTGACTCCCTCCTTCCCTGTGGACCATCCCTTTTCCTGACATCTTACCCTTGAGCTAGCATTCCCAAACAACCAGAACACAAGCCCGTGACTTAGTCTCTGATTTCAGGGTTCAAATTTTGGCTTCTTTATTTTCTAGCTATGTCTTCTTGATCAGGTTACCTAACATCTCTGCAAAAATCCTCCATAAGAGGAAAAATTAAGTGCAGTTGTACATGTGAAACATCCAGCTTGTAATAGCCTGAGATTCCAAAGGAAGACTCATTCACTCCAAAATATCTGAGGACAGAACTAAGTAAAGGAGAGCAATTAAATGGCACATCTAGGCCATTTACTGTCATCTTTATGGAAGAAATACTAATTTTAAAACATCTAATTTATACACCACCTGATTCCACAAGTGATAGTAAGGATAATGCTACCTTACACCTTAACATCAATTATACCAGTTGCTTTTTGCTTAAGCATTCTATAGAACTTTCTTAGAGTAGAAAATAAGAGTTTGGAAAATGCATGCACAGGATTAAAGTTACATGCTGCACCTATCAACTCTAAAAGTTCTCATTCTCTATCAAAAATTTTACCTAGGGGAATTTTTTTTAATGGGCTATAATCCTATTAAAATATGATGAGGCTCTTATTTGAATTATGCTTCAAGCTATTGAATTGTAATTATGTCTGATATAGACAGTTACTTTTAGTTAATTCAGACCAAATATAATCAGTGGTTTTTTTGCCCATAGAGGGATGAGATCTGGTGTAAATTTTTTAACTTGACCTATGTACTAATTTTTCGCATGGAATTTATTCTCTGGACTTGTGCTGCATTTGGACTTTTTCCCACAGCTCCCAAGTTGTTGTATAGATGCAGCTGAATAACAAATGACAAACATTTATCTTATGTCAAGGGCCAACTGATATTGACAACAGGTTTTCTGTTGCTCCACATTGAGGCTCCTGCATTTCCCCTCCCTCAAATCATGTGTGTAGTAGTACTGGATCCAGTTAGCCTTGTCCTCCTCATTTCTGCAGTCTTTGGAATGTAGCAATGTCTTTGATAATTGACTTGCCAAATAATCACTGTTGTCTCTCTTTTAAACAGCCCCTCCAGAATGGGAACAAAAAATCCAAAATACATACCTGTCTATATATGACAGTTTGTTTTGGGAATGTAAAGCCAGTGGAAAGCCAAACCCTTGGTACACATGGTTAAAGAATGGTGAACGCCTCAATCCAGAGGTAAGCAACTATGCTGGTATTAAAAATTCATCTATTCTGCATGTGAAATTGTGCTACTAATAGCAGCAACTGATGGAGTGCTCTGTAGGTTTCAGAAAATGTAGTATACTCATTATATACACTAATTAATTTAATCCTTAAACAACTCAAAGTAGCTATTAACATTATCTCCTTTATCAAATGAGAAAACTAAAGATAGAGAACACGACTTGCACAACATCACACTAGATGGTGATAGATCCACATTCAAATATCATCATAATCATAATTAACCCCCATTGAACTTTCATATAAGCCAGGTCCTATTTAAATATTTTTTCATGCATTATTCTGCAGTATCCTCATGACAACTTTATAAGAGAGATGTGAGTATTATTTATTTATATAGATGAAGAAAATTGGTTTTGGAGAGGTTAAGTTACTGTCCAAGGTCATGCAGCAGCTAATAAATGTTGGAATTCTAAATGTAATCTTCTGATTCCAGGATCTACGCTCTTAACCATTACCCAGTATCTTCCTTTTATGAACACTAATGACTTGTCTCTAAACTCATAGGAAAGTGGAGAACTGAGGCAGTTATCCACATTTTTCAGCTAAAGCAAACTTTCTTCTACCCTATACAGAAAATGACAGTTGTTTTTCTCATTGAATTATCAAAATAATTGTGTTAATTCTCCATTTTACTTTGCACTTGTAGACACAGCCAGAGACACAAAGAACATTTGGTTTTTAGAAGCTGAATATTAAGCTGTTTTTTGTTTCAGAATTTGCTTCCTGCATGCCTTTTGCATATAACATTTTCAGTTTCCTACAGCCTACTTCTGTTATCTTTAGAGGACAGTAATAGGTACCCTGAAATATTTTCTTTTAAATTGTATTTGTTCTGTTAAACTGTTTCATTATGTGCACTCACAACTGTATTTCTATAGCCCAAATTGGATTATGTAACAGAGTTTGGCTGTTTAAACATACTATATAGTATGCTGCAGAAAAGAAGAATTTAGCCCCTCCACCTTATGCCTCATTTAGAAAATTATCAAGTCATCACATTACAAGTTTTTTGAGACATTATGATGGGAAGCCAAGGAAATTTTCTAATTATTATATCCACAAAAAATGTTACTGTCAACCATGTTTTCTGAAATAACTGGAATGGTGAAGTGTTCCAAATTATTTTATATACCACATAACAGAAAGGTAACATGCATTCTATGTGTATGATGCCAATTTTCAAGGTAATGAGGTAATATAAAGTATACTAACCACTAAAATTACTTGGAAGATATACCCTTGAGAAAGCTGCTCAGGATCTTGCATTATATTAAGCTCATATTAATAAACATCAGTTCTCATACACCAAAGTATCATGTCTCATACACAAGTATTTACTAATGTATTCTGGTTAAGAATATGCCTATAATAACATATGAGCATTTTTACATGACTTTTCTTTTATTAGGAAAGAATTCAAATAGAAAACGGGACACTTATCATAACTATGCTGAATGTGTCAGATTCTGGTGTCTACCAATGTGCTGCAGAAAACAAGTATCAGATAATTTATGCAAATGCAGAGTTGAGAGTATTAGGTAAGTCATTCATTTATAACCAAAACAATTTAAAATGACATTTTAGCAAGCTATGATTATACATAATATGAATCCAATTTTTCTGTGAATTAGCAATTGCTTTCCCTTGAAATAATGGCAAATGTCTAAGTTAACTTAAAAAAAAATGCAAGATGATAATTATTATTCTGCTTAGGCAATATGTTAAAGCCTCTGGAAGAGCTCACTGTTGGGTGCTTCCAAACAAGAAGAGGGTCTTACAAAGCTGATCCTAGCAAGATGTTTTGAACATAATTCAAAGAGTACCTATTAGGGATGTTTTCAGCTGCAAATAAAAAAATAAGAAAAAATCTCAATTTATAGTGACTTAAACAGTGATTTATTTTTTCTCATAACAAGAAGTTGAGGCCTGGCAGCTGAGTAATGTCAGTGTGACTTGGTGATGTTATTCTTTGAATTTTTCCCTCATGCTTGTAGTTTTGTGATTACAGGATGATTCTTATAGCTACAGAAATCAAGTCCGTACTCAAGGCAGAAGAAGGGGCATGGTGGCAGAAGTGACCATATCTATCCCTTTCATTAGAAAAGCAAAATTTCCCCTAGTCCATACCACCAACACTTTTTATATCATTACTTAGAACCCTGCCACATGACCACCCAGACCTCAAGAGAAGTTGGGAAAGTAAGTCCCTATAGTGGAAAATGTTGAAACAGAAGTATTTTGAGAATGATATTCTGGGACAGCCAGACAGAGTGATGTTTGTCATAAAAAAAAGGTTCTTTGATATCTTTCATCCTGAGGCTTTCAGAGTGGTGGGAGAAAAGGGGACTAAAGAGAAGAAGGATCAAGCAAAGAGACAAGGTTTTATGGGTGATGAGTATTGATTGATTTCTTTATTCTTTCAATCGCTGCTATTTATTAAACATTTATTGTGAACTAAGCACCAAAAATATAATTATCAGTACTAAAGTGATCTTTACTTTCATAGAACCTATAGTTTCACTGAGAAAAAAAGCTAAACTTTAAAATAGCATGATTATGATGGTCAAGAATTGAATGTTAGCAGACCTCATGGAAAACTGAACACAGCCTAAATTAAGGACATTCTCTTTAATCTGAGATGAGAAGAAAAAGCATGCACAGGTCAGTGGAAGGGCAGAGAAGCAATACAGGAAATGCCCAGAAGCAAGACAGCCTGACATAATTGAAAAAACGTCAGTTCCTGAGAATGTAGGCTAGGCATGGGAATTGGACACATGGGCTCCCACATCCATGAAGTTGCAAAGACCCAGGGGCCGTCAATAATCGCTCACCCTCAGTAACTGGGTTTTGTTCAACATTTATTTAAGAGGGACAAAGTTGAAGTTGACAAAGACTATTTTTTGAAATTTCTGCTCAGCCTGCCTGCTTCTACAGGAGGCAGAATTTTCCCATTTTGCTAGTTAAAATCTTGCCTGAAGAAATCTGACATTATGTTTCCATATTTCTGATTTATTTCATTGCAATATATATATATTTATATATTCCCATATAGGATCATTATCTTGGCTGGGATAATGATTTTCCTAATCCAAGTTAAAATTCCCTCTTCTGACTCTTATGAACCACCTTCACCCTCTTTATTATAAATGCTATTAAGAATGTGACTTTTTGTAACTTGCTTCTCCCCTGCTTTAAGTTGCTTTTGTTATTGCAATGACCAATGCCAAAAAAAAAACCCCAAAATTGCATTAATTGAGCACTTCCTTTGTGCTAGGTACTATGCTATACTTCTTTACAGATGTTATATCATTTCATCCCCACACTAATTCTCTGAGGGAATATCAATTGTCATCTTCATTTTACAAATGAAAGCAGAGACCCTAAAATGCCAAGTTGGTAACTGGCCACAGAACACCTTGAGCAAAGTAGCTTGAAAAAAGAGTTCTGGACACTAATATGAGATTTTTCTCTGGTATTCCACATTACCTCTTGGGTTACTACATGTTAATTAAGTGAGTAATTTAACAATTATGTTTGTAATTTTGTTTTTAGCCTCAGCTCCTGACTTCACCAAAAATCCCATTAAAAAAAATTCAGTTGTTCAGGTTGGTGGAGATATTACTATTGAATGCAAACCAAATGCTTTTCCCAGGGCAGCTATCTTCTGGAAAAGAGGGATGGAGAGCCTGAGACAAAGCAGAAGGTAAATAAATCTCTTTTGTTTTAATATTTTGTAATATAGAATCCTCCAGGTTTTTAGGGTTCACTATGTCTTCAAAACTTCCCTCTCTTATGATGAATTCTACATATCCAGAAATAACCATTTTCACATGATAATAAAAACAAAAGAATCTTATAAAGCTGAGACCTGTTTGTATAATTTGGCTGCAGTATTTTCAGTGCTTGCACTTGGAATAGATACATTCTTAAAAACCCTTAAGACCTTTTCCTGTATTCAGCTCAAAGGCTTTTTCCTGACCCAGCGTGCTGAGAAATCAGTGAGAAGAGCATTACGCAAAGGGGAGAGACACTCATACCCACACACCTGGTGGTGTGGTTTTTAAGTAGTCACACACAGGTGCTCACTCCATGACAAAATGAATTCACCACATGAAAAGATGTAGAGAGGTTCCTGTAGAGAAAGAAGAGAGGTTTCCTTCTACTATGGATGTGGTTATGAAATAGTAGACCAGCACTGGCATCTTTTCGAGGAGAATTTTGACAGAACAGAATAGGTGTCTTTTGCTACTTAAGATAAATTTAATTCCATTGTACTGTGGAAACTCGTGCGCCTCAGGATGACTGCATTACAGCCACAGCTCTATTTTAGTGATACATGTGTGCTATTTTGTGATCAGATATGCAGTGGAGCATGACTGCAAATGAGCCACATGCTCAAGATATGAAAATGGCCCAGTGTGTTCTTCTTTACAATCAGATGTGCCATTAACTCATAGGCATACCAGGCCAGGCAGGTGGCATAAGTGAATGAGTCTGGCCAGGTGAGCGAAGAACTAAAGCGAGATGAGATGTGGCAACCCGTCAATCTTGGAAGACAGCCCTATAAAGGACTGCAGAGTGAGACAGTCACAGCCCCGAATTCAGTCAAAGATTGCTTGTGGGAGGTAAACCCAGGGTTGTAAAACTTCAAACATTTCAGGGAAAGCTAGAAATCTGGAGTTTGGCATGAGTCTTATGAGCCAGAAAAACTGCCCACAAGTTGGATGCAGGGACACCATTTTGTCATTTCTGATCTAGGATTGCAGTTGCGGTCCAGGAAGAGAGAAAAAGAGGTTAAAACAAACAGCACAGATTGTGTAGAGTACTAGTGTCCTGGGTATGTCTGCTGCCTTGCAGACCCTCTCCTGACATGCTGGGATGCACAAGAGGAAACCCATGCTGGGCACTCTCCTTCCTTCCTCTCTCCTGCCTACAACACTCTCTCTAGCCCTGGACTGAAGCTTTTCCCGAGACAGGGGTTCTGTCAAATTTATCTTTGCATGCCCTGTTCCTTGGCACAGAACCCAAACTCAATAAATATCCTTGGAATAAATGAACATGTCAAAAAGGATGAATATGTACAGGTGTTTAGAGAGCTTTAAAGAAGCTGCTTCTGGAGGAAATGTCTCAAGACATAAGAACAGATGCTTTAAAACAAACATGCAAAGAAAGATGAAAGAAAACTATTGCCTTGGCCCTGCCTGGGCTCCTTCCCCTGTGTAGACTGCCCGGGAGTTGGCTGCAAGTGTCCCCAACAGCTATAGATGTGCATTACTCCTCATGGTTTCCTCTTTCATCCCTAAAATCTATTCAAGGTTCAAAGACACTGTTGTAGCACAGGAAAATTCAACAGGTACCACAGTATCAAACACAGTGCTGTCTGTCCTGAGGGTCAGGATAAATTGATTAGCTTTGCCTCATTCACTAAAGTGACTCCAAGTTCCCACCTAAAAGTAAACAAGGCATGTGAAGAGGAGAAAGAGAAGGAAGAGAATTGGGATAAAAGTGAGAGGGGAAAAAAAGGTTTTGAAGAGTCAAGGGAAACTGCTTTTTAAAGACAGTTTTCATGTTTCTGTTTCATTTTGTTTGCCCTATGGAGAATGAATTTGGGGTCTTTCTTTTCTCCAAACAGCCACTAATAGTCATATCAGGTTCAGCATTGGCTCACTGTGATTAAGGAGCGATCTGTGTGATTTATATTTACAGATTTATATTTGCAGTTGCTTCTTCTTCCATAATCCTATTCTGTCATTGCCATAGGATTTCATTACAAGTTTCAACCAAAGAAAATAAAGAAACAGACAAAATTATCTCCCGAAAATGCATCTTAAAAAACTGGAAAAAAAAATGAGCCCTAGCAGGTTGTTGTAATTGCAGACATATATCTCTACCAGGTATACATTACCTTGAGCAATAATTTGCAAAGGTCACACAGCCAGCTCCGTAAGACTCTGTATCTATGCATGCTTCCTATCCTGTTCCTTCTTCTGTTGCCTTCTGTCCTTTCTGTACTGTTATCATGGTGATTTCCAAATAGAATAGTGATAAAAGGAAGGAAAGAAGGGAGGGAGGGAGGGAGGGAGGGAGGGAGGGAGGGGAAGGACAGAGAAGACACCATTGTTTACTGTAGAAGTGACATGGTTTATGGTACAATGGAGAATCTGGTCCCTATTCTACCGTAATTCCACCATAACTTTGAGTAAGCCATATGTCCCCTATCAGCCTCCATATGTAAAATGGGTTAGAAGCATTTCACCTTCCTAAAAAAAGGAGAGAGAGCCAAGTGTTCTCTTCAAGCCCGTTCAGGCCTGAGGTTGATTATTTCTTCTCTATTTTTGATCTGAGCCACTAGAGAGTAACCAGTTCTTTTACCCATGATCAGAATGCTCCTTCTCAAATCAGTGTTGCCAGGCCAGATTCCATATCCTAGTGAAGTAAATGCATGCAGCTTGTAAATAGCTACCATATGGCAAGAAATATTTCAAGAGTAAAATATTAAAACAGTAGGCAATATCACAAAATATTTAACATTTGGACTATATAAAGAAAACTTATTTGACTTGCTGAGTCTGTGTATGTATTTGTGTGTGTGTTCTTACGTGTGAGCTCGTGGATATGTTCATAGGGTATATGTCATTTCCAAAGCAAATGAAATTTAATACCCTAGGAGACAGGGATATAGTGTTAGGTAGAGAGGCTGGCTGGAAAATTACTTTTTACCATCACTTATCAAAATGCAAGGTTTATTGCATGTATAGATAGGCTGTTCAATGGTATACTTAAAGGGGGTAGTGGAGGTGACCTGTCTTGTTTTCCAAATTTGACAGGGTTAGATCCTAAATGCAAACACAGAGCACTGAATGCCAGTACACATGTTTTAATGCCACACCAGGATGATTATTTCAATTAAATGGAAAAACAAATATAATTCCTACTGTCTCCTACCTCTGTTAAATCATTACACAATTGTATATAAAGATTAAAACAGTCAGATAGAGAAAACAGTTTAAATTTTTACAATGATTCCAAATAAGTACAGGTTTTTGTTCTTGACTTTGGAAATACCTATGTGGGGAAATGTACATTTTACTCACTGTTATAAAATTTCAGTATGGTCCTGTCTGCCTTGAAATTTTACCATCACTTACTCTTCCAATAAAGTGCAACTATCTAGAGATGGTTAAAAGGACTCTAAAGAAGCCTGTTCAGAGTAATCTTAGTGTATTGCACACTTATAAAAGATGGTGGCAATATATATACCTGGACAATTTCCTCTACTCTTACATGAACCGAGATAGCATACATCACCCACCTAGTAAATGATGAAGCTTAGACTTGATGCCAAGTCTCCCATCTCCGTACCCAGATCTCATCCTCTCCACAGATAATGGAGAACATAATCAACTTATTTTTTGAAGGGCTGTTGTCGTACGATACAACCTAAATTCATGTGTTGGTAGTTCAGATGAAGCAACAATTCTGAATATAGTTAACGTGTTTCTTACTAGCCCATGTGCCATGTTGAAGTCCTGACTGTTTTAAGAGTTCTGTCTCTACAAGTGTCTGTGTTCATGGGAGGCTATCAGAGTAGAAAAGTGTTCTTCCAACTAAAAATAAGTAGATGGCATTACAGAGTCCAAAGGCTATCTGGTTTCCTGCTAGGAAAGTATGGTCATACAACTTGTACCTCATTCTTTTTGGAACTAGCAGTTGTTTAGAAATAGCATCTAAATAGAAAAGCAGTAAAGATATATTCCTGTGGGAGAACCTGCTGTGTGTTACAAAGAGCCCTGCACTAAGAATTAAAAAACACGGGTTCTGGCCCCAGTTCTGTCATTAACTGAGTGTCCTGACCATGAGTAAAATCTTTTTTATTTTTTCTTTCTTTAAGGTCACTGTTTCCTGGATTTATTTAACATGGAACAATATGAAAACAACTTTAAAACATATTAAACACTGTACCAATGCAATGGCTGCCAGAATGAGGTTATATACTAGAAATCAGTGCAAAACATTAACCTGGCAGGTTGAAATTGCAGATTCTATCATAGTCATAATTCTTTGTATTTGTTTTATGATTTGCTCAGGCGACCAAGTGATTGAGCCAAATATGGTGATTTCTGTGAATTGTCAAACCTGTTAACGTGATCTGGTTGGATGGATGCAGAGGTTACAGAGTTCCCGGGGCTAGACAGTGAGCACCACAAGCATAGTGAGCACAAGTCCTTGTTTCCCAGTGACAGGCCCAGCACCCAGCACAAACCTAGACCATAGCAGGCATTCAGTAAATATTTTCTGTGTCGCTAAAGCAATGAAAGTTAAATATCTACCTGACTTAAGAGAATTTGCAGTTAAACCAAAAACTTATTTCGTAATTAATAGGCCTGCGGTGTGTTCATTCATTCATTCTGTTATGAGCACTATTATATCCTAAATAGTTTACTAAGTGATGTGGATAAACATTAAGCTAGTCAACTATTTGGCACATAATATCCTTTTATAAGGAAGTGTTTTGTTTAAAGTTATTTGGAGACAGAAGATAAGGGTTCAAGTCTCAACTTTACTTCTCACTTACAGGTAACAAGGCCTTTTATTTCACTGGACCTCAGTTGAGTCACTTGAAAAATGGAGAAAATAGTACTTGTCTCTCCCATTGGTCAATGAGACTCAAATAACATGGCATGCGTGGAAAGGCTGGCTAATTTATATACACCCTACTGCCTTTGGGTGCCTTTATTGGTGCTATCTTAACTTTTATGCAAATCCCAACTGCATATTCTTCCCTCTACTAGCCAGGGTAAAAACCACAAACTTCACCACAGAAACCCAAGACGAATACAGAATAAGCTTATCTCTGCAAGGCATTCTGAGGCACCTGAGGGAATCAATTCCACATCTGCTAAGTTTGATTAATCGTTCCTTTTTTTTTTCCTTGTGGATCCACTTAGCGAGTGAACTGACAGAAATCAAAGGCCTAGATTTATGTCCTTATGCCTAGTGACTCCTGGCTACCTGTTCAGGGATCACCTCATGAATTTAATAGGAAATGTTTACTTGCTGGACAGACAGCTCAAAGTTGTCCCCTGACAGGCAGCATTAAATATGAAGTCTAAACCTGAGGTTTGGTCAGAGCGGGCATACAAGCTCTGAACAATAAAAATAGGTGGAGAGATTTCTTTTCCCTAGTAACAGAAATATAATACTTTAAATATTATATAATCTACCACATTTTCCCTCATTTTCCTAACAAATCCACCACATGTCTCCCTCTAAAATAAAGTAAAATAAAATCTAGCTGTATGTCAAATGGTTATTAATAATGAAAAAAACATTTTAAGCACCTCCCATATGCTGGGCTGCATACCAGACGCTTTATGTATCTCAAAAATTTAAAGTGCATTTCCTTTAATATTCAGATATGGCTTTTCTGAAGAACAGAGTTGTCACACAGTCTGGTTATGTTTGTGTCACTTTTACTCTGGTGATCTCAAAGAGCTAAATAGGAAAAAACTTTGAAATTCACTGAAAATCTGACTCAGTTACAGAGATTTGACCCCTTAGCAATTGGTCTCAGAATGTGATCATATTTCACAGACTTGAAATAGGACTGCTGGACTCTGGAACCAATTCCATTATCCCTACCCACTTGGGTTTGGATATAGATACAGTTATAGATACAAACAGACCTCATCCAAACATGGATTGTGTGCTTTATCCTACAATAATAAAACCTTTAAATCCTGTGTGGCCCTGGGCCATTGGTAAAAATACACATACCTTGTGAGAACATGTGAGACCATTAGGTGGCATGGAACCTTGTAGTGGTGTTTTTTCAGTACTTTTGCCTTTGAGCCCAAAATTGGGCAGGCCCATTCCACTTCTATCAGTGTGGCCCTCCAACATCCCAGAACCCCCCTTAGACACAATCATCCATTGGGGGAAAGGGCCGGGCAGAGTTGAGAAATGGTAGGAAAAGAGTGGAGAGGGGAAGCAGAGATGAGAGAAAAGGAGATGAGGAGAAAAAGAATGAGAGGGGAGAACAGAGCATCCTCTGTGCCAAGAGAAAATTGATAGTACTTGAGTAAGTCTTTCTTCTCTTCATGGATAAAAAGGTACCCTTGGGAGAACCTGTTGGAAAACCCCTAGCATAGTGATGAAGGAAAGGAAACAAATAAAAATTGGTTTGTCTTCATTCTTCTTGCTAAACTACCTGTACAGAATAGCTCCTTTAGTTACAGAACCCACTGCCCAACATTTAGCTACCATTCCACTTTCTCCCAACAGCTTTTTCACCTTACGTTATGAGGCATCAGCTAACAGAAGTTGGCTGTCTGAAAGCAATGGAGGCTAATGATATGATGCTCCCTC
Organism: Phataginus tricuspis; assembly: GCA_029783875.1. NCBI lineage: Eukaryota > Metazoa > Chordata > Mammalia > Pholidota > Manidae > Phataginus > Phataginus tricuspis. The sequence goes on along the minus strand of JAQQAC010002837.1, from coordinate 89,654,770 downwards.
CCTGTTTGAACTTTTTCATTATCTTCTTTCTAAATCACCACTGTTCCTTTTTCTTTTACTATTACCACCAAATGCTCAGTCTTAATAAAATATCTCCTCCACACATGTCTTTTCAATGCAACTGCAGCCAGAATGTAACAGTTGCCAAGCAGGCTTCTCTATCCTTTCCTCCTCCTTACAGAGCTTCCTAATGAACAAGCAAATAAACCTTATTTTATTTTGCATCACCAACTACTTATGTAATAGTGCTTAATGCATCATGTAGCATGAGTATCAAATAGACAAATGAACCATATGTTCCCATGTTTAAGGAAGAATGACAGTCTGCATAATGCCAGGCTTATTACAATCTCCCTTCTGTACTGCCTCTTTGTAATAAAAATTTTAAATTGTTCATACTCAACTCCTGAAAGCCTTGTTAAGCTGAGCCTTTTCAAGGGAATACATGCTGAAGATGTCAAAAGCCATCTGATACTCTTGGCTCAGTCACGCAAAGATTTAACAAGCTAAAATCTGGTGTGTCCCTGTCAGTCTTGCCCTCATTTTTTTTCCTATTGCCATCCTACCCTCCTTTCTTTATACCCAATGGCTTCCATTGGTCTGGAGCATTGAACCTTTAGCCCAATGCATGCAGAACCACCTGCCTGCCATGGTCTGAAAAAGCTCCAGTTCATTAAAGATACAAAACCTGCCTTTAAACCCAGTTGTCCAACTGAGTATGTGCTGTTTTACGCTGCTGCCTTGGGTTAGACTATTATTGCTGTAGTTCCCCTTTTTAGAATGTTTTAATGATAGGTAATAACATCCTGTGGCTTTAAACCCAGGGCAAATATGACAAAGCAAAGGAGTTCCACAAATAAATAGCATCTTGTACAGTATCCCGTGATGGAAAATGTGTAAGAGTTGCTGTGAATTCATGAGCTATATCAGTGAGTTTCAAACTTGATCATATATAAGAACCCTATGAGAAATGCAGATCCTAGAGCCTTGCCCAAGATTTTAAGTCAGTAGGTATGAAGCAGGGCAGTAGAATCTGCATTTTTGTAAATTCACTGGTTAGCTCCCAAGAGCAGCTGAGACTGACGTACCACCTAGAGAAACACTGGCTTAGCACAAACATATTACTCAAAACATAGAAACTTTCATCTCCTTTCCCTGCAGAACTTTGCTTCCTATAGAAAAATACTCAACTCTTATTCTTATCTCACTGATGAGGAGATGTAAGTCCTCAGTGCAGCCACTTCTTGAAAATATGAACACAGTTGGCTTTGGAATAGTGTCCACTTTAGTGCTTGCTCCTAATTTCTGGGTGACATTTATATCTTCCAAAGTTTACATAAATATTCAATAGCAATAATTATATAGACAGAAAAGGTCATTTATTAGTGTAATTTATACAAATGACCTTTTGTTCCTGGTTTGACGTTTGAAGAAAGGAAGTGATTATTCGATATGCTCAAAGTATAATGCTCCTTACTTAGAAAGAAATGGTTGTTTGACAGGATTTGTTATACCTATACTTTTCTATACATGCTGGTTGTATATAGAAAATAAACAAATAGAAATAAATATATAGAAATAGAATTGCTGTCTTGATAGAAATTATGACCCATTTGGAGAAATAAAAGCCTAACCAACTTGTAGAAGTCAGTCTTGTTAATATCGTCAAAATGAAGAGTGAGGTTGTCAGAGCATTTTTTTAGTCACTGGCTATTGTTCCCCAATTTCCGTGATCTTTTCTCTTTTCTTTTTCCTCTACAGGAGATTTTTTTCTCCCAAATGAAGTTTATGCTAGAGCCCATTTCATAAGACAACTAAAAATTACCCAATTCAGCTAACCCCCTGGAGGGAGCTGCTGCTGTCAATGCCCTCCCTATTTCTTCTCAGCCACAAGCCAGCTTTCTTCCAGCAGCCCATGGTGTGCCCTAAGAATCCCCTACATCTCCTGGGAGCACAATTTGAGAATTACTGATTTGGAGTGACAAATCTGATTCTCAAGTGTGACTTGTCAAACTATTCATTTATTTATCAGCACAGTTGCAAAACAATTTGACAGGCCTTGTGAAAGATTCTGATTTGAACTAGTTTAGTATTGTGGGGGAAGCAGACAGGTCACCAGCTCCAGTGAAGTGGGGCATGTGCTATCACAGATGGAAGACGGCGAGAGCATTCATTGACTTGGCTTACAGGAGTCCAGAAAGCCCTCAGCAGGCTGAAAGTCCTTGAGCTGGCGCTTGAAGGATAGATAGGAATTTTTCCTAGAGGAGAACAGGTTTGTTCTGTGGGTGTCTTTCTCCATAATCAGTATCCTACTTGGTGCAAGTTCAAGGGTTTAGATGTAGGCATACCTTCCTCAATACTGGATGTTTTTCACCCATGATTTCTCAAGGATGGACTCAAGTCATTTGTGAGCCATCCAACGGTTGACTCTTTGACTACTTAAGGAATGTTTAGGCATATTTACATATGTTTTTCATTCTAACTCAGATTAAATTAACGAATACAGCCAAAAATCTTTCACATAGTTGACCCTGAGTCTTGTCATACATAGTAACAATCATGATGATAATAACACCCACTTATAGAGTGCCTGTCATAGGAACATAGTGTTAAGATGTTAGATATATCATTTCATTTAATTTTTAGAGGATATCCATGATGGGGTATTATTTATTCATATTTTTAGATGGTTAACATTAAGGCTTAGAGAAGTTAAGCATCATATACAGAGTCACCAGCTAGTGATAGAAAAGCATTCAAGGAGGCTCTGGCTCTAAAGTCATGTGTGATCTTAAACTTTGAGTAAGTATGAAATTATATATTATGATTAAGAAGAAAGAATGAGTTAACAGACAAGGAGTCATATCCAAGTTGGTCTCCCATGCTCAACCATGTTTTTTAGGCTTTGTTTTGTAGGCTCTGAGGAATACAGTAATTCAGTAGCCAAAAAGGATCCAGAATTAGAAACTCCACTAGCATCCATCAATTTCAAAAACACATTCAAGATAGCAGGGAAAGCATTTCCCAGGTACACATTTTCTGACATCACTGAATTACAGAACTGAAGTGAAAAGGGGTAATAATCATTAATGTTCCAGCCCAGCTCCCTCATTACTTATGCCCAAGGGAAACCATGAACCTCAGGGATAAAGTGTAACATCACTTGGCTGTTTTTAAATCTCGTCTACCTCTAAGTTACCTGCAGATACAACTTTATATTTGCAAAGTTTCAAAGACTAGAGGAAATTACACAATAGGCTCATTATCATAAATGTAATGAAAGCGTAGCTAAAATGTCCTCGCAATGTTCAAACTTCTCCATTCTGCACAACCCTGTCCCATTGTGTTTTCAATTGGTTCTCCCCTTATTTTGGGTGCATACTTTAAAAATAATTTCTTTTAAATCCTGTGTTCACCAACTTCTTGTCCTTTGCCAACTTTATAATTTCCAATTTTTTCTGTTGATTTGCTTGGGCTGTAAAGCATGTTAGCATATGAATCTGTATTAATTCCCTTTTGTGTTTTCTTAGGCATCCCAAAATGCAGCAGCAAATACAGACACATTTCTTTATCTTTCCCTTCTTCTACTGAAGAGCTAAATATTCATTCCTGTTAGGCCCTTTTCACTGGATTAATTTAGCTAAGCTTTCCCTCTGATGCTGTTTTGTTAATGTGAAATCACATTTCCTCAACATTTTATGGGAATTAGCCTACCAGCACACTTTTTGGCATGCCATTGAAATGAAGATACATCAGGACACCAAACAGTTATGTTATTTAGCAACTGCTCTTATCTTCTGTCTCCTAATTTGTGTCACAATTCAGTCACCCTGGATCTGTGTTTGTGTTGTATGTCAGCCTTTACAACGCTGGTGCTTAAATTGTGTATATTAAACAAGGAGTCACATTTTGATGAATTCTACAGTCTGAATATCTGATTCTTGGTTTGTGCTTTGGTGGTTGGGAGGATTGAAACAAAGACTTAACTTTGAAACATTTGGCTCTTCACACCAGTAATCACACATTAGGCATGAAATACAACTGCCAAAACTAGGAATTTTTTTTAAATTGGACACTGGCACTAGTGACTTTTTTTAAATTTCCATGTAAATTAAAATGTGTTTGAGTCACTTTCTGATCTCCAGATAACACTTCTGAACAATTCTTTGCTAGTTGAACCCTTTCAGTTAGCTGTACAATGACCCCAAATCATCTATGAGTAATTAGTTCATGTGGAACACATTTTTAGGCATTTACTATGTTTGTTGAGTTTTGTTGAGAGTGTTGAGAAAAGGGTAACTTAAAAGTACCCATGCATGCCTGTTTTTTGCTAAGTACCTGAGAAAAACATGCTTTCTGACAAAACATAGCAAAATTGAATTTATTTGGGCTACCAGTTGGTGATGCCACTTCATGTAGGTTTTCACTGTTGATTACTTTTCCTACTGCACCCACCTCCCATTACACATATAAATTTAAACACACTGCCTATCGTCACTCAATACAAGAAAGCAAAGAAACACTATTATTTGTCTAGAGCTAGGACAGAGGCTAAGAAAATACTATAGATAAAATTCCTGTCATTTCTGTGAATCAGCTGAGTAATAAGGAACCCCTGACAGGGTTCATATTAACAAAATAATTTAAAGATTTTACTATAGCCTTTAAAAAGGGAAGGATGAATATGTGAAGCACAGAGGATTTTTAGAGCAGTGAAAGTATATTGCATGATACTGTAATGATGGATATATGTCATTATATATTTTTCCAAATCCATAGAATGCATAACGCCAAGGGTGAGCCCTAAGGTTAACTATGGTCTTTGGGTGAATTCGATGTGTTGTTTAGGTCTGTCATTTGTAACAAATGCACTGCTCTGTGGGAAATGTTAATAATGGGAGAGGCTATGCATATGTAGGGGTATATGGGAAATCTGTACCTTTCTCTAAATTTTGCTGTGAACCTAAAACATATCTGAAAAAAATCTTTAAAAAAGAAAAAAGATAATTCAAAATACAAGGCAGCATAGTGGTTCAGGTAATGATTCGGTAGAAAAAGCACTGACTCAGGATCAGCAGGCCAGCATCCTGACTGCAGATAAGAAAATTATTAAATCTCCCTGTGTATCAGTTTATTGATGCAGAAAAAATTACTTATCTTTAATAATTGGAGAAAGAGAAAAATTTGTGTGAACTATAGTGATTGGAAAGAGGGATGTAATAGAGAATGCTGTATACCTTAGTCCAGGTTCCCTAGGAAACAAATCTAAGAGTGAGGCAGGTAAATAGGGACAGCAATGCAGGATCTCATATCTTATTTCACTGGCCACTGACTCACTTTAAGCCACAGAGACACACAGCTGGTAGCTTAGCATCAGTCACCCACACAGACTGCCTCTAGATGTCTATTGAAACTGCGGGGCCAGTCTTTGCAAGGAAAGAAAAAGGGATTTATCTGCTGGCTGCTTCTCTGTTAGTGGACTTGCATTATATGGACCTTTGACAACCAATGGCACCAAGAGAACCTGAGGAGAGGCACAAGGTGTGCCTCAAACAGTGGAAAACGAAGTATGCTTGGGAGGATGGATGGGATTCATATAAACAGATTGGAGTACAAATCCTCTGCTAGATGTTTGGGAAAGAGATTTTAGGCTTTCATCTGGCAAGTCTGTGAAAGATGTACTTTTAAGAAATATTTGCAAATTGTGAACATTTGTTTCCTCTTTGGGACTTACACAACTCTTTCCTGAAAAGAATATCTGTACTCTTTCCTAAAAGGTGAAGTAAAAGAGATGAATAATATATTTAGGAATTCCTTCCATAAGTTTTCAAATTTTCTGGTATGTGTTTTGTAACTTCAGGGGGAAAATATGTTCCCGGCCTGGGGCAAATAACCTTTGAAGGCAAAATCAGTCAAAGGGAGAAATAAAGTGGGAGAAACCTGTTTATTGTCTATAATCAGTTGTCCATTTCTGCTTGCCTGCATCTCTCATGACCCAGCTGCAAAAAGGACCCCACCAAGCCTCACCAGTCCAAATATTCCCTTGCTCCCCTCTCCCTTGTAATCACCTATTAATATGGAAATGGACTACTTCTCTCCACCACATGGGAACACCTACTGCTATGGAGATGCACTAAAGCCGGCAAGAGATTCTGGAAATAATTGCAATTTTACCCACACTTTCTTCTTGTTTAGAACCGATTAAAGATTACAAATGTATTGTGCTTTGCTGAAGATCATCTACATCATTTATTAGAGAGGCTAGATTTTATTTTCCATGGCCTGTTCTCAATTGTCTCTCTCTTGATTTTTATCTTCATTTGCATTCTCACTCTCTTTCTTTTTTTGGTTATTTCCTTTTTGGGGGATATTCTCTTGGGTTTTTTTACTATTTTGATAATCTTGTAAGGAATGATAAAATAATTTTCATTAGTCCATTGATTAAATCTTTAAATTTGCCCTGGCCAGCAGTGTGAGATATTTTCTGTGTATAATTACCATTACAGCTGTTTAGAGTTACTGACATAAAAGGATGGAAAGGGGAACCTTTGATTTAAATGAGCATGCTTTGGTATTTACTTGTTTGTTAATTATGTCAGTCATTTTTATAGCTTGTTAAAAATAAGGAATTTCTAAAATATTGCTTATTAAATGACAGTGACATTAGCATAGAAATTACTTCTTAACTATGATGATCAAGTGCTAATATTATTAAAAAGTAATATCAATATTTGATCTAAAATGGATTCCAGTGGGACATTTTACCTAAAACCTAAATTGTGCAGTCAAAATTTATGCACACTTTTCTACTTCTTATCTAACTCATTTGAATCCAATCTATTTTACAGTTTCCAGATATCAGTAAAATTAGACAGTCAATTAAAATTTCATGATCTACAGTATTATCTTTAGACAGAACTGAAAGCAATACTCTAGTTAATAATCTAACTATAAAAATAGCAGTATTGCTCTAGTTTCAGCAATAAGAAATTATAATTGCCCAATGTCCTAATTTCTTAGTTTAAGAAATGTAGCTTTTGCTAATCTTCTGTATCCTCAAACTTTGTGATTGGCTATGGTTGATATCAAACAGAAAAATCTGAGCTTTCCTCTCTTTTTATTCATATGGAATTTACATATATAGATCTTTTTTCTATATTTAGGTAAATAAAAGATTGGATATATATTAGATTAGTTGTGGTAAAATAGATGTGAATGCTAATCTAATGAACAGGTATCACATATAACTCATGAACACAGGATAAGGGCATCCACATTAGTCTTTATGTGGTTCCTTGGAATGACACAAAATTTAATACACGGTCTAGGTAAAAGAGTCCTAGGAATTCATTTGATGTGGTAGTCTATCTTCTTGGTGTTTTACTCACAATAGCTAATCGAGTAGAAGGCAAAGAATATGAAATCAGACAAATGGGTAGGGCACCTACTGCTTTTGTTTTCTGTTTATGCTACTAATATTCCCTGACAGTGGGAAGATTGAAATGTTGGATGTTCAATCACTCTATATAGTCTACCTTCAACTTATCAGTTAACCTTGAAATGTTTACATATGTTGGTGGCTCAGATTTCTAAATGTTCTATTTTTCTAATGCCATATTAAATCTACCAGTGTCACTTGGCTGTCACACACAGCTTATAGTTCTGAATGTCTACCTTTTTATGCCCAGAAACAGGGTAGTATATTACAAATGCTAACTATTAATTTTTCTTTTGTTGAATGGTCATAATACATCTACACATGTAAATGGCTTTAAATTCTAATTTTTACAGAACATTTTAAGTGCAAATGCCTTCATTTGTGATTTAATTATCTAAATAAAAACTAAGCTTTAGTAATTTGGGGGGAAATTTTTCTATTTAATTTTGTGAACAGTTGAAATATTCTAATTAAGTGGATATTTGAGAATAGAGACTTGAAAGGAAGGGCATTATCACTGAACTGTGAAATAATTACAGTGGAAGAGTTAAGGAGGAAATATCCATAATACCGTAAGTCAAGTATCAAAACTCAGTGATACTGAAACCAAGACAGTCCAGGCACTGATAACCATATGTTAACTAAAGCTACAAAATGTCCTACTGAATCCAGTTAGACAAAAAGGTTTTAAGATGTCAGGTACAAGTAAGAATCAAAGTGAGAATCCAAAAAACTATTCTGAGTAATGGAGGAGAGCAAAGGCCAAATACTAGTATTGGCAAAGAATAAAAATAAGATAAATCACTAGTATTTAACTAATTCAATTCTCATAACAACCCTATTATCATTCCCAAAATAAAAATGAGGATATTTTAGATTAGAAAAATTAACCTGGCAAGTACACAGACAAGAAGTTGCATGAATTCAGCAAAGGGTCTTAGGCAGTTAAACTTAGTGTTGGGGTAGTCTTTTTGGCTTTGGGATCCTTTCAAAAAGCCTGTCTTATGCCTCTCAGGTCCCTTTGTTCAAAATGAACTGTGGCAAAATCCTTCCTCCTTTCCCTATTGTTACTGTTCATGGAGTTGCAGAAATGCTTACATTCTTCAGCAGAATGAGAAACTGTTTCATTGAAAACCTACCTATTCACTGCTAACTAGGAATCAGACATAGCACTAAATATTTCAAGCAGCTTATATCATTTACTCCTCATGTCTCTGTGACACAGGTAATATTAATATCCCCATGTTAGAGATAAGAAAGCTGAGGACTTGGACTTTTGAGTAATTTGGCCCCAGTAACACAAATATTAAATGTATAAAATATTAGGGCTCGGATTCAGTTACAAGCAGTTTGACCCCAAACTCCATGTTAACTAATAACTGCTAATAACACCATTATTGCAAAGGATGGTGTAAATGAGAAGAAGAAAAGTAATCCTTAGTGTTAATAATGCCATCATTATTACCTACATTTATGGTTTAAACTCTCTCATGGTAGGGGGTATAAAACTCTCCTTTAAGATCTCACAAAAATTTAAAACCTTGAGAAATGTGCATATGTGCACACAAACAAATGTTCCATCACATATCAGGGAGTTATTGGACTCCCTTAAGGTCAAATTAAGAATCTCCAATATAAAGGTCATTCTATGTAAAAAAAAATTAAATATAATTGTATATTATATATCATATATCATATTTTTTATATATGGTATATGTATATAATACACATATAACCTACATGTATATGTATATAATGCTCAAGTTTGTGTTCTTGGTAACTATACTATTAGTAAACTGTGCTTTGGAAATTTGAAGCAAAAAAGTACTTCCTAAAATAAGTACCTTCTGGTTTAAAGAGAAAGACGTGGTTAGAATCTTAGCTTTACACTTTCTAGTGGATGCCTTAAGTAACTTCTGCTTCATTCTATGTCTCAGTTTCCTGACTTGTAAAATGGAGATAACAATAGTGAACCCAGAGGTTTGAGTTAAGGATTCAATGAGTTGACATTTATCATCTTCTTTGTAAAGGACCTTTGCAGAGTCAGCTTATAATAATAGTTCGTAACCTGCTTATATTTTGACCAGTGAGTTTTATAATAGAAAGAGAATCCCTGATATTAACACTGTCTATTTCTCACAACCCTGATGTAACATCTAATGTAATGCATTGAATAGTAAATATTTAGTAAATTTTTGCAGAATAAATTTAGAAGGAAAAAGAGTCTTAGCATTGCTCCATTTCCAATCATGCATTTAAGTTGCTATTGAATTTTTAGAAGTTTTACCATATTCCATGGTGTGCATATTTCCATATTTGATTTTATAAGTCTATTGTCCACTAACAGTGTAACATCATCTCTTAGTCCTGATATATAAATAAATATATATATATATACATATATATATATAATCAATCACTTTATTATTTTTGCTTTATTCCCTTTAATTACATCTCTTTGCTGGTTATTCATACACATCTCCATTTTTATCACTGGAATGTTCTCCCACTTTTTCAAATAGCCAAGCTGATCTATACTTGTGGCTGTGTTTTGTCTTTAAATGCCAGAGAATCTTATATGGAGTAGAGATAGAATATTTTTAATATATTCTATTAATATGTCCTTTCCAACCCTCTAGATATTTTAAAGTATCTTTTAGAATATTCTGAAAGGATAGAAAAATTCATTATTTTTATGAATGTTACCAAAACCATCAATTACAATGTTCCAGTTAATTTTTACATGTGTAATTTTATTTGAACATGTCAATTGCTTAGTACAGTTATGCTTAGTTGTATGATCTCTCTTATTTTTTTAAATTATTTCTGTGATGCCATGTTTTGATATGTGGCAGAACTGGAAATTCTTACCTTCTTTTAATATTTTTAACTTTTCTGCATAAAATTAGGGCTATGATTAGGTGACGATTCCATCTACATTGTCACAGATTAAGTTTTCTTACTATATTTTAACATCTCATATTAATTAAGAAACATTAAATATGTTAAAATGCTCATATTATTTATTATGGTATAAAATCTGTAATTGTATTAAACTGTGGCTTTCTATATCCTTGATCATTAGGGAGAATTCTTTTTTAATCACCCATTTTTAATAAATGATAAGATTGGTTACTAGTTTGGTTTTTTCATAAAACATTTAAATCTAACATTTTTTATTCCTCTATACAGTTTTGCATATTGACCTTATGAAAACAAGGTGAATTCTTACTTAGAAATAAAAATGAACTTTATAGACTAAAGTCTGATTTTTAATGAATTGAACATGTTTTCCAAACTTTATTTTGCATATAAATCATTGAATATCTTGTTAAAATACAATGTTTGATTCAGTAGGTCTGAAATGAGACCACATTTTGAGAAGCAAATGTGTTAATCTACTTCAGGATATCTAATGATGACACAGCAGAAACTTCTTGACTCTCATAGTTGACATACAGAATTAGTTTACTGCAAGTTAACTATGGATGGTTCTTCAAGAGCATGGGTGCTTGAGATGAGATGTAACTTTCAATTCATTATCTTGTACTTGTTAGCTGTTCAGTCTTGGGCAGATTTTAACTTTTCTTAGCCTTGGTCTGCCTTCTCAGTATCTCAAACAGTGGTAGGCACTTGAGAAATATTGATTGACTGACAAAGATTTAAATAGAAATAATCAGTTTCAGTGATGACAATTTCAATTCAATTCATCAAATATTACTGAGTACTTACTACACACATGAACAGGGTGGTGGGCTCAGGGTAATATGAAACCACTGTTTGCACGAGTTGTCCTTTTCAGAAAGCTAAGTGGACAATGGTATGACATATAAACATTGGCATTGTTACCTGGGAAATTTTTCTGATTGCCTTTAGATATCAGCAATTTTTTAAAAATTACTTTAAATGATTTATTCACCAAAATGTAATGTTTTTATGTTGGTAAAAATTCTTAGTTATCCCTGAATTCTAGAAGTAAATGATGCACCTGAGTGATCCTCAGATTGACCTCTTCTAATTAGATGAATTAGATAAAGAATTATATTTGGACAAAAGTTTGCTGCATGCTAGAATGACTTTGTTACTGTATCAATAACATTGTGATTCAATTGTTAATATAAGTTGGAATCAAGACATCTAGACATTTCAGAAATTAAATAAGATATCAAATGTCTGCTGTTGGATAATACGCTAAGATGACTTTTTTAAAAATTGGATTATGTGCCATGGAAAATTCTAAACCCAGATGTGGCCCCTTCTAGTTTTTGACAGCAGAATGTGGAACTCACCACCAAAAATAAACCCAACATCAGAAGCTGGTTGCATATAAATTGTAGTTGGCTGATATTCTGTTTCAAATTGAGTAATTAATTATATTAGCTGCATTTCATGTAATACTCATATTAGAAACAGTGATATGTTTGCAATGAAATACCATTTTGTTATTGTTAATGAATGTGACATGCATGCCAATTGTCTTGCCTTCCTTTGCTTTAAAGCTATTGTCATTACAAATTAGTTTTTATCACTATTTGTACAATCTTGACTACCCACTAGTGTTTTTATAGTTGCATTTTGAAAAGGTTGTTAATTAAATTTATAAAACAAAATTGAGCATATGTTTTTCTTTTTCCAATTTTGTTACCATATTAAAATGGGGTGGTGATTTTTGTCAAGAAACCAATGTTGGTGTTTCCCCTGATAACAACAGTGTTCTGATGTTTGCTTTTGACTATCTGAGTATCAGGAAAAATTTAATAAGAATCTACTAAGAAAACTTAGTAGAATAACATACTAAATTGTATGTTTTATGTGTATATTAATTTAGTTAGATTAAATTGTGTACAATATGTATTTTAGGAATATTTAATTCAGTCTGATCAATGAACCTTTCATTCTTCCTACTCCTCTTTTCCGCTTTTTGATAGAATAGGTCACATAACAGGATGGGTCGGGCCCTTTGGCTATGGAACCAAATGAATGACTCCTTCAGCTCACTAGCACTGGCAAATATTGTCAGGATTGAAGACCATGTTGTTTGGTGGCATGAAAGTGCGAAATAAGAGCATGTTTATAAAGCTACAGACTAAACTGTGTGAATATCAGCTTGCATTTCTCTAATGCCAAGTTCAATTTTCACCACTGAGCTGATTTCTCAAAATGCACACTAAGTAGTTGCATTTGTTATTAATCAAGCAAATGGGCATTACAGCATCGAGCCCTCATTTGATAGTGTACATTGAAATCAACAATGATAATTCAAGTTATACTATGATAATTATCAGTACTGTGTCAGAATGAAAGCAAATGCCACTTATTCTAATGTGGATACAGAGATTGCTCACAAATAAGAACAGAATAATAGGAAAGAAATGCATTCATATTATCAAATACACCCACAGTTTTAGCACCATTTTGAAATGAAAATAAGTGGCTAAGACATCAATTTTAAAGAGCCTTATTTCTGTTAAAGGTTTGTTTTCTTTTTAGAGTGTTTCTTTCGGAGGACGGCAGCCTCAGATTATATAACGTTACCAGGTCAGATGCTGGATCATATACTTGCATAGCTACAAATCAGTTTGGCATTGCGAAGAACACTGGCAGCCTGGTGGTAAAAGGTATTTAATATCTTCATTCGTGTTTGGTGAACATTGAAGATTCGTATACATGTCATGACCTCCATCACAGTGTCAAATCTGTATCATATTGTATAGGTGAAATATCTGATTTCACATTTGAAGGGTGTGTTCCCATACTCATTAATAGCATGGGTACTCTGCCAGTGAGATAACCGGGTAGATGTGAATGCGTTAATAGTTGAATGTCATCAGTGGGTAATTAGGTAGAAAAACCTGTACCTAAAATACGTGAATTTTCACAAGTCCCTTAGTGTGGGGAACAATGGACATTCTGATAAACATTTTTCTTGGTTACATTTCCTTCAGAAACTCTCATTTTGTATGAAATGTTTACCTGAGTATAAGGCTGCCAACTACATAACCAGTTCATTTATTTATATAGCTCTAGGTGTATAGCTAGTGAAATGCAGACTCTCTTGAATACACTTTAATAAGTAGTTCTTTTCAAAGAGAAAACAATTAAATGTTAGTGTCCATGTGAGTCATTATTATATTCCCATCACAGTGAACAAATAAGGTCACACAATTTGGGATAGTAAAACTATACACTCTATTCTTCAATTTTTTAAACTAGTGTCTATCCAAATGTACCTACATATATCACCAAAGGACATAATTAGTATTAGAAGTGTCTATTCCCCATCTTTGCTACTTTGTTGAATCTCAGCTCATAAAATTAGTATGTTTACTGGAAGCCATGTCACTTTTATCATTTCATTGCCTCCTGGATGATAAAAATGATTGTCTTGAAAAAGTAGTTTGAGCAGCTAATTAGGCCCAAATGATTAAATTCAGCAATTGGTACTTTATCATCATTTCTATTAAAAATAAACATACCCAATAAAAACTAGTTGGCTGCTGTTCTTCAACCGTCTTTATAAAATGTCTCAAAGAAAATAAACACCTACCTTTATTCTTGGTAGATATTTTTGCCAACATTGTCTCAAGCGTATTACATTATGTCAACAATTGTCTGAAATATGCAGGGGAATGTGGCTGATATAATTTGTGTCAAAATCCAACCTGCTTGACACATTTTGAAAAACTTGGCTTCTTTAAAATTGTATTGTCATCAGATTTCTAAGACAGAGATGGACTTACTGTTTCAAGGAAAGTGCTTTATCTATAATGATAGAGTTTCTCTCCAGCAAATATTTGGTAATGTCTGTATACTGAAAACTGTGTATACTTTATGTTCATTAAGAAAAAGAAAGAGATTTATTACATTTCAAATTAAGAAGGTGCAGGTATTATGTATTCTTTTTATTACCACAAGTTAAAATATGGTGAAGGATAAAAAGGCATTGCTGTTAATTTTCTAAGTATGGAGAAATCCAGGAAGAATTAAAATATGAAATACAAAGGTAGAAGACATCGGTAGTAGAAATGTAGTTTGTCAAAGAAAGTTTCTATAGGATGCTGCAGATCAGTAAGCTGGACCAATGGTTTTGTCGCTAAAATACAATAATAGACATCCTTCCATCTGAGAGATCAAGGGGATAAAAAGAAAATGGATAAACTGAGCTGAATAAAGAGTTTCTCTTCCTCAAATGTTTCTTAAACCTTTGGCATCATCATGCTTTCCACTAGTAATTAAAGGGAGAAAAGTAAAAGGAGAAGACTTATACAAATAGGAAACTCAGGAGCAGCTGAACTATGCTTAGTTCTCAAGAAAAACAATTGGAAATTTCAAATCTGTGACATAACCATGTTTTTGCTAGTGAGGTTCCTAATTCTTAGGATGGAAACAATTAGATCTACATTTTTGGATATTCCATAAAACACATCATAATCCCCAGGTACTCCACTCTCTCTACAGGTAAAAAAAATAAATTTTACAAGTAAAAAATATACATATGACTTATGTTTATGTTTATTTCTAGTGTTCTTTGCTGGGGCTATTGAAACTAAATTATCCCATCTACATTTCTGGTCACTTTAATCTTTTCTACTCTTTTGGAAAGAGTAGAAATTTTTTCTTAGTTAAATTCCCTTCAGAAAGTCATTTTGTATGACATTCTTACCTGGATATAAGGCTGCCAAGTACATAACCAGTTCGTTTATTTGTATAGCTCTAGGTACATAATTAGTATTATGTACTGCTGTAGCACTTTTCATCTTCCTACAAACTATACAATTCACTTATTGTTATATCTATGGTTTTTTCTCTATCTTTCCCTTCGTCTAGAAAAGAAGCATAAAGAAGGCAGGAACATCACAAATTCTAGAACAGTCCTGGGAACTGTATGTGTTCAATAAACATTTATTGATTAAGTGAAAGGATCTTATCTTACACCCTTTAGTTTACACAAATAATTTCCCTCCTGGCTTCCTTCCTATAAATCTGAGAGCTTTCAATATTTCAGGGTTTAAGTTTCTTAGAATACTTGGCAATAAAGAGCATCAAAGGAAAATAATAAGCTTCTAAATGCCTTCACTTTCCCAGTTTCAGGGTTTGTAGTTATGTATTTCTAAAAGAGAACTCCTTATTCTGCAAGGAGAGGGCACTATGTGAAGCTACATGAAAATTCTAAATAATTTATGTAGAGAATACACTATTATGGTATTTTCAGCACAGTATTAGAGAATGATTGACATGTACCAAAAGGCATATGTCAATATGCATGAATCTTTAATTTTTTCTCAACTCATATCTAATAATAGGAAGGAAATTGTGTTTATTATTTTTAACTTTCACAAAATATCCACATCTCATTTTAAGGGTCTTTGGGGATCTCTTGCTTTCTTCCTATTGACAAGAACCACCATATGTGATATAAATAAACACATGCATACATAGTAACACAAATACATTCAGAAATTAACTACAAAAACACAAAATGTGTACAGTATGAATAAAAGCATCTTTAGAAACTTTGCTATATTATTGATCTCTAATGTATGAGCTTTATTAAACTGTGGATTGCTATGCAGATACACTTCTAAAATACCTATCATCAGCATATCCTCTTATCTAGACTGCTATCTCTCTCTTTCATGTAGCAATGTTCAAGGTATAACTGCCAAAGAATTGTTATTTTACAAACTACAAATATGAGACTTTAATCAGAGAGAGAATTATAATAGTATGCATTGATTAAGCCATTTTTCTTGAGTATTAAGAGTATAGCCACCCAGTTGTTAAAATGACTTAAGATTTGCATGTAAGCACACTTATGTGTTTGTGTGTGTGTGTGCGTGTGTATTTTCTCATCTGATTGTCATCACAAAGTCAAATATAATTTTGTTTCTCAAATCAAAATCAGCGTATCGTGACCTTACTGGTAATAGGGTGCTAAGGAGCAAATGAGAAATTTCAGTAACTCTGATAAAACAATCATCTCTCTTTGAATTTACTTATCAGCCTCAGTCATGCAAGAAATGTTATTGTTAGATAACATGTAAAAAGATAATAGTTTACAAGAGTAAGATGTTTTCCAGCTTGGTTTTTAGCTGATAATGGCTTATCTGTGTTAAGAGTATTCTGAAGTTATCTGTACTGTATGTCAGAAATTTCTGTTTCACTAATGCAGTAGGATAAAGCAATTTTCCATTCAGACATTGGGAGTGCAATTAGCACTGGTCTTGCCAGAGCCTCCAAAGATGCCCAGTGTAATTTGAGGACATGTTCCATAGGCACAAACCGGGAATCAAAAGGAAAGAGAGTTTAAGTGCTTTCATTTTTGAAGACTTGGATTAAAATTGCAACATGTATATACACTAAGAGGTATATGAAAATCACATAAAAGGGGAAAATTATTTGATCTGGCATTTGAAAAATTATTAAAAAGCAGAGTAACAGCAGGCTATAAAAATGATCTTGTTTGCAGGCAACATTTGTTTTTGTTTCCCCACTGGAGAAGTTTTGGATGTTCAATTATAGGCCTCATTGCTTCAGCATTATTTTCAACTGAAATGTCGAAACTTGGAAAAGCATATCTAATGTGCAAATTAAGTTTATTGCTGCTCATTTAGTTGTTTATTCTTTGTAATATAAGTCTTTATTATACCAGAATAGAGAGTGGCCTATCCATTTTCTCCTGCAGAATGAGGTTATGCATTAATATGGTATTACATTTGCAAAGAGAAATACCAAGATGGGTAAATAATTAGAGGGTTTGTGGCATTAAAAGGCAGTTTATAAGGATTTGAGGTGTTAAGTCCAGCTTTATTGAGTAAACTAAAAGTATAATTTCACACAAATGACAAGATACATGGGAATACATCCATCATATTATAGGGATTGAAAACACCAGTACTAAGAAGTCTCTCAGTACTGCTATTATTTTCCTCAAAACGTTTAATTCTACATCCCAACTTTCTACAAAGAATGATTTAAAGCATTTTTAAGAGAAGAAAACATTTTGATTTAAAATTTTTTTAATGGGAGCATTATATATAGTGAATTTTTAACTGGCTAGAAATGAAATTTTCTTTCCCTCGCCAATATTAAAAATAAAGCTGAGAGAATTCTTGAAACTTGATTTCCATAATCTCTTCAAGTAAAAATTTAAAAACAAACAAAAATATTCATTTAAGACCTTTATAACACAGTGCATAATATCTTTAAAATGTACCACATATCACGCAAATAAATTTCCAGGTATGTTAAGCAGCTGTTTTTTAAATGTGTATTATATAATATATTACTGCAAAGGACAGATATTAATAAATTTTCAGTTTGAAACTTCTTTTTTATGTTAAAGATATTTTTCACTGAGCAGATTAAACCTACAATTAGTTAAAGGTTTATTTCACTTATTTTAATAAAACAGTAGGGAGAGTGTAGCTAGTGGTTTATGCCAAGTAAAAGAGGCCAGACAAATGAGTACACACCGCTCCTTCAAGTGGTGAAAGCATACACACAATTTTATTACTAACTAACATGAGATCTTGAAGAGTTTGGTTTTTTTTGTTGTTGATTGTGGTGTATTCTTTATTATTATCATTATTAACTACCACTTATTAGATGCATACTCTTTTCCAGGCACTGTGATAGGTGCTTTCTGTGTATCATCCCATTAAACACTCAGAACAAATTGAAGCAGATAGTCATTTTCTCCATTTTATACCATGTGAGACTGAGGTATAGATTGTTAAAACTACTTCCTCAAAACCCCTGTGTTAGTAAATGGCAAAATATTTTGTTTTCTTCTTTTTTATCTTCCAGTAAATTTAAGTAACAATAATTGCATGAGGTACTTTCACATGCCATTGTTTAAAGTCCCAAAGGAATGAAAATGTGGTAATTTGCAGATAGTATTGCTCCCCCCAAATATTTCAGCTTTCATTCATTAAGTAGAATTCAATATCTGTTTATACTCTTTTTCATTTGAGGTAAACTTCACATATAATAAAATATAAAAATCTTAAACGTGCATTTGCTGAAGTTTGACAAAGGCATACAACTGATAAGTCCCTAGCTCTGCCAAGATACAGAACATTACCATCACCTTAACGAATTTTCTCTCATGCCCTTTCTTAAACACCCCTGCCCCTGCCCACTTCTAGAAGCAACTACTGTTATAATTTTTTTCTGCCATGGATTTCATACAAATGCAATCACACAGTATATACTCTGATATCTGGCTTCCCTCACTTAGCTTAAACTACTAGCTATCTACTGTTTTTATTAAAAAATGAACAAAGAAAAACAAAACTTTCATCAACAGGCTTAGTCTGCGCAGTGTAAAAAATATCCTGAATTATGTTTGGCCTCAGTTTTCCTCCGAAACCTGTACGTACCTTTGCCCTGAGTGTTTGGTTAGGAATTGGAAGGTCAGTAATTTTTCCTTCATTGCTTCTGATGCTAAAAGACATGATTAGACTCCTCTGCTACTCAGGCATTCTATTTCTGAACTACCATGGTGGTCACTTCTGCTCTGACACCATTTTTAAGAAATAATGTGTATCATTATGATGTAAAAGGCCCTCATACACAAGCTCTGTTTTCAGTCTATTGGTCCTGAATACTCAAAGAAGCAGTTAGAAAATTCTTTCAAGTCGAATAGATTAATGGATTTAGAGGAGGTGCTGAAAGGGCAGAAAAAAAGATTCAGATGAATCAAATTCACCCTGTTTCTCATCTTCTGGTTTTTGCCTCCCCTTACCCCAGTGTAAATGTTCAAAAGAAAACATCCCCTTTCTACTAAGTCCTACAGCCAGGCAAAATAAAATTTCCTAATTCCATATCCTATAAACTACAGAATTCTTCAATCCAATGTTTTACTACAGCCTAGCATAAAGTTACAGTTGAAGGAATAAGTGAATGTTATCTATTTATAAGAAATATAAATATCATGCCATAAATAGTCATTGCCTATTATGTATTAATAGCCTGGAAACTGAGTAGTTGGTGTGCCTAATTCATTAAGAAGAATCTACAGTGCCTGCTCTTTTTAAATAAATGTCAGGCCCTGTTTTGATTATTTGTTAATATAAAAGATTTGCATTTACATTTTATATCATTACTGTTCAGTGTTATTTTGCATGATACTTAGATTTTCTCATTTAGACAACTCAAATTTTAGACAATTACTCTAAGCTGTTTTCCATTTCTTTCTTTTATTTTGGGGTTCTTGATAGTCTTTCATTTTTAATTGGAGCATAGTTGATATACAATCTTATATTGGTTTCAAGTATACAACACAGTTGTCCAATGGGTACCCATATTATTAAACCCTCACCCCCATTAGTGCAATTACTACCTATCAACATAGGAAGGTTACAGAATCATTGGCTATATTTTCCATTCTCTACTACCATCTCTGTGATCAACATAGTATCATTGAGAATTTTTGTGCCCTTTATCCCCCTCACCCTTCCCACCTACCCACTGCAACCCTCCCCCTTGGAAAGCACAAGTCACTTCTCAGTGCCCATGAATCTACTGCTGCTTTGTTCATTTTGTTTTGTTTTGATTTTAGATTCCACAAATAAGTGAAATCATATGGTATTTGTCTTTCTCTGCCTAGCTAATTTCACTTAGCATAACACTTTCTAGGTCCATCCATTTTGTCCAAATGGCAGGATTTCTTTCTCTTTTATGGCTAAATAATATTCCATTGTATATATGAACCACTTTTTGTTTATTTATTTATTTATTTATTATTAAGGTATCATTGATATACCTCTTATGAAAGTTTCACAAGAAAAACAATGTGGTTATTACATTCACCTTTATTATGAAGTCCCCCCCATAGCCCATTACAGTCACTGTCCATCAGTGTAATAAGATGCCACAGAATTCCTATTTGTCTTCTCTGAGCTACAGCCTAGCATAAAGTTACAGTTGGAAGAATAAGTGAATGTTATCTATAAGAAATATAAATATCATGCCATAAATAGTCATTTCCTATTATGTATTAATAGCTGTCTTCCCCATGACCCCACGCACACCGTGTGCACCAATCGTGATACGCCACAATCCCCTTTTCCCTCCCTCCCTACCCGCTCTTCCCCACCCCTCCCCTTTGGTAATCACTAGTCCCTTCTTGGAGTCTGAGTCTGCTGCTATTTTGTTCCTTCAATTTTGCTTCATTGTTATACTCCACAAATGAGGGAAGTCGTTTGGTATTTGTCTTTCTCTGCCTGACTTATTTCACTGAGCATAATACCCTCTAGCTCCATCCATGTTTCTGCAAATGGTACTATTTGTTTCTTTCTTATGGCTGAATAGTATTCCATTGTGTATATGTACCACATCTTCTTCTTTATCCATTCTTCTATTGATGGACACTTAGCTTGCCTCCAGATGTTGGCTACTGTGAATAAAGTGGTGATAAACTTTATTTGCATATAGGGGTACATATATCTTTTTGAACCACGGATTTTGTTTTCTTTGTGTAAATTCCTAGATGTGGAATTACTGGATTGAATGTTATTTCTATTTTTAGTTTTTTGAGGTACCTCCGCAATGCTTTCCACAGTGACTGAACCAATTTAGATCCCCACCAACAATGTAGAATCATTCCCTTTTCTCCACATCCATGCCAACACTTATTATTTCTTGTCTTTTGAATAGTGACCATTCCACCTGGTGTGAGGTGATATCTCATTGTGGGTTTGATTTACATTTCCCTAATGATTAGTGATTTGGAGTATTTTTTCATGTGCCTGTTAGCTGTCTGTATTTCTTCTTTGTAAAAATGTCTGTTCAGGTCCTCCACCCATTTTTTAATTGAGTCACTTGTGTTTCTGGTGTTGAGTCATATGAGTTCTTTATATATTTTGGATGTTAACCTCTTATCAGATAAATAATTTATGAATGTATTTCCCCACCTATAGGTTGCCTTATTGTTCTGCTGATGGCATCCTTTTCTGTACAGGAGCTTTTTAGTTTAATGTAGTCCCACTGTAATTCCTAGGCATTTTGTTTCCCTTGCCCAGGGAAATGTATCCAGAAAAAAATTGCTCATATTTATGTTCAAGAGATTTTTGCCTATGTTTTCTTCTAAGAGTTTTATGCTTTCATGTCTTACATTTAGGTCTTTGATCCATTTCGAGTTTACTTTTGTATACGGAGTTAGAGAGTAATCCAGTTTCACACTCTTACATGTAGCTGTCAAGTTTTCCCAGCACCAGTTATTGAAGACTGTCTTTTCCCATTGAATATTCATGACTCCATTGTTATATATTAATTGACCATATATGCGTGGGTTTATACCTGGGCTCTCTATTCTGTTCCATTGACCTAGGTCTGTTTTTGTGCCAGTACCATACTGTTTTGATTACAGTAGCTTTGTAGTATAGCTTAAAGTCAGGGAGCATAATACCTCCAGCTTTGTTCTATCTCAGGATGGCTTTGGCTGCTCAGGATCTTTTGTGTTTCCATATGAATTTTAGGATTCCTTGCTCTAGTTCATTGAAAAATGCCATTGGTATTTTGATAAGGATTGCATTGAATTTGTAAAATGCTTTGGGCAGGATGACCATTGTGATAACATTAATTCTTCCTATCCATGAGCATGGGATAGATTTCCATTTATTTGTGTCTTCTTTAATTTCTCTCATGAGTGTATTATAGTTTTCAGCGTACAGGTCTTTCACCTCCTTGGTTAGGGTTATTCCTAGGCATTTTAATCTTTTTATGCAATTGTAAATGGAATTGTTTCTTGATTTCTCTCTCTGCTAGTTCACTGTTAGTATATAGAAATGCAACAGATTTTTGTGTATAAATTTTGTATCCTGCAACTTTGCTGTATCCAGTTCTTAGTTCTGATAGTTTTTTGGTGTAGTCTTTAGGGTTTTCTATATATAGTATCATGTCATCTGAAATAGTGACAGTTTTACTTCTTCCTTACCAATTTGGATGACTTTTATAACTTTATCTGGTCTGAACGTTACTTGCCATGGCTAGGACCTCCAGTACTATGTTGAATAAAATGGTGCGAGTGGACATACTTGTTTTGTTCCTGATCTTAGCTTTTCACCATTGAGTATGATGTTAGCTGTAGGTTTGTTATATATAGCCTTTATTATGTTGAGTTGCATACCCTCTATACCCATTTTGTTGAGAGTTTTTATCATGAATGGATGTTGAATGTTGTCAAATGCTTTTTCAGCATCTGTTGAGATGGTCATATGGGTTTAATCCTTCCTTTTGTTAATGTGGTGTATCACATTGTTTGATTTACAAATATTGTACCATCCTGTATCCCTGGAATAACTCTCACTTGATCATGATGGATGATCCTTTTGATGTATTTTTTTAATGTGGTTTGCTAATATTTTGTTGAGGACTTTTGCATATGGGTTCATCAGGGATATTGCTCTATAATTTTTTTTTTTTTGTGGTGTCTTTGGTTTCAGTGTTAGAGTGATGCTAGCCTCATAGAATGAGTTTGAAATTATTCCCTCCTTGTCTACTTTTTGGAGTACTTTAAGAAGGATGGGTATTAGATCTTTAAATGTTGGGTAGAATTCAGCTGTGAAGTCATCTGTAACTGGACTTTTGTTTGTTGGGAGTTTTTTGATTACCAATTCAATTTCACTCCTCCCTCATACTTTATATATTAGATATCATAATGTGCATATTTTTGCATATCTCTTGACTGATTTTGTATATAGTTGGTTTTACTACTTTTGTTTTGTTTCATACTACTTAGTAAGTAATTGTTCTACTACCTTTATTATGGTTTTATTTTCACTGATGAAAAATATTTAAGCTTAAGAATATTTACACCTACTGAAATCCCTTTAACACATCATGGAAGGCTGGTTTAGTTTTGGTTTATTCTTTTAACTTTTGTTTATATGGGAAACTTCTAATATCTCCTTCAGTTCTGAAAGATATCCTTGCTGGGTACAGGATTCTTGGTTTAAAGTCCTGTTTCAATACATTATCTATTTCATGCCACTCCCTTCTGGCCTGTATAGTTTCTGCTGAGAAATCTGCTGATAGCCTTATAGGGTGGCCCTTATAAGTACTTTTTTGCATCTCTCTAGCTGCTTTTGATACCCTCTCTTTATCCTTATTCTTTGGCATTTTAATTATTATATACCTTGGTGTTGTCTTTCTGGTGTTCCTTTTGTTAGGGGCTCTCATACTTCCAGGACCTAGGTGTCTATTGCCTTCCCAGACTGGGGACATTTTCAGCAACTATTTCTTCAAAAAGACTTTCTACCTCTTTGTGTCTCTTTCCTCTTTCTGAGACTCCTATTATGCAAATATTGTCTCATGTGGAGTTGTCACACATCTCTTTGAGTATCCTTTTGTTCCTAGAGATTCTTTTTTCTCTCTGTTCCTCAGCTTCATTGTTTTCCTGTTCTCTGAATTTCATCTCATTGTCTCCTCTAGTTACACCAACTATTCATTATCTCAATTGTATTTTTCATTTCAGTTACTCTATTCTTCAGCTCTGAGTGGCTCTTTTTGAATCTTCTATCTCTTTGTTGAATTCCTCCCTGAGATCTTCAGTACTTTTCCACAGGTCAGTGAGCATATTTATGACTGTTATTTTGAAATCTTTATCAAGAAGATTGGTGATCTCCATTTCATTTTGCTCTTTGTCTGGTGTCCTATCCTGTAGTTTTGTTTGGACCATATTCCTATGTCTCATTTTGTCAGGATTTTTTTGTTTCTTTCTTTGTATTAGATGGATATGCTATGCTTCCTGTTCTAGAGGGTAATGGCTTTGAAGAAAGCCAAGAAGTTCAAGACTGTTTGCTCACCTGTGCCTGTCTCTTCTTTTCTGTGGAGCCACTGTTGCTGCTGGTGGGTTGTGGGCAGGGCTACCTTTCTGCCTTTATGTGGGAGGACATTTTGCCTTTCCTTTCTACTCTGCCATCTTTTTCACCAGAAGAATTGGTAATCTTTTAATAATTGTTCTAAATCATTTAAATATTGAAGTGAGAAATAAATGGATCATGTCACCTACAGATAAACTGGAGTATATTGACCATGGTTACTTTGTGCACTGAAATCAAATTATACTCTACCTGTGATGGAATATAATACCAAGTGTTTCATGAAGATTTTAATCTGTAAAACACGTATCTGAGCATTTAATCTTCACTTGGCTAAGAGGATATAATGCATCCTAGCTTTTTGCAAGCATTCATATGAAAAGGAAAGGTATATTAAATAAAGATCAAAAACTCCATTTCTGTCTTACTAGAGGTGAAAAAATAAAGACTCCATCACACTGACTTCCTTGTTTGTTTGTTTGTTTTTTCTGTCCAGGGTTTGATTCAGAATATTAGCTTTGGTTTTCCTGTGTTTGCTTTTCCGAGAGTTAGTAATTTTCTTTTTGTGTGTGTTTGCTTACTTTTCTGTGGACTTGACAGTAATTCATTCCTCAATTCTGTCTCATTTGTCTCCTTCCAATATCAACATGCCCTTGTGTTGCAGAGCTAGGTTGCTTTAACATCATGCCTTTTCTTTCTTGACATACTTTTTCATTTTGGTAGAATGCATCTTCTAAAGAACAAATTCAAGAGAAATGCAGTTCTTCTGAAATCATTCATTTTTGAAAATGTACTTATTCTATGTTTACATATGATGTTCTGTTGCTTGGGATCTTCTCTCTCTCTCTCTCTGTTCTTCCCAGTGTTTCACAATTGCCTGATGCTATGTCATAATATAAATCTATTTTCAACATTCATGCTGGACATTTTGTGTACTTTGTCATCTTGGAAACTCATGCTTTTTGGTCCTGGAATATCTTCCTAAATAATATAAGAATTTACTCCATTCCTTTTTCTCAAATCCCTATTATTTAAAAGTTAGATTTCCTAAACCAGCACCCAAGTCTATGTGGGTATGCATATATGTATATATTTGTGTGTGAGGTTTATTATAATATATATACAAATACATATTTTTAGATAGATAGGTATAGTTTATATACATGTATATATGTATTATATATTTTGTTTGTGTCTCTCTCCTGTTATCCATTTCATAGCTCTTTTGTTCTACCTTGTGGTATATTTTCTCAACTTTATCTTCCAGGCCTATTGAATTTTTGGTTTTGTTATAAAAAAAAATCTAAGTGTCCTTTTATTTTTTGACTGTTCCCTTATATAATTTATTCTTATAGTTGTTTTTTCTCTCCCTGAAAATATTGCTAATAGTTTTTCTTTTTTCTAGTTTACTTTTCCTACATGACCTCTCTGTCCCAAACTCCTTACTTCTCTTTTTGGCTTGTTTTCTTTTAATCTGAATCCTTTATTAAGAGATGTACAAAGGTATTTTGTGAATCTTAGTTATTTGCTCATACTTAACAGTAGTACACTAAAACTCTTGTAGAAAGCTCTGATCAAGTGTGGAGCTTATTCATACTAACATGATCTGGCCAAAATATATATATAGCATATACAATGTCTTAAGGACACTGTATTTAGAAGTATTCTCTTAGACTCTTCAGATCCCTAGGACAACTGTCCCCTACCTCCACCCAGATTTCCTGTCTAGAGAGCAAAGTCCCAAAAGCCTGTGCCCTCAGAGCCGAATGGGGTTACAAGACATGGATCCCAGTGGTCTTGTATTGTTTCCTTAATCTGCCTGTTTTCAATAGTATTCACCCATCCTCAACTGTGTTTGATGACTGGTCAGAGACCGTCTGTTTCATATGTTAGGAGAATAATTTGCCAGTCTTCTTCTGAGATCAGAAAACACTCTGGAAAACAAATAGCTTCCTATTCATAAAACCCAAAAGGAAGGTTAACATGATAAATGAATTTCCTTTTAGCCTTTGCTACTGCCAGCATAGGACTGGGCTCTGTGGTAGGTTGGTTAGAAATCATTCAGCTTCATTCCAGTCTCTCAAATTTTGTCTCCCCTTTTGATCTCTGTTTTGGTGGATTAAAGTCTTAGAAAAAAGTTTCTTTTGGGCATCAGTTACTAGATATTTATAAAGAATTAAAAATAAACACTGCATTTAATCAATTGTCTTTATCAGGGTATTATGCATCCTATTTTTTTTATGATATAATTTTTGTCCACTAATATTTAGAAGAAGTCAAGCTTCAGTTACTTCTTGCTTAAACAAAATGTTTCAAGTGATCAAGAAAGCACAATTCATGAGATAATAGGTCATGAACTCAGATTTTCCACTTGTGTACTAGGTATGATTCCCTCTCGTGTTCCAGGAATATCATTCTCTTTCTCTTTCTCTCTCTCTTTCTCCCTCATTCACTCTATCTCTTTCTTCTCTGTTACTCCTCTAACATATCATTCCCACCAACATACTTGCATATTGTTACTTCATCATTTAAAACAGTCCTTTTCTGACTCTGCTTCCCCTCTAGCTGCTGCCATATTTGACTATTTTCTTTTATGGCAAAACTTTAAAAAGTTGTCTGTAGAAGTTTGCTTTAGCCAACACTTCTGGTCAACTCTGAATCAATGCATCCAGGCCTTTTCCCTACCATCCCATCAACACTGCTCTTAACAAGGTGACTAGTAACCTCATCAGTTTTCAGTCCTTATCTCACTTAAGCTATCAGACTATTGATCACATCCATCTTGAAACACATTCCTCTTTTGGCTGCCTGGACACCGTATTTCTCAGCTTTTCCTTTTTATATCTTGAGTCACTTCTTTTCAGTTTCATTTGCTGGTTACTCTTAATCTTATCAATTTCCTAAATTTGGGGTGTGCCAGGGATTTGTCCTTGAATTTATTCTTTGCCGTATCTACTGACACTCACTTGATAACTAATCATTTTAAACACCATCTCTAACCTAATTCCCAAACTGATATACCAAGTTCCAATATCTACCTTAAACCCAAAATCCAATTGCCAATTTATTATGTTCACTTACCAGTTTACTGTATCTTAATATCGACTTCCTAACTCTTACTTTCAAAACTTGCTCCTGCTGCAGTCCTGACACTTGTTCAAGCCAAATACTTATAGTCATTTTTATTCTTCTCTTTCTCTCAGGCGCCATAGACTGTTTTCCAACAAATGGCCTCAGCATCAAGATATGTACAGAATCTAACTCCTTCCCATCACTACAATTGCCAAACTTTAGTTAAACCACAGCCGTTCTTCCATAGTATTACTCTAACACAGAGGTGCTCAACCAAGTTGATTTTGCCTCCAAGGGGCATTCAACAATGTATAGAGATATTTTTGGTTGTCACAACTGAAGGATCTACTGACATCTAGTGGGTGGAGGCCAAGGATGCTGCTAAATATCCTACAGTACACAGGGTAGCTTCCCCACTTCACTCTGAATCCACCCACTCACACATACAGCTAAAAATTATCTGGCCCAAAATGTTAATAATGTCGAGGTTGAGAAACCCACCCATCGCCTCAAGAGGATTTATCTTGATTCTCTCTTTGTCTCCCTTCTAGAAGCTAGGATGTTCCTTTAAAATGTAAATGAGATTTTTTTCTTTTTCTGCCTCTTATGATGGAAATCCCCTAATGGCTCCGCACTTCCAAATTGTTTCATTTGCTCAACATTCTTTCTGATACACATCCGGATGAAGGTAATGGTTCAATACTAATAAAATGGTTTTGAGTAAGAGATTGAATAAGGAATTACTTCTATGGTAAGGGTTTTTACTTCTGTCCAAAGTAATACTCATGTGTTTCTCCAGCTGACAGCAATGATCATACTGTTCAAGTTATTATCTAAGAACCTACTGATAAATGAATGACCTAAATATGCAACCCTACACATAATCTATTATTAAACATTAATATTGGAGAAAGTTCTATCCTGACTAGTTTGAAATAGCTTTATCATACCAACATCAAACCAATATTAACCATAAATATTTTTAAAATATTTTAAAAATAAAAAAGCAATTAGAAGGAATTATGACAATAACCAAGGTATTTCCAAAAGGAGAGACAATATTCTGGAGAAAATAAGTGCACAGATAGGTGAGCCCAACACTCACCAGAGATTTTCTCCTCCAGAAACCTGCCAATTTCTAAGCAGTCTGAATCAGAAACACAAGACACCAATTAAAAAGCAGAAAATACCTCAAGAAGAAACATTGGGAGGCTCACAGTGCAAGGAAGACAAAAATTGGGGCTCAGAATAAGCGAAATTAAAGACCTGTGGAAAACTCAGCCTTGAATCTAGACACCTAAAGGCCTATGTCCCAGAAATAAAAACAGAAACAAAATTGATCAATACTTAAAATGACTGAGATACAGACTCAGTTCATATCAATTCCTCACTAGATTCTGTTCTTTTCAATTGCCCACTTAGAAAAGTACATCTTCCTGGTGAAACAAAATAAAAACATTTGTATTTTGACCGACAATACCTGGCACTCAATAAAATGTTACCAGGAATAGCTGGAGCCAGGACTATATACCAAAACCCAGAGAAAAATCAGAAAATAGTAACAGCTCACAGCTGATAGGAATGTGGTAGTCATTAGACAAGAGTTTTTAAATAACTGTGATGAATATGTTTTAAAAAACAGATAAGATGGACTGTGTCAGAAGAGAAATGATATGAATTAAAAATCAATAGGAAGTTCTAGAACTGAAAAATACAAAGGCAAAATAAAGAACAAAGATCGATTTAATACCAGATTAGATATAGCAGACAAGAGGATAAGTAAAGGAGAGGATGTGTGAATAGAAAATATCCAGACTAAAACACGGAAAGAAAATGCAACAGGAAAGTCAAAAAAGAACATAAGGGACATACTGGATATGGTGAATAGTTCTAACATATGTGAAATTGTCCCTCCAAAAGGAGCAGAGAGGGGAGAAAGAAAATGAGGAATAAACTATATTTGAAGAAATGTTTACCAGAGGTTTAAAAAACTGAAAATGGGAACAGCCATCTTATTCAGGAAATTATATGAGCCCTAATTAAAATAAAGACAAAGACAAGTTGAAACAAGTGCATAGTACTGAAAGCAAAGAAACTTCATCCTGTTTGGAGAAAAAAGATACATTATCTTCAAAACAATAAAACTGGCAGTTGATACAGCAAAGTAAGTAAGGAAATCCAAGACAATGGAATGGGCTTGTAATGGGCTGAGACACAATACCAGTAAGAATTCTATTCCCAGTAAAATTGTCCTCCCAAATGAAAACAAAATAGAAATACTTTTGCACAAACAAAATCTCAGAAGATGTTACCTTCAAATCTGCACTGAGAAATACTAATGAAGTTACTAGTTAAAAGGAATATGATCCCAGATTAAAGCATGTATATAGAAGAAATTAAGAGTGATGGGAAGGGTTAATATGTTAATATGTAGGTTAATTTCAGATTCTGAGGAATTGGGAAGAGGACCAAATTTTTTAAATATTTATTTCTAATATTCACAAGTTAACTATGTAGGAAAAATATCAGAGAATTTCATCACCTGTGTGAAGTGTTATTTATACACTAGTTTCCTTTATATTGGTATCTTAGCAACATTTCCTATAATGTCATAGACAAATGAAGGCATGTTTGTACAGAGGGAGAAAGGTTTGATGATTTTTCTTACACATCTGTCCATCTTTTGAGAGGAATTGATAACTTCAGAAACAACCTGAGCAATTACTATTCTGAACAGTGACACTGAGAGATTATGACTCAGAGATGGAGATGTCAACTGAGTTGAAGGTACAAAAGAAACAAACAAAAAGTGACCAACAATAATATTTTCTGAATAGTCAGGAAAGACCAGTTATACATTGAATTTCCCCTGGCTTCTAAAAATGAATTTAGGGATCAAAATATGTAATAGTGTGTTTGGCCATTGATACAGGGAACACATCCCATTTGTGTTTAAAGAAATCATGCAAAACAATTCTGACAAATGTTTTGATACTAATTTTCATGTGTCCTGAGGCACACATTACTAAATATGTGTTCTTGAAACTTCATTGTCTGTTAGGACAATATGAATTTGAGTAAGGCTATTTGTCAAAAGAAGTCTATATTTTATTAAACCTTCCCTTATACTTCTTAAGAATAAGATTGTTAGATCAAGCTATTTTCATATGATTTATGTTATATCTCACTGAAATAGATTGAAAGTGGTAAATATTAAAATTCTGTAATTTTAGGAACTCTTCATGAATATTGATCACTCATATTTAGAATAATCTTCAAAAAAGTGGTCAGTTTTCATCATTTTAGAAGCTGAATGTGAAAGATGCCTCCCTATTCTGTATTTAAATATTCACTACCTCAACATTTTCTTTCTTTCTTTTATTATTATTGAAAATTACACACAGAAAATCAGAGAAGATAGTATGAGGAACTCCCATCAGTTAGGGTTGATAATCATCAACTCATATCCAGCTTTGTTTCATCCATACCCTCACCTTCTTCCCCAGGCCCCACCCCAAATATCCAGAGGCAAATCATAAACATCACAATTTCATCTATAAATATTTCACAATGTATCTTTAAAAGATAAGGGAATATTCTTATTTTAACATAACAGTAAAAACAATTTTATCATCTTACAAAATTAACAATAATCCACAAATTATTCAGAGTTTGAATTTATGTGATTGTCTCATAAATTTTTACATGTGTATATATATTCTAAGTAAATACACACATTTACATGTGTGTGTTGATCCTTTTTAACCATGGAAGTCATATTTTCAAACATTGTTTCTTAGAATCCATTATATCCCAAGATATATGAAGAGATTTTACAAGGATTAAGAAAGTTCCACATTTAGTAAGTGTAAGAAAATGAGAATTCAATAAACTTTAAAAAGTTTCTTTAATCCAAGAATTCTCAAAGCTTTTTAATATGCTAAAATGCACTATGAAACCCTTAAAGCAGATATAGTATGCTGAATTAATTATAGTTAAATAACCTTGGAAGTCCATCTTTATTTTTTTGAAGCATAACTAACCAATAACATTTTACTGGATATGACTTTTACCTGGATCCAAAACATTAGAGACTTTCTGACAATGTATTTTATATAACTTGGATTTTCCTTAAGTGGAAATTTCAGGTTCAGATTTCAAGACCTGCGGCAATATTTCTCAAAGCATTGTCCCTGGACTAACTACATCAAAATCAACTGGAAAAGCAGCCTGTTAAAAATATAAGTTTCTAGGTTCCCTCTGCAGACCTGCTGAATCACTATTTCTGGTAGGATCTGAGGAATTCACATATTGAATATGTTCTCCAAGAAATCCTTAGTACACTCAGTATTTTAAACTATCTTACTAGAATTTCTACAAATACCTAAGGAATATGCAAGAAAAATAAAATTATACAAAATGTAAAGGGATAACTATCCTTCTAGTTTGTTTCAAGAGAAAGAGGCTTAAAGGAATTCAAAGTTTCACAAACTATAGAGTCTAGTACATAGTTGACTCTCCTCCTTTTTAATTTGTTATAATTCAGGTCCTAATTATCTCACTTATCCATAAATACCAAGGAGTGTTTCAGTGTTATTAATGAGCCTCATGTTTTGTACCTGCTGTACCACCAGGAAAGGAGTAGACCTCATGTGTGCATATACTTTCTTCTACTCCCTGGGAGTGATTTGAATGGCTTAAAAACAATCTCTATGATATTAGAGTTTCTTAAGAAGTTAAAGTGTGTGCAGAGGACGAGTCTAAACTTGTTAATGGAATAAAGCATATTCCCTGTTCTTTCTCTTAAATAGCATCAAAGATTTTGTATGTTTCTGCTGCTCAAGAACCACTCTCCTATCCTCTGCAAGTATGATTTTGTCTCTGTGGGGTGTTCACTTTGAGTTCTGAGCTAGAGCTATGCGTGGTTATAGAAGTGAACTCTTTAGAATAACAATCATCAGCCTTGTGGCTGTTGCTGAGCCACCTACACCGGATTAGGACAGGTCTGCATGTGGTGTGTGGAGAGGATACAGTCATTAAATTGTGCATAGTCTCACCATGCAGGAAGGTGTTTCCAAATGGAACTATGCTCAGATAATCATGCATCCCTTTTTTTGGTTAAGAAGTCCACCCCACCCACATAGAAGCTACTTCTTTTAAATAGAATCCATTTTTTCACCTTACAGATACTGGTGTGTCTTTATATCATTCCCTCTGCTTCATACTTCCAATGCTTCCCATTTTTCTTTTTGGCAAAAATAATGCATTTCTTAACATAGTGTCCAGGGCTGGCTTCATCTGTGTGGGACCCCAACCTGAGAAGTGCCCAATGTTTAGCCTAATGTTCTGCTATCACTCTCTTGAAATGCCTCATCATTTTGTCTCTGACTTTGTTGCCTTGTAAGTGAGGTCTAATGGAACAGTGGAGAATGCACATTGGCAGAGGAGATATGCCTGATGGCAGCCTGTGCACGTGTATATGGCTCAGCAGCTCTCACGTACACACATGCTCATACCTATGCACCAAGCAGGCAGTATTCACACCTAACAGCTGGTACCATGTACACCCACATGTGTCATGGCAGTCAGGAGTGCTGAGGCCCTGAGAAAAATGGGCACATCAGGACCCAGGCCCAAACTAGTAAAGGTGAGGGGAGCAGCAGCTACAGAAACCTCAGTGGTTGGCAACAAGGGCTTCAGGAGAACAAGAGACTCAATAGTCAGTGCCAGGATCCAGTGTAAGAGGTTCACCTAACCCATCTGTCCCCAGAGACTGTGTGATCCCTGTAACATTTGCAGAAATATTAACTCTTCAGCCTGAGCAGCAGGACAGAAGCTATCAATGGCTCAGGCTATAAACTTTGTCACTAAACTATTACTAAATAAGAGCCTACCCATGAACATTGCAATAAGGCATATCACAGAATCATTCCACTTTTTCAATGAGTTTAGTATACAAGGTTTTGAAAATTTCTGCAAAATTGCAAAGCTAATATCCAGAAGCTTAGAAATACAAATTAAATTTAAAGATTTTTCCACTCAACAGAAAAGAACACTATTTTTATATGAAGCCCCAGGTCAGCCAATTAATGAGTTTCCTAATAATTGAAGATAAGGCAATGGAAGGTATAAACAGGCATTTTGGAATATGCATAAATCATTAAGACATTTTCAGTTTCTTGTACAACCTGCACAAGTTACAGGATATGTCATAAAAACAAAGTTCCAGTGTTTAATATTACATTTAAAATTTAACTCAGATTTACATAAAATGGATTTGTATGAAGAGTTAAATCTCTAGAAAAAAATTGTTCAGTGAGGATCATCAGCTCTAGATGTTCTAAAACTTGTATTTCAAAATAATTTATCAAAAATTTATTCTGATGTTGTCACAACCTATAACTACTCTTAACATCTCTGTAACAGTTGTATCAGCAGAAAGATCCTTTTTTAACTGAAAAATTATCAAAAAGTATGTGTTCTTTTGCATTTGCCATGAGCGAATGATGTCAATTACATCTGTCGAAAATGCAGTTGCTTAAAGCATAAATTCAGATGATTTAAAGAAATATGCAGAAAAGTAAGAAAAATTTTATGAGCAATCAAAATACAACTTTAATGTAATATTATTGTTTAATTATATAGAACTAACACCAAAAACCTATTTTTTGCTATTTGTAAGTTTGTGCTGTTACTCGTATATCACTATTACCTTGTTACATTTTACAATATAGATTTCTAAAAAACAATGCTTACATTTTTTACCTTTAATAGAAATTTTTTGGTCTATTTTCCAACAAACCACCCCATGTTTTCACTTCATACAGTGACCCATAAATTATGTAGCTGGCCCTAAAATGATTTAAGGTTTAAGTGTTCGCTATGACAATCACCCAACTTCATCCACTCCAGTTTCACTCTTGTGTTATTTTCTAATACTGGCTTTCTAGCAAAATGACTGCCTTACCTTTACCATCCATGTTTCTTCTTCACACAGATTCTTCGCAAATGCTCTTGCCTGCATAGGGAGTGTATTTACTTCTCCCTGTCTATTATCTTCACCCATCTAACTCCTGTTTGCTCCCAGATAAAACAGCTCCTTCTCAATAAAGTGACCCCCCCCAAGATTCAACATTTTAATAGAATAATTTTCTTCTAACATATCGCATATCACTATTATAACTATATGTTCATTAATATGTTTGATTAATGGCAGCCTCCCTCTTTACATATAAATCTCTCTGAAAATAGGCACGATATCGTTTTTATTTGGTATTTTGTTTTTCATTTCCTTCTCCTTCCACTCTATTTCCAATACTTAGCAGAATTTGGTAGGTACTCAATAAATATTAATAATAAATTAACTAGTAAGAAAATGTAACCATTATAAATTATAATACAAATATTTCTTATTCATGAAGTTTTAGTCATTATTACTGAACTACCAATGATGTATGTATAAAAGACTTATTTGTCTAATTTTGCCATTTTGTGTTGCAATTGATGGAAGGAGTTACTGTCATTTTTAATGTTTGAAAGTTACTTTCATGATCTAAAACGTTAAATAAGAGAAGTTTTGCTATCAATGCATCCAATTAGCTAATTTATCCTCCCATAAATGTAAATAAGACATTAGTAATATAATTTTTCAGAGAAACTACAAGAAGAAAAATATTCTGTAGTCCTTAAAGGTGTTCTTGAAACCCTGGATATCATTTATCCTTTCTTTGGGAGAGAGATGTGAAGAAGGCTTGGAACTGAGAATGGACTTAGTCCACAAAGTCATTCCTCAAATTTTCCCTAGAAACAATTACAATAAAAAGTGTATGCATCATATAAATTCAGTAGGGGAAATAGTATTTTTAAAATATGAAGACATGTCTGATGTATATTAAGAAATAGATTTTCTCCATTATATTCAGAAATATAATATGTGCTTATATTTTTCCATGGCTCTTTTATCAATCTTAAAATCCATGATTATTACTTCTTACTTTCCATTCCCAAATCTTTATTTAGGAAACAATTGCAATATTTAAAATATTGGAATGACACTTAAACATTCTAATGCTAAAATACAGTGGCATCCTAATCTATGTGAGCATATAAATTCTCTCACTGCTGATTTGGTTTCTTGAGCAGCATGAAGAAGCCAAAAGGAAAGATTTTAGTCCATCTCCTAGAGGGTTAAATTTATGAATACTCTTTAGAGAAAGAGATTTTTAAGGGCTCTTATTTCACTGCTTTGAAACTTCTTTCATACAATATTTTTGCAATATAATTTGCCCAAACATCTAATTCTTAAATGTAAATCCCTTAAAACATATTTAATTTGGTAGCATAGTGTATATCTATAGCGAAATGTAGGTCTAGGCCTCATTTATGGTTATTGAGTTGCCCTTTTGGTCAATTCTTAGCCCTCTAAAATTGGAACTATTTATTCTGCTATAAAAAATGTAGTCAAAGCTGATCACTCTGAGTCTCTTTTAACCAGAGAAATATAGGACTTTGCCTCTTGAGCTAAAGTAGAAATTTATTATCACAACTATGTCAGAAATAGAGTATTATATTCGTATTAGTAAGCATAACCTTACAATTATAAATCTCTATATAAACTATTGTAGTTATGACCTGAAGGACATACTTTGTCTCACAGTCTATGAAATTAACAGTCTATTTAGAGCTTTCACCAATGTGTGGAATATAATGTGGCTGCAGTTACAGAGTAAAAATATAATAAAAATTGTATGGTACATTCTCTATGTATGGAATGCTATCTTTTGAGGTCCACAGTTTTCTATAAACTATTTATTTAAAGTATGAATAAATTTTGTCAGTAATTTTTGTACAAGTAATAAACTACACTGTTCAATGCAACAATATTTGAAAAAGGAGAATAGAATTTTTCTTACTGAATATAGACCTTCAATTTCATATTGAATTTAATGGAACTTGTATTTAAACAATTTTAAGTAGTTGCAAAACCATTCAGAATACATGTTTTATAGCCAATGTGCTAGCATTTTATAAGCTTTTATAACAATGATATTTTTTTCTCAACAGAGAGAACTGTTATTACCGTTCCACCTTCCAAAATGGATGTTACAGTTGGCGAGAGTATAGTCCTACCATGCCAGGTGTCCCATGACCCCTCCATTGAAGTTGTGTTTGTATGGTCTTTCAATGGAGATGTCATAGACTTAAAAAAAGGAGTGGCTCATTTTGAAAGGATAGGAGGAGTAAGTTGCTGAAATTCTTAAGTGCTTTATGAAATAAATCACATCTTTTGCATGAAATCAACACCTTTCATAATTATGCTCCCCATACTTATTGCATGGATAATCACTGTGTATGAAGTTGCATCTGTTTTCTTTCACTTGTTTTGTTTTGTTTTATGTCTTTCATAGAAATGCTTGTGTTCCAGATGCAATTGTAATAAAGGGGATAATAAAAGGGGTCAAATATGAGAAACTACAATGATACATTGAGTATATCTCCTCATTTCAGAGGTGTCTCATATTTAATACCCAGCTGTAAAAAAAAAAAAATGGGACCTGCTGTGTGTAGGTATATTTTTATTCTACTGTGTAATTATATTTTTATTCCTTTTCCCCCTTTTGTCTGCAGGAAGCTGTTGGGGATTTGATGATAAGGAATATTCAGTTAAATCATTCAGGAAAATATCTATGTACAGTAAAAACAACTCTAGAAACTTTATCTGCTGTGGCTGATATCATTGTTAGAGGTAAGTATAAATGGTGAAGATAAATGAGCACATGATTTATTCAGATAAAAAATGTTAATATGTAAATGGTAGATCTTTGAGTAACCACATCATTATAAAGAAGTGAGATAAATATTATAGATATTTTTATTTTCTAACCTCCAAGGCGCCAGTATGGATATGGATACTGGATTGAGTAGGTTTTGTTTATTTATAAGGCATGGTCTGTTTCATCAAGCAGTACCCATCCCTAAAACTGAGGCATGCATCCTATTTAAAGTAAACTGTCTTGTCAGAACAGGGTCAAAGGCACACTTCCTGTAGTTCTCCCTATCAGTTGCATTTACCTGAGTTACCTTTTGAGTGAGGAACTGATGAAAGCAGTTCTCAGTTCTTGAGATTAGCTCCTTATAGGATAGTATTCAACCATTCCATGGCTGGCATTTTCTAATCTTCAAAAGAAGCGTTTCTAAATGAATCTTTCACCACATAAGCTGAATTAATAAGGCTTTGTCTCAAATAATGTATTAAAAATACATTATGTTCAATATTTTATTTTCTAAGCATAACAGATAAACTATCCCTGTTCCAAATAAATGAATTTAATAATTTCCAAATTAGTCATCATGAAATGTATTTTTCAAGGTCCACCAGGTCCCCCTGAGGATGTAAAAGTGGAACACATTTCCAGTACTACTTCTCAACTAAGCTGGAGACCAGGCTCAGATAATAACAGTCCTATTCAAATATTTACTATCCAAGCTAGGACACCATTTTCTGTGGGTTGGCAAGCTGTTTCTACTGGTAAGTGACACGCATGTTTTTGGATAATTTTCTAGAACAGATGGTGTATGTGTTTCTTTCATTGATTGGTTTTAACTAGTACCAATTTAAGTGCCTGAAGTGTCCCCTTCTTTTAAGTTCCAGAAATTCTCAGTGGTAAGGCATACAATGCAACAGTGGTTGGTTTGAGTCCTTGGGTGGAATATGAATTTCGTGTTGTTGCTGGGAACAACATTGGAATTGGCGAACCAAGTAAACCATCAGAGTTGTTAAGAACCAAAGCGTCAGGTAAGGAATCAAGATCTTCTAAAAACATGGAAGATCCTTTATGGTATAGTTCTTAAAGAAAACAAGAAGCATTTTTATGCATCTTGTAGTATTTTGGGTCTAAACTCATAGGCAGTAAACCAGTGGCTCTCATTTTCACATTTTTATGTGTACAAAGTGAGGTATATTTGGTCCTGAATAGTGCATTCAATAAGAGATGATTATAGCTAGGCAGGCATGTCAAAAATAAGAGTTTTCCAGAAACTGTTCTCTCATTTCATCTATTTTCTAGCCAAAATCCAATAGAGAATCTGTAGATTTGTAGATGCAAATGAGTTACTGCTTATTTCATTAAATGTAGCCAAGAATTAATTGAGACTCTATTGGTGCAGTCATCCACACATTTCTATCTATTTCTCAACTCTGACCTAATTGAAGCTTCATTGAGCAATAGTATAATTTCTTCCCCATGCAAATGAGGTAAATCCTAAGCACATTTAACAGAAGCATTAATTGAGCATCAATTGATTCAGTGAACAGCAGAACACAAGTATTAAACCTGCCTCAGAAATAACCCCTTCTTATGCTCTTTTTGATGGATCCTCTTTGTTCCACTCAAACTTTTACACCAGGGTAATGTGTGATCTGCTCACTGCATGTGGCTAGCAAAGTTCACATTCTTAACCACTCAGATAAATGAATGTGTTTTCCATACAGCAGTAGAATTCCTTTTGGGTTTCTGGACCCAATTCTAGTGGGTGTGTATGTGGGTGGGGGTCTTCCCACGCACAACACCAAGCAATTCTTAAACACCAGCAGGATGTCCAAGAACTCAGCTCAATTCTGACGCTATCTGCCTCAAGACAGCACCAGATTCCCCAGGTTAAGGGCTCCATCCTACAAGACTGCCCTCCACCCCCACTCCAGATGCCAGCTGTAAGCCCCAGTCTGTTCCCTCTGCTTCTGACCAACCAGCTACAAATGGGAGGTTCCCATGACCTTCCCCATAGGTTCAAATAATTTGCTAAAGTGGCTCACAGAACTCAGGGAAACACTTAACATTTATCAGTTTAGTAAAGGATACCATAGGGATACCAGTAAACAGTCAGATGAAGAGAAACAGGGCAAGGTTCCAAATAAAGGACCCTCCTCATGGAGCTTGGGGCCTGGCTCAGTGGCACTTGGATGTGTTCTGGTTCCCAAAGCATAGAAGCTCTCTCCAACA
Organism: Phataginus tricuspis; assembly: GCA_029783875.1. Classification (NCBI taxonomy): domain Eukaryota; kingdom Metazoa; phylum Chordata; class Mammalia; order Pholidota; family Manidae; genus Phataginus; species Phataginus tricuspis. The sequence goes on along the minus strand of JAQQAC010002837.1, from coordinate 89,615,435 downwards.
GAGAAGCAGGATGCAAGAGAGCAATATGCTCTTCTCATGCGTTTTTGTGAGGGCTTCATCGCATAGGCATGATTGACTAAATCATTGGCCACTGGCTGATTCAACCTCCAGCCCCTGCCCTTGGGTAGAGATCCAAAAGTCTCTCATTAACATGACAAGACACCCATTTCACCTTGAAGGCTCTGAAGTGTCTTTAGGAACTGTGAATGAAGAACAAATATACCTGGGAAACATAAATTTTGTCATATGAATTACCAATAGGTATTTTTTACAACTCAAATATCATAATGAAGGATCACTTTGTTTTTGTTACGTTGATTTAACAAATACAAACTACTTCAATAAAGTGTGCACAACTGTCAGATGTCAATAAATCCTTTTTTAAACCAAAGATATTGTTATATTTTTATCAAAGGATTGGAGCTGGAAAACAACATATTTGACAGCAATATCTTAAATTAAAGCATCCTAGAAGTTTACAGCTGAGAGGAGAAACCTTCATTTTACAGAGGAGGAGAAAGACCAGGAAGGTAGCTGATTGGTTCAGACAAAGGCAGGATTTGAACCCAGACCTATGGACTTGGTCACCAGCATTCTCCATAACAGTAGGCTTTAACCTAGATGATCAAAAGACTGGCATTTGAAAATGTGTAAATATAGAAATTCCCAAGCCCTGCCATAGACTATTGACTGGATGAGAATCTCCAAGGTGGCCCATGACTCAATATTAGTTCCAGGTTGTTTACAACTGACTTCTATCATGGTAGATTTGGGCAGGGTTGACTCAAACTATGAAGTTTTTACACTAAAGTTCCTATGTGACCTTCTATTATGTATTGACAGTCTCTTCTCAATACCATAATGAGACTCAATATTCATGATCACACTGAGGCTCTGAAACATACTAAAGTCTTTTTTCCTCTCTTGGTATCATGAAAGAGAATTCTTCTCCATGTGGTTTTAGGTTTACTATGTTTCATTTGAAAACAGATTAAGAAAAAAAAATTTGGCCCAGAATATTGGAAACTTTATAAAGAATAAAGTATACATTAAGATAATTTCTTGATGTATCTTAACTACTTAGTGGTCCTGAAATAATGTCACTATAAGTCATAGAGTACCAGAAAGCCTGAAACTATAGAACCCCCTCCGATTCATGTTGCTTTTGGTCAAAGGCATTGGAAGGCCTAGAAAACAGGGTGGAGGTTCAAAGCAATCTTTTCAATAAATTATGAAGATCAAAGCAGGCAAAATCAGGGTAAGTGTGAATATGAAAATGGATAATATCTGACAGGTGAAATTATTAAAAAGAACAATCATATTTCTGTATTACCATGTCATTTCTAAAGTTAAATATCTGTATGTGAATAATAATAAATAAGTAGTCTGTATCTATCTGAGGGGTCTTGATGGCAGGAGAAAATTTTGAAATGAGCAAATAAACATTCCAATTTTTAATTCCTGCCTACCATAAACTAATACCCAGTCATCCCCAAGCCCACCTCTGGGTCTTCATCAAATATGGTCAATAAAAATAATTGCCTATAATTCAATATTTAAAGAGGATAGCCTGTGGATTTATTCATTATCACAGATTTGCCATTTTAGGAAAAAGAATACTGATATGTATGAAGTAAAACTCCATTCTAATTATATCCTACAGTACTCACACATACACACAATTGTCGTCAGTTTTATAATGTACCTTGAACTACTTTTTACTCATTATACTAGTCCTTATATGAATATAGTTGAAGGTTTTTTTTCTAGTTCATAAAATTGATCACTATCTGCAACAAGCCTGATGTCAGTACCTTAGATGCCTAGAATCAAAGAGAATCCCCTAAATTGCATCCTTGACAGTAGGCCACCCTCTTTGCAAGTAAAAAGTTGGAGGAGAATCCATCCTGTTCTATGCTGAGAGATTTGATATTCGAACATGGGCATATACAACAAAAATTTATTTAATTACATATTTTTTAAGATTTTATTTTTAAATGTTAAAATACCTTTATGACTAACAGAAAGAAAAATCATTTTAGTTTGTTTATTGAAAAAAAAGAATTAATTAAGATACTGCCTCAGTAACTTGTTTACAGCACAACTGTATAATTAGGCACTAAATCAGCGATGTCACTGCTACCATCTGAATGGAACATCATTTTGCCAATTAGTAGATGATGCATAATAATGTCAAATACACGATGTTACTCAAGTTTTAATTAATTTTGGAGCCAGGGTGCTCATGTAGCAAACACAACTGTGTCCTCTCTCTTAGAAATTTGGATACGTGTAAACATAATTTATGTTCATTAAAAATGCAAGACTCACAATGTGCCACGTGAGATTTTGGAAGGTGAAATCCAAAAACAAAATGCTTTCTCATGAAGATGTATTTTAATAATTGCCATCCCACATTTTTCTTGGTTGCTTTTAGTCCCTGTCGTGGTACCAACAAACATCAATGGAGGTGGAGGAAGTCGGTCTGAACTCGTCATTACGTGGGAGGTAATTTTCTGTCCAACTGAGTTATTTTGAAGGAAAAAGATTTAGCTGGCCAGGAAGAATACTGAAAAACAAAAAGAAGATTTATTTGATCACTATTGGAAATATATAAAAATACATGGTATGAAAGACTCCTGGTGATGCATCATTTAGAGATGTTGGAAACTTTTCTTATTTCTACTAAAGTGAGACTATGACTAACTCAGCACAATTCTCTCCCCAATATAAGAAAAACAACTCCATTGCCATTGAAGGTGGGTCAGTAGCATTTTCTTTATTATTTGATAAACTAGAAATTCTTTTACTTACTACTTCTTTCTAGAATTATTATTCCATTGCTCATGACTTAACTCAGTAGAGTACCCAAATTTCTTCAAGGACTAAGTTACGTATATTTAAAAGGAGAAGCATACATTTGTTTGGAAGACATGTAGTAATTTTCAATCCAATAAACACTAACGAATAGCTACTCTGTTCCAAGCAGTGCGGGGTACAAAAAATAAATTTTAAAAAGGTGTGCCTACTCAGAGGCCAGCAAGATAGGACAGTCTTAACCCAGCCTGGAGGACAATCAGGAAAGACACCATCAGAGCTTCTATGAACTATGTTTTGAAGAAGAAACTGGGGATAGTGAGACTGGGGATAGTGAGACTGGGGATAGTGAGACTGGGGATAG